>CM070665.1:14705221-15305221 GCA_036346575.1 Dendrocalamus sinicus | reverse complement strand
CTAGGGTTAAAGACAATATTTTATGGCCTAACTTTGCAAATGGTTAGTTTCTACATCATCCTTTAGTGTGCAAGGGTTCATGATTTACATGTGTAGTAGACTTCTATTTGATAGGTTATCATTCCATGTGAGCATTTACCTAAATTATATTCCTACTAACTCCTTTTTAATTACTATCAAGGGTATTCTTTTTATTTAAAGCCTTGTTGTTATAGTTTTAATATAACATCCAATTTATTTTTCTTAACTCTAACTTGAATGTATTTTTATTTGAGATTCTTATTAACCTTGGACATTAAGCATACATATCCTTTACTAATGCCCTAACCAAGGATTAGTCTTTTAGACATGTATTCAAACATATTAATTACCCATATAAGAACTAATCGAGATTTAAATCTTACATAACCTCTTTTATATCCTAAGTTGTTTTTCTTTATTAATGTCTTAACAATCACTAATTAGCTTTGGACTAAATAACAAGGGCACTTAATTGCTCATATGTGGTAATTAATCAAATATTAAATCTTAAATAACATTAGTTATATCCTAATAAAATTTATTGACTCCCACGGATTAATTCCAATTTAAAATCTCAAATAGTTTATTTACCTTCTAATTAATTTTTATAGCTTCTCTAAATCATTTCCTACTTTTCCCATAATTTTTCCTAAATTTTCCTAAACTGAAATGAATATTAAAAGCAAAAAGGAAAAAGGGGGAAAGAAATGCGCTGGAGAGAATCAACGCGCGACCTCTCCGGAGAATGAGTTCGCAATGACGCGGGTGACCAATCGAGCAGCCGCCGCATGCGACAATGAGAGGGGGCAAATTAAATGAGGGGTGCGCTGAGGTTGGCCCGAAACAGAGGAGGTTGGCGCCGGCGGAAGGCAGCGTTGCCAGCGGCGGACGGCGGCCGGAGCGGCGAGGGCAGCCGGCAAAATGGATTCCCAGGGAGCTGTTGAGGCCGGTGGATGAGGCGGCGCGGCTCGAGGTGGCGCTAGGAAGGGGCAGCGGCACCGAGAGCGACCGGCGGCGAGGTAGAAAAGAGGCGCCGACAGCCGGGAAGGAGAGGGAAGGGGGCGGCGAGCGCGTGAGCGGGAGGGAGACACCATGAAGCTTACCCAACAGTCGGCAGGAGTGGAGAGACTCCGAGGTGGCTTGGCGGCGTGAGCCCGGGGCGGCGGCGAGGAGGCGCACGGTGCTGGTGGCTTGGAGAGGGGGAGAGGCTCCGGCGATGGTCGGAGAAGATCCGGGGCACCGAGGAGTCGCTCCCACCGCCAGGAATCGGAGTGAAATCGACCGAGGAGGGAATGGCGCGGTCGGCGGCGGTTTCGGCCGGCGATGGGGAAGATGGCCGTTGCGCGAGCTCTGGCGAACCAATTCTCAATTAACTTGAAGAGGGGGCAGAGAAGAGGTGTAGACATGCCGTAATGCTGTTGGTTCGTGGAGTGGATGGCCGGAGCGGCGGAATCGGCGAGGAGTGACAATGGCGGCTCACGGCCGCAAAGGAAGAAGGGGGTAAAGGAGGAAGGGGAGTGGCGTGGGGGCAACAGGAGGAGCCACTGGCTCTTATAGTCGCGGGGATGGGGAAGCTTCAGCGGACACGACGCGGGGCAAGTGAGGACGCGACGGGAGGAGCAGGGCGCCGTGCGCGTGCAGGCGGGGCCGGGGCAGGTGCAGTGGCGTGGGCGGCGATGTGGGTGAAGGAGGGCTGAGGAGGCGTGCATGGATGCCACGAGGCGGAGGAATGCTGGGCGCTGCAGAGCGGAGGGCGACGGGAGCAGGCGCCGCTGACGCAAGGAGGGCGACGGGAGCTCCCTCGGTCAGAAAAAGTAGAGGGGGAGGAGAAAAGAAAGGAGGAGGCAGGCGCTCCGCGCGGGGAGAGAGAGGAGAGGCGAGCGTGGGAAGGGCCCGGTGGCAGGGAGAGGAGGCGCGGGAGCATGCGGGGCCACCGGCAGGGAGAGCGGGGCGAAGGCGGGGGTTGGGCCGGGCTGTGGCCGGCCGTGCTGCATTTCTTTTTTTTTATTCCCATCTTTGTATGAGCATTTGTGCAAATGTATTTTCATATTTTTAATTTCATGTATTGTTATTTTTCTGGCTTATTTAATTTTGCATATTTTTATTTTCTATTGCTAAGCTCTTCCTTGCATATGCACAAGTTATTTATGTATATATATTTTATTCATTTACTCCTACTGGTATTTATATTATTTCCAAATAAGATTTTGTATTTTAGTTTGAATTTCTCCCTCCTTATGCTGGATCATCTTTTCAGATTCGCATTTAAAATTTTGAATCTTCATTACTTGTATATTTCCGTTTACTCCAAATTTTGGAATTTCAACCAAAATTTAAGAAAACACCATAAAGATCCAACTCCAAGTAGAATATATTGCAAAAACATTTCAAAAGCTCCACATTTTCAAATGTCGAATTTTCGGGATGTTACACTAGGGTAGCATATAGATGAGGGGGAATCGTCTAAGAGAGATGAGAATGAGCATTATAACTTATATTTGTGAAAATAGATATTGAGGAAATAGTTCTAATTATGAACTAACGGCCAGACTAACTAGGTCACGACCTGCAGTCGATATGCTCTGATACCATCGCTGTAGGGACCCAGATATTAACATCCGGATTCCTCTGTGATTACTGCACTATTCCCTGGATCAGTAGATAGTGCTCACAGTTACAGTAATGAATATCAAAATACATATCATGCGGAAGCGTAAAATTTAATAGTAGACTTACTCATGGGCCGATTAGGCCGAAATCATTAAATTGCAGCAGCGGAAGAACAAAGCACACAGGTGGGACCTTCAGGACATGCCCACAGGCAGCCAACTGGAGGTTCGCGGCCTAGTTCTTGACATCTTCATCTTCTCTGCCATCTTGTCCAACCTTGTTGCTGAGGCGCAGTGATGTAACTCTTGACTCTGAATTTTGTCGCAAAAGCGAGCGTGAGCACTCCGACCCCGTGCTCAGCGAGCCAACACACAGAATGCAAGATATAACATGTATGGCTAATCAAAGGAAGGCTCGGGTTATTTTATTTTGCGAAGAGTGCTTTTGAATACAATTATATAAAAATTCCTAAGACCTAGCAATTTTGGAACAAATCATAATGTACAAGGAAATGCATTATTAATATCGATCCAGATTCCATCCACCGTTACATGGCATCTGCACCATATAGCAATTCTTCAGCGTTATAGCCGCTTAACTTACCACTGGGACGACACCCAGGACAATTCCAAATCAGGGCAGTCCATCGCCCTTTCACTTTTCCATTCCCGCCCACAAAGCATTTTGAAATAGAACTATATCTGGTTAAGTTCCCATGTTTGCCCTTGACCGTGGGCACGGCTATTCGAATAGTTTTGACTCTGCAGAGTTTGTACACTTTCACCACAAGAGACAATCAACTCGTTGCCCCACATGATACGTTAGACATGTGGTTGAGCAGACCATCACAGTGACTTTTCAAAGTATCTAGGCCCTTTTCTCATCTCACCCTTATGGGAAACTGCCCACTTGCGGTGGGTCCCATCTGTGCGCGGGATGTTCTCCCCAGCCACTACGCAGCCGGACTTCTACCTCTCCGCAACATAGGACAGCGGGAAAACTTCACCCTCCACTGGTGTCCCTTCAGGCCCCCTTGCCATAGCGTAACCCCTTCAAACCCCTACCAGTGAGATGAGTCCGGAAACTTCGATAAATTTACTTAGCCAAGCCGTATTTTACGGACTTGTGGTTGTACTGTTTTACTTGGGAGGTCATGACAAGATTCAGTCCTTAGTGGTATCTGGGCGGTCTACCACTAACCCACTGTTGATCCATCACTAACTTAATTTTGTGCTTCCACTGCACCACACATATACATTACACATACACACCCTCGAACCAATCCACCCAGACATTAAAGCAAGTTGGGAATTTTGGGAGTATAAAATAATCATGTCAAAACATACCAGTCATACCCAATATGACTGCCCAAACTAATTTCTCCCGAGTAAAAGTGATAATGATGTTCGGGGGTATTTCTACGCCCCTGAGTACTTATGCAGTATTGAGCGTAGCATAACATTAGGGACTTATTTTCAAAATGTAACCGTTATAGTTTTACTAGGGCGACAAGGTTCGTTTATTCAAACATTTCAACAGAGGGTGTAATATTATCCAAGGTAACAGTGGCATATAACTAGAATATTAAATTTAGCATGGATTTGCATAAAAATAGCAGCATGCAATTTGTTAATTTAAAACAAAGTAAGTTGCATGAAATGTAGGATCAATATGATCAAAGTATTGACTCGCCTGGCGTGGTTTACCGTGGTCTTGAGCTCACACAATTCTTTCTTTTGGGCTTTTGGTCTTTATCTTCTCTTCGGGCTTGATCTCGCTTGATGCATTGATTCTTCATGACTTCCAATTTCTAATTACGCTACAAACGACTGAATCCAAATAAAAGCAAATAACTCAAAAGATCCAAATAAATCTAAAATAACTCAATTTAGTTTTTATTACGAGTTAATGGGTGATTCGAGTGATTTGAGGCAAAGCCGGTGGTAGAAAACGATAACTCGATCTTTTATTAACAGTTTCCCTTATTATTCTTATATTTATCAAGAAAGTTCCATGAGTTAGGATGGACCTATGAGTAGGTATTAGTTCGTCGAGCGTTACTTTTCAGGGCATTTTGGCTTACCGAATTTAATTTTAGAATCTAAGTGTATAGCATTTTATGGGTGACATTTTATGTAGCCTCAGTTTTCATTAAACCTATTTCCACTTAGATTAGGATTCAATTATTTGGGCCATCTCTTGTTATTTCCGGCTTAACATTACTATTTGAATACTTTTAATATTTTGTTAATTTCATGTTCCTCGGCTGATTATTATTTATTTACCTGGGCAAAGTTCATCATACAGGATCATAATTTTAATATTGCTATTTTAATTATATTTACCATTGGGGATTTAATGGTGGCTTGTTAACCATTGGCATATATCTTGATTTTGATTAGGGCAATCTTTGTTAAATTTGGTCATTTAACCGAGGTTGTTTTTCCTTATCATTGTCTTGAATTAATATTTAGTCATTTAGGTAATTATTCCAAACCATATTAGTTAATCATATATGAACTAATCCAAATTTAAATTTCAAGTTATCTCATTTATATCCTAATTAAATTTGGTTAACTTCTCTAATTGTTCCCTAATTTTTCATGATTTTTGTTAATTAAATAGAGCAACAAAAAGTAAAGCAAAATATGGGGAAAATAATGCTGCCGGCCGGATTTGAGCTCGGGACCTCTCGGGCGGCAGAATCTCAAGTGGAGCGCTGGTAGCCAAATGGGCCGAAGCCTGGACTTGACTGAGGGAGGCGTAGGATTTGAGTTATGCTGGTAGCTCGGGGAAAAGCAGAACAGAGGAGCCGACTCGGCGGCAATGGTTGACGGTGACGCCGCCGGTGAGGAGCGGCCGGGGAGGCGGGCGTGGCCGGCCAAATGGGTTCACCCAGGGGTGAGGATGCCAGTGGAGGAGGCGGGGCAACCCGAGACAGCGGCGAGGTGGGCGGCGGCAGCATAAAGTGGCCGGCGGCAAGGTGGAAATGAGGGCGGCGGCGCCGACGTGGAGAGGGAGCAATTTGGCTTGGGCGTGAGCATTAGGAGATGAAGAGGAAGCTCACCAACGTGTTTGCGGGGCGGGAGATGCACCGAGGAAGGCTGGCGACAGAGGCCGGTCGGCGGCGGTGCAGCGCGCACGCGCGCAAGGGCATGCGGCGAGGGCCTCGGCCGAGAACAGGGAAAGCTTCGCCGTGCTCCGAGGGTGCTCGGGAAAGGAGGAATCGACCTGGCGGGCTCGCAATCGGCGACGAGCTGGTTGGCCGGCGATGGGGAAGAAAGGTGGCGCCGGTGGTGGAGAGAGCTCGAATTTTCAATTACCTGGGAGGAGAGGGAGCTGGGAGTGCGGGGAAGGATTTGGCGGGTTCAAGGCTTCTTATAGTCGCACGGGCACGGCTAGCCACGCGCGGCATCGTGCGCGCACGCCGGGGCTGTCGGGCGTGTCGCCAGGCGGCGGTGTCAGCGCGGCAGCGGGCGGCGGAGTTAAGGTGGCGCGATTCGAGGAGGCTCCCTCACGTCGCCCGTGTCTCGCGCCCGGTCTCGCGGCTTTTTGACCGAGGTTGAACGGGGGAGGGCGAGCCACCGTGCGGGGCAGAACAGGGAGCGGGGAAGAAGACAACGCTGCTGCCCGGGCCCATTCGTCAGAGAGAGGGCGCGGGGAAAAGGAAAAAGAGGCGCGGGTGGAGCTGGGTCGGCCGCTTCGGCCGGCCTGGCTCTTTTCTTCTTTTTTTTTATCTCTTTCTTTTCCCTTTTTACTTTATACATTTTCATTTATATATACATATATATATAATTCTAATTTTATGTGATCTCCTAAATTTCTGTATTTATTTATTTATTTCGAATTTAGTATATGCACATATATGTATATATATATATATATATATATATATATATATATATATATATATATATATATATATATATGCATATGTGTTTGTATTTTTATTCATTCACTCTTTATTGCTAGTTATATCATTATTTCCAAAATGAGACTTTATATTTTAACTCAAGTTTCTCTCTTTTTATACTGGATCATCTTTTCAGATTCGTGTTTATAATTTCAGTTTTCTAGTATTTGCATATTTCCTTTTTGGCGTTATTAATGTTTGTCTTTATCTGTTATGACTTTATTCAACTTTTGAAATCACAACCCAAAATCGGGAAAACACAATGAAATCCAAATTCCAAATAGAATATATGGCCAAAAATAATTCAAGAAATTCATATTTTCAAATTTAAATTTGTTAGGATGTTACAGAAACCACCCTCGTGTTTTTCGCCTCCAGCAAGTGAATACGCTCGTCTTTGGCGACGTGAGCCTCGTCTCGCAAAGACAGTTCGCCTCCAAAGACCCTCGCCACAGATGCGAAGTCTCCTCGTGGCTTGGCCGAGAGCAATACCGAAGAAAGCGCATGAGTTAGAAATGCGCTGGACGGCAGCGTGGGCCGCAAGCCTAGCCACTTACCCTTATCTCCGAGGCACCCAGTGCGAGCGCCAGAAGGTCTCCCCCGCACATTGACAGCACCTATCGATCCAAGCTGCCGCCGACGCGCTCCGCGACCTCATTGAGAACGCGAAGCATCTCCGATCGAGGGATGAAGTCGAAGACAATGGACCTCGGCCCCTCTACGCCAACGGCTTCAGCAGCACTGGACACCCGCGTCGCTCCCTGTGCAACAAGGTCGGAGACTTCGTGCACACCCCTGTTGCCCGGGAGACCTCGTCTCGCCTGATGTCGACGACGGAATGAGCGAACAAATCGAAGAGAGTTTCGCGATGTTGCGGGAGCAAAAAGAATTGCGCCTACCTTCGACACCCTCTACCAAGGCACGGGGAGGTGTCCGCTCAGCCTCCATCCGGGGTACGGGGGCTTCGTTGGCCCGAGGAGCGACGACCTCTTCCTCAGCCCCGACGACTTCCTCGCCGAGCGCTAGGATCCCGGTGATAGCGCCCACCACATTGAATCACCCCCTCGAGGGTGGAGGTGACTGTACCCGGAGGCGCTTCGCCCTCGGGGATGTGGGCGACGCTTCCTCAGCCACTCCGGCGGCCGCAATAGCGGGCACAGGTGGCAAGTCCTCAGTGGCCACCACAGGCGACAAGACCTCGTCTTCAGGGGCAACAACACCGGGGGCCGTTGCCTCGTCGCCGTCTAAGGCCTCCTCTTCAGAGGCAGCGTCCCCCCCAAGCCGGCGGGTTCGGACCTAGCGCCAGTCGTACCCCCCCCCGGTTTCGATAGTATCGGCCGCTGACATGGCCGATGGGCTGGAGGCGATGGCGTCCGATCAGGCCCTGCATCGACAAGACAGCGCCCTCGCTTGGCCGTCGCCATTGTGGCAGCATGGGACCTCCGCTGGCACCACGCGCTCGGGTACGGGAATCCCAGGACCTCGCACACCCGATTTATCCACCCTTGCTCCGCCGAGGCGGTCACGACCTCGCGCAGTTTGTGTTCCTTGGCCGTGTAGGGCTCAAGGAGCACAACGACCGCACGTTCCGCATCCTCTAGCCGGGGCACTATGCACAAAAAGTGGGGTATCGTCTATAAAGGGTCATGCGACTACATGAATGGCATGTAGCCCAAGGTCGAAAGACTTACAAGGAGCAGAGTGTTTTAGAAGGCAAGACATTGTCGGATGGACACCATCCTTCCGGGTACTGCCCTGTCGCTCGTATTTCCACCGACTGGAAAGTGGCGCCACCCCGTACATGGTGAACTCTTCAGCGAGGTCACGCATGTTAAACCGGTGGGTGACACTGGCAAGCCTCCGCACCTTCTGCGCATCCTCAGTCTTCGGCTTCACATCTGGTGAGCTGTTGAACGATATCGGCTATCCCCGACATAACAGACCGCTCGTGCTCATCACGTGGAAGCAAAACCACCATCGTATCCAACCGGACTCCCACTTCCCTTGCGTAGCCAACGCGGGGAAGAGCCCCGCACACTGCTTCCTCAGCACGAAGTTGACGTGCCGAAGTTCGACACCGCTCCCTCTTCGACTTTCTTCGGCTGGCAGCGCGCATCGTGCAGAATAGCGAACAGGCTCGCGCTAGGACGGTGACCTTCTGTTCGCATTGCCCAACTGAAGACAGCTAGGCGAACTATCGCGTTGGGGGTCAGCTGTGCCAGCTCCAACCCGTAAGCCTGCAGGACCTCACCGACGAAGAGCGTCGAGGGCATCCGAAGCCCGGTGTCAAAGAATGCGACGAAGACAATCGCCTCGGGCTCTGCTGGGTGCGGCTCCGTCTCATCGGGGCCGGGCAGGCGAGCCCCCCACGCTTCTCCATCTTTTTCTCCCGGATGAGTCTCTGGATCATCTCCTTAGTAACACGACTCCGCCCCAACACATGGGAGCAGCGACCTCCCGAGTGCTCCATGCCGTCCACCGCTTGTTGACTTGCGTCGATCCTCGTACCACCAGAGAATACTCCGCTGGAGGAGGCGACAAGCCACGCCGGCTGGACGAGGCGCTACCGCTGAGCCGGCGAGCGGGATCATCGTGACAAGCCATTTCCCTCCGAGGTAGGGCGCTAAAAGAAAAACAACAGCAAGGGTGGATTGTGCTAGCAGTAGAAGAAAGGAGGCAGGGCTAAGCGATCAACGGGGAAGAGTGTTCTCATGCTGGTGGTGACGCCTTATAAAGCCTGCCCACCTCCCCCACAAGTGGAAGCGCAACCGGCGGGAGCCCAGCGGTTCGGCTACCCACGATCGAGAAGCGCAACAACTGACAGCTGGGGGCGTGTAGCGGTAGGTGGCCGAACAACGCACGACGCACCAGTAACACCCTGCCATGAGTCCCGCCCCTCTAGGGAAGGGGCGAACGACCGCGGTTGTGCGGCTGCTAACAGCCCACGACGCGCCAATCGTAGGCCGCCGCGTGTACCCTCCTGGTGGGACAGCACATACGACTGCAGTAGCCTGTTCCTGATAACTCAAGGGTCGGCGCGATTCCAGGTGCCATTAAGGTGCACTACCGGACCGCGGAGCCGCTCGACCATGATGACATCCGGCCAGGCGATGCCCCTCACCCTACTCGACCGCCCGAGGCTATGTGCGGGAGCCTCACCCACGCGTCCAGAAGAATCCGTGCCGTGAGGTTTGTCCCCGCTCCGACTTCGACAGACCACCCAAGGAACTTGCGGCCGAGGGTGGCTTGGGCAACCAGGTCGTGGCCGTATCTTGGACTTCACTGGTAGGCCCACCAAAGACGCCCGACTCCGTTGGTATCTTCGACTCCGATGGCATCTTCGACTCCACTGGCGTCTTCGACTCCGTTGGCATCTTTGACTCCTCCATCCAGGGGTCCTATGGTCAAAGATGCCTCTGGCAACCCCTTCATCGTCAGGTCCTCAGCATGGGCCGGGAAATGTATCAGACAATCACGCTCCATCCAACAACACAAAAGGTCACAAGCCGCAGGGATGGAGGGGGCCAAGTGGCTTGGCAACATGGCTTTGGCCCGTGAAGCCCTTCACCATGAGAGGCTCCTGTTGTAGGGGTGGCCCCCACCTAAGTCCGGCCGGCCTGTTAGAAGACTGTAAGGCCCAGAATGGGGCATGTATAATGACATAAGTGCCCCTGAGAGGGATACTCAAATGTAAGGGTACTGTTGTAAAAACACTCCCCATATGGATATATATATACAGTGCAGGCCATAGGGGAAACCCTAAGCATTGCTCACCTAACTCTCCACTACCATACTCTCTCTCTCTCTGTTTGGTCCGTAACCACAACAATTACAATTTATTGTATATTGTTATCTGTACTTCGATAGTTGCTACATTTGATGTACGTAGTGCTATAGTAAATGTATCGTTCATTTTATATATTATTTATGTAACTGTTGTGGTACTATTCTATTTTTATTACTATTGTAAGTATTGTCCTACTTGCCTAGTACTGTTTTGTTTGCTTGCTTACAAGTTAAATTTACTCCTGCTTTACATTCGATTTTTTGGGCGTAAATGCTAACTTAAAATCATTTTGCAGGTATGGCTCATGACCTTCACAGATCAGACTGGCCCTTTGGCTTGCTGGATGAGCATGTCGACTGGCTACATCACGCGTCGCATCGTGTCCCGCATCCATAGGGGCGTGGACGACATGACTAACTTAGGGGTGATCCGCACATGGACACTTCGAGTGGCCTAGAGGCTAGACTCACGCTAGACAGATAGGTTTGCATCTCGGCGGCACTATCTTCTTATCATACATAGCTTGCATACTCAGCGATTCCGATCTACTACCTCTTGCCCAGATGGTGTAGGCCACAAACAAGGATGGTCTGACACCAGCAGCGGTCGAGGACGTTGGAGAGGTCAAGGCCAGGTCAAAGCAGTCATGATGCTTCCCATTCGACCGCTCCCTACTGATAGCTCTAGTGGACCGGTGGTGGCTGAAGACACACACTTTCCACGTTCCATTCAGGGAGATGACCCCTACTCTGTAGGATGTCTCGCTGTTGCTTGGCCTTCCTATCGCGGGAGGTGTTGCCTTCTTGCTAGAGGCCCTGGCCAGCTACCACGAAGGGGTACTATGTCTTCCCGCCGGCACGAACACACGGCCTGCCCTTGTGATGGCTCTCACAGTCATGGTTACATGTTCGATGCTCTTCCCATTTGGAGTGTTGTGCTCTCCTTTCCATACTACAGTCTTACTAATGTTTTGCTTGTACTCAAGTTGAGCAAATGGACCCAGCCCTTGACGAGCATCAGGGTCGTGGCACCTCAAGGCCTACTTATTGTGGCTGTTTGGTTGAGTGCTATTCACTATCAGCCATGGCGACACTGTCAACGTGCACCTCATCACTTACACTAGGGCTATCACCGACGGGGCCCAGATCAGCTGGGATTTGGTCATACTTGCCACGACCTATCGCGGCTTGTGCGACGTGTGCCGTAGGATGAAACCAAACTCGGTCCTCACAAGGTGTCCGCTCCTATTGCAGCTGTGGTCGTTCGAGCGCTTTAGCTTCGAATGGCCCCTGTTGGAGGACACCACTCCCTATGGGGTGGAGATGTACCATGGGGGCGCGGTGGACCGACCGACTGTAGATGGGTACATACTCTCTCTTATAATTAATTTCTTGATATTATGGATCCTCCTATCTAACAGCTGGTGTTTCTTGTAGGTACAGTTTACACACGTGCATGTCACACGGGCGTATAGCCCTTCATGGAGCAATTTGACCGTCTCATGGCTAACAACGTGCGTTGGGTACTTATAAAAAAATATATTAAGAAGCCATTTCGTCGAACTTTCGGCTTCTAAAAACCAAATCAAAAACTGCTTAAAATAAGGCCGCAGTGACAAGAGAAAGGGGAACAAAACGCTTGCTACACGGGAAAAAACGGGATTGGGCGGCCGGGTCCTGTTGCGTCCATGAAATGGGGGAGTGATGATCACCCTTAAAATAACGATTTTAGTATTTTTAGTATCCAGCTAGTTAGGAAAATGCTAAGCTCAGGTTATGGTCCTAGGCTAGCCCTCAATTTCGGCAGGCTGGTAGCCCGTACTTCTGATAGCCCTCAATCTCGAACAATCGCTCACACTTCAGCCAAGTCGGCCCACGTCAACAAGCATGTCATCCGGGCCATCCGGTCCAATTCCCAAACTCGCCCAGTGCAGTGACCGCGCGACAGCCTGACACGAGCGCGCCGGATGCCGGCCAACAATCCAAGGCGGAGGCCGACTCGAAGGGGAGAGACCCCACGCTCATGGCTCGTACGCGCAGCCGTTCGTGACGACGGCCACTCGTCCGCACATCACCGATCATAGCAAACGACTCGTTCGTGCAGCCGTAGCAGCCCGAGCCGCGCCCGCACCGGCCGCCGCGTTTCAGTAGGTATTCGGCCCGTCCGCCGGGTAGCCGCGTGCTTGCGTACGTGCACCACTGGCGCCACTCAAGTTTACTTGCGCCATTCTTTTTCGGCTGCACTGCACGTGAAGTGCGGAATCAACGCATAAAATGGTTCTCACTTCCTACTATATATGTGAGGGCTACCAAGGCAATGCACAGACTGCAGTGATCGGTTCATTGTCTTGCATATTCAGCATTCATCAATTGGTATGTCTTGTCTACGCGTTGTTTTGGACCGTAGCGCATGCTCAGTGCTTACTGGACATATATTGGTTCAGTGCCGAATGGAGTTTGACGGGAGAATGGAAAGAAATTTGAAGTTTCTGGCATATTGATGGAAGCTTGACTTTTGTTAGAACATTCATGAGGACAAGTTTATACAAACAAGAATTCGTTCTGAGATGACAGGTTTTGCCAAATAGAGCAGTACAATCGTAGGTGCTCATCAGAGTATCAGACAACACATTAATGTATAAATAAACACATAAAACATGTATCTTTTCATTTCTTTTTTATAAACAGAACAACTTGAACTGTTCAACAACAGAGAAATGTTATGCTAAAAGTTTCAAGCAGAATTACACAATTGTTTCAATGAATCACTACGAGTTGGAGAATGACAAATAATCAACTTGGTTTTCTATCCCATTTTATGATCCATGTCCACCAATCCGACGCGTTGATTTCAGATATGCTGGCATCCCAAAGATTAGTATGTAGGACCAATACGCAGCCGCCAGCTGGAGAATTATCCTTCCTAATAACATTCCCGACAACCGATACCCCTTTCTAGCATGTAAAGCTCTAGCAAGAGTAAGGGTTTGCAGAACATTTACATGCCCAAAGGCAATCACAACAGAGGTGAATAAACACACAACAAAAGCAGACCAGCGGTCAACTGGAGCAACAACCACATAGATAGCCAATGCAAAGGAAACCGACAAGCTTCTCAATGAACATGCAACAATGGTTAGGGAAGTTCGCAAGTACATCCGGCGGATGTGCAAGTCGATGAAAGGCATTGCAGAGTAAATCAGACCGAAGGTTGCCAATGTGGAGTAAATGAATGAGATTGTGATGGATATAATAAGGTCCCGTTTGGCACGACTCCACTTCACAAGTGGAGCTGTTTTTTTACTTCACAAGTGGAGCCGGGTGAAGCTACTTTTTTCAGCTCCTTGGGTGGAGCTACTTTTGTCTCAGCAGGTTTTAAGGAACTCCTTGGGTGGAGCTATTTTGTTTTACCCCGTTTGGCACAAAACAGCTCCAAACAGCTCCTTGGAGCTGTGCCAAACGGGGCCTAAATGCATGAAAAGCATAACTCCCAGCAAGTGTTGGTGTCCCACCATTAGCTTGGTCATCAGCTTTGTAACCTCCAGGTAACGTGAAAGCCGCAGCAAACGTCACCGTTGAAATTAGCACCGACCCAACGATGGCAACTTGCGTTAACTCTGTCAGTCTCTTAGATTCATTTTCAACATCTGATCGACAAGTATGATTTTCTTCAAAGCGATCCCGCCGATAGTTACCATGTTCGGCCTTGGCACATTTCAATGTTTCATATATCAAGTTCAATGTAGTCTGCAGAATAGATAGGAGAAAATGAACTACTTTTTTTTAAAAGGTAAGCTCTAGTACTAATTATTTAGTTTATAAAGGAAGAAGTTTGGATAAAACTGAGAAAGTCCATTACCCATTTATAACTGAACTCTGGAGGAATTTTACTCTTTGAGAGGTCAAGAGGAGTATGCCCGTTTTTGTTGGCCAAATTTAAGCATGTTTGCTCATTCCCCATCAGACAACCAAAATCCCCACATTCCCTGCTTGGATAGCTAGGTGTAGCGCCGTGTTCCCTTCACTGTCCTGCATATTCAATATCCATGCCAACCATGTGTTTCTGCAAGCAAACATGACTACATTGCGCCTCTTGTTCTCTACAGCAACATGGAGGAAGGTCCTTCCCTTGACGTCGCGCAAACCAGCACATTCAGGACACCTCTTGAGCAAAACGGAGATGGCCTTCTGAACGCCCATCGAGGCAGCAATGTGTATGGGGAATGAACCAGTTTCATCGGGTTGAAACGCTGGAGACGTGCTAACCTCCAGTAGTTCGCATGTTGGGACTTGCACCACCCGGTAAGAGGGAAACCAGAGAATTCTGATATATGAACGTTCTTCCTGTGATACAGCATAGTGGAGAGGCGTACTCCCATGTTGGTCTGCTTGCTCGGTAAGATCCTTGTTCCATTTCAGTAACATTTCTGTCATTGCTGCAATTGAATTGGACCCATCAACCAAGGGTTGGGAAAAAAACTGAAGAGCTGAGCACACAACACTATCTTTTGGCTACCTCAACTAGGAGGAAGTGGACAAGTGGTGTAGTAGTTATGTTCCTTATGAATACCTAAATAATAAACAGTAAAGCAACTAAGGATGACTCATCGAGCCTTCAAGAAAAAAAAAATACCTGAATTAAATAATTTCTCAAGGGCATTTAGATGACTATTTTGGAAGTAATTGAACTTCAATGAGCAATTCAAAAAAAATAAAATGGCTTGAGGTATTTTTTTATTTTCTTACTCAACTAATGTTCATATTTTACGAAAGTCTGTCACACCTATAAGCTATCGCGGCGCATATACACAGGTATAGACTGGAAGAAAATTATTAGACAAGCATGTAGGTAATAATTGGATAATTGAGATGAATACCTTTGCTCCGAAGAACTGCAGCATGCAATGCGTTTTGTTCATTTGACCCGGAGGACGATATTCTGCCCTTACTTTTACTGTGCATCAAGCTTTGCAATATCTCCATATCCTAATGAGACGGCCAGATACGGCGGGCCAAAGGGCTAGGCAGCATAGTTTCAACCCGTGAGAAGTCCTTTACTATGAGAAGTTCCTATAGTAGGGGTGGCCTCCATCTGAGCCCATCCAGTCTATTAGTGAATATAAGGCCCAATAGGATATACGTAATGACATGTATGCTTTTGTGGGAGATGTATGACTGTAAGGGTAAGATTGTAATTGTGCTTTATGCTGGAATATATATGCACCCTGCATATAGAGAAGGGATAAGTATTGTTCATCCATCTCAACCACCCTACTACTTTCCTACTTTACTATTTGGTCAGTAGCCACAACAGTACTATTTGGCTTGATTGGTCTATTATATAAAACTTTACTGGATATAGGTTAATTGAAATCTAATATGTAATATTAATATTTGATATGGTTACTGTGATGTATGTGTATGTTCTAGTAATATATCTATGTGTACTAACTATAGATCCAAAAATAGTATGGTAAAAATAGAGAGAGTCCATATTTGTAAATTCGGGTCCGATACAATTACAGCCGACTAATAAATAAAGCATCTCCTCGGCTGTTTTTATTTTTACAGGGGGGATTGGATCATATACCCTCCCCTTAGTTGGGAAATTCAAGATTTACCCTCCCACCTCAATGACATGTGGGGTTATCATAAGTCACTGACGCGTGGGCCAGGAGGGTAAATCTTGAATTTCCATCTAAAGAGAGGGTATATGATGAATAAATCCTTTTTACAGAGGCTATTGGGAAGACAGGGAAGCCTCGCCTCATGGTCGGCGCCTCCGCAACTTCCCTCGCCCCATCCGCACCCCTTGCCTCCCGCGGCAGTTTTCTGCTTCGGCATGGCTGCGGCTGCATCCTCTCCACTACCTTCATCTCCTACTCCCTCTTTCCGCCCTCCCCTGAGCAGTTGCAGCACGGCCTGACCTTCGCTGTAGAGATCGCTTGCCGGTTCGTTGTCCATGTGTGCTCCGCATTACATGAGGTTCGTCGTAATCGACCAGGAGCATGTGCTCGGCGAGGATCTCGTCTAGTCAGGCGTCAGCCATGAGCATCCATGACATCAAGGCGTGTACGATCGCGAGCTCCTCGTCCTCTGATCCATAAGTTCTCGGTGTTCCCCTGCTACTGTAATGCCGAGGAAGACGATGACAACCTCGAAATCCATCTCCAGCAGAAGCAGCGAAGGGGAACACCAACATGATTGTGTTATGTTGATCTTTTCTATATCCAATTTGATTTGGTGCTCAATTTTGCTTTTTATTCACCATGAAGTTTATTGCAAGTTTGCACAACATGAGGCAGTGCTGTTTGGACCTATCACTGTAATCCAAACAACAAATTACTAGTGAAAATATATACAGGGTAATTTTCTAATTCGGTTGTTTAGTGTTCGGAAGTTGCCAAGCAGGCCCTAAATGAGTCACCTCTCACGTCTTTCGTCTGCCGGAAGGTAAAAGTATGACGTTTTCCCTGACGGGCGGATCGGGTGCAGAAGAATATCGAAGAAAAACAGGCGTCTCGTCTCTGGCCTCTGGAAAGCCGATGCCGCGTTACCTCGGCCAGGGAAGCGCAGGTGGGCTCGCAACGGTGCGCAACACAGCCCAGCAAGAGGGTGCAGCGAATCGCTGTTCTTTTTAGCTGCAGCTTGTGACTTTTGGGTGTGATTTGTAATTTTTAGGCTGTTTGTTCGAGAAATTACAGAGTAACAGAAATTCACGTGCGGTTTTTGCCGATATAAATGAAGTCAGTAAAGTATGTACTACAATTAACTAGTATACGCTATCTTGAAAAAAATACTCCGTTTAAAAATTAGTTATTGTAGAAAAGTCGAAAAGTAATTTTTATAAGCTGAAAAGAACATGACCTTTTTTTCTCTCCTAAACTACACAGCTGTTAAATTTCCAATCGCCGATTATGATTGTGAACTCCCAAGTCCTAACCATAAATTTCTAACCTATAAGAATGGTTAGGAGAGATTTTATTTCATATGATTAGGAATGATTTTTCCTCTCACAATTGATGACCAAAAAAATAGCATCTTAACATAAGTTGCTATTTAAGCTCTGTCAAACTCACATTGCTCAGAAGTCAGAACTCAAACAGGGACAAACGGGACATTTTTATACAGCGATGGTAGTAGATGCTTAGCAGATGGTCCAATGTGGGCCATATATGAAAAATAGGAGAGTATCTCTACTCTTAAAAGGAGTTCAAGGTGATGGTGCATCCTACACTTCAAAAAAATAGTCTGACATATGGGCCCACCTACCCCTCCAACCACCCATGAGCCTGCCTCCCCCCGAACCCGTGCGCTTCTCCCTCCTGGCCCTCGCACGCCTCCTCCCCGCCGGCGCCCCCGGCGCGCCGCCCTCGCCTCCGCTCCTCGCGTTCCTCACCCCTCAGAAACCTCTGCCCCGAAAAGAAAAGGTAAAAAAAAACCCGCAGCACTCGGCTGCCTTGCCGGTCGTCTTCCCCGCTTCCCCATCTCCCCGATCCAAACCCTAAGCCGCCGGGATCCATTCCTGCATGGAAGCAGCAGCTCACTGCACTGCTCCCGCGACCCCAAACATCACCCCGAGCTCGGTGCTTTGACGCGCGCCCGTGGCGGCCGACGCCGAGGCCGAGATCCACGAGCGCCGCGCGGAGCTCGAGGCCTCGGTATCCGATCTATCCATCCAGCTCGTGGATGCAACCACCGCTACTCCTCTTCCTCGGTCCGCGGCCCGCCCTATGCGGCGTCGCGCGACCTCGCCGCCTCAAAGTCTCCACCTCGAGCCTGTATCTTAAGCAAATGCTCATGAATTTCCCAAATTTGGGGCTTCTCAAGTTGATCTGTCGCTGCAAAGTTGTAATTCTCTGGGGTTTTTAGGGTTAGAGAAGAGGTGGACGTTGGAAGCGAGAAGATTTGCATGGGCAACTCTCGCTCGCCAACGCCGTTGTGAGAGTGGAGATGTTCGAGATTACGCCGCGAGTATGTGAAGATGTCGCCTCGGTATTGCATTTCGTGCTTTTCTTGATTTCGGATTATAAACACTATATTAACAATTCGAAAGGCTGCCCATTTTTCCTCTTATGCTTATGTTTGTTTATGTATTATTCTTCATAAGTCGAATGTAAGTTGAGACCAACATCACTTGGTTAAGGAAGCAATTATAGATTGAACTATTTCATAGGCACTTAGGCATGTGTGAAATAGGACTTATGCATGCATGATGTTGAATCGACAGGTGTTTTATTATGAACATTATGTTGATATGATGTATTGTGTCGGTGTGGAGATGGGTTTACTTTTAGGTAATGTATCGCATCGAGTGCTTGATGTGATGGGAAATGGGTTGCTTAGTGTAGGTGTGGGAGCAGTGGGTGTTGGTGATAGAAGATGTTGTTTGGTTTGGTTAATAATTAGGTTTGGTTGGTGGAGGTCTAGCCCAATACACTGGGAGGGATGATGGTATCCGCCTGGCCTCGAATAATTGACATGGATCCGCAGCTCTCAAAAGGGAGCTTCATTTTGATCATGTGGATTTATGAGTTGCCCTTGTTCTCGTAATTAACTGGAAATGGTGGGTGACATTTCATTATGGTGTCCACACAAAGGCTCGATTTCCTTACGAGTCACAATTAGCTATTATTCCATCTATGTCCTCTGTCTACTACTGGAATTGTCGATGATCTACCACCAATAAGTGTGTTGAAACCAGAACATCCATTCATGTTCTCCTAGCATCGCTCATCCTTAACCTAGCCCTTATTCTATTTATATTTCTTTTTTAGGAGAGTGGGGGATTTTGGGTGTAGGAGTGTTGGTAGTGGTTGGACAGGGTAAATTGAGCACACTCATGAAAAATACGAATAAAGACATAGCACCATTGAGGATTGTACTGAGTTTTCAGAAGGTCAAGAGGCCAAAAAAATAAATAGGTGGCATTTGAAATGTTAAAAGCATATAAGTTATTAAGTGAAGGTACTAACAAAATCTATAATCCATTAAGATTATCAGTTAATTTCTTAAAAAATGAGCAGTTGTCTACACCATTGGGTGAATTTGCTACACACCTCGATGAGTATTCTTTGTGTATGAGTTTTCTTATGGCCAATATTGTGTGACAATGTGATGTAAAGAATTTCATAAAGCTCACTTGTTGGCAAGATGGTGTCTTTTGTTGGACATTGCAAGGACATTTTTATACCATATATTAGGATCTGCATTGCATGAACAAATCTCTCTAGATGCTACTCATGCATGTGTTGTGAAAACATAATTACTATATTTGTTCAAATGAATGCCAATTAGCATGCGCAAGTCATACCTATAATTCTTTGTTATCATACAATTATATTCTCAATTTAGATCTAGCATCCGCCTGTAATTGTTTTATCGGATATGTAAAATGCTCACAACCCAATAAAAACTATCTTTGTCCCAACAGCTACCATCCTAGATAACAAAGAGACATTAACAAAGCGTCAGAATGTGCTTGCATCAGATAGATAGGGTATTGATTTTTTGGGACCTCTGTAGATAGTCCAAGTCTCCAAGACACGGTCTGTAATGGCAATATCATTTTAACTGGGGACATGATATATCTTAATCTTCCTTACAGTGGATGGTTTAGCTTGAATTGTGATCCAATGAATTGCACACACTTATATGTATCATTCAGTTACAAGTCAACCTTTTGTTCTATACTAGCTGAATGCCCGTGCGTTGCTACGGATTTTAAAATTTTATCATACTACATGTTCTAAAATTAACGAGTGGTAAAATTTGTTGGAACGTGCATATAAATATGTTCTAATTTTTTTAAATCCGTAGCAACGCACGGGCATTCAGCTAGTGTATTAAAAGATTGAACCATCCATACCCTAGTTCCAGGAGATCTCAGGAAACATGCTCCTTTGTCACGAATTTGCTTCAATGAAATTTATATTTCACAGTTTTACAGCTCTGTTTCTTTCCTATTATTCATGTGGCTGTACTATTGCAACACACTCTTTTCATAGAATTAAAACCAAGATACTAAGGAGAATTAAAACTAAGATACTAAGGAACCCTTGAATTCTACAAGGATCTCACATTCTGTACTCCAATGCAGTGCTCATAGGAATCTTCATCCATGACATGTTCACCAGAGGTCAAATCTTCCAGCCTTAACAGATATAAGGCTTATTCACGGTCCGCTTCTATAGAATTTTTCCCCCATAACCAAAGACGATACCATGCAACTTAAGTTCACATTATTTCAACAAGTTCTTCGTAAATGATACACATCCATTAGATAATATAATGTAGTTTTAGGCAAATACAATAAGAACGTTTACATGGTATTATATGATCGCAGAAGATGACACACCGGAATTTTTCAGGAATTGTTATGAAAAAATATAATGCCGAGGAATAGTACATCACCCGCTTATTTAAGTCAATTCATCATCTACCTTCATTACCTCTCTGATGCCTCCTGCTCATGTCATTTATGTTGACTATTGTTGAAATCTACAGACCTTAAGCACTGCCCGATTACCAATTCTACTACGTAAGGCTCTTGCTATAATTATGGCATCCAGAAGCTCTACATATCCGTAGTAGAGCGCGATAGCACACACCATCACACAAACTGTAATGGCAGTGAAGTGAGCAACTGGAGCCAGCACCGTATATACACCCAATGCAAAGGCAGCAGCCATGCTTGTGACTGAACAGCGCACTAAAAGTAGAGATGACTTGAAGTGCCTGCGGCGGACTGCCAAGTCAACCATATCAATTCCGGAGTACATGAGACTCATGGTAGATAAAGCGGAGCAAATGAATGCGAGCGTGTTGGTCACCATAAATGCATTAAAAGTGAACCTCCCGGCAAGTGTCGGCGTGCCACCATTAACGTGGTCGTCGGCTTTGTAACCTCCAGGCAAGGCAAAAGCTGCACCAAATGTGACCGTCGCAATTAACACTGAACCAATGGCCAAAGTTTGTGTTGAATCTTTCAATTTATCGGACTCTTTGGGTTCATGAACTTTTTGATTCTTGTACTGTTGGATAAAGTGATCTGACCGATAATTTCCATACCAACTGTGAGCGTAAGTTAATGAACGATGTATCAGTTTCCTTCGGTTCTGCAAAAGCAAATAGGAAGAACAAGCAATGTAAATCACTATTGGTTTCTTCACTATAAGGGAGCAGTGTTGGAAACACAAATAGTATAACATATATTACCCTCGCATAAAAGAACCCTCGAGGAATCATATTGTGTGACAGATGGCGAGCAGTTTGCCCATTGTAATTTGGTATATTTAAATCGGCTTGCCGGTTACCTAGTAGAGAACAAAAGATCGGCAGATTCCCCGCCTGGACAGCTAGGTGAATTGCAGTGTTCCCATCGAAGTCCTGCATATTCAAGAGAGGCGCAAACCTTGGTTGTTGGCAAGCATATGCAACTATGTTATTCATTTCCTTCTCAACAGCAACATGAAGGAAGGTCCTACCCCGAAGATCGCATAAATTTGCGCAATCAGGGCACTTTTCTAGCAAGCTAATGACTGTCTTGAACCAACCTTGCGATGCAGCAGTGTGTATGGGGAATGAACCACTTATGTCTGGCTGATATGCCGAAGATGGATTAGCTTCCAGTAGTAGTGAAATAGCTTGTGCTATCCCCCAAGAAACAGAAAAGTGAAGAGGGGTGCTTCCATATTTATCGCTTTGTTTTGTGAGGTCCTTGTTCCATTCTAACAGCAATTTTGTCATATCTGTAATAGGACCCAAACCAAAAAAAGAGAAAAATACACTTCCTTCAACAAACTAAATTAAAATTGACCCCGAAAAGGCAAAGAAGCTTGCTAGATTCCTCGCAAAAAAGCAGCTTGCGAGATGATTAAAATATGGCGGTGTCGGTGTCTAGAGAAGTGTTTTTTCCTTATGAGTACTCAACTATTTTTGCTATGTATGCAATATTTTTCGTTATTTTGCGGCGGCCGGGCGAGCGGTGGTCGGGGAGCGTGGTTCGGCAGGATGGCAGGGTCGGCCGAGGCGGCGACAGCGACCCGGGCCGGTGGAGATGCAGCCGGCGATCGCAGGGTGGCCGGTGGATGCGCGAGGGCTTCACACGCCGGCCGTCCAAGCGGCTGGTGGAACCGACACGGCAGCGGTTGTCTTCCTCACCCCTCCCCTCGTTTTTTTCTCTCGGATCTGTGTCGGTCTGGCCGTTAGCCTCGGCTCGACCGGCTCGCTGCGGGCGCGGCAGCCGGAGGCCGGCGAGCTCCGGGCTCGAATGGGGGGCGGATGGCTTCCAGCGGTCGGAGCAGATCCGAGGCGGCTCCTCCAGATCTGGCGGCGGCATTGACCTCGCTGTGCCACACGGTTTCTGGATTATCCGAGCAGAAGCCAAGACCAACACCCCTAGTGAAAGGTTTGCACTATACTATCCATATTTACTACTACTTCCATTAGTGTGCATTGATGCAATGGAAGAAAGCAACTGATGATATGCAACAATGATAAGCAAACAATGTATGGATGAATCAAGGTAGATACAGGCACGCACCTCTGTCTCGGAGAACAGCAATATGCAAGGCATTTTGCCCGTCCGGTCCTGAGAACGACAACTGATTGTCTATCCTATGCAGCTCCTCTGCAATATCCATGTGTCCTACATAGATAGCAAGGTATAGAGGCGAAGTCCCTGTACCCGGAACACGAGCCAGCTCTGGGTGCTCCGCCAATAGCTTATTGACTAGATCCATGCTTCCAGTGCGAATTGCCTCATGCAGGACCGTCTCTCCTCTCTTGTTCTGCTTGCTCAGCACAGTCCTCACCCTCTCACTCCCGCCTTCCTCTCGTTTAGCCAAATCTATGAAATGAAGTACCGTTGCAGTGTTCCCGGCCTTGGCAGCGCAGTGAAGGGGCGTTTCCCCCCTCTTGTTTGGCACATCCAGGAGGTGTCTTGCCTTTTCGTAGATCAGGTCTGAACATGTGATACATGACCCCTTTGTTGCTACTTCATGCAGTGCAGAGTTCCCCTCCATGGTGACTCCTCCGAGGTGGAGAGACGCAAATTGGTCAACGCCATCTGCAAGCATAGCAGCAGAAGATTGACGCCTGGGCGCGCCCGAACTTGAGCTTGACCTTGCGTTGGTGTCGTTAGCTCCGTCCCCGGCGTCAACGACGCCCTGAGGTGCAACTACAGTTGGTTGCGGCGTCGGCCTATCTCCCCCATTAAGAAGATTCTTTAGCTCCACGCATTGGTTGGATCTGATGGCCATTAGCAGCTCGGGATGCATGACCACAGCCGGCAAGTCGCCGGTGCTTGCCTCCAGCTCGGGATACATGGCTACCGTGGAGGCCCGCAAATCCTCATTCGCTGTAGCGACCGGATTCCAAGGTTGCACTTCGTCTCTCCACGGCATCACCACTTCCAGGAGCAAGCTACGGATCCTCCTTTGCAGAACGCACGTCTCGTCTGCAGGTTGCTTTCTGTGCGCATAAACTACTGCCTACTTGTGTGTGTTCGAATCAGACGTACTTCTATGGGTTTATTCTTTTTTTTGTTAAAGCTTATAGCTTTTAGTTACGGTTTATAATTTTTGGACTGTTCGTGTGAGAGATTACAGAGTAACAAAAACTTATATACTATTTTTGCCGATATAAATAAAGTCAGTATAGTATGTATTATAATTAACTAGTAGATCCTATCTTAAAAAATACTCTGTTTAAAAATTAGTTATTGCAGAAAAACCGAAAAACAGTTTTTAAAAACTGAAAACAACACGCCCTATATAATGGGCACACTTGTGCACAGAACATAATCATTTATTAATTAATTCAACCACTTGAAAATACGTTGGCAAGATACTGCTGGTTCCATGACTGGGTGTGGTGTCATGCCCGCTCTCACTTGCGGAGTCACTTTGGGCATTTGTGTAGTGAACTCTATGTACGTACTGGGCATGCCTTTTTATCTTGTAAAGTTGGTCCTCCAAGTCAGAATCCGGGAATTCGTTGTTGGCTGATGAGCAGCGGAGGTGGGTGGGTGTGGGGACCAGACCCGTGCGGAGCAAGGGAATCCAAGAACTCAAGAGGCAGGCAAAGTAGCACTTGGGCTTGGTGAAGCCCATGGGAACGCACTTGGCTCGAAGCATCTAGGCGCCAATAGAAACGAGCAGAGCGTGCCAATAAATGGCTGTGTTTATATCGCAATACTAGTGTTACATGGTTCCTGGTGTGCAGAATCAACCGACTAGCCAGTTGGTGGTTCAGTGAACTTAAAGTGCTCAAATAGGAGGCCGTGGGCTGGCTCGAATCCATGCCTCTACGTAGTAGTCTGGGATGCTTGTGGCTCAGGAAGTAGTTCCGGATTGAGGAAATTGACCAGACTGGGGAAAACCAGCAGAGAAGTGGTAGAGGATAGGCCGAGTGTGACGAACGCTGCGAGTGCTCCGGTTTTTGATCCGGGACAGTAGCAACGGGTGCAGAATCCAGTTGCGTGAGGTGGAGAAGCATCCAGCCCTCGCTCGCCTTAGGTATGATCTCACAAGAAGTTCTCGACTCACTAAGGGTCGGCCTTTGAGGTGATGAGATATGCACCTGAACGCAAGGTGGTCGATTCATCATGGCTTGCATGGTTGACTTATCGAGGCATTGACTGTGAGGCAAGTACTCGACAAATCGGGGTGTGGTCCTCGATGGAAGAAGATGATTCAGCTATCATTTGGTTCAACGTAGAGCTACAGAGAGTCCACGGTCACGGAGATGCTACCAACGCAAAGCGAAATTCAGCCGAGGGGAAGCCATCAAAACGGATCGAACCATGTTAGGGTTAACCCCTCATTTTCAAGATGTTCGAAAAGCTTCGTTGATGTGCTGGGCAGGCCAAGGCAACAGGCACAGTGAACCATCTTCTCAGGAGTGACGCCACGGACCTAGTTTGGGGATGGCGTTCTAGAGGACAGGAAGGCGACAAAACCATGGCTAGATCTACTGTCCCTAGCCTGGACTTGCACCCGATGCGTAACAGGGTTGAAATTGAGGTGGCGCCCAAGACCATCGCGGGTGGATCTGGCCAGGTCAAGCCCAAAGAGTAGTAGCGGCGGTGGAGTTGATCTAAACTAGGATGGTTGTGCGCATTTGGACATCGAGGTCGAATGATGATGCATGTCTTCTATCAGGAAAAGCTTGGTGCTCAGGACTCATTTTTGCATGATGAGTGATGTTGGCTCAGATACCAACCAGCGTGGCACAACGCAGGATGCCTTTGCTTCATCTAGCTGCTGCATAGTGTTCTTCAGCCAAGGTGCTAAGGGACTATAGTTACTTGCATCGTTTACTAGGCTTGTGATATTTTAGCTTGTCTAATGTCAGAATAAAGTTCACTTGCTGTTCTTTACTAGAGGTATACCGCAACCCCATCTCCCATCGAAAAAACTTGGTGCTTCGGGCGAAGCTTGTGAGCAGCACTTCGCTTGGGGAGGTGCGAACGTTGTTGTCTCTCATCAGAAAACTTGGCGCTTGGGGTGAAGCTCACGAATGGCACTTCATTTGGGGAGGCTCGAACACTGCCGTCTCCCATTAGAAAAAAACTTGGCCCTTAGGGCGAAGCCCACGAATGATACTTTGCTTGGGAAGGTGAGAACGCCGTCGTCTCTCATGAGTGACACTTCACCTGGGGAGACGCGAACACCGCTCTCTCCTATCGGAAAAAGCTTGGAGCTCAGGGAGAAGCTCAGAAGCAGCATTTCACTTGGGGAGGCGTGAACATCATTATCTCTCATTGGAAAAAACTTGGTGCTCATGATGAAGCTCGTGAGTGGCACGACCCCTAGGGGAATGTTAGGTGACCTGACCATTGCAAGCTCAACTCCAGAGGGGGAAGTACAATGAGGACATCACTTTCATACATACAACCAATGGATCTAAATTTATACACTTGCAAGGTCCAATCACAAGAGCTCGCACACAACAATTGAATTATCAGGTAACTTCATTTCTAGAAGTGCATTTTGTTTCTCATGATAATATGCTACTACCTAATGCATGTGATTTTCTTTTACTTAGGAACTTAGGAGCTGATCATGAAGATAAGCATGTGCGATTCAATTCGGCCTCTGAAGATAGCGCCAACTTCAAATATACATAACTTTCACATACGAAATCTGTTTGAGGTCCATGAGTATTCGATGGAAAGCTTTTCTCGTTTTCTTTTCAATGGATCTGACCTCATCTCCAAATTCCTCCTGTGTGTACTGCAAGCACTAAAAGAAGGTGTTACATCACCTATTTGTGCCAAATTGGGCCTTGTAATGCTTGGGCCCAAGGGGAAGGCGCCCCCTCTCTAAGCCCATACTGTTCACGGCCATACTATTCACATGAATAATACTGTGAATAGTATCACCCTTTATTTCTTAGTTTTGCGTGGCTTTCCCCCTTCTATTTAAGGAGGCTGCACCCTTCTAGTTTCTTTGGATTTCATTTTCTTAGTTTTTCCATTGTGAAAAGTCTTGTTCTTTGCTTGTGTCAACTAGACCAATCGTAAAGAACCTCTACGGAATTCCACCTTTGAACTCAATTTATATATTTACAATTTCAGATTACTTGTGATCTTGTTCTTGCGTGTTCTTCAGTTGCATGCATGAATAGACCTTCGTAGTCAGGTCAACCGCGTTCTTGGTACGGTTAATAATGACTTAGTGATTAGTTCAGTGAAATTTTACAGGAAAATGGATAATGAAGTTATGAATCTAATAGCGGTAGTCTTGTTCAAAAAGGATCAAGGAATCAAAATTTATGGATTTCTTGGTGGCGGCTGCAGAGAAAGAAAAAATCAGCCGAATTGGAATTACGGTTTGGGGTGGGGAAAATTTTTTCTTGTTTGGATTTTTATGGAATCAAGGATATGACCAATAACTAGACAATGCTAAAATGGATGCAAATTCAATTCAGCAAATCAAAACTAACAGATTGAAAGGCACAACGGGGTTTGGACAGCAGGAATTAACTCGTTTTGTGGGGCAATTTTTTCTGGACTATACGAAATAAAAAACCAATCTACTAACTAGGGATACAAGAAATTCCTACTAGTCAACTGAAGCTCTGATACCACCTGATGAGGCAATGGGGTCCCGCTGATAGGATGATAACTTTGATTTGGAGGAGAATGACTTTGTCAATGCAGGCTAGCCACGACCAGAATACCAAGCAATTACTAAACCACACTCTAAGTCGTTATCAACCGTGCTAAGAACGCGGTTGACCTAACCACAAAGGTTATTCCCGCGTGCAACCGAAGAACACGCAAAAACAAGATAACGAGCAATCTGAATTGCAAATATATAAATTGAGTTAAAAATGTGGGATTCTACAGAGGTTCTTTACGATTGGTCTAGTCAGCACAAGTGAAGAATAAGAGTTTTCACAATAAAAAAACTAAGCAAACAAAATCCAAGGAAACTAGCAGGGTGTGGCCTCCTTAAATAGGAGAAGGAAAGCCACACAAAACTAAGAAATAAAGGGTGACACTATTCACAGTACTGTTCACATGAATAGTATGACCGTGAACAGTACGGTCCTAGAGAGGAGGCGCCTTCTCCTTGGGCCCAAGCATTACAAGGCCCAATTTGGCCCAAAGAGGTGATGCAATACCTTTTTTTAGTGATTGTGGTATGCACAGGAGGAATTTGGAGTTGAAACTAGATCCATTGGAAAGAGGACGAGAAAAGCTTTCCAAGAAGTACTCATGGAGATCAAATGGACTCCGTATGTGAAATTTATGCATATTTAAAGTTGGTGTTGTCTTCGGAGGCCGAATTGAATTGCGCATGTTTATCTTCATGATTAGCTTCTAAGTTCCTAAGTAAAAGAACATCACATGCATCAGGTAGTAGTATATTCTCATGAGAAACAAAATGTACTCCTAGAAACGAAGTTACCTGATAGTTCAATTGTTATGCGTGAGCTCTTGTGATTGGACTTTGCAAGTGTATAGGTTTAGATCCATTGGTTGTATGCTTGGAAGTGATGTCCTCATCATCCTCCTCCTCTTGCATGTTAGTCGTCCTCAACTCAAGCTCATCTTCTTCTCCTAAATATAGCTTCAAATCTAAAAAGGGCTCATTTTTGTGGTAGAGTGCAGCGATCTATTGCAAGCAAACTCTACATAAGGTAGACATTCTTCCCACATCTTCAAGTTTTTTTTCAAGATAGCCCTCAACATAGTTGATAGCGTGCGGTTGACAGCTTCAGTTTGTCCATCCATTTGGGGGGAGACAAGTAGTAGAAAACAACAACTTGGTACCCAATTTCTCCCACAGTGTGCGCCAAAAGTGACTCAAAAAATTTGCATCTCGATTTGAAACAACGGTATTGGGCACTCCATGTAGTCGAACAATCTCTTGGTAAACAAATCGGCAACATTTGTAGCATCATCGCTCTTATGACAAGATATAAAATGTGCCACTTTAGAAAACCTATCCACAACAACGAAAACACTATCTCTCGCCTTCTTTGTTTTAGGTAATCCTAAAACAAAGTTCATTGAAATATCCTCCCAACGAACGCTAGGTACAGGAAGAGGTATATATAAACCATGTGGATTAAGTTGGGACTTAGTTTTATTGCAAGTAGTGCAGCGAGATACATAGCGCTCAACGCCGCGCCTCATCTTTGGTCAATAGAAGTGTTCAGCGAGGATGTCCTCCATCTTTTTGACACCAAAATAACCCATTAGTCCTCCCCCATGTGCCTCCTGTAACAACAAAAGACGAACAAAGCTAGCTGGAACACATAGCTTGTTAGCTCTAAATAAAAAACCATTATTGAAAACAAATTTATTCCAGCACCTACCATTTTTGCAATTGGACATGACATCTCTAAACTCATCATCAGAAGTGTATAGTTCTTTTATTGTCTCTAAGCCAAAAATTCTATAATCAAGTTGAGGCAACATTGTATACTATTTAGACAAACCATCAGCAATCACTTTCTCCTTCCCTTTCTTATATTTTATGACATAAGGAAAAGATTCAATGAATTCAACCCAACGAGCATGTCTACAGTTCAGTTTAATTTGACTTCTAATAGGTTTCAATGATTCATGATCAGAATGAATAACAAATTCTTTAGGCCATAAATAATGTTGCCATGTTTCTAATATTCGAACAAGAGCAAGTAATTCCTTATCATACGTAGAATAGTTCAAACTAGGCCCACTCAATTTTCACTAAAATAAGCAACAGGTTTACCTTCTTGTAGTAACACACCTCCAAGTCCAATTCTGCTAGCATCACATTCAAGCTCAAAAGTCTTTCCAAAATCAGGAAGCTGGAGAAGCGGCGCATTTGTGAGCTTCTCTTTCAAAAGGTTGAATGATTGTTCTTGTGCAGGGCCCCAATGGAAAAGCACACCCTTCTTGGTGAGCTCATTCAATGGTGCGGTAATGGTGCTGAAATCCTTGACAAAGCATCGATAAAATCCAACCGATCCAACAAAACTTCGTACTTGTGTGACAGTGTTGGGAGTCAGCCAACTCTGTATAGCGTTAATCTTGGATTGATCGACTTCAATGCCCTATGGAGTAACAACATGGCCAAGAAACGATACTCGATCGGTGCAAAAGGTTCACTTCTCAAGTTTACCAAATAATCGTGTAGCTCATAAAGCATTAAAAACATCACGTAAATGGTCAAGATGTTCCTCAAGTGACCTGCTATATATCAGTATGTCATCAAAATATACCGCCACAAATTTTCCAATGAAAGCACGCAAAACTTCGTTCATCAATCTCATGAAAGTACTAGGTGTATTAGTTAAACCGAAAAGCGTTACTCACCACTCATATAGACTGAACTTAGTTTTGAATGTTGTTTTCCATTCATCTCCTAGTTTCATACGAATTTGGTGATATCCACTCCGCAAATCAACTTTAGAAACACATGATAGATCCACTTAATTCATCAAGTATATCATCTAACCTAGAAATAGGATAATGGTATCTAATGGTAATATTATTGATAGCTCTACAATGAACACACATACGACAGATCCATCTTTCTTTGGAACCAAAAGTACAAGAAACAACACATGGACTAAGCCTCTCACGTACATACCATTTGTCAAGAAAGTCTCGCACTTGACGCTCAATCTCCTTGGTCTCCTCTAGATTGGTTCGGTATGGCACGCGGTTGGGTAGGGAAGCTCCTAGGATCAAGTCAATTTGATGTTCAATACCCCTAATTAGTGGCAGCACTGGGGTATCTCAGTAGGAAACACATCATCAAACTCCTACAAAAGGTTAGTGACAACAGGGGGCAAAGAAATAAGAAGATCCTCAAGTGAAAACAAAGCATCCTTGCACAAAAGAGCATAGCAAAAAGAATTAATAGAACAATCCCTTTCAGTTTAATTTCGTTATTCCTAGCACTTGTTCTTTTTATATCTTTCTTTTTAGATGGAAAGCATTCTTTAGTTACAATCTGATTTCTTCTATTTCTCCTTATTTACTCATTCAGCGCGTTCAAGTTCATCTTTTAAAATAGCTTCAGGAGACATTGGAAGTAAAACAATTTTCTTGCCCTTATGCATGAGAGTATATTGGTTAGTCCTACCATGATATATAGTGTCTTTATCATATTGCCATGGTCTACCTAACAATAAAGAACATGCTTGCATAGGTACAACATCGCAATCAGCATAATCTTGGTATGAACCAATAGAAAAATGAACTCTCACAATGTGAGTTACCTTCAGCTTACCACATGAATTAAACCATTGAATATAGTAAGGACGAGGGTGTTGTTGTCTGGTCAAGGAAAGCTTCTCAACCATATCAATGTTAGCTAAATTGTTGCAACTTCCTCCATCAATAATCACATGACAAGAACGCTCATTGGTCACAAATTTTGTTTGAAACTGATTGTGGCGTTGATTCTATTCAGCACATTCCACTTGAGCGCTAAGGACACGCTTCACGATTATGCTAAAAAACATATCACTTGCTTCAACTCCAAGTCGTTCTTCATCAATTTCAGATTCATCTTGCTCACCTGTAAGGTAGTTTCAAGCAAGGCATGTTCTTCATCAATATCACTAGCTGAACTATACTCACCATCTTCTCTAACAAGAAGTGCTCGTTGATTTGGGCAATCTCTCATCATGTTCCCAAAACCTTTACAGTGGTGGCATTGTATGTCTCGCGTTCTCCCAGTGGAAGCAACCAAAGTCAAACTCTTAGCTTGCTGACCTGAAGTTGATTTACTTGCATCGGAGGCTCGGGATGTGGGAGTGGTGCTTGCTGGTCGCCCATGGATGGAGGATTGTGGGGGACGGCTAGGAGTGGCAAGGGCAGCATGGGGTGGCATCCTGCCTAAGGACTATGCCTGATTCTATTTACCTGGAAAAGAAACTCCAAAAGAGCCACGAGAGCAAGATTGTCTTCCCTGCACTTCACGTTTAGCTTTGCACACAATATGGAACAAATGGTTAATAGAATTGTACTCCTTATAATCTAAAATATGCTAAATGTCCCTATTCTTGTTATTGTGTGTTCTTCGATTGTGATCCTGTTCTTGCGTGTTTTTTGGTTGCATGCAGGAATAGATCTTTGTGGTCAGGTCAACCGTGTTCTTAGGATGGTTAATAATGACTTGGTGATTAGTTTAGCGATTGCTTGGTTTGTACGTGATGCGTTCGTAGCCTAGATCGTAAGAGTTGATCATCGTCCAATCAAAATTATCCTTCTCATCGAAAGATCAGGACAACACTAGCACATCAAAGTAGCTCAACCCCAGAGGGAGAAGGATCAACCCCAAGGGAGAGAGAAGTAGCTCAACCCTATAGGGAAGAAGTAGCTCGACCCCATAGAGGGAGAAGTAGCTTGACCCCATAGGAGAGAAGTAGCTCGAGCCTAGAGTTGACAAGTCATCGACCAGATCCCGAAGGGTAGATGTGAGGAGGTGAATGCTTGACCTAGAGGGGGAGTGTTCATCGACTCGACCCCAAAGGGTGGGCATAAGTTGGTGAAGAGTCAACTCTGAGGAGTGATAATCGTCAACTCGACCCTAGAGGGGGATGCATATCCATTCCTAGGCCGAGCCATCAAAGCTTGTTGGAGCTTGCTAAGGTGAATCCATCGGGCTAAGGGGGCCCTGGTCGAGGAGACACCATCGAGGTGAAGTTCATGTAAGGCAAAAACCATTGCTGCTGAAATGAGCCAGGCCATCGAGGATGTTAGAGCTCACCAAGGTGAGTCTATTGAACTAGGGTGAGGGCCCTAGTCGCGGAGACACCATTGAGGCAAAGCGAAGCGCGGCCGAGGCAAAGCCATCCAGACCGAGTTGAACCACACTAAGGCCAAGCAATCGAGGTGTGTTGGGGGTCACTGAGGTGAATCCATTGATCTAGGGGGAGTATCTAGTTGAGGAGACGCTATCGAGGCAAAGCGAAGTTCAACTGAGGCAAAAGCCATCGAGGCCGAATTTAACCACACCGAGGCCAGGCCATACAGGCATGTTAGAGCTTGCCGAGATGAATCCATTGAATGAGGGGGAGGCCCTAGTTGTAGAGACACCATTGAGGCAAAGCAAAGCATAGCTGAGGCAAAGCCATCAAGGCCAAGTCGAACCATGTTGACCCATTGAGGGGGATACCGCCAACTTGACCCCAAAGAGGGGGATACCATCAACTCAACCCTAGAGAGGGGGATACTGCCAACTCAACCCTAGAGAGGGGGATACCACCAACTCAACCTCGGAGAGGGGGATACCATCAATTCGACCCTGGAGAGGGGATACCACCAACTCGACCCCAGAGAGGGGATACCATCAACTTGACCCCAAAGAGGGGGGATACCATCAACTCGACCCCTGAGAGGGCATACCGCCAACTCGACCCTAAAGAGGGGGATATTGCTACTCGACCATGTCAAGGCTAAGTCGTTGAGGCATGTTGGAGATCGTTGAGGTGAATCCTTCGAGTTAGGGGGCCCTAGTCACAGAGACTCCATCGAGGCGAAGCAAAGATCCATTGAGGTAAAGCCGTCAAGGTTGAGTTGAACCACATCAAGGCCAAGCCATCAAGGTGTGTTGGGAGTCACCGAGGTGAGTTCATCAATATAGGGGGAGCCCATAGCTAAGGAGACATCATCAAGACGAGGCAAAGCTCAGGCGAGGCAAAGCTATCAAGGTGTGTTGGTGGCAGCCCCTAGTCGAGGAGATGTTGTCAAGACAAAGCGAAGCTCCGCTGAGGCAAAGTCTTCGAGGGTGAGTTGGACCACATGGAGACCAAGCCATTGAGGCATGTTAGAGCTTGTCGAGATGAGTCCATTGAACTAGGGGAAGCCCATAGTCGAGTAGATGCCATCAAGGCAAAGCGATGTACAGCCGAGGCAAATGCCATTGAGGCCAAAGTGAACAATACCGAGGCCAGGCTATCGAGGTGTGTTGGGGTCATCGAGGAACCCAAGTGTTGGTAGTGTGGAGGGGATCCGGGTGCGATACTGATGTCGGTCTGGAGTAAGCAATACCATGGCCCGAGGGACTGGTGGCAAGGTCACGGATGTAGTCCGGGTGACTAAGAGGTGGGGTGGTGGACGTAGTTCAGGTGGCCATACAGTGAAGTGTGGAGCAAAGTCGGGTAGTGAAATGGCACTAGAAGACCCAAGGTAAAGCTCTCCAAGGGTGGCCAAGTGACTCAAGGTGAAATGCCCTAGGGGTCCGAGAGACCCAAGGAGGAGCACCTTGAGGGTGGTCAGGAGACTCAAGGTAAAGCACCCCAGGGGTCTAGGAGACCCAAGGCGGAACACCCCACGGGGGCCAAGAGACCCAAGGCGAAGCACCCTGAGGGTGGCTGAGTGACTCAAGGCGAAGTGCCCCAGGGGTCTGGGAGACCTAAGGTAGAGCGCTCTAAGGGGGTCCAGATGATGTAGAAGCCAAAGTCTAGGTAGCACGGAGGAACCTCATGGGAGGGCGCACAGAGGTTGAGGCCAGGGCAAGTGCGAATGGGGAGCCCAGGGCCCACGCAAAAAGAAAACCCAGGGCATGCACAAAGGATGGGGCCAAGGCATGTGTAGAGGGTGAATCCCAGGGCACACATGGAGGCTGAACCTTGGGAAGGCCCAGGGCAGGCACGAGGGGTGAGCCTGGGGCGAGGTTGGGGTTCACGTGGAGGGCGAACCCCTAGAGGCCCATGCATGCACGGAGGATGAGCTCATGGCGAGGTCTGTGGCTCACAGAGGGTGAACCCTGGGGAGGCTCGGGGCATGCATGGAGGGCGAGCCCAGGGCAAGGCCTATGGCGCACAGAGGGCAAACCCCAGGGAGGCCCATGGTGTGCATGGAGGGCGAGGCTAGGGTTCATGTGGAGGGCGAACCCCAGGGAGGCCCGAGATGTGCGTGGGGGTGAGCCTGGGGTGAGGCCCATAGCACGCAGAGGGCAAACCCTAGAGAGGCCCATGTCATGCTCAAAGGGTGAGCCCAGGGTGGCCAAGGGTTTGTGCGGAGGGCAAACCCCGGGAGGCCTAGGCCAAGGCCGTCCACCTCAGAGGAAGTCTGGGATGGTCCAAACTAACTCGGTGACCTTCCATGCATTCATCTTCCTATGCAACGTGCCTTCTCACTCAATCCCCACAAACAGCGCCAACTATTATCGGTACAAATCTAGATAGTTAACTTAGAAGCACCTCTAGTCAAATACAGAGACTATCGAGGATGTGAAGGGACACAAGGAGAAGCACACAACTACCAAGTGTATTCAACATGAGTGTTCTAGGAAGGCGAGTGAAGTTACAAGCTTTCCCTTGAGGCCTAGTTTACTCCTAGAGGTATCTATGTCATTTTACCCATCCAGGACTCTAGGGTTGGTTCATGGCTGACTTTAGCTCCATCCGAGATTGGCCCTAGACCTCCCCTGGGATCAGCCCTAGACCTCACGTGGGGTTGGCCCCGAACCCCTTCAGGGTTGGTCTTGCATACCTCATCTGTCTGGGGTTGGCCTCGGACCTCACTTGGGGTTGGCCCCGAACCCCTTTAGGGTTGGTCTTGCATACCTCGCCTGGGGTTGGTCTTTCATACTTCATCTGGGGTTGGCCCTAGGCCCCTTTTAGGTTGGTCTTGCATACCTCACCTAGGGTTGGCCCCAACCCCTTCGGGGTTGGTTTGGGGACTTGGCTTGGGTAGACCCTCCAATGGGTGTCGTCCCTCTGGGATGGTCGTGTGCCTGAGGTAGCGTGGGGACCCTCCCCCCAATGTACTTTTTATTTCTTTACAAATTAATTGCTCTTTAAATTTCTGTTGTAAATTATTACCTATCGATTTGTAAATGAAAACTTGCTTCATGCTGAAAATAACTTGTAGCATAGAGTCTCATCCTTTATTTAGCCTTGAATTTATATAATATGTTGTTATACACTATAAGTCTTTCTGAGTACACAATGTACTCAACCTTTCTTTAATTGTTACTAAAAATGAAGAAGAAACAATTCCCGATGATGCTTACTTTATGCTTGGTACCAGAAGGTATGATTACGGGTCATTGTAGGGCCTAATCATTGTCAGTTGCTTGTGGGGAATGGATAGCATACCGTTGGAAGTATTTTGGTTTATTTACCATGTCTTCCGCTGCACTTTGTTGGTTCCTATATTTATTTGGCCGATCGACCTTTTTTTCATAAACTTGATATATATCGCATATGTATGGCCTATTGTTGTAAGTTGTATAAATGTAATGCGTATGGATGTGATTTTAATGTTGTAGACATGTGTACTACCCACTAATCATGGGACTAGTATGGTACACACATGAGGATTATGGGTATTCGATTCCCAAGGTCTGACAAAAATGGAGGGAGCATGAGCATAAGGGAGGTGCAGGGAACTCACTGAGTTGGTCGGGTTGGCTGCGAAGAGGCCGAGGCAGGATAGCAATGTGAGCCAGAGGCAGTGCTCGAGCGATAGGGAGCTTCAACTGGCAGTTAGGGAAGGGTGAGGATGTCGAGGAGGTGCTCCATGAGGAATGAATGAAAGAGGGCATGATGGTGGTGGAGGTGGCGTCTGGCCAGAACAGAGGAAGAAGACCGTTGTAGCAAGCTCTAAGCAAAGAATCTCAATTAAATGGGTGGGGAGAAGAGGACACACTAGAACACAAGATGACATGGTCAGTTTTAGGGGGATGCTCACTTTAGTGGCTAGAACAGTGAGGGGAAGGTGCCGCCGCAGGCACAAGCATAGGCTCAACCCGAGCATGGCTTGGGGTTGAAGAAGGTGGAGGAGGGGAGCAATGGGGAGCTTAGGGCTACTTATAGCAGCATGACATTGTTGCTCCATAGTGGAATGAGGCGCGGTCAGGCAGTGCGGCCCGAGGTGTGGTAGGGACAGCGCGTGTGACACGATGGTCGGGCACGCACGGCGCGACGGTTGTGTTGGGGCTAGGTTGAATACAAAGTTCAATATTCCTTAAATTTTTTCTTTATTTAATTTGATTTCAACCTTCTATTTTTATTTCAATTTTAAATTCAAATCTAAAAATTTTTAGCAAATTTTTGAAAAGTGTATAATTTTGATTTTATTTGAATTGATTCAAGTTTTATGTTTCATTTTTATTGATTGATTGGTTTGATGCAAAAAAAATCCAGATCAAGATTCTTAAGTCAAAAGTCTAGAAAAAATTCAAATTACATCGATGCACAATAACAAGTTTTAAATTATTCTCATTTTCAACATTCCACAATTTTGAGATGTTACAAACCCTACCCCCTCCCCCCTTAAGATGAATCTTGATGCCGAGATTTTGGTAGAATAAAAAGGAGGTGGGGCTAAAACAAACCAGTAGGAGGCTCAAGGGTTTTTCTTGATGAGTTGTCCGCTCCTTGGAGCAGTTAGGAGAGAGAAAATATGCACAAAGGTGAGTTAAGACTTGGAGAAAAAGGAATGCAGAGAGAAACATTGTTCTTCCAGATAGGTCATAGTTGTCTTCACTTCATCGTAAGGTGCTTGTTTATTCCTAGGGCTTGTTGTTTAGGATTATTGTCTTCAAAAACATCAGAGGGTCACATGGTCATGTCATCTATTAGTCTTAGGACCATAAGAGATTTCCTATTTGATGGATTGATGGTGGTTTCCTATATCTCAAGGAATGGATGGCTTTGGATATGTCAATATGGTATCTAGCATCACTATTATTGGGTTTTCTTTGCCCTTACTAGAATCTAATTTTTATCCTTCAACCTGCTAGATACTGTAATTTGAGCTCTAGGTGTCGCTTGAAATCAACACCACCACAAGATTTTTGGCTTGTGAATCCTCTTGTATTGGTCTAATTATTCTTACTATAACTTGTTGTACCACCAATTAGTGATTGTACATCATAGTAGCCCCCTTAAATTAAATGACAACCAATTCCAATCGTTCTTGCCTACTCCAGTAATGACAAGTCTCATGGCGGCTTGGAAATTATCCATTGCAACTCGGTTGCCTTGGTCAGCAACAGGCTCATGAAGCAATACTTGGGGGTAGTGATCTTGTCCTTCATAGAGAGAGGACATGACTTTACTTATTGGGCATTCTCCGGGTTGGTGGTCTTCATCGTAGTTGGGGTAGTTTACAGAGCACTGATTTGTTTGATGTCCTTTTCCCCCCACAATGACTACATGTTACTCAGTTCATAAGGCAATCTTCTAATTGATGGTGTTCCTTGTAGCCGAGACAGTAGGAGACTAGACACATGTAGCAATAGCGTCCTGTTTGCATGCAGGTAAAGCATGTTCCTCTTGTAACTTATCACAGTAGAGGACATGATTGGGCATCATGTCCCATCTTGCCATATTCAAAGCATGTAGTACTTGGCAGGGCTTTTGGATCTGGTAGTAGAACTTCGGTAGACATAGCTTGCTTTTCAGGGTTGATACGTTATTTACGAGACTAAGGTTGTTGGCAATGGCACTCTTCTATTATGTTTCTAGATTCCTTTGGGGATGTCTATTCACATAATGTCCTTTATTGCTACAAAGGAAATAATTGGCTTCCTTGCCATGCTTTTTCTAGGGGCATCCATTGGTGTAGTGTCTAGTATTTCCGCAATGGAAGTAAGTAGCAGACTTTTGGGGTCCACCTCGTGTAGTGGTATAGTTGTCTTCAACGTGATGACTTCTACTCAGTAATCCTCGCAGAATGGGGTTAGGAGAAAGCTTGTATGGATGGTAAAGGCTACGGTCAGTAGAAACTATTGGTCCCTTTTTCTTACTAACTATTGGTCCCTTTTTCTTACTTTCGCTTAGGATAATCATCTTGTTCCTAGCCATCATGTCTACCTGACGAGGATTTGATCAGTGGGTTTAGTTTGGTCCTCGTGCGGGTTGAGGCTTCCAACTCGTTGTCTTCTTGGTGACATTGCTTCTCCGAAGATTGGAAGGTTGAGTGGTCACTACAACAAATATGAGCTTTAGTGATGAATACTCCTTGACGACCGAAACAAAGGTCATTAATAAGTAACTATCTGTGACGCATGTATTAAATTTGTCACCATTGAAAGTAGGGGTGTTTCGTCCTAAAACTTTATGATGATTTGAAAATTTTTGTCACAAAATACAGTTACATATCGTCACATATTGTCAGGTCAGAAGGGTGGCTGCACGCCAAGGTGTTTTTGTGACACATTTATTTTTTTTTATCATGTATAGTTTTACTTTTCTATGACAAATTGTTATTGCTTAAAGGCATGGGGCATGGGCAAGAAACGTGGAGAACACAAGGGAGCACAGACACAGTCTTGACTCCCATTGCTTAGAGGCATGGGCATGGGCAGGGAATGCAAAGGAAACAAGGGAGCATGGCCGGAGAAATGAGGCGACAGTGCATGTCGGTGGACAATGGAGTGGCACCGGTGTCGGAGTTCTATGACGATGCATTGGTCAATTCAAAGCATAAAATATGTAGAGGATGTGCTAGTGATAGTGTAATTGTAAGGAATCAAAGAATGATTCACCAGAGATGATGAATCGATGACAAGGAGCAGAAATGGCTGGTTTCGAAAAAATCTCAATTCCTATTGATTGACTGAACCAAACACTTAGAAAGATAGTGTTTGGAAGGGAAGCAATGCAGTTACGGAAACCCAATTTGAAGGCTTAGGTGATGGGAAACTGATGAGTAATCAAAGGATTTGGAAACGATGGTTTTTGGTCATTAAGTTTGGAAACTACCAAATAAAAGAAAAAGGTAGAATAAATAAAATAAATAAATAGCTATGAATTGATGCTTGAGTAATTTTGGTCATTTTCTAATTTTTCATGAGGTGGAGAAGAGGCTTAGTTTGAAAATTAGCTTGGAGAAGCAAAGAGTAGAAGAGGCTAAAGGTAAATTGTTCAATCAAATGAAAGAAAAAGGCACCACGCATCATACCTTGAAAAAACATCGAAGTTATGTGAGGTCAGGTGAGAGATTAGCTAGGATAGGTGACCTTCAAGAAGCTGGACAAATTTTATGGATGCTACTATGAAAAAATTATCGTAAAACATATCTGCCCGAAGCCTACCTAGCCGGATAGGCATAGAAATCTATGACAAAATGGCACGTTTACATGATGTTTACCAAAACATGCATGATGATTATAAATATCACTAATTGTTACATTCCACGACAATAATTTTTTTGTCACTGAGTTTGTGACAAAAATGCTTTGTCGCGTTACTAGATACAATCTATGATGCACTTTCTATGACGATGGCCGTGACGCCTTATTTTTGTCATAAAATATTTTTTATGACAAAAAAGTGATCTTCCGTGATGATTTCTAATCATTATTGAAGCCCATATTTGTTGCAGTAGGTCTTCACCTACATTTTGACCATCTTAGATTTGGCTGTCCGTCACTTCACTTTGTAGATCTACTAGGGTTTTTAGCAAAAGGGTGAGGGGGAGTAGCATGATATAAGAAAAGAGTCACAGGGATGAGGTGTCTAAACCCATTTTTAATTCTAAAATAATATACCCATGAAGCTAGGGTGACATGTAAATCACACAAATTTTTAAAAACAAGCTTTTCCCATGATTACAAAATATAATACCTGAGGTTGAGAAGGCAATGCATAGGATCCAAATAAAATCTTATGACAGTACAACGTCTTTTCATGGGAGACACATAAGAGGGCGCATGCTTTAGCACACAAGGACTGCTTTAGGAATGAGACTATCTTATCTTCATAGCTCTTGATGTTTCCTAACCTTAGGTTTTTGATGTAAGGGTAAGGAAAGAGGAAACCAATTTTCTTATGTAATCAGAAGTAGAGGAGGAAGAGCATCGAGAAGTGTTTTGACAGTAATACTCATGTTTCTTATTACTATTTTGGAAATAGAGCTTTTTAGAAAATGATTTTTGAAGAAGGGTTTTGTAATATTGAAGTTGGAAACATTTGTTTTTCAAAAGAAAGTCTCATCAATAGTTTCCAAAGAGGATGGATCCCCAAGTTTTGGTTTTGAAGGAAAACACTCGAGAACATGTTAGGACAAGTAAGTGCCGAGGTCTAGGTTTCAGTGGTAAAATCTGAAACCAAGTTTGCGACATCAAAAGAATACTCAAAGGAAGAGATGGTTTCAGTGGTAAGGAAAAAGGGGGATTAATTATGTTTTGAAATCAAAGGAAGAGAAGGAACAACATCTAGAGGGGATTGGATGGATAGTAGTACTCATGGTTGTATTACTATTTTTTGAAGTAGGGCTTTTGGCAATGCGATTTCCAAACAGGGTTTTGAGATACAGATTTTGATATATTTGCTTTGGAAAGAAAGTTTCGTCCATGGTTTGTGAAGAGAAGGGTCATAAATATTTTGGTTTTGAAAACAAGCTTTCGGATACAAGTCTGGACAAATAAATACTGGAGTCTATGCTTTCATGGTTAATTTTGAAATTGAGTTTTTCTCAAGTCCTTTTTGAAACTGAGTTTTACAGGCAAAAATTTTTGAAAGCAAAATAAGGAATTATAGGTTTTCCTTTTTGAAGTCCTGAATGCCTGCTTAAAATAGCAAGGTTCTAGGGACAAGTTTGAGGAAAGGGATTTTGAAGAAAGCTTTCACCAATAGATTTTTTTTAAGTAAGATCTTGTGGTGTTGAAACTTTTGGGATTAGATTGAAAATAAAATTAGAAAGTATGCTTCAAAATTTTAAATTGAGGGTAAGAAGTAAAATAATTCCTATCCATGAGTAGCGAGGCAAAGCATGGGGGAATAAGGTTTTACAAACAGTACATTTTCCCATTTAGAACCCGAAGGTTAACATTAAAATAAGCCCCTTTTGGGGGGGGGGGGGGACCTTTTTGCTTTGACTGTTTGAGAAATTAAAAACAAATAGTGCAGTAAATATGAGAAGAAGTTGAACTTTTGAAAGAAGCCTTTTTGGGAAAGATTGTTGGGAATCGGTTTGTTTTGACTACTTTGAGGAACGAAATTGAATTCTTTGGAATGAATTTGTTAAGAAGTATATATTTTGAAAATTCCCTTGGAAGATCATGTTCTCAAAAATGAGTCCGAAAATGAGTTTTGTAAACAAATGGATAATTGAACTTCCAAGGATAAAACAATTTTGAAAACAAGTTTCAAAGTTAAGCTTCATGGTTTATGTCTAAAATATATTTTCAGGATGCCTTCACGGAGGATTCGTAAGGAGAGTTTTGGAAATATAATATTTTGAATCAGGATAAGGTAGCTATGTAGTTAAAATTACTAAAGTAAGATATAGGTAAGAGAAGATTATCTAAGAGGAATGAGAGAGCAATAAATAATACATATGATTCAGATGTAAGAACTCAAACAGGGACAAACGGGACATTTTACAACGATGGTAGTAGATGCTTAGCAGATGGTCCAAGGTGCGCCATATATGAAACATAGGATAGTATGTATTAAAACATTGAACCATCCATACCCTAGTTCCAGGAGATCTCAGGAAACATGCTCCTTTGTCACGAAGTTGTTTTAGTGAAATTTATGCTCCACAACTCTGACCCTCTTAGCAGCTCTAAAACCGTACCATTGCAGTTTTTGACAGCTCTGTTTCTTTCCTGTTATTCATGTGGCTTTACCATTGCAACACTATCTTCTCACATTCTCTACTCCAATGCAATGCTCATAGGAATCTTCATCCATGACGTGTTCACCAGAGGTCAATTCTTCCAGCCTTAACTGATATAAGGCTTAACCAAGGTCCACTCCTATGGACTTTTTTCCGCACAACCAAAGACGGATTACAATGGAAATTAAGTTCACATTATTTCAACAAGTTCTTCAAATGATACACATCCACTGGATAATATAATTTAATTTTAGGCAAATACAATAAGAATGTTTACGTCCTATTCTTTGCGGTTTTTAAAAGCCGCTTTTGACTTTTGCTACAGTATCTAATTTTCAAACGGAGTATTTTTCAAGACAGTGTCTACAAGTTAAGCATAGTATACGTTAAAAGCCCAACATCTGTACTAACCAAAATTGCAAGTGAGTATCTCTCTTTCTGTAATCTCTCTCACGACTAGCCCAAAATTCAAAAATTTCAGCTATATACCATAAGCCACAGGTCACAGCCATAAGCCAAAAAAGAACAGGCCTGGACCTGTTCTAATCGGCTTTTCTCAACGGCTTTTGGCTTTTACTACAGTACCTAACGTTTAAACGGAGTATTTTTTTAAAACGGGGTTTACAAGTTAATTGTAGTACACATTGAAAAGCCATCATCTGTACCGGCCAAAATCGCATGCGAGTATCTCTCTTCATAATCTCTGTCGCAAACAACCAAAATTCAAAAATTTCAGTCAAAAGTCGTAAGCCGCAGCCACAAAGAACAGATGAGCACAGAAGATGACACAACGGAAATTTTCAAAAATTGTTATGAAGAAATATAATGCCGAGGAATAGTACATCACCAGCTTATTTAAGTCAATTCATCATCCACCTTCATTACCTCTCTGATGCCTCCTCTTCAAGTCATTTACGTTGTACTATTGTTGAAATTGCCGCCAAAATGAACACAGGTATCAAGGGCCAAAGAGCTAGTAACACTCGGCCTAATATAAAAGTTGCAGGCCTTAGTGCTACCCGATTCCCAAATCTACTACGTAAGGCTCTAGCTATAATTATGGTATCCAAAACTCCTACATGTCCGTAGTAGAGCGCGATAGCACACACCATCACCCAAATTGTAATGGCAGTGATGTGATCAACTGGAGCCAGCACCGTATACACACCCAATGCAAAGGCAGCAGCCATGCTTGTGACTGAACTGAACACAAAAAATAGAGATGACTTGAAGTGCCAGCGGCGGACTGGCAAGTCAACCATAGCCATTCCGGAGTACATGAGACTCATGGTCGATAAACCGGAGCAAATGAATGCAAGCGTGTTGGCCACCATAAATCCATTAAAAGTGAAACTCCCGGCAAGTGTCGGTGTGCCACCATTAATGTGGTCGTCGGCTTTGTAACCTCCTGGCATGGCAAAAGTTGCACCAAATGTGACCGTCGCAATTAATACTGAACCAATGATCAAAGTTTGTGTTGAATCTTTCAATTTGTCGGACTCTTTGGGTTCATCACTTTTTTGATGCTTGTACTGTTGGATAAAGTGATCTTCTCGATAATTTCCATACCAACTGTGAGCGTAAGTTAATGAACGATGTATCAGTTTCCTTCGGTTCTGCAAAAGCAAACAGGAACAACAAGCAATGTAAATTACTACTAGTTTCTCCACTATAAGGGAGCAGTGTTGAAAACACAAATAGTACAACATATATTACCCTCGCATAAGAGAACCCTGGAGGAATCATACTGTCTGCCAAATGGCAAGCAGTTTGCCCATTGTAATTTGGTATATTTAAACCGGCTTGCCGGTTACCTAGTAGAGAACAAAAGATCGGCAGATTCCCCGCCTGGACAGCTAGGTGAATTGCAGTGTTCCCATCAAAGTCCTGCATATTCAAGATAGGCGCAAACCTTGGTTGTCGGCAAGCATATGCAACAATGTCATTTCTTTCCTTCTCAACAGCGACATGAAGGAAAGTCCTTCCCCGAAGATCGCATAAATTTGCGCAATTAGGGCACTTTTCAAGCAAACTAATTACTGCCTTGAGCCAACCTTGCGATGCAGCGGTGTGTATGGGGAATGAACCACTTAGGTCTGGTTTATAAGCTAAAGATGGATTAGCTTCCAGTAGCAGTGAAATAGTTCGTGCTCTCCCCCAAGAAACAGAAAAGTGAAGAGGGGTGCTTCCATGTTTGTCACTTTGTTTTGTGAGGTCCTTGTTCCATTCTAACAACAATTTTGTCATACCTGTAATAGGGCTTTTTATGTCAAATCAAAAAGAGAAAAATACACTTGAAAGACTATGTGAGAAGGTTCATAGTTTTGTTGTGTTGAAACACTACCATTTTGGAGTAGTGAAAATTTGAAATTTACATATTTTTCTTGACAACCTGTAAGAATAGATGATTTTGAAAAAGTTGAGTTATAGGAAGATTTGATAACCTAAGTCAATGGTTATAAGTTGCATGAGACATGTTATTACTAATTTTTAGTCAAGTTACCGAGAACTTATACTCAAAAATGATTTCTTTGTCTTAAGATCTGCAGGGTTGCATAAAGACAACCACGGTCAACGGCGAGGGTTGAGACTATGCTTATGGAGAAGTCGAGGCTCAAAACGATGAAGGACATCGAGTCAAATGGTAAGTTCAAGTATAGCACGAGAAAAGCGGGAAAATTACAAATGTACCGCTGTAAAGGTATGCAGTTTGAAAAAAAAAGATACCACCCAAAAGTTAGAGGGTATGTTAAGTTCTAATCAACTCCCTAGATTAACGAGGTATCTTTTCTAGAGCTAGCTAGCCGGCGGAACCCACCGACCGCGGTGCGGGAGTGGCAGCGAGCCGGGCGGGCAAGTGGTGGTCGGGGAGCCTGGTTCGGCGGGATGGCAGGGCCGGCCAAGGCGGCGACAGCGACCCAGGCCGGCGGAGATGCAGTCAGCGATCGCAGGGTGGCCTCTGGATGCGCGAGGGCTTTGCACGCGGGCCGTACTTCAGGGTGGCGACGGCGGTTCCAGCAGAGCGGCCGGTGGAGCCGACATGACATCGGCTGTCTTCTTCACCCTTCCTCTCGATTTTTCTTCCTCAGATCTGTGCCGGTCTCTGGCCGTTAACCTTGGCTTGGCCGGCGCGATAGCCAAAGGCCAGCGAGCTCCGGGCTCGTATGGTGGGCGGATGGCTTCTGGCGGTCGAAGCAGATCTGAGGCGGCTCCTCCAGATCAGGTGGTGGAATAGAGCCATAGACCTCGTTGTGCGACACGGATTCTGGATTCTCCGAGCAGAAGCCAAGATCAACACCTCTAGTGAAAGGTTTGCACTATACATCCCCAACTAACTATCCATATTTACTACTGTGGTCGTATAAACCTGACTCGACCATATTGTGTGTGGTCGGAGGTCGTTACGACCATGTTCTGCATGGTCGCAGGTCGTTACGGCCACGTTGTGTGTGGTCGGTTTCGACCACGTTGTAAGTAGTCGTTTACGACCACGTTCATTGTAGTCAGTTATGATCACGATGTGTGTGTGGTCGGTTTCGACCACATTGTAGTCGGTTACGACCACGATGTGTGGTCGTAACAGGGCTTGTGTAAGCGGTCGGTTACAACGAGTGTGGTCGTGGACGACCAGTTTGTATGAAGTCGACCAGTGTAGTGTTTGCGTGGTCGAAACTCGAGTGCCGCGGTCGAAGCCAAGATCGGAGAAGCGGTCAAGGAGCAGCTGAAGTGGAAGCCAGTGGCTGAGATCGTGTGGCCAGTCGCTCGAGAGGTCAAGTCAGCACAGTGAGTAGTTGCAGGCATCGGCATAGAGAAGTGTGAGTGACACAGATCATACCGCGGTCGGTGAACTGACTGGTCATAGCAGCAGTAGTCGTTAGAGCTCCGGTTGGGCAGCAGGTGTGGTGGAGCACTACAGCTGCTGTCAGCGCTTTGGTTGGGCAGCAGTGGCGGTGCACTCTGCTCGATGTATGCAGTAGTCGAAATGTCTGTATATAAGTCGTAATGTAACTCGAAAGTAGTGAGAGATTTTGGAGAAAAAGCAAAGAAATTGCTCCACTGCGCAAAGAACTCTCTTCTACTAGTAATCTGAGACTCTGTTCTTCCTGAAACACCATAGTCATAGGAACTCCGGCGAGGTCGTAAGTGCATTTGGACGTGTAGATCCGGTACCAGCTTCCAACACTTGGTATCAGAGCACAGTGCATGCCCAAATACTTGCAATTAGAGACGATGGCAACCAGCGCTCAGCAGGCAGTGAGGAGAGCGGCGGTGTGCCCTTTCACTACCCGATGCTGACCTCCTCCAACTACACAGCATGGGCGATCAAGATGGAGGCGCTGATGGATGCCCAGGGGATCTGGGAGGCCATCTATCCACCAACTGGAGTGGTTGTGGATGCCAAGAAGGACAAGTCAGCACGGGACTTCATCTTCCAAGCCATATATGAAGATATTCTTCTGCAAGTGGCAAAGAAGAAGACGACTAAGGAGGATTGGGACTATCTCAAGACCAGATACCTCGGCGCCAACCTAGTGCAGAAGGCTCACCTGCAAACTCTACAAAATGAGTTTGTGGCACTGTGCATGTACGATGGAGACTTCATCGACGACTTTGCGGGAAAGCTGTGCGGGATGGCGAGCAAATACAGTGCACTTGGCTCGACCCTGGAGGATCTTGTACTAGTGAAGAAGCTTCTCTATTCGGCATCCGACAAGTTCCTCCCCATGGTCGCCTCAATCGAGCAATACCCCGACTTGGAGTCGATGCCGTTTGAGGAGGCCATTGGGCGCTTAAAAGCCTATGAAGAGAGGATCCCACATCGTACTGACAAATCTAGTACCGATGGGCAGCTCCTCACTCACACCGAGTGGTTAACATGGCAGAAGAGCGGCGACGGGGAGTCGTCGGTAAGTAACAAGAGTTGAGGCACAAGAAACTCGCAAGGTCTCTGCCAGGGCAGAGGTCGTGGCCGTGGTCGTTGTTGCAGCCACGACAAAGGTCGTTCTGCCAGCTCTGGCGGGACACAGAAGCAAGGCGCTGGAGGCGGCAAAGACAAGAGTCACATCCGGTGTTTTAACTGCGACAACAAGGGGCACTATGCCTCTGAATGTCATAGCAAGCGTCGGCAGGAAATAAACCTGACAGAAGGCAAAGAAGAAGAACCGACCTTGATTATGGCCGTGTGTGCGGAGGAGTCGTGCAACCTAGTGCTCTTGAACGAGCAGCAAGTCCTGCCGGACTTGCAAGAAGATGGCGACGAGCAAGTCGAAACTCAAGAATGGCAAAAGACCGGGATGTGGTATTTGGACAATGGGGCCAGTAACCACATGACCGGGCAACGTTCGTTCTTCACTGAACTCGATGAAAGTATCATCAGGAGAGTAAGCTTCGGAGATGGATCGACCGTGCAGATCAAGGGAAAAGGCTCAATCTTGCTCGAATGCAAGAATGGGGAACAACGGCTGCTAATTGAGGTTTACTACATACCCAGTCTCTACAAAAACATCATGAGCCTGGGGCAACTGACAGAGGCAGGCACCAAGATTGTACTCGAAGACAACCTGCTCCGGATATACGACCGGACAGGAAGGCTCATGATGAAGGTGGAACGCTCGGCGAGTAGACTGTACAAGGCGCTACTGAGTACTGCCGAACCAGTCTGTCTTGCTGTGAGCTTAGCCAAACAGGAGTGGTTGTGGCATGCTCGCCTGGGACATCTAAACTTCCAGGTGATGAAGCTGATGGTCGACAAGGAGATGGTGCAAGGACTGCCCAGGATTGAGTGCCCTACTCAGATCTGTGAAGGCTGTCCCCTGGCCAAGCAAGCCCGACTGTCGTTTCCAAGTCAGGAGGTGTATCAAGCAGACCAGCCTCTACAACTTGTGCATGTAGACCTGTGTGGTCCAATCACACCTCAAACACTAGCTGGGAGCAAGTATTTCCTGCTACTTGTCGACGACTATAGCTGGATGATGTGGCTGTACACTCTGAGGTCGAAGAGTGAAGCAGTCGAAGCCTTCCAGAGGTTCAAGAAACTGGTCGAGAACGAGTTTGGGAGAGAAGACTCTTAGAACTAATCGAGGAAGAAGTTCCTCTCAAATTAGTTTGCGCAACTCTACAATGAAGAAGGAATTCGATGGCATCTAACCGCACCCTATTCACCACAGCAGAACGGGGTGGTGGAGCAGCAGAACCGTATGGTGCTAGCAACCACGAGAAGTCTTCTGAAGACCATGGTTGTACCCAGCATATTATGGGGAGAAGCCGTCTGCCATGCAGTATACCTCCTGAACAAAGTCACAACCAAGGCACTGGTCGGAGCCACCCTGTATGAAGCCTAGACAGGGAGGAAACCAAATCTGGCACATGTGAGGGTGTTTGGGTGCACCGCACATGCAAAGGTACTAGGAATCCACTTGAGCAAAGTTGATGCAAAAGCAAGTCGTTAGTTCACCTCGGAGTTGAAGAAGGAAGCAAAGCTTATCAGCTATATGATCCTGTAAACAAGAAGATTGTCGTAAGCCGAGATGTAGTCTTTGAGGAAGAAAGGAAGTGGAACTGGGAGACAGCAAGCTGCGGCGAGGTCGGAGAGACTGCTGATTTCACTGTAGCAGATCCTGTAATAGAGGCAAACACCTCAGTACAAGGGCTGGAGGACTCAACCACAACCATGACTGAAATGTCTGGTGGCCAGTCACACTCGGGTGAAGGTCAAGGCCCTTTAAGTCCCTCCTCTCCAGAAATAGAGGAAGGGACCGTTAGATATTGACCACTCTCTGAGGTGTACGCAGAAGCACAGCCGGTCGAACTCGACCCGGAGCTGTTGCTGCTGCTGACAACTGAAGAGCCGCATAGCTATCTAGAGGCGGCAACTTCACCTGAGTGGCAGAAGGCGATGAAGATGGAAATAGAAGCGATCGAGAAGAACAAGACATGGTCGTTCATTGAGTTGCTGACCGGTCACAAAGCAATCGATCTCAAGTGGGTATTCAAACTGAAAAAGGATTCAGATGGGAATACTGTGAAGCACAAAGCACGTCTTGTTGCCAAAGGATACGTGCAGAGACAAGGAATAGATTACGAAGAAGCATTTGCACCGGTGGCGAGAATGGATACGATAAGACTATTGCTAGCACTGGCAGCTCAAAAGAATTGGGAAGTTCATCACCTTGACGTCAAATCTGCATTCCTGAATGGGAGACTCCAGGAAGAGGTCTATGTGAAGCAACCCGAAGGTTTTGTTATAGAAAACAAAGAGCACCTTGTGTACAAATTGTACAAGGCGCTCTATGGTCTGCGACAAGCTCCAAGAGCATGGAATATCTGGTTGGATAGCACACTGAAGGAGCTCAGCTTTCAGTAATGTCCCCAAGACCATGCTCTCTACAAAAGAAGTTCCAAGTCTGAACTCTTGGTGGTCGGAGTGTATGTGGATGACCTGATCGTCATAGGTACAAACAAAGCCCACATACTCTTGTTCAAGCAGCAGATGATGAGGGAGTTCAAGATGAGTGATCTCGAACTCCTCACATATTACCTGGGAATCGAGGTGGAGTAGAAGGCGGGAGAAATTACCCTGAAGCAATCAGCATATGCCAAGAAGTTATTGTAGGTGGCCGGATTGTGGGAGTGTAATCCGGCAAAGTCCCCATGGAACCCAAGTTGCAGCTGAGCAAGGATGAGAAAGGGGTACCTGTGGATGCCACTAACTTCTGTCGCATAATCGGAAGTTTGAGGTATCTGACGCACACTTGGCTGGACCTGGCGTACTCGGTGGGGATTCTTAGTAGATTCATGGAAGCACCCATGGAATCCCATCTTCAGCCGGTCAGGTAGGTCTTGAGATAAGTGAAGGGATCTATCAACTCAAGCCTGAGGTACTCGAAAGGAGGTGAAGGGCTCCTAGCAGGTTACAGTGATAGCGACCTCGCTGGGGATGTGGAAGACAGAAGAAGCATAAGCGGCAATGCCTTCTACCATGACAGGAGCCTGATTGCTTGGAACTCTTTGAAATAGAGAACGGTCGCACTCTCTTCATGTGAGGCCCAGTTCATGGCGGCGACCGGTGCAGCCTGCCAGGCCCTCTGGCTCAGAAGCCTGTACAGTGAGATCACTAGGAAGAAGCTCGAGCCCGTAACCCTGTTTGTCAACAACAAGTCGGCAATTGCACTCATGAAGAATCCAGTGTTCCATGGCAGAACTAAGCATATTGACACACACTTTCACTTCATCAGAGAATGCGTGGAAAACGGGCAAATTGTCGTGGAGCATATCAGTACACAGGAGCAGCGTGCGGACATCCTCACGAAGGCACTTCCCAGAGTCAAGTTCGGCGAGATGCGGGAGTTGATCAGAGGGGTGAGTGCGGACATCCTCACGAAGGCACTTCACAACTTGAGTTAGGTTTAGGGGGGTGAGTGTGGTCGTATAAACCTGACTCGACCACGTTGTGTGTGGTCGAAGGTCATTATGACCACGTTGTGTGTGGTCGGAGATTGTTATGACCACGTTGTGTGTGGTCGGAGATCGTTACGACCACGTTGTGTGTGGTCGATTTCGACTACGTTGTAAGAGGTCGTTTATGACCACGTTGTGTGTGGTCAGTTTCGATCACGTTGTAAGTGGTCATTTACGACTACGTTCGTTGTAGTCGGTTACGACCATGGTGTGTGTGGTCGTAACAGGGTCTTGTGTGTGGTCGGTTTCGACTACGTTGTAGTCGATTACGACCACGGTGTGTGTGGTTGTAATAGGGCCTGTGTGAGTGGTCGGTTACGACTAGTGTGGTCGTGGACGACCAGTTTGTATGAAGTCGACCAGTGTAGTGTTTGCGTGGTCAAAACTCGAGTGTCGCGGTCGAAGCCAAGATTGGAGAAGCGGTCAAGGAGCAGCTGAAGTGGAAGCCAGTGGCTAAGACGTGTGGCCAGTCGCTCGAGCGGTCAAGTCGGCACAGTGAGTAGTCGCAGGCGTCGGCACAGAGAAGTGTGAGTGACACAGACCATACGGCGGTCAGTGAACTGACTGGTCACAGCAGCAGTAGTCATCAGAGCTCCGGTTGGGCAGCAGGTGCGGTGGAGCACTGCAGCTGCTGTCAGCGCTCTGGTTGGGCAGCAGTGGCGGTGCGCTTTGCCCGGTGTATGCAGTAGTTGAAATGTCTGTATATAAGTCGTACTGTAACTCGAAAGTAGTGAGAGATTTTGGAGAAAAAGCAAAGAAATTGCTCCACTGCTTAAAGAACTCTCTCCTACTTGTAATCTGAGACTCTGTTCTTCCTGAAAAACCGTAGTCGTAGGAACTCCGGTGAGGTCGTAAGTGCATTTGGGCGTGTAGATCTGGTGCCGGCTTCCAACAACTACTACTTCCATTAGTGTGCATTGATGCGATGGAAGAAAGCAACTGATGATATGCAACAATGATAAGCAAACAACGTATGGATGAATCAAGGTAGCTACAGGCACGCACCTCTGTCTCGGAGAACAGCAATATGCAAGGCATTTTGCCCGTCCGGTCCAGAGAACGACAACTGATTGTCTATTCTATGCAGCTCCTCTGCAATGTCCTGGTGTCCTAAAAAGATAGCAAGGTATAGAGGCGAAGTCCCTATACCTGGAACACGAGCCAGCTCTGGGTGCTCCGCCAATAGCCTGTTGACTAAATCCATGCTTCCAATGCGGATTGCCTCATGCAAGACCGTCTCTCCTCTCTTGTTCTGCTTGCTCAGTACAGTCTTCACCCTCTCATTCCCGCCTTCCTCTCGTTTAGCCAAATCTATGAGATGACATACCGTTGCAGTGTTCCCAGCCTTGGCAGCGCAGTGAAGGGGCGTTTCCCCCCTCTTGTTTGGCGCATCCAGGAGGTGTCTTGCCTTTTCGTAGATCAGGTCTGAACATGTGATACATGACCCCTTTGTTGCTACTTCATGCAGTGCAGAGTTCCCCTCCATGGTGACTCCTCCCAGGTGGAGAGACGCAAATTGGTCATCGCCATCTGCAAGCATAGCAGCAGAAGATTGACGCCTAGGCTCGCCCGAACTTGAGCTTGACCATGCGTTGGTGTCGTCGGCTCCGTCCCCAGCATCAACGACGCCCTGAGGTGCAACCACAGTTGGTTGCGGCGTCGGCCTATCTCCCCCATTAAGAAGATTCTTTAGCTCCACGCATTGGTTGGATCTGATGGCCATTAGCAGCTCGGGATGCATGACCACAGCCGGCAAGTCGCCGGTGCTTGCCTCCAGCTCGGGATACATGGCTACCGTGGAGGACCGCAAATCCTCATTCGCTGTAGCATTGTTGGATCGAAATCAGCAACAGAGGGGGTGAATGTTATTTTTTAAAAAAATTGCCCCCAAAATATCCACAAGAAATCTCGATTCTCCAATAGCTATAAAAACTATGAAGAAGATGAGCAGTAAATATCAAAAAGATGGAGCAATATTTCTACTGATACACCTAACAAAAGAAGAAGTGCATTGCAGCCTAACTAAATGAATACAAGTAATAGGTCTCAATTTCCAGTTGGTCTCAATGTAACCATACACTTAGTGCAGCCTAAAAAGAGCATAAAAGAGAGATAAACTACTAGTCAAAACTAACCAGGCATCCTGCACAACATAGCATCCGAGGGGAACAAACCAACAGAGAAATAAAAACCATTTGCCTTTTGATATCTCAGACCATACACCTGCTCGGCCAAAAGAGACACACAAAAAAACTGAGATTGCAGGCCGAAAATAAGATCATAACAGCAAAGCTGAGACAGCTAGAAACTGCAGAAATAAAATGATCGGAACAGAGAACACGGCAGATCCAAAAAGAAGGAAAACATACTAAAATGAACCACCCATCACATGGAGTGCTTATCCTCTTAATCTGGTTCTACAGTACATGAGACAAAGACTTTAAAGTAGTACTAGAGTGCTTCACACGCCAATAAAAAAGAGAATAAAGGACCAGTGAGATATCATGTGATGGACCATGATTTTCACGTTTAGTTCCTCTTCAGATTTCTTAACAGAGATCGGCTGAGAACTGCAAAAGAAAAAAAATGTAACCAGGCGCACAGCCTTCAACAGAGAGTATCTTTTTTTTGGAAATGGGAAAACCCGACCTCTGCAACCGCACATAGCCAATCCTTACAAAAATCCCAGTTCAAACACTGGACGAATGAGAAGGGGAGTACACTCAAATACAGAGAAATCAAAAGCAAAGTCTATTATTATTTGGCCACCCATTCTTGGCGAAGACGTCCATAGCGACAACCTTCAACAGAGAGTATCTGACTGGAGAGAAAGAAAACTGAGCGACTGAAATTAATTTCTCCTGAGAAAACTCGAAAGCAGCCGCAGCAAAAATTAAACAAGAGATACCGAAAACAAAAAGATTGGAGAATCAAACATTTTTTTTAAACAGAAGAACAGAACTGGGCTCAAGAAGGCAGAACTCAACCGAAAACAGTAAGTGTTAAAACTCTGGAATAAAAGTTGAAGACAAGACCCAAATCACAGAACAACTCAAGATAGTATATCTCAGCAGAAACAGAGACATGGAAGATTTCATAAGGATGAATGCTTACAAAGTTTCTTCCCAATTTCACATTCTTGAGAAACACACACAAGAGAATCAAACTCTCTCTCTCCTTTTATCTCAACAACTTCTCACCAACTAAAGCCTAAAACCAAACCTACCTCTCAAAGGCTTTTTTGACTAAATCAAACCCTAACTCTCTCCCAAAGCCATGAGGAGGCATGCAGCCCCTCCAATCCTATTTATAGCCCTTTGCTAACGGGTCTCCAACCCGTTACGCCGGCTAAACCCGAACGGAACCGTCTCCCGCCTGTGCAGTCTCGCGAAATTCCCAATTCGCCCCTCCTGCACCTTCCGAGAAGCTTCCGCGCTCCTTGTCGTCCACGACTCGCAACCACATCGAATCTCCGCCGTCTTCGACACATCCGACCGTTCTGACCTCGACACCGCCTGTGTCTAGTCCGGTCACCTCGTGTCTCGCCACGACTCCGCTTCGGCATCCTGCAGTCATCACAAACAAGAAACATATCAAATAGCACCGCTCGATACATAAAAGTATAAAAGCATCAATGACCCTCATTATGCAAGAAGTAGCCCAAACCTATCAAATCGACATAATCTACATTCTAACCACTTTGACTAGGTTTGACCAAGTCCGACCAACGCCGATTGCACCACGCAACGATATGGTCCGAGCCACTCAAACCAAACTCGACTCACAAAAACCGATGTCAATTACTCATCACACACACGGGATGATCGCCACATGGTCTCTCACGACCGGATTCCAAGGTTGCACTTCGCCTCTCCACGGCATCACCACTTCCAGGAGCAAGCTCCGGATCCTCCTTTGCAGAACGCACGTCTCGTCTGCAGGTTGCTTTCTGTGTGCACAAGCTACTTGTGTGTGCTCGAATCATACGATAGTGCGCACACTTATGCTCAGTTGGGTTGAATTTTGGTAGCTTATGACTAAATTTTTACTATAGTTGACTAAAATTACACTATAGCTAATGGTCACTTATTTAATATAATTAAATTTTAAAAAAAAATTAAAAATAGAAAAAATGGGTTAGCCCATCGTATATAATACAAATAAATACAGAAAAAGAAATGGCAAAAAAAGCTTAAAATAAGCTGAAAAGATAGAAAAAGAGGAAATTTAGAAATAGTAAAAAATAAGCTAAAAACCAGAAATCCAAGTCCAAATGAGCGGACCATGCACAGTTGTGCATTGAAACAAAATCATTTATTAATTAATTCAACCACTTGAAATTATTATGTACTAGTCAACACCGCGTGAATGTGCATGGGCCACGTGTTTTGAATAATGTTTTTATTATAAATCACTTTAAATTTTACATTAATGATATAAATTGAGATAATAAAATTTCAGTTTGAAAATTTAATTCGAATTTTTGTGTATTATAATTCTTGAAATTTAAAAGCTTTAGTTTTCTAATTTTATATAGATTGCATAATATAGCTTTTATTTATTTTTAAAATTTATTTAATTCATATAGCACAGTTTTCTAGAATTTTTATACCAAGTAAAGAAATATATGCTTAATTCAATTATATAACTATTTATTCTTGAAAAGCATGTAATTATTTTTGAAGAGGTCGTAATAACAAGAAAAAAAGATCGCAAAAGAAAAGTCTCAAGAGCACTTATTATCGAAGATAACATCTCTTGTTATCACCACAGGCCACGGCAGGACCTTGGCAATCCACGACAGGCCCGCTGGACCCTTATGCGTGGGTTTTTTTTTACTTTTAGCCTGCTTTGGTTTATGCGGTCTAGTAACTAAGTTTTAAATAATGTGTTTTTTAAAACAGGATTAACAAAAAAATTTATAGTAAAAAGTGTATTAAGTTCAGCTGCATCAGCCAAAATCACATGTGACTATTTTTCACTACATACTGCTTCTCATGAATAGCCAGAATTCAAAATTTAAGCCATAAGCCACAGACCAAAAAAATCCACCTTATATATAACATGAAACAAGATGACAAAAACTATAGAAAATGATTAGCGTCCAAATGTTTCGATCCAAGCACTAGCATTATATGCTATACTCAACCGTCTGATTATTTGCTCTAGTTTCCCCCTCGAGCTCCTCACGACATTGCCTTCCTCTCATGACCATTGCCTTCTTGCGTTTAGAAATTGGCGCGCAACATATTTAACTCTAATGGTTTATCTAGTTCAAAAGAAAAGGAGAATCCAAAATAACCGAGACCTTAGACTATCATACTCCTCTCCCTCATAGCTAGTGCAATAATAATTAACTATAAAATCACAACAAAATAACCACCAAATATCTGCAACAAACAAATCAATGAACCACAACAATGTGACAAAAGAAACGCAATGAATAAGCATCAAATCATAATAGATGGGTTGAGCTACATAAGAATTTCTAGAAAAATGTTACAGCAACAATCACTACTAAATTTTTACCCTTGCGCAACGACGAGAAAACGTTGTAATAGGCCCAATTTGGTTGCACAAGGTACATATTGCAACCAAATCACGTTCGTTGCCAATGGATGCAATAAGTCGCGTTGCAATAAGGTATTGCAACTGTTGCTAGTTTGGCGTTGCAACTGTTGGGGTTTATTGCAACCATAGCTGTCCGTTGCCAAGCATGGCAATAGGACGTTGTTGCAACATTCACGGTCGTGGCAATATAAGCAATTGCCACGCCCGTCTTCGTAGCAAGAGGTGGTACATGCAACGATCGATAGCGTAGCAATAGAGACATTTGCCACGAACAACGTCGTGGTAATAGTTTGTATTGCCACGCCATAATTTTGTTGCCAAAGGTGTTATTGCCACGACTGTCATGCCGTGGCAATAGTACCATTTGCCACGCAATTTTATTCGTTGCGAGAGATCATATGTTATTGCCACGGCAGCCATGCCGTGGCAATAGTACCATTTGCCACGCAATTTTATTCGTTGCGAGAGATCATACATTATTGCCACAGTAGTCATGCCGTGGCAATACTACCATTTGCCACGCAATTTTATTCGTTGCCAGAGATCATACGTTATTGCCACGGTAGTCATGCCGTGGCAATACTACCATTTGCCACGCAATTTTATTCGTTGCCAGAGATCATATTGCCACTCAAGTGAGTTCGTTGCCATAGATCATATTGCGACGCATAGCAGTTTGTTGGCATAGTTTGTATTGCAACACTAGTAACATTTGATTTGTGGTTTAATAAATCGTCATTGAAAAAACAATAAACCATAATAAAAACGATTGCACTCACATATATTAATTATAATCAATCATTCAATAAGTTGACAATCCATTGAAGTAGTATCTAAATCATAGACGAGTGTACAGTTCACTCATTATTTCACAACTTTTTAAAACTGCCAGCAGTACAAGTCTCCCTAACATCTATGCAGCACTCGAGGGTTTCCTAGCAGCGCAACATGTCGGCTGTGTCCTTGCTTGATTCTGAGCCTCCCACTCAAACTTTGTCCACCTACTGACCAAAAGAATAAGATTGGGATATTAGAAACTTATTAAGTTTACTACTTCATACACAGAATGTAAAGAGATTCGGATACAACATGGTTGTAATTAAGCAAAAGTAGAATTAAGCAAAACTAGTTGGCTGATAACATATTGTAGTTGTTACCTGACTCTTCTTTTTCTGATTTCTTGTTTTATTCATAAGCTGCTGTGAAGTGATATATGTCACCGGTGCCACATTAGAATTGTTTTCGTTGAAAAGATTTCGATGACGTATAGAAGCTTTTGATTGCGGTAGGTGGTACCGCATCTTTTGTGTGGTGACAACGCTTCTTTGCCGAGTCCGAAACATTAAATTGTTCGATCTATGTTAGCTACAGTTTAAGGTTTATAGCTCAAGATTACTTGGAACATATTGCAATAATGTCATTACCTCTGTAATGCATCTTCCTTTTGATTTGCAAGTTCATCGTCTCATCGTCCTCTTGTATGGTAGGTGCAATTTGTATATTGTCATTGTTTTATGGGTAGTCTACGATAAAAATATTGAGGTAAAAGATTAGGCATCATAATCATAATCATAAGTTTATTAAAAGGACGAAAGATGAAAATTATTCTGAAATTTTACCTGATTTATAGTTCCTTCTTTGTCGCGCTAGCATTTTAAGAAATTCTTGCTTCATTCAATCTTAGCTTTTTCCGATCCTCTTGCATCTTTCTCCTATTTTCTTCTTTCTCCCTTTCCCTTTCAGCAGCTTTGCGCGCAAGTCGTTGTTTCAACTTCTCAACCTCTACTTCAAAAGCAATTCTCTTCTCGTTGGTCGCAGCTTCAAGACGTGCATGTACTTCAAGGTTCTCTTTCATAAGCTCCTGCGAGTTCGATGCTTCGCCAAGTATCCATGCCCATGTACTTTGGATGATTTGATTTGTGTGGTTTCTTTGTAGCATGACTGGAAAATCATGTTTTCCTCAAGAATTGTAAGTAATTGTCTATCGAGTTCGACTCAATCTCACACATTTTGAAGGTCGCTTTTTCCTAAATGAAATAACAGAATCCGTTAGAGTTGCTTGATACAACCAGCAGCTTTAAAAAGGCTTGGCAAAAGATTTACTCACATATACTTCAGTGACACGAATTTGACCATTTCCTGTTTTGTGTGAGTGCTCTTCCAAAGAAAAGATCACTGGCTCTTCACCGTTTCTTTGTCTCTCTAGGATGCCAAAATATAATTCAACACATAAGTATTGCATCATACAATGGAAGGATCAGATTAGTGTATCTCATGATTACTGCTCAAAGCTACACTGTGAGAAGTTTTTGAACCCATCGATGCTTGGTTTTTTGTCACGACGGTTGGAGGAGTTCGCCGCTAACCTTCGCAAAATGACAACAAGTGGTATGTAACAATGCAATTTTGGTTGCTAAAGTTTGTTTGACAAAGTAGATTTTACTAGAACTAACCTTGAATTTATCAGATCCAAAATACAACAACAAGTAGTGCCATAAGTAGGATCATCCAGATTATTGGCACATGTAAAAAGCCTCCACTTAAGTCAATTTCCTTTAGACCATGAGTTTCAATAATGGCATTAAAAATGAAGATTGAAGAGGGGATGAACCAAAACCCTAAACCATTAGCAGCTTAACATGTGAAGAGGGGATGAACCAAAACCCTTGATGGAGGTGCGCGCGGCTGCATACCTACTCGATGACAAATCAAGATCTCTTGATCGACACGAATGTCGGCGTGGGCTTCTACCGCTTCGACGAGTACCAGCGGCGCGCGCGCCTTGTTCATCGGAGTCGCCGCCGTCGGTGGCGGCGGTAGGGAAGTCCGCGCTCGGTTGGTGTAGGTGCCATTGCGCGCAGGAGGGGTGGGGGCAACACGAACCGCCGCCGTCGTAGCCCTCGTCTATGCACGAGGAATTAGCAAGTAGCGATTATTACGGGTAGTGGATGGTGGAAGGGTTTCGGAGGATTAGGGTAGTGAACCGCCGCCGCCCGTAGCCCTCGTCCGGATTTTGGATGGTGGAAGGGTTTCGGAGGAAAATATGGCAGGTGTGTAAAAAGGGTTTCGGAGGGAAAATATGGCAGCGATTATGCGTAGATTGAAGGATTTCGGATTTTTCCCTTTTTATTACTGGAATCACCGCAAAAATTTAATTAAAAACGTAAACCTGAAAACATGTCCGCAAAAATATCCCCTCGCCGCTCCTCGCGCCCAAAACATGTCTGCAAAAATATCAAATAAATGCACACAAGTTCACATTTTCCTCTCACTTCTTCCTGGAGCAAATTTTACACAAAAATCATCGCCGAATCTTCTCCGGAGTATTGTATGGAGGGACGACTCCATCAACAATGTAAGTGTCATCCGGTCTTCGTCTTCATCAAACAGTCATCGTTGTCGTTCAGCATTGCTGTTGCAAGAGCTCGCTCAATAACACAAGCATCAACACTAACCCCGCCAAGGCCCGACCTACCCAAGTTGTCACATCTTCATTTTGCTGTTCAAGATTCATATCTTCCACTCCTACAACAATCGAGTCCAGATCGATCTCGCCCACCTTGTCGTACCTTCTCCTTCGTGCATGGCAAACAGGTTTCTAGGCTTCATTCTAAGGACACTGCACCAATCTGGTTTCTTTGTGTTTTTCACATAACACACTTGCTCCGCTTGTGTGCTCAGGATGTAAGGTTCATTTGAATACCGAAACCGAGTGATATCAATATCGATGACCCCATATTGATCCTTATTGTACCCTCTAGATTTACTCCTACTTGCTGCAGGACATCAAACCATCGCATTGGAACAACATTACTTCCTTCTGATTAGGAAAATCAAGGCAGATGATTTTCCTAAGCACGCCATACCAGTCCATGTTTCCTGTACTCGCATCGCCCTTCACAAATACACCACTATTTTGAGTAGTTAAGAAGTTCTCTATGAAAGAGACCCGGAAAAGGAAGCCATTCATGAAACACCTGTTGAACACACGAGCCCGATGGTCTGGACCGCGAGATAGATAATAAATCATGTCATCTATTTCCCCTTGTGCACGCAAGTATCTGATCTGCGGTTAGCATCATTTTTAAAATATATTAAGGACTAATAAATTAACAAGTAGCATGTCCAAACTAAACAAAGAAAATATGGATAAATAAATGACTCACTTTACGCTCAAACCATGATACAAACTCCTCCTTGTGTCTTTTATCAACATGCCGAGGGTTGGTTGTCTTCAGCTCATCCATATGCACACTTCCCACATCAATTGAAAATACAGTTCATTAGTTACATATATATTTTACACATTCATGAACACCATAAAAAATCAATTTTGAAAAATAGCTTACTTTATCCATGGAATGACCTCGTCACAGTTGGTTAATATGTAATGCCTCATCCTCTGCATGTCAATATCGAAACGTTCTCGATAGTACTTCCTTTCCTCATCGTAGTCAATGCTCCCAAATATACTTAGCCCGATGGTGGTTCACTAGCAGTGGCGCTTTCATGACGCCCGGACGATTAAGCTTGGTACTAATATTTTCAAAGAAGCGAGAGCAAAATGTGAGGCACTCCTCAGATATATACCCCTCTGCTATTGAACCTTCAGGGTGCGCTTTGTTCCTCACATAGCCTTTAAGAGTACGAAGGTACCTCTCAACTGGATACATCCATCTATAACACACAGGGCCTCCAAATCTAGCTTCTTCAGCAAGATGAACTGTAAGTGCATCATAATATCAAAAAGCTGGTGGAAAATCATCTCCACCGACAAAGGGTCTCCTAATCAAGTGCTCAGCTTTTCAATTTCTGAAAACTCCAACTCCTTTGAACATAGTGAGTTAAAGAACCTACTTAGCTCGATCACCGGGATCACTACATCTTCAGCAATATGTTGCGTACCACTAAGGGCAAAAGTTTTTGTAAGATTACGTGGAGGTCATGAGTTTTAAGTCCGAAAGCTTGCAACCATTGACGCCCACACATCTCCTAATATTTGCGGCATAACCATCAGAAACTTGACACCATGTAAAAATTTGCACAGAACTTCCTTGTCATCCTTACCTAGAGAGTATAACGCTGGTGGCAAGGTGTACTTACCCTTTTCGTTAATCGGATGTTGATCTTTCCTTATACCCAAATGCTGCATATCAAGTCGAGCCTTGTCACTGTCCTTGCATTTACCTTGTAACTCCAGCAAAGTCCCCAGTAAGCTCTCACATATGTTCTTCTCAATATGCATGACATCCAAATTATGTCGTACAAGCAATGATTCCCAGTAAGGAAGCTCAAAGAAAATACTCTTTTTCCTCCAGTTGTGCCACCTTTTTTCTTCATCACGTTGCTTCCTTTTCCTTGTATCCTTTCCAAAAGTCACTTGCTGGAAACTCTCATACTGCTGCTTCACCGCCACCACCGAGCGGCACCGAGCTTCCTTGGTTTCACCTTGTTATTGAAGCTCACCTTGTTCCTTCGCCACTTGTGGTCCGAGGGCAAAAATCGACGATGTCCCATGTAGCAATGCTTTGAACCATATTTTAACCACAAGTAATCAGTATCCTTGTGACAATAAGGATAGGCAAACTTACCTTTGTGCTCCAACCGATAACATCGCATATGCAGGAAATCATTAATTGTCCATAGCAGAATTGCATGTAGAGTAAAATTCTTCTTCTCCTTCTCATCCCATGTTTCAACTCCTTTAATCCATAGCTCATGTAGCTCATCGATCAGAGGTTGCAAATATACATCAATGTTCACTCCAGGAGATTTAGGCCCATGTATCAACATCGACATCATCCAATAAGATTGTTTCAAACACAACCAAGGAGGCAGTTATAAGGAATTAGTATCACAGGCCAACAAGTGTAATTAACATTCAACATCCCAAATGGATTGAAGCCATCGGATGCAAGTCCCAGCCTAACATTACGTGGATCCAAAGCAAATTTCTTATACCTTGTATCCACGTGTTGCCATGCCAATGAGTCTCCTGGGTGACGTATTTTCCCATCACGGACCAATTCTTCCTTGTGCCACCGCATCAATGATGATGTTTTCTCGACATATATAATCGTTGCAATGAGGAATAAGTGGAAAATACCTTAGAACTTTGCAAGGAGTGCGCTTCTTCTTTGCTCCACCACTTTCGCTAGACTCGCCAATCTTATCGAATTTGTGTCATTCTTCCACCTACTCACCACATGTTGGACACGTGTCCATATCAGCAAACAACCCACGAAATAACACGCAGTCATTCACACAAGCATGGATCTTAATGTAGTTGAGGCCAAGTTCACGAATAACCTTCCGTACTTTCTCCATAGTGTCTAGGATACAATGTCCTGGGGGGAGCACATCCGAGAATAGGCTAAGTAGTTGCCCTGTGGAATGGTTACTCCAACCACCCATGCACTTAAGCTGAAAGAGCCTGACAATGAAAGATACCTTGGTAGCCTCGGTGCAACCTGGATACAAATCTTGCTGCGCATCTTCCAACAAATCAAAGAATTTCTTTGCACTCTCATTTGGCTGTTCATTGTTATTACCACCTGTTAGCACCCCTTATTATTGCGGACACAGATTCTTGGCAAATGATGCATCATCTGCTGTGCCTACATTCAGATCCCTATCATCATTCCAAGGTTCAGCATAACCTTTCTCTTTGACGAAATTCTCATCAAACCCTTTAGATAGCAAGTCCATTTGAACCTCGGATTTTGTTTTGTATACGACTCACGACACCTTGAACATGGACATGGTGCGTTTCGATGCATAGGTGCCTTCAAAAGTAGTATCAATAAATTTCTCGAATCTGCTTGCCACTCACCGTTGGATCGAGACAACAAGATCCAACTCCGATCATCATCATGTGCCATTAATTCTATCTTCCAAATGTCACAAGACTTTATTTCTGCGAAGACGTTAATTGAAGGGATCACGAAGCTTCTAAAAACATATGAATCTCTACGTTTTTTCATAATTGAACAATTAAAAAAATCGCAATGCATCAAGAAGCTACTGTAGTAATTAAATTAATAGCAAGTAGATACGTCGTTGTTCCAACCCTAAGAGGATCAAGTAAAAAAGCTCTCTCAAAATAATAATAGATCTGTTTTGTGATCTCCCAAACTGCCGCCCGCCCACCTCTCCGAACCTGTGCTCTCCTCCCCTCGATTTCGCCGCCCCAAACACCCACCACCCCGCACGTAACCCGTGCGCCTTCTCCCCTCCCTCCTCCCCGCCGCCTCCTCCTCCCCACCCCTCCTCCGCCGCCTCCCCGTCGCCTCCTCCTCCCCACCCCTCCCGCGCCTCCTCCCTTCCTCCTCCGCCACCGCCACCGCCTCCCCACCGAACCCGTGCGCCTCCTCTGCCGCCACTCCGCCTCACCTCATTTCTCCGTCGCTCCTCCTCCCTCCTCCGCCGCGCGCCGCCTCCTGCTCCCCTCCTCCTCCGCCGCCCGCCTCGCCTCCTCCTCCCACCTCGCGCCTGTCGCCTCCTCGGCCTCCACTCCCTCCGCCTCCCCGTGCCTATTACGCAGTGCCCTAGGGGTGAGGTGATAGCAGCCGCAGGAGCCCTAGGGAGAGGATGCAGCAACCTCACGATGGTGGTGACCGAGGCGCTCCCGCCCCTGTTCCGGGATCGCAGGCGATCGGTGGGAAGCTCGCGGTCGCCTCGCCCGGCGGTGGCTGGACCGTCGGCTTGACGAGTCGCCAGCAGGAGAACGGCAATGAAGCAAAGGTGAGACAATAGATTCTTTATTACTTCTTGATTCCCAACATTGGACCTACAAGCTATATATATGAGGTGTTTTACAGGAGAGTCCGATCTGACTGCAATCCCAACCCCAACTCGAAACGGAACTAGAGTCTTTAAGGGTTTGATCTACTCTCACTAAGGTAATATTCCTTGTAATATCCTATTTAGCCCATTTTGAGATTGATGACCATGAGTTGTTTAGAAATTTGGCGTGTTCTCCCTTCATTTTTGCTATACCATCTGAACTAGTGTATGAGATGAAATAGTTTATGTGCTTTCAAGTTATTTTAACTAAATCCTGCTTTTGTTTCTCATGATTTTTGGAACAAAAGACAATTCAGTAGATACCTGAAATTCAATAGAGGATGACCACGAAAGCTTAGTGAGCACTTCTCTTAAGGCCTCAATTGCTTTTCCTTCTTGCATTTACCCATTCTTTTTTTGTCACCGATGTTGCACAGTGAAATAGTTCCTGCTCTGTAAGTGATCTACCCAGCAAATTTGTTCAATCTATGCTAGTATTTTACGTTAAAATACAGATAACTGATATAGAAAAGTTAGCTTGAGCAAACAAATTGTTTGGTATAGAATGTTTGCTATAGAAGTCCCACCTTGCGATGTTATATCAGGCTCAGGGCTCATTTGGTGTGGATGTTCGACTCTGATCAATAAATGACTTGCATCATGAACTTAGCCAACTTTCTATAGAGTTTCAAATTTTGAACTCAATAAGACTCTTGGAACATATCATGTGAAAAGTTGCACACCATATAAATTGAAGGGCTCGTTTTAGTATTCTGCAAGTGCAATTTCATTCTGACCTCATTTAATATGTTCTTTTTTCAATAGAAATGTAGTGCTGTCAAGTTTAAGTATATTACACATTTCATGATTATCTAAATTCTTATTTGACGTAATGTTATTGCAATAAATGAGTGTTTTCTTGTTTAACTCCCATTTCTTTTTGAATGTGTTCCTCCTAGTTTGCCTTAGTTCAGATTTCATTGATATTTTTTTGGGACATATGCATAGCACAACATTAGCAATAAACTTTAGAATTAGAGTTAGCATATGAGGGAACCTCCTTTATAATCTGTATCTATATTTTGTTGTTGCAGTATGTGCACTGTGCGGCAGTGAGCAGGCTTGGTGTTGTGTTTGTTGTTGGGGACTTGAAGTGCTGATCTAGAGGCACGAGTGCAGATCTCATCATTTTGTCAGATTGATCTGGAGGTAAGGAGTGCAGGACACTCTCTTGATGTTGTTCTATGTTTTGATGTCCTTTTATTGTTTTATTATGAAAAATCTAATGTTGTTTACAGGTACTTGGTTATTAGCGTAATTGCCACGTTTCCAAGCGTGATTATAACGAACTTGATTACCATTATCTTTGTTTAGTAAATGCCGTGGACTTGGGGAGTCAGGGTGCCAAAGCGCGTGAATTGTTCAACCATCCTTCTTTTATTCATAAAGTACATTTAAGAAATAGTAGATTGTATGTTGTAACCAATACCGTCCTATGGGAAACGGCACCGAGGCGCTAATTCTAAAGACAACAGTGTTTAATCTTGCGAGAAATGATGCACACCAATTAGTTTATCTTTTGTTACGTCGTGGTAAATCTCAACACATTGATGGCGTTTTTCCTTCTGCCTGTAGTTGCGGAGGATGTCCATTGCTTTACCCTTGCCAAAGATTGCCTATGTTGTTTGGGCCTATTCTGCTTTTCGACAACTTGTTGCAGTCCTTATATATTCTCCGATATTTACTGTTGGTTGGTGCAATCTCATCTCTAGGTATACAGATCCAGCTTGTCTACCCCGGAGGAAGGACTATGCCACCGATGGGCATAAGGGCATGGTGGAAGAGAAGCACCTTGTCTCATGTATTCCCGGAGCATCGAAGTTCTTTGAGGTGCCTATCGCTAGTGTGAGGGAAGTTTATTTGCAAAGCTTTGAGCCTTCAACAAGTGAAGCCGGTTGTTCGCGTGGCGAATGTTACCCGAGGATACATTTCGTGCAAGAACAACAAATCCTTCCCCGCCCAAGAGGGCATGCTTTTCCCGCCGCCGCTATGCAAGTCCAAGAGATTTTGGGTTTAGTCCATGGTCACAGTGAAAAGGATGGATGACCCGAGGAGTCCGTCTCAACCCTTGCCTCTTCCTCCAGCCTCTGTTGCTAGCTCGCCTCCCTACATCTCCCATTGCTTCATCTCAATCCCAATCACAGTGGAGAAAGGGGAAGCTGTTAGGTAGTGGCACATTTGGTCAGGTTTACCTCGGATTCAACACGTATGGAAGTCTTAATATGTCTTAGCTAGGTGTAATCTGGACATACACTCATGAATGTTTGATACTGCTGTGGACCCACATGTTCAACTCAATAGGCTAGTAAAAGGGGACGGGAAATCATAACTATCAGATATATATGGTCCTAATTGCCTCTGAAAAATGCTATCTGTTGCACTTTTTGGGATAACATGAAACAAAATCTTAGAACACTATTTCTGTGGAACTGCTTCACTCTTGACACCTCTATGATTGACATCACTTGGTCGAAATGGCGAGTTAAATATTGCAAGCAACCGAGCTCGGGATCGACGATTTCATTTCGCTTCGCTTTTGCGGTAGTTTTTAAGAAAAGAAGAAGCTACTAGTACACGTTAACATTTCAAAATAGACGTCTTGGCTTTTACCGTGGAAAACGCTTCCAAGGTATCGGTTCTATCGCCACCCACGCGTTGAAGTACTATGCGGTTGCCACAAAGGAATACGCATGTTGTTTTGAAAAAAGTGAATTCTTTGGAGCTAAGAATTGGCTTCATGGAGATTTACTGAACGCTTTTCCTAATGGCTGGTTTCATTAACCCTTGTGGAGACATACCTGCTGGTTTCAGCATTAGCGAGGTTGGTTGTCTCATAGCAGATGTCACATAGGTTGAATGATGTGGGCGGTACACAGCACGAGTGATGAGTTGGTCAGAATGTTCGAGCTCCACACGATCATAACGAGCAGCAATCTCTCCTGGACGGTAGAGCTCCAGACGAGCACCACGGGCGGCAATCTCCCCTGGACGGTAGAGATCCTCCAAATGGGCACCACGGGCAGCAATCTCTCCTGGACGGTAGAGGTCCTCCACACAAGCACCAGCAATCTCCCCAGTCCGATAGAGATCCTCCACACGGTCAGCAAAAGCAGATATTTCTCCAGGCAGTGCTGTGATAAGTCTTTCACGTGCATGACAAATGAAGACCAACTAGATTAGTCTTTCAATTTTTTTTTCAAATTGCCCATGTGGAAGTTTTAGATAGAAAATATTTGCATCTTTGTGCAATAATAAGTTGGTAACTCTGTGGTAAGCACTGCAGTGTTTAATTGACAAGTCATTGGTTCGAGTCCCACTTAGCGTAGCTTAAAATTTTATTTTCCTATGTTTTTTATCCCTCGAGGCCCCTACAAATTAACTAGATAATTATGCTTCCTACCGAGCACAACTGAAATCTTAATTTTAATTTTCTAAATTTTTATCCCTCGAGGCCCCTACACATTAATTAGATAATTGCGCTTCCTACCAAGCACAAATGAAAATTTAATTTTCTAAATTTTTATCCCTCTACAAATTAACTAGGTATTTGCGCTTTAGTTACTTTTTATTTTTTCTACTAGTATTTTTCTTTTATCCCACTAGCGCTGCTAATACAAATATTTTTCTTTTCAAACAACGGAAGTGTCTTATTGCAACGAAAGATAGTTTTATATATCAACGACTAACAATCGTGGCAATACAACCTAGAAGATGCAACGATCTCAAATTTCGTGGCAAGACAACCTTGTTATTGCAACGAAAGATAATCTTCTATACCAACAACTAACAACCGTGGCAATACAACCCTAGAAGATGCAACGAACCCAAATTTCGTTGCGATAGATAAAACCCTATTGCAACGCAAGCAACGATTCATGCAACGAATCAAATCCGTTTGCAAAACTGTCCAGTAATTGCAACCATCAGCAAAAGCGTGGCAATAACATCGACATATTGCAACGCAAATCAACCGAATCACAACGCAAATTCATTACGTGGCAATATTGTCAAGTAATTGCAACCATTGTATAAATGGTGGCGATAGCACCTACCAATTGCAACGAAATGCATGGTAATCGCCACGCAAAAATATCCGTGGCAACATGGTCAACTATCGCAACCAAAAATGAAAATGGTGGCAATAGCCACTACCTATTGCAACCAATTCTGTGTCGTTGCAAAGTTGATCGTGGCATTAGGGTCAAAACCTTGTAGTGAATCCAAATTAATAAGAGCAACAATTGAAAGAAGAGAACGTAACATTTCAAAACCTCAAATGCAACATTTAAAATTTTTTGTTGCAACAATAAAAATAAATAGATAAAACATTTTGAAACACCTATTACAACAATATGAATAACCTCCTACAACAGTATCTACATACAAATAGATGAAACATCTCAAAACACTTATTTGCAACATTTGAATGATCTACTGCAACATTGCCTTCATAGAGCGATAACTTGCCTTTTCTTCTCCATCAACCATAGCTGTCACACTTGCGAAGTTTGCTTCTAACCGTGGCGGAGCCTTTGAGTATGAGTGATGGCGGCCTCAAAAGGGGAGGCCTTGGCTTGGGACTTTGGTACAACATGAGTGGTAGAGAGGAGAGAGGGCGAGGATGAGATCATATGGCCATAGCTATGTGTGATTAGATAGAGAGGTGGGAAAGAGAGAGAGAGTAGGAAGAAGGCTAGAGAGAGGGTACATGCTATGATATGTAGGGATAGCTATAGTGGGGAGACAAAAGTGGAGTAGGATATGGTCAGGTAGATGAGAACAAGCCACGTCCATGTCTGGACTGCTCGTTTTGTTTGGATGAAAGAGTCAAAGCAATATCCAAACTATATGACATTGAAGGACCATGTGAGAAGAACCTGTTTAATGTTGCGATGAATCATTGCAATTTTTCTGGAGTGGTTATTCGATTTAGCAAAAGATTGCATTTTGTTTGGGTTGTTTTCTAGAAGTTTTAGGAAAATGATAGTACTGTAGGTATTGGTGTGGTCATACCACAAGGTGTTAGAACTGTAGGTGTTGGTGTCATACTACAATATGGTAGCACTGAATTTTACATGACGGTATATTATTTCTAGAGAGGTCTATTTCAGGATTGTAAGGTGCGATAGTACTATCCCAGGGGAGCGGTAGTACCGCAGTGCAGTAGTATCACCTTGAAAGGAGCGATACTATCGGATTTCGCAAAAAAATATGGTTTTGGGGAATTGAATCATGGATTGAGTTTGGCTTGACCAAGGTCAGTGGATATATATTGCATGAAGCATGTGTTAGTTAACGTAGGTCAAGTTATGAAGAACTTATACCTGAAAACGATTTCTTTGTCTTAGGTGTGCAGAGTTGCTTGGAGTCAACTGTGGTCAGCGGTGAGGATCGGGGCTAGGCTCATAGAGGAGTTGAGGCCCAGAATGATCAAGAATACCGGGCGAGATGGTGAGCTCAAGTATGGTACGAGAAAGGCGGGAAATATTAAAGGCGAGTTCTAACGTCGAGATTACACCATGAGGCTTGGACGGTCCAAGTAAGTCATGGTTCATGGAACCAGGACGAGAAAGACTCCGCAACATGTGGTATGCTAGTAATACACCCATACGTGGCAAGCATGATGATTGTTTGCAATGGGAGACGAAGATCGAGTCAACGAGGAGTATTTTGGTAGTTTGGCCAAAATACTAGAAATCACCTTGGATCAAAACCACGGCGCATGAGTGGCACTTAGGAGAGCAATTTAGGTCAAGGTAGAGCTGATTTGATCAAGATGGATCAAGGCTACGGATTTAGCAGATACAAGCTTATGCACTTTGAAAAGCATGTATAAGTGAACATGTGTGAGTAAAATCCATTTGTGTGGGGTTAATTGATTTTTCTTATTGTGCTAACTGGATAGTATCTACTAAAAGTTAGAGGTGGCTGGTTAGCCCACCTATAAAAGGGGGTTGGGCTGGACATATGGTTAACCAACCAACCCATCTCTCTTGTGCCTTCATGTCTAAGGTTAGGGTTTCAGAATTGAGTGTCTTGTGTGCTCTCTGTTCTCCAAGGTGGATTGGTTGTAAAACTTATCTCCTCAAGTAAGCAATACATCAATCTTTATACACCTACATGAATCTATCATGTCTTGATTGATTTGCTTTTGTTTTATTTGGTTTTGATGTTTCCTCTTCCTTCATATTAATCTTGCTATACTAAGGACGTGAATGAGATGAAAATAACCCCTTGAAATCAATTTCCAATCATCTAGACACTTCGATAGCAAGTTCATCAAGAAACCCAGTTTTGCTTGGTTTGGCCTCTTCGAGCAATTTCATGACCTGAGAGTTTTTGGTTTGATTTTTTCAGTGTTTTAACTTGTTGTGACATGTGGGAACATATATAGATCCATCTTGGCCATCATCTACCCACGAGCAAATTGTATTCACCGCTTTGGATTTTTGATCGGTTTTGATGCAACATTCCTTCAAACTAAACAAAAGTCTCAACTTAGGCCATGATTTTCATGAACGTTTGTTGGAATAGGTTTATAATACCCTAGAGAAGATTTCTGCAAAATTTTATATTATTGGATCTATGGATCAAAAATTCTATCGATTTTGGTTTTTGAAATCATGCTGAAAATACTATTCACCCTGATTTTACTATATCAGTGGTAGTACCACGGTTACTGTGGCGGTAGTACCACGGTGTAGAGACTCCAGATTTTACAATCCGGAATCTTCTGTGATTCCACCGCACTATTCCCTGGATCAGTAGATAGTGCTCATACGGAAGCACATATCATACGGAAGCATATATATAATAGTAAACTTACTCATGGGCCGATTAGGCCGAAATCAATAAATTGCAGCAGCGGAAGAACGAAGCACACAGATGGGACCTTCAGGACATGCCCACAGGCAGCCAACTGGAGGTGCGCGACCTAGCCATTGACATCTGCATCTTCTCTGCCAGCATGGTCAACCGTGTTGCTGAGGCGAGGTGATCTGATTCCTGATTCTGAATTTTGTCGCAAAAGCGAGTGTGAGCACTCCAACCCCGTGCTCCGCGAGCCAATACACAGAATGCAAATAAATAGTATGTATGGCTTAACAAAGGAGAGGCTCGGGTTATTTTATTTGCCAAAAATCGCTTTTAGCAGCATTGTTATTATTTGATCATAGTGTTATTGTTACTGCCTACGCTCCACCTAGCGACTACCATAATCGACTTAATCCACCAAGAATACACTTCCTTTATTGTTTGCTGTCTAAGACTCCCAACAACAATTATCATCAATTATGCAATCCGCCAATCATACCTTCATTGTTGCCTAAATCCCCAAATAGCGAGTATCATAACTTATATAATCCACTGATCAATTACTGCCTAAAACTCCAAACAGCTAGTGACATCATTTATCTAATATCATTTATTTAATCCACTAGTATCCTTTGCATTCTAAATTCTTAACAATCCTTTCGTTATTGATCTACAACCATAATTATCCAATAATCAATCTTATTTTTCCATTATCTATCTCTAACTAATTCATGAGTATACATCCACCAAGAATATCATTGACCAAGTATACGATTCACTAGTTTATTTCCACCAAGTATATTATTGATTAGGTCTAGATTCACCGGTATTCATCCACCAGGACTTGTTCAAATCCTATTAATCCCAATATTGTCAACATCTCCCAAGAATTTATATCAAATATCAGTGTTGTAATCCAACCAATACCCTTGCACTTCCTAATACTCCAAAGATCATATAAATCATCTATCTAGTCTAGATATCCATTTGGGCTCATTTCTCCCAGAATCCACACTATCGTTTTCTTTTTATAATCGACACGAGTCCACCAATATATTTATGTTTTTTTTACCACAAACGTCCATCTTCATTACTCCTGATTCTACTTATTTCCTCATATATTTTACTTTGCGAGAAGAGAAAACATTTTACTTTTGCAATATGATACATAAAAATTTCCTGAGACCTAGCAGTTTTGAACAAAAACATAATGTTCAAGAGAATGCAATAATAATAGCGATCCAGATTCCATCCACCGTTACATGGCATCCACACCATATAGCATCTTTCAGCGTTATAGCCGCTTAACTTACCACTGGGACGATGTAACGTCCTGAAAATTTTAAATTGGGAAATATGAATTTCTTGAATTATTTTTGCAATATATTCTATTGAAATTTGGATTTTATGATATTTTCCTGAATTTGGATGAAGTTTCAAATTTTTAAGAACTTATAAAAGATAAAGACAAACATTAGTAATGCCAAAAATGAAATATGTAAATAATAGAAAACTGAAATTGTAAATACGAATCTGAAAAGATGATCCAGTGTAAGAGGGAGAAACTTGAAGTTAAAATATAAAATCTCATTATGGGGATAATAGCATAAATAGCGATAAAAGTAAATGAATAAAATACAAACATATATGTATATATATATGTGTGTGTGTGTGTGTGTGTGTGTGTGTGTGTGTGCATATACAAATTGTGCAAGGAGGAGTTTAGCAATATAGGAAAATAATAATAAAAACTCTCATTTAATAGTTGAAAATTTAAAGCTTGAATTCTAAATGCCATCAAAAAATTAGTAAATTCTAATGCAAGTTAAAAGTTCAAAATCAAAAATCCCAAGTCCAGGAAATGATTAAGCCTATCACTCCTTCCCTTCATTTTTTCCCCTACTCTCTATTACATGTGGGCCCCACCTCCCCCTTTTTCTTCCACTCCATTTTTCCTCTTACCTCCCTGCGTGCGGGCTCCTCTCTTTTCGGTTGCCCGAGCTGGCTTCTTTTTCCCCATTCCTTCCTTCTTCCCTGTGCACCCAGGCCCCCTTCCTCCTTGCTTCGGCAAAAGCCGGCCGACACGGCCAGCCCTGCTTCTGGCTGCTCCACGCCCTGCTCCCACGTCGTCCCTTCTCCTCTCTTCACCGCTTCGGTCAAAAGCCATGGGACATGCGCCCCAAAATCTCGCTGCAGCGCCGCCCTCACCCTCTGCGCTGACCCGCTCCCCTGCGCGCACGTCGCCTGCGCCCTCTGCCATGTCCTGCGCTGCCTCCCGAACCCCGTCCCGTTCCATCAAGCACGTCGCCACGCCCCTACGTCCGCCGCCCGGTTCCTCCGCTGCCACCGCCGCCCTACCGGCCAACTCGCACGTCGCCCGGTCTGCCCGTGGCCTATAAAGGTGAGAGAACTTCCCCGGCCGCACCGCATTGCCCCACTAGTTCTCCCCTCCCGTGGAATTGAGCTCCCTGCGCCCTAGCTCACTGCCACGACCAAATTCCCCAATCCCGGCCGCCGCCGCCATTCTCACCACAGCCGTCTCCTCGGGCCGCATTTCTTCAATTCGTTGCTTAGGGAGCATCCTCTCACCGCCCTGAGCCTCCTCCGACCGACACCGAAGCTCGCCGTCCACTGTAGATCGCCGGCACCATGCGCCTCCACCGCCCGATCCCGCCTCACGCCGCCAGCCGACTCCAGAACCTCCCCGACCCAACCGGCAGCATGGTGAGCATCACTTGGACTCCCTTATGCTCACGTGCACGCTGATTGCCATCCTCTCCCATGCCAGCACCACCGCCCTTTTTCACCCTCATCGTCGGCCGCTTCCATCGTCGCCCGGCCGCCTCGCCGCCGCTTCGGCCGATGTGCCACCGCCCATAGTCTCCACTTTACCCGCGTAACCCATTTTTTTATCACCAGTGCCTCTCCGACCACTCTACTCCGGCGCCGCCGCCCGCCGCAAGCCGCCCCTCCTCTGTTTTCGGTTGGCCAACCACTTGTTCTGCACAGTCCATTGTATACCTTCTTAACTAAGTTTCATTTCCTTGTGTAGTCGCGAGGGGACCGTCTCCCAGCTGGTTAGCCCAGCCAACCTTCATTCTGCAGGTCCTCAGTTCGATTCCTCCTCGGTGCAATTCTTCCTTCTTTTTATTTTGTTGATTATTGCTCATTTCAGTTTAGGAAAGATCAAGGAAAAATTTATAAATAATCTAGAGAAGCTAATAAATTTAATTGGGTCATAAAACCATATTGATTAATATATAAATGTGGAATAGTTATTATGTTTGAATAATTAATCCTATTCGCATAACTAACCAAAAGACCAAATATTAATTACAGACTTCGATAAAGAAAAACAACTTGTGGTACATGACCAAATAAAGATTGTCATTAATTACATTAGGATTTATGTCTAACATTTAAAAAGTTGCCATTAAATGAACTCCAGTGGTAGGTTTTGCTAATTTTCAAATATTGGAATATAACCTTGTTAGATAAATAAAATTTAAATAAAGCTAATAACAGTTAGAATATAGAGACTTTCTATGTAAACATATATATAAACATACATATGTATGCATAAAAGGGGTTAGAGAAATGTGGATGGCATATGTACAACTCATTATTAAAAATAACAGTACAACTTTGCGGTCACCATAGATCCCACTAAAATATATTTATAGATATAAATGCTATCGTTAATATACCGCCAGTCATGAAATCTTAAATGGTAACTTTAGTTAATAAGGATAACCAGATGTACTCCTGTATAGCAGGCTTGACTTGTAAAAGGATATACTAACAAGTAATAGTAATTTTTAGAGAGCACTTAAATTAAAAGGTCATAATAATATACAGATGCTAACATATATTAGCTTAGGTCATCAAGCATCAAAATAACCTCACGGACATATAGATACCCTAAAGTAAATATGTAACCAATTACACGAGTAATTAGGGCTACATAAAATGATATATATCAAGCATTGCTCAGATTGCTAAGTTTAGATTAAAATTAGAAATAAAGTTAAGTATAATAGTAACTATAACATAGATAAAATAATAATGGTACCATTAACTAAATCTTAACGTTAGTTTTAAATGAATAATAATACTGTGCATAAATGTACATATCGAGGTAGAACCCGTATAAATATATCCTAATTCACTAAACAAAGACTAGTAATAACTAAGGGTACATAAAATATCGTACCACAAAATGCTATATACCCAGACAGTAAGGCTAGCTCGGTAGGCTAAACATTGTATACATCGCTTATATACCACATATCACATATGCCCGGAATATTAACGCTCGACAAAATGATACCCAACTAGACTCATACACCGAGTCATAGGCCTAACCTAACTCATGGAACTTCCTTGATAAATACAAAATAATAATAAAAGAAATTATTACATAAAAGATCGAGTCATCGTATTCTACCGCCGACCTTGCCTCAAATCACCCGAATCACCCATTAACTTATAATAAAGCTAAATTGAGTTTATTCAGATTTATTTGGATCCTTTGAGTTATTTGCTTTTACTTGTATTCAGTCGTTTAGCGTGTAGTTAGAAACTGGAGTCCTGAAGCATCAACGGATCAAGCAAGATTAAGAGTGAAGAGAAGAAAAAGACCCGAAGTTCAAGAGAAAGCATTGTGTGAGCTCAAGACCGCGGTAAACCGCGCCAGGCGAGTCAATACTTTGATCATGTTGAACCTACATTTTATGCAAATTACTTTCGTTTAAATTATCAAATTGCATGCTGTTATTATGTGCAAAATATGTTGATTTAAAAGTTTAGTTATATGCCCATTGTTCAACTTGACTAAGTATTACACCCCTCTTTGGTATATTGCATATGTGAGCCTTGTCGCCTAGTGGAAAAACCTTATAATGGTTAGCTTTCGAAAATAAGTCCTTAATTATATGCCATGCTTAGCGTTGTTTAGGAACCCAGGGCGAGAAATTGCCCCAAGCATCACTTTTAATCAAGAGAAATTGATTTGGACAGTCATGGTGGGAATGACTGGTATATTTTGACATGATTATTTTATGCTCCCAAATCTCTTAACTTGCTTAAATACCTGGATGGATGGTTTGGGGGCTGGTATGTGGTGCAGTAGATGCACAAAATGTGAAATGTGGTAGGACCATCCGGGTAACCTTAATGACTGAATCTTGTCATGTCAACCCGTGTAAAATAGTACAACCACAAGTTTTGCAAAGTGCATCTTGGCTAAGTAGATTTATCGACTCCCCGGACTCATCTCACCAGAAGAGGTTAGAAGTGGATATGCATGGGCATTAGTAGGCCAAAAGGGACACCAAGGAAAGGGTGAAGTTTTCCAGTCGTACTAGCGCGGAGGGAGGGAAGCCCATACGCTAGTAGCCGTGGGAAACATCCCGTGCAACGTATGGGACCCACCGCAAGTGGGAACGGCCCATAGGGTGAGATGACAAAAGGGACTAGATAGTTTGAAAAGTCACTGTGATGGTCTGCTCAACCACATGGCAAAGGAATCGTGTGGGGCAACGAGTTGATTATCTCTTGTGGTGTAAGTGTACAAACTCTGCAGAGTCAAAACTATTCGAATAGTCGTGCCCACGGTCAAGGGCGGACATGAGAACTTAACTAGATATAGTTCTATTTCAAAAACTTTGTGGGTGGGAATGGAAATGTGAAGGGCGAAGGACTGCCCTGGTTTGGAATTGTCCTGGGTGTCGTCCCAGTGATAAGTTCAGCGTTTATAATGCTGAAAAATAAGCATATGGTGAGAATGCCATATATGGTGAACGAAAAATCTGTATCAATATTAATGATATTGCATTCTTTTCATACATTATGATTTTGTTCAAACTGCTAAGTCTCAGTATATTTCTATTTAATGTATTTCAAATGCAATTTTTGGCAAATAAAATAGCCCGAGCCTTCCTTTGACTAGCCGTACATGTTATATGTTTGCATTCTGTGTATTGGCTCGCGGAGCACGGGGTTGGAGTGCTCACACTCGCTTTTGCGACAAAATTCAGTATTAGGAATCAAATCACCTCACCTCAGCAACAAGATTGGACAAGCTGGCAGAAAAGATGAAGATGTCAAGGGCTAGGTCGCGCACCTCCAGTTGTCTGCCTGTGGGCATGTCCTGAAGGTCCCACTTGCGTGCTTCGTTCTTCCGCTACTGAATTTAATGATTTCAGCCTGATCGGCCCATGAGTAAGTCTATTATTATATTTACGCTTTCGCAAGATATGTACTTTGATATTCAGAACTGTCATATGTGAGCACTATCTACTGATCCAGGGAATAGTGCAGCTAAACACAGTAGATTCTGGATTATAAAATCTGGGTCTGACAGACGACACCCAGGACAATTCAAATCAGGGCTTTCCACTGCCCTCCACTTTTTCCATTACCACCCACAAAGTTTTTTGAAATAGAACTATATCTAGTTAAGTTCCCATGTCCGCCCTTGACCGTGGGCACGGCTATTCGAATAGTTTTGACTCTGCAGAGTTTGTATACTTTCACCACAAGAGACAATTAACTCGTTGCTCCACACGATTCCTTAGTCATGTGGTTGAGCAGACCATCACAGTGACTGTTCAAAATATCTAGTCCCTTTTGTCATCTCACCCTATGGGTCGTTCCCACTTGCGGTGGGTCCCATACGTTGCACAGGATGTTCCCCATGGCTACTAGCGTACGGGCTCCACTCCCCTCTGCGCTAGTATGACTGGGAAACTTCACCCTCACTTGGTGTCCTTTTAGGCCTTCTCTTGCCCTTGTGTATCCACTTCTATCCACTACCGGTGAGATGAGTCCGGGGGTTTCGATAAATTTACTTAGCCAAGTTGTATTTTACAGACTTGTGGTTGTACTGTTTTACACAGGAGGTCATGGCAAGATTCAGTCCTTAGCGGTATCTGGGCGGTTCTACCACTATCCACTTTGTGCTTCCACTGCACCACCACATACACACCCTCGAACCATCTGCCCAGATATTTAAGCAAGTTGGGGATTTTGGAAACATAAAATAATCATAGCCAACATATACCAGTCATTACCACCATGACTGCCCAACCAAATTTTCTCATGATTAAAGTGATGCTTGGGCATTCTCGCGCCCATGAATACCTAAGCGATACTAAGCATGGCATATAAATTACGGGCTTATTTTCGAAAGGTTATTATTATAATTTTACTAGGGCGACAAGGTTCACACATTCAGATATTCCAAAGGAGGTGTAATATTATTTAAGGCAAACAATGGGCATATATCTAGAATCTTAAATTAACATGTATTTGCATATAAAGTAACAGCATGCAATTTGATAATTTAAACAAAAATAGTTTGCAGAAAATGTAGGTTCAACATGATCAAAGTATTGACTCGCCTGGCGCGGTTTGCCGCGGTCTTGTGCTTTCTCAAAGCTGTCTCATTTGAGGGGGCTGCTTTGCTGGTCTTTTCTACACTTTGATCTTGGTCTTGCTTGATCCATTGATTCTTCGGAACTCCAGTTTCTAACTATGCGATACGCGACTGAATCCAAATAAAAACAAATAACTCAAGAGATCCAAATAAATCCAATCACTTTAAATATCCAATTTACTTTAAATTAAGCATTTATTATGGTTGGAGAATAGAAGGATGATTTAGGTTGATGTGTTGTCAGCATAGCGGTAGCTGGGTTTGAGTAGGAAGACGAGTTGTCTGAATTCTTTACCGTGAGGGAAAATTTTAGAAATACGAGGGATCAAAAGTGAAGATATACCTACAGGAATTATCTGCTTTTGGGAAAGGAAGGTGGCCATACATGGCCGATTGGGGAAAAGTGAGGCTTGACCTTTTTATTAATAATTTCTTTTATCATTTTTGTATTTATCAAGGAAGTTTCATGAGTTAGGTTAGACCTATGAATAGGTGCACAAGTTTATCTTAGCATTATTTTGTTGAGTGATATTGTTCAGGGCATTTTGGCTTACCGAATCAATTTTAGAATCTAGGTGTATAGCATTTTATGGGGTGACATTTTATGTAGCCTCAGTTTTCACTAAGCCTATTTCAAATTGAATTAGTATTTAGTTGTATGGGCCACATCGTGTTATTTCATGATCATCATTATTATTTATTAAATCTAGTATTAAGATTTAGTTAATAGTACCATTATTATCTTGCTTATACCCTAGCTTCTACTAGGCCTAGCTTTACTTCTATTTTTAGTTTACAATTAGCTATCTAGGCACAGCTTGGTATATAAGGTCATATTTCAATATCTGCGAGTTAGCAAAACCTACTATAACAACATATTTAATGGGAGCATGTTAAATATTGGGCATAGATTTTAATTATAAATAAGAGTAGTCCTTAACTTAGTGCCTTGATTTCATATCTAAACACAATATCCAAACTTTTAACTTTCTCTTGAATTTCCTTCCAATTAAGATCTTTACTAAATTCGAATATCTAACCAGAGAAACTTTTCTTTATTAATGCCCTTAAGTAATATTCAGTCTTTGAGTTAATTATCCAAATTGTAATAATCATTCACATATGCCAACTACTCCACATTTAAATATTAAACAATCTGGTTTTATGACCTAATTAAACTTATTAGCTTTTCTAGGTTATTCCTAAATTTATCTTGATTTTTATTAACTTAACAGAGCTACAAAAAAAATCTAAAACAAAAAGTGGGGAGAAATTGCAGCCAACTGGGCTCGAACTCAGGACCTGGGAACATGCTGAATGTCAAACGCGCTCGGTCTAGCCAAAAGGGCAAAGTGCTTGGGCTAACAAAAGAAAGGCTCGTTATTTAGATATGTCGTGCGGTCGTGGAAGGCAGAATAGAGGAAGGTGGGTGGCGCACGGTGCCGATGTTGCCGACATCGGACGGTGGCCGGAGCGGTGGGGGTAGCCAGCAAAACGGATTCCCTAGAAGCTGTGGAGGCCGGTGGGTGAGGCGGCGTGGCTCGGAACGGTGGCGAGGTGAGCGGGCGACGGCACGGGGAGGCCGGCAGTGAGGTGGAAGTGATGCGCCGGCGGCCGGGAAGGAAAGGGGAGGGGATAGTGCGCGCATGAGCGGGAGGAAAGTGGTTAGATGCTTACCGCGCCGGTGATTGAGTCGGGGAGGGGCCATGGTGAGCCGGCGGCGCGGGGAGGTCACCGTGGCCGGCGTGCTACGGTGCAGGGAGGAGCGGGGCGGCGCTTGGGATAGCTTCGCGGTGTTGAGAAGATGCTCCCCTTCCAAGGAATCGAGGGAAGAGTGCCTGGGGAGGAGGCGGCGGTGGTATTGGCGACGGCGGCCGGCAATGGGGAAGGAAGCAATGCGGCGAGCCTCGGGTGCACGGATTCTCAATTATGCCGGAGGGGGAGAAGAAGGGGAGTAGGAGCACGAGGTTGCGCGGTCACCAGTGGAGCAGCTCGCCGGACGGCTGGGAATAGCGAGGAGGCAACGGCGGCGGCTGTTGGGCGTGGGGTGCTCGGGCTCGGGCTGAGCAAGGAAGGAAGGGGAGTGCGCGGGAAGCCGTGGGGGGGCTGGGAGCTCCTTATAAGCGAGCACGCGCTCTGGGGAGTGGAGACGCGTGGGGCGGCGACAAGATGAGGCGGCGCAGGGCAGAGGGTGACGGGCAGGCGACGACGGGACGGAGCAGGCACGCGGGGAAAAACCGGGGTCGATGACAGAGAAGTCCGTGGGCAGGGTAGGCGCATGGATGCCACGGGGCGGAGGGAAGCTGCGCACGGCAGAGAGCCAGAGAGGAAGAAAGGAGGAGGAGGGGGGTCCGGCGCACGGGAGAAGGAGGAAAGGAGGAGGGAGGCGCACCGCGCAGGGGGGCCCGCTGGGCAGGGAGAAGAGGTAGGAGGAAAAGAAAAAGAAGAGAGAGAGAGAGAGAAAAATAAGTGGGGCCCACATGTAATAGAGAGAGGAAATAAAAGAGAGAAAGGCTTTGAATTTGGATTTTTAAATTTGTATGTTGAACTTCTATTTTCTCTTTAAGATTATGGTTCCTAATTTCTGAAATTTTATCTCAAGTCTTCATTCAATTACTTAAATACAAAATATACTAGTCCTTCTATTTTATTTGATGTTCTTATTTTCATACCTTTATTTCCTTTATTGCTGCACTCATCATAATATATGTTTAGTATGTTGTATATTTTGTTTTAGGTATATGTACATAATTTCACATAATATTATCTTGCTGGCTTACATAATTTTTGCATATATGTAGGAGCGCTTGTATTTTAGTCATTCACTTTGATTGCTATTTATGTCATTATTTCCAAAATGAGATTTTGTGTTTTAACTCGGGTTTCTCCCTCCTTATACTGGATCATCTTTTCAGATTCGTATTTAAATTTTTAATTTTTCTATTATTTGAACATGTTTGTTCCTTTCTTGAAATTTTACTTTTTGGAATCCCAACCAAATTTCAGAAGAATACCTTAAACTCCAAATTCAAATACAACATATTGCAAAAATAATTCAAAAGCTTCACATTTTCAAGTTGCAAATTTTTGGGATGTTACACACGGTTACTGTAGTAAGTAGTAGTACCGCAATTACAGTAACAGTAGTTTCGTTTTTGCTGATTTTTATTGGGTTTTTAGTTTCTCGAATCGCTAATTTTTATGGTGGCTTCTATCCTAACCTTTATAGCTCTGTCACTATTGAAGTAAAGAATTGTTGAATATTTGAGGAAAATTTTTGAGGTACTATTGACCCTCCTCTGATACCATCTTCGGTCCTACAGACTGAAAAAGAAACGGAGGGAGTATTACGTAACAGGGGATTAGCTACTGCACGCTTCTTATCCACGTGAAAAAGTATTTGTTAGCTGAAGGTCCCAATGCCATTGTTTTGCTATTGCTTAAGATAACGGACAGGACAGGGAAACCACGGAGGAGACTCAAGGTCATTTTCTTCTTATGATTATTTTCAGCATGTGGGAGAAGAACAGATGTTAAATCTTACTTATATACTTCCAACCATTAATACTTAGAGTGAACTTTACAAAGAAATAAAATATTTGCATCACAATTAATATACGGACATTTTCAACTAAAAGGAACGCATTGCACCTTTTTCTCGCACAATTATGCATATTTATCATGAATACTAGAACAATGTTAGTGCAAGACATATGTATAAAATGAGCGCCAATAGGCTGGGAGAACGGTGTTTATTGTGATGCAAAATTATTATCAAAGATATGCTCAAATATCTTTATCATGAATATTTATCATATTCGTTAAACCCTAGGTAGTTAGATGATCTTTGAGTTGTGTACGTAAGGCAAAGTTAGATGTTCTCTGCGAATACGATAACCTTGAAATATTTTAGGTGAAAAGCTACAATTAACTCATATGCTTGCGGTATTTATTTATTGCACGTACCTCTCGTGTTAACAAGCTTTTTTGGCACTGTCCCCAGGGAACGACAACCGAACCGTAGGGAATCGATTTAGATTTTCATCTAACCCCATTATCATATATATCCTGTTTTGCTTTGCACTCTCATCCATGAAGCAGGAAGAAGGGATTGTGTGCTGTCTGTTACTAACTACGGGACACTGCCTCGACGATTCGAACCAAGCTAGATCTCACATGCAAGTCAGCATGAAGCCGATCGACAAAGCTCCGAGACGTCGGATGATGTGCACAGGTGATTGAGGCTGGCACCGGTCCTCGCTGGCCTGGCCATGGTGGTGGACGGGTTCTGGCACTGCTCTTCGTCGCTCGATCGAAGCCACCGCGGCAGCACGAGCTACTTGCCTAGCTTAGATTCATGTTGAATAAGGAGTTGATGAGCATATGGACAGCTGCCCACGTTGTTAAGTTTGTGAACTTGTAGTTTTCCAAAAAAAAAATCATGTATGAAGTACTTATATTTTTTTTGTGCGCCTGCAAAAATTGGTAAAAGTTCAGTCACACACGGGTACATCAAGACGCCGTGTGATAAATATTGCTTAGTGCAGGATGCTCGAGGAGGGGCAGTTGGGCCTAGGATGGCAATTATGCCAATTTACTCGTATATCTGTGGGTAAATGTTCTAATGGATTCGGGTATGGAATATTTTTTTTACCTACGGGTATGGAAATGGGTGCAACACACTACCCGTCAGGTAAACGGGCACGGGTATAAGTAAGCTCCACTCGTACCCGCCCCGCCCGTTTACCCACGATATAGATTGACGGGTGGCGTAGCCATAGCAATATCTCTAATTGCTATTGATTGTTATAAACTTTTGCATATCTCTAATTGTTATTGATTGTTATAAACTTTTTTGATAGCTATTATATTTTCTAGCAACAGTTGCTGTTTATATGTACCTGTCATTAGTTCAACTCTCAGATGGTAACTCTCAGTTCGCAGGTAAACGGGCATGCCCACGGGCGACGGGTATGGGCGAGGTTCTTCACCCGTCGTCTTTCGCGGGTATGCCTGTGGGTGTAAATCAGAGTCGCGGGTACGGGTATGGGCGAGCACTACCCATACCCGCCGCGCCCAATTGCCATCCCTAGGTGGGCCGGCTTTTGGAGGCATGCGGGCGGCTAATGTGCGCGGGCGCTTAGCTCCAATGGCGCCCAACCCAGGCGGGCGAAGGGTCCTGGCGAGCGGGCCCCGCGTGTCAGTGGCAGCGGCGAAGGAAGGAGAGAGATGGCGTACAACAAATTACGCTTTCGTATGGACAAAACGGGAAAAGGAAGGCAGCTTGCCGGGCGATGGCGCGTGTGTGGCGGCTGGGCTGGAAGAGGTAACGGTCCGGGCAGAGGCTATTGTTACGGCCTGCGCACAGTTTCGATTTTTAAAACATTGCTGAATAGTTTTATTTCCGAAAATCAATTTTAGGCTTGGAAAAATAGCAAAGAAATTTCAAAAATTCTTGAAATTTTGGGAGATGCACTTTAGATTATTTAGGACTCAAATCAAAAATTTGCAGGTTTTTATCATGCTTTATTGCTTTCAAAACAAAATTCATTTTTAGTTGTTGAAATTAGGGAAAACAATTATTAAATGCTCAATTTTTAAATTCACAAAAATGCAGAAATGAGGTTTAAACATAATTTAAATTAAATTTTAAAAATTTGGGATGTTATAATGTTGGTGCATAAAGTATGCAAAAAATGAGCACGCCACCATCAAATACGCGGGGGAATGGAGAGGCCAGCAGGAGCTTTTTGTCGAGCAGGCAGTGGGTGGAGGCGATGATGCTCACCTCAGCAATTGCGACCTAGTGAGCCCGCAGGGAGGATGGTCATGGCACGAACGACCAAGGAAGAAGAAGAAGACACTGACCACAACATAAGGAAAGGAGCCAGGCGGGGGAGGAGCTACCAGGGTGGTGCGTCCGCCATGGCCCCGTACATCTTCAGCTATGTGATCGTGTCGACTGTGGTACGTTCTAAGGTGAACATGGGTCAGGGTAGTGGACCTGGCCCAAAATTCAACGAAATTCGTCGACAATCAGATTTCTCGACCCACTCAGAGAAAAGCCCAACTCGGGCAAAAAATTCAGCCTTTTTTAAAAGTTTTCAATCCAACCGAGCCTCTTTATTGCCAAGCCAACTAAGCGGCTCACAGCCCAACCTAATGGAGGCCTCTATGCTTAATGACATGACCTAGCCCATGCTTCCAACCCAGCCGAGGGCAGCACAGAACGCACATTTCCCCCATGACCTAGCCATCTCTACCAACCGAGCTCGTGAGGGCGGTGAATGGAAGGCACCGGCAAGGGAGGCAGAGGAGGCAGCGCCGGCAAGGGAGGCGAGAGAGGTGGCGTCTCTGCCTAATAGAGGCCTGGCTCGCACGTGGCCGCCGCTATGCCATCCACCTCGCACTCCCTTCGTCTACATTCTACAGGGTGGTGACACCATGGGCTCTACTGCTTGGTTCGTACTACTAAGTAGAAGCACTATAGTCAGGGGCGGAGGGCCCGATAGGGCAAGCTCTGGCTTGGGCCAGACCTTGAATGTTTGCAACAGACCCCCATATACCCCTCTATCCAATAGGCAATAGCCCAATAACGTAAACGCTAGTGGCTCTCTGTGCCTCGGCTGCTCTCGAGAGCACGGCAGCGGCGGCAGGAACTGGGAGCGGCGGTGCGGCGGCGGCGGGCGTAGCCGGCGCGCGGCGGGCGGGACTCGGAGGCGGGCGGGACTCGGGAGGCGGGCAGGCGGCGGCGGAGGCGGGCGGGTGGCAGTGTAGCCGCGCGGCGGCGGGCGGGACTCGGGAGGCGGGCGGGTGGGCGACGGCCGGCGGGAGGCGGGCGGCCGGCGGGTGGCAAGCAGCTCTCTGTCACTCGATCCGCCCACCTCATTTTTTTCCCGTCCTCTGCCACTGACTATAGTAGTTGATCTGGGTGTGGTTAAGTACTTGGCTCTCATGATGATGTTCTGTTTGTCTTTTGGTGGTTTTGATCTGTACATTCTACTGGTTTCGGGGAACGGCGAAGGACAGTGTGCGTAGAGGAGTACTCAGCGGTGTGGATGGCATCTCCGGTGCCTGGAAGGTTGAGGGCGACGGCAACGCTGCAGCCGGAGGTGACATGTTCTTTTTTGTTTAAAACTTGAGCGCAATCCTTCAATCGTTGTATTCATTTGCGCAATTGCAACTGCAATCAGTCTCTGGCTACATTTGTTTTCCCGAAAGTACCGAATTTATTCAAATTTGTTGAATTCAAATTGTGTTTTAATTTTTTTCGACCGAAATTTTCCAAAAAAGTACCGAATTTTTTGAAATTGTCGAATTTCAGTTTTTTGGTGGGTGCCAAAATTTTTTTGAATCGAAATTGTTTTCCCTACAGTGGACAACGACATCGTCTAGCAACCTAGGATGTGCCTGATTTTGAGCAAGCTTGGTGGTGATCGGTTCGGCTGAAAAGCTCGTGGCTTATGGCTGAAAACATCTTGTAGTGGGTGAAAAAAGCATCAGAGTATGACAGAGGCTTATTTAGCATAATTAAATTTAAAAAAATATAAAAATATAAAAAATATGTTAGCCCATTACGTATAATACAAACAAATACGGGGAAAAAAGAACCGGCAAAAAAGCTCAACAAAAAGCCAAAAGTTCAGAAAAAGACAAAATTTATGAATAGTGAAAAATAAGCCAGAAGTCGAAGCCGAGTTGATCAGGATCTTAAACTTTCTTCTTGTCCATGGCTGCCACTTAGGAAGAGAAATAGTTGGAGGAAGGAGAAGCAGAGGAAGAATATGCGCAAAATGGTCAACAGTTGTAAAAATACGAAGGTACTATCCTTGAAGTGGCAAAAGCTGAACTATAATCAGTATAGTAGCAAATCACGAAACACCACTCTTTGAGTGGCAAACCATGAATTACCCCGTACTATTGTCGAGTTGGGGAGGGGTCATGGATGCTTATCTGATTGTGTCCCGCGTATCTTCCTTTAGATTTTGGAGTCCTCGCTCGACCAACCTCGTTTTAACGATGTTGGCATATCTCGCTTTTTTTTTCTTTTAAGATGCTCCATGCCTCGCCTTGTTGCCCTCTTTGGTACTGCCATTCTTTTCTTTTTTTTCCCTTTCGGATGGTATAGTAGTCTTCCCTTGCCTGGACGTAATGGATCAACGCCATTGTTCTTGACGCGATAGACAAGACGATGATGCAGCACAAAAGACCCTCTCTGCTCTCTGATGTGATGGAACATAAAGAAGCACCTTCCTCCCTCAGTCAGTTCCTACACGCAAAGGACCACCATGCAGCAGCTCTGCTTTCTGTGCTTTTCTGGTCTTCACGTAATGCGCAGCTCCCTCTTTCCTGCTTGATGCGAGACAGAAATAAAGAGTCGAACACAATAGTTCAATCTGGTTTTTTTATTGCTTCTCCGACAAGGCCAACTAGCCCCGTTCGATTAGATGAAAAATAGTAGCTTATGATTAAAATTGTACTGTAGCTGACTAAAATTACATTGTAGTTAAAAGTGACTTATTTGACGTAATTAAATCTAAAAAAATTTAAAAATAGAAAAAATATGTTAGCTTACCACAGACAACACCAACGAATACGGGAAAAAATAACCGGCAAAAAAGCTCAAAAAAGTTAAAAGTTCAGAAAAAGATGAAATTTATGAATAGTGAAAAATAAACCAGAAATCAGAAGCTCAAGTCAAAATAAGCGGGGCGTAGATGTGATGCATCTTCTGCTTTGCGTGATGCGCCCGCCGATCTCTTGAGAAGAGAATAGAAGGTGCATACGGGGCTTTTAGATTAGATCTATTTTTTATTTCTAGATTATTATGTTTATAGTTATAAAATATTCTTTGGACATCTTTCAAACTCTAGTACGAAAATTGTATCTATAAATCTTACAGTTAGTCTTTAACTCCATCTATATTTATAGTTTAGGACCCAAACTATGATCTTATCGCTAAGACTATGAGTTCTTTTCTAATTCTAAATAAGGGATCCAAAACCCTTACGTAGCACAAGTTTTTCACACTACCTAATTGTGGACACTCCAAAATTATCACGTATTGTAGTCTCCAGACCACATCTCTGTAGCTCCAACACGCATATTTCATTTTTGATCTCTACGCGTCCCAATTCGAGCACGACCGTCTCTTCCAGCATTTTTGACTCTTTAGACCATAATTTTACATTAAGCTATCTTTCGGTCCTCGCCATAGACCACAATCGCCTTCGAGTTACCCTGCACATACAAAAACCAAAGCAACATATTTTTGCGGTATAAGTTTTTTCCAACTTAACCGACATGAGTCGATACACACTACACGCCTTAAATAACATCAATAAGCAACACTGTCAATTATTCATCATCACAAATATTCTAAACCTAGCCACATGGTCTAACATAGAGACATTTTTAGAAGCTCCCACGTTAATCCTACGTGGTAAACAGATAGAAATCTCCTCATTACACTACTACAGAAATCCACATTACAGACGATTCAGAAACGTCATCACAGACGGTTTTCTGAACCGTCTGAAATTATGGGTCAGTGATAATCCAAGTTATCACAGACGGTTTTCGAACCATCTGTGATTATCCGATATCACAAGCGGTTTTTATTAAAACCGTGCGTGATTATGCGATATCACAGATGGTTTTAAAAACCGTCTCGTGATATCGGATAATCACGACGGTTTTAATGAAAAACCGCTCGTGATATCGCATAATCACGAGCGGTTTTAATAAAAACCGTCGATATCGCATATAACGCGAGCGGTTTTAATGAAAAACCGTCGTGATACTCCTCCCAAAGCATAATCTATTTACATTTATAGCTAGCCTCAGAAATGCTAGCCATGCCCTCGAAACAAGCGATAATCACAGACAAAAAACATACAATTCACACATCTCATTTCCTTTCGATACATTTCACGGACATAAAACATCCCATCGACATCGCACTTCATTTCACAAACATAAAGCATGCATCCATTTCGCAAATCGATTAATTGAATTGAAATGAAATATCCATTAACAAATGCGATTACAAAAGATGTACCTTGCATTTGCACTTAGTGATAAGACCAATAAGAAATCATGGTGCGCAGATGGAACCGTCCTCTGGCGTTATGACTTGAGTCGACAAAAGTACACCAACTCTCCTCGAATCCCTCCAAGAACAGCTGTTTCAATGCGATTGACGGGATGGACGCGCACTGTCGATAGGAATATCAATAATGCGTATATATGTAACGTGTTAAGTATGAAGTAATTATGGGAAGAGTGACAAACCTTGCGATTGGTGAGCCTCGAGGAATCGAGGAGTAGTTCCATATGTTGGCAAACGTAGTATCCACATGTGTTGCCCGGCTCCTGCTGGTGACACTGCAAAAAAATGGAATGTGTTAGTTCAAGAGGCATTAGTACCAATTGTTGCATAGGATTAATTAATGTGATATAGCGAATACCTTAAAATCTCGAACATGTGTCAGCAGGCCTTTGGCCCCGCGCTTCGAGTCACCTCCCTTTTCAATGTAGGTGGCGAACGCCCTGCGTAATTCGAAAAAGTTAACCTTAATCATTCGGAAGGAAAGAAAGTACAATGTAGATATATATGGGGAATATGTGCTTACCTATCGATTACTTGGCTGAGAACTGTGAAGTCCATTTTATTCTTACTTAGGGAATCAAGGTAATATACCTTGTTCCATTTTGGTACAATTACTATTAAAATCCAATGAAAGTTCTGAAGGAAGGGCATAAGTACATAATCCTTCTTGACGCAACCAGTGAGTCCTGCTGCAATGTACCTCTCGACGAGGGGTGTATCTGGTCGATGGTTTCATTGGCGACCAATTGTGGGTCCAAGAAACCAAGCGATAAGTTGGATGATCTAGCTTTAATCATCATGTGTCTATATATATACACGAAAGCAAAAATTAGATATGGCATTTATCGGTATGACATTAACGGAGATCGTGATTGTACACACTTACGTCGTCAAAGATCGAATGATTGAGGCGTCAAGAGCGTTGAGCGTGAGCAGATCGAATAAATCCTCAAAGCGACCACGAACATACACTCTTGAAAAGCGTGGTGTAAATCTTCTTGGTGAATTTGATAGTGATACTTGAAGTCCGTTCTCCTCTAGCTTATTGGATGCTGCATATACCACATGTGCAATTGCATGCAACTATATGGTAGCTTTTGGAGGTATTTTCCTCGAGCAACGGCTGACCAAGCGCAATTTGCGGGCCAAAGGTAGGTACGGAATATCATCATTGGTCTTCTTTGCTTTGCCCTTGCCGCCTTTTCGCCTCGGCTATGGGCCGACTTAACAACGATCGGCAGCAGCGGTGCAAGTTGCTCTGGCGAGAATAGGACCCGTGGAGATAGCACCGTGCGAGATCCGGTGGTGGAACCGATCGGTCTTGTAATGGAGATGGCACGGTGCAAGTTGCTCTGGCGAGTATGACCGATGGAGATAGCACCGTGCGATATCCGGTGGTGGAACCGACCGGTGTTGTAATGGAGATGGAACTAGTGCATGTTGCTCTGGTCCTGCCACCGGTGAGGAAGACTCCAGGGAGATGTCGCTTTTGGCCACTGGATGAATGTTCCGATGGCCTGTCCTAGAGTCATGATCTCGTCGTTGGGGGGCTTCGGTAGCGGGACCACCTCAAAATTGACATGCACACCATCCACATTAACTTTTGCGAAGCCTGGTGCTAAAGCTTGACCGTGCACCATGGCCCCGATACCAGACGAATATGCCTGGCCCCAAGCAGCGTACAAGGGAACGGAGCCATATCTCACTTGGAGCTTGCAATTCGTAGGCTCCTACATAACGATACAAAATTAGCTACTCGAATAGGCCTACCAATGGAGCAAGCATTCGAGAGGTAATAATTATTACCTGGATGTCGTCCACAGGAAATTTGGACTGGATTTGCGTCGGATTGGACGCGCAGCTACTCGGACGGTTGTGCGGGCTAGCTAGCGCAGCAGCGGCGGTGGCGGCCTGCTGACTTTCTGTCTGTTTCCGCACCTCATCTCTGATTATATCAGCCATCGAACCCAGTAGCTCCTCTTTAAGAGATGCCTTGATCTCTTCTCGTAGCTGTGTGTCACGCTCGGCTTTGTTTCTCTTCCTGCACCGATACATGTCGGAGTCATCTTGGAAACCATGTTTCCATGGGCGTAAAGCCCAAGGCCTCTCGTGCGGCCGGGTGCTCCTTGTTTCCAGGGCCACGGAGAGCATATCATTCTCCCTTGTTCCTGGAATGATCCTCGGTAGATTGAAAACTCGGCTCTTCTGCAAGAGCACGACATGTCATTTCAATTAAATGCGAAGTTGTGGAGTAATTACAAGCTACGTAGTTTGATCGATATCTTACGGTATTTGGGACACTTGCTGGTCTGCAGGTTTTGAAAGGAGACGTCCCCGATGTTGTTGTAGATGACCTTGCTCTAAGCCAATTTCGAGCGCGGTCATCTGAGATATTGGAAAACGGCGGGGCGATGTCCTCAGCTGCCAGCTCATCCTCCAACCTCCACTGCGGGATTTTACCCGCATACCCAGTGTGCCAAGTGCGTGGGGTGCGTGTTTTTTGGCTGGAGGGCCTTGTGCGCCACACTTGTACTTTTGAAATCTTCGGTCGTTTTCATCGCCTTGAACTCTTCTCATTGTGGTTCCAGGAATGGGTATTTAGTAAAAGGCGTTTCGTCTGTCTCCACGTATTCCTGACAAGCGTGCTCTTGAAGTTCTTCCATGCTTTGCACGCCACTTGGTAGATTTGTCGTTCCACAGCGTGTAAGTGTTCTTCTGGGAACTCGAACGATGCCAAAATTTTGGTCCACAGCTCACGTTTCCGAGTGTCAGGCACGTTCTTCCACGAATTGTATGTGATCTCAATTCGTTCTCGTGCAACTATTCCGACCATGGCTCGGAATGCGTTTACCGCTTGCTTAGGAAGGATAGGGACCCCAGCTGCGTTTACCGCTGTGATGGTCTGTCGGCTCAGAGACTTCTTTGATAGCCCTCTTCCTTGGCGTCTTGATGTTGGAGCGGACGCCTCCGGCGATGATGTTGAAGAATGCGCGGGTGACATGTTGCTCATTTTATGGGTCTATTAAGATAAGATGAGAATGTAATCATATTGAATTGGAAGAGAGGAGTAGAGGGGAGGGGGAGAAGGGAGGGGGTCATATGGACATATAGAGGGGGTGATGTGCCTATCTTAGCACCTACTTTAGTTGCTAATACTATAAACCAAATAGTAAAATCAATAACAGTCTCAACATGAATATGTGCTCTCAAATTATAGGGTTACACAAGATTAATCTTGGCCGTCCCGCTACTAAATCATATACTCTTCCTTGATTGGTTATGCCAAATAATGAATTCAGTCTTTTGAGCTCTAGATACAAACTCTACAATCTCAAGATCAAGATATATTCAGCATGCATATATTCAGACAGCAGTTAACTTTTAACTTGTCAAGATGAAATCCTAACAGATCAATTTAATAACATGCCATAACTGTAAATCCCACAGGCAATCTCGATATATGGAAGATTGTATATAACAGCTATTAGAGCTCAAAGACCGAATGAACCAATCTCAGTATATGAATTTATCATCATCGAGCAACTGTAAATCCCACAGGCAATCTCAGTATATGGAAGATTAACAAACTTGAATATACATGAATGCAAGTAAGCAACTAACCATAACAGTATGCCCTAAATCCTAACACTCAGTATGAAGTATCAAGCATCAACCCGAAACCCTAACAGTAAGCATGAAGCTCGGGGAGGGATTTGATGACCTTAGGGTTTTGGTGACGGAGGAGGAGGCGGCGACGCAGGAGTAGGCTTATCACAGACGGTTCTAAACTTAGAACCGTCTGTGATATTCATATCACAGACGGTTCTAAGTTTAGAACCGTCTGTGATAAGCCTATGCCTGATGTAGTCATTCATGATCAACGACCAACCATCGCATTCATGATCAACTACCTACCACTGCATTCATTTACACATTTTCTCAATCTGCATTCATTTTTGTCACACATTTTCACATACACATCTGAAAATTGACTACATCACACATTTTCACATATACATCTCAAAATTGACTACATCACACATTTTCACATATACATCTCAAAATTGACTACTCACACATTTTCACATATACATTCTTATTGTACTTGCTTATTTCCTTTAAAAATTAGCCCTTCATCATGATCAATGCGTACGTAACTAGTTTCGTCACGTTGTTCATCGTCGACCCTTATGCCATTTCCAAAAGGAGGTAACTCGTCAAATTGATTGTATTCCTCCTCGTCCACTACATTCTCCACTCCAACAATTCTCCTTTTTCCATGAAGAACTACATGGCGTTTCTTATTTGCCGGGTCGATTACATAGAAAACTTGAACAACTTGATTGGCGAGTACGAATGGTTCGTCTTTGTACCCGACACGTTGGAGGTCCACGGTCGTGACACCGTACTTGTCAACCTTCACCTGTGGGAGTTGCACCCAACGGCAGCGAAATAAGGGGATTTTGAAAACCACATAGTCGAGCTCCCAAATCTCTTCTATGAAGCCATAGTACGAGTTTCTCGACCCATCGGTACTGAATGCATCTATGCGGACACCGCTGTTCTGGTTAGTGCTCTTGACATCCTGAGACTGCGTATAGAATGTGTACCCATTTATGTCATATCGTTGCCATGTCACAACTGCAAATGTCGGCCCTTTTGCCAACCATGTCAGCGTCTCACTCGGCGAGCTCCTAGCGATTTGCTCCTTCAACCATTGGTTGAACCAACGGTTGTGTTGCCTCATGATCCAAACATCCGCCGCTCTGGATTCTTGCGAAGCACATCCTTGTGCTGCTCCACATAAGGCGCCACTTCGGTCATGTGTTGCAACACCGTGAAATGGGCTTGAGTATACGTGTCCATATCTGGAGTGATTGTTTTTCTTCCGATAGTTCCGAGACCCTTCACCTCTCCTCATGACGAGATTGAGGACACCTATCGGTTGAATCGAGCCATATAATCGACACAAAACTCAATGACCTCTTCGCTTGCATAACCTTCGATGATGCTGCCCTCCGCCGAGAACGATTCCGTCACGTAGGACTTGAGAATTCCATGAACCTCTCAAATGGGTACATGCTACGTAGGAATACGGGCCCGCACATTTTATCTCCCACACAACGTGAACAATGAGATGGACCATGATATCGAAAAACGAAGGAGGAAATACATTTCAAGGTGACATAGAGTCATCACCACCTCGTCTGCAGAGCATCTAGTCCTTTGGGATCGATGACCTTCGAGCAATTGTGTTAAAGAAATAACATAGTCTCATGATTGTCTCGGGACTTTGATCGGCAAAATATTTCTAATTGCAATAGGGAGCATCGTGTCATCAGCACATGACAATCATGAGACTTCATGCCATTTAACTTCAAATCTTGCATCGAAACAAGTTTCTTCACGTTGTCGGAGTAACGAGACGGAACTTTGACACCGTGCAAGCAACGCGCACGATTCTGTTTTCTCAGCCTTGGACGAGTGTAACACGTAGGGGAAGGTACGTTCGTCCATTATCGGTGCATGTCGGTGCTAACTCGGGCCCGATGTCCATGTCACCAAGTCAAGCCGTGCGTTGATGCCGATCCTTTGTTTTATCACGGATGTTGAGAAGAGACCAATCAGTCGCCGCACACATTCTTTTCTACGTGCATGACGTCAATGCAGTGCTGAACATCTAGGTACTCCCAATAAGGTAAGTCCCAAAATATTGATCTCTTCTTCCAGGTGTTCTTCTCATGAGCCCTCAATTTACGTCCCTTTCCGAGGACAACATCTAAATCCTTAACCATATCATAAACCTCGTGTCCCCTTAAATGCCTTGGAGCTGAACCGTCTTCCTTCTCTCCGTCAAATTGTTGCTTCATCTTGCGGTATGGGTGAGCCCTCCGAAGGAACCGGCGGTGACGCATGTAGACGGTTTTGCGTGAGTGTCTCACCACACACTCGGTACCATCTAAACAGTGAGTACAAGCTTTGGCACCTTTTGTACTATGGCACGATAGGTTACCAAGGCGGGATAATCATTTATGGTGCAGAACAATAAGGAGCGCAGAGTGAAGTTCTCTCGCTTGTATGCATCCCATACCTGTACCCTTCGTTCCATAGTACTTTTAGATCTTCCACCAACGGTGCTAGGAACACATCGATATCATTCCCGGTGGTTTTGGCCCTTGGATAAGTATCGACACAAAATGTACTTTCGCTTCATACACAACCAAGGGGAAAGTTATAGATGCAGAGTCACGGGCCATGTGTTTGTGTCGGTGCTCACGCTCATGAAAGGATTCATTCCATCTGTACTCAGTCCAAACCTTATATTCCTTGGTTCTGCACCGAACTCTGCAAAACTCCTATCGATGTTTCTCCACTGCGCGGAATCAGCAAGGTGTCTTATCATTCCATCCTTCTTGCGCTCCTCCGAGTGCCAACGCAGCAGTTTTGCCTCCTTTGGATTTGCAAAACACCTTTTCAAACGGGGAATTATAGGAAAATACCATGCCACCTTAGCAGGAGGTCCTTTCTTCGCCTCTGTTCCCTCACCATCATCTGATTGATTGTTACGTTTGTATCGGGATGCGTTGCACACCGGACATACATGCATGTTTTGTATCGGGATGTTTCGCCATCATCTGATTGATTGTTACAGTCGTTCGGGCATGCATGTATTCTTTCTACATCCATTCCCAACGGACAAAGAACCTTCTTGGCTTTATACGTGGTTTTAGGCAACTCATTTCCCTCCGGAAGCATGTCCGCTAAAAGACCTAGCAGCGCCGTGAAACTCTTGCGGACCAACCGTTGCTTGCCTTCAATTTCAACAGTTCAAGCACGGCCGATACCTCGTGTACTTGCAGCTCGTGTACAAAGGTTTCTCTGAGTCCTCCATCAAGCCACGGAATTTAACATACTCTCTCTCATCATAGTTCTCTTCTACATCGCGAAGCATCTGATCCAGATTATCATCGTGCAACCTATCCGAATCCGAGCCACAATCGACATCAACCGGCGGCATGTCATTCACTTCACCGGCGATGTCATCCGAGGGCATATCATTCACTTCGCCGGCGATGTCATCCGGGGGCATATCATTCACTTCACCGATGATGTCATCCGGCGGCATATGATCATTCACTTCGCCATGACTGGTCCAACACGTATAATCCTTTTTGAAACCCCTCCGAATCAAGTGCGCTACAATTTGCCCTTGGTTCTTAAACATCTTCAAATTCTCGCAGTCAGTGCATGGACAGCACATATATTCCACCCCCTTATTCAACATATCCTCCTCGGCGGCTCTTATAAAAGTAGTAACGCCATTAATGTACTCTTCACTCACACGGCTCGCGGCATACATCCAGCTTCGGTCCTACGTTACGTACATATATAACAACTTAGTATTAAAATCTAGATTAACTAATTATAACTACATATATACGGGCCACATTTATTATATTGAGACTTAATTTGCTAGCTCAATTCATATTACAAACACAACAGCTATTATATAACCAACAATTTTGCAAATTAACCATCTTCAATAACCACTAATGGATTACTTAGACCTAAATTGTAATGCAATTAAAGAAAAATAAATTACATTACTAACCATATCTAGACCAACCAGGAAAGACTGAATATTCAAAGTTCAATCTCGCCTCTTCCCACCAAATTAAGCGGCACGAAATCGCCTAGCTTCCTCCCGAGTGAAAAAGTGCGCAGCGATGGCTAGATCGGATCGAAATGAAGACAGATGCGATCGACCAGCGCAATAAATGCCTTAGCCATTATCACGCAGCGGTTTTAACTAAAACCGTCAGGAATTATCACTGACGGTTTTGATTAAAACCGTGCGTGATAACTAACTTATCACGACGGTTTTTATTAAAAACCGTGCGCGATATCTGAGATTATCACGAGCGGTTTTAATACAAACCGTCTGTGATACTTCGGTAATAACCGCCTGTGATAATCCATTTTCCCGCCACAAATATCACAGACGGCCTCCTAATTACAACCGTCTGTAATAGTGTTCATCAAAGACGGTTTCACAAAACCGTCTGTGATGAGGCGTCTACTATGAGGCTTTCTGTAGTAGTGTTAATCGGAGAAAAAGTAAAAACATAAAAATTCCACACTAATCAAAGAAAAGAAAATTCTGAAACGTTAAATTTTTACGTAACAGCATGATCCACGGCTATGATTAAGTAGTGCACGTAGTCCATGTTTAGAAATATAGTTTGGATTTGTGTCTTAGTGTTCATTTAGATAAAATAATTCTCTCGGAGATCAAACGTCTTTTTTGCAGAGCGTATTATCTCTCTCAAAGCGTGATTTGTATACAACACAGGCACTGCTTAGGTGGCAAAACGTGATTGGTACAATAATATCCCTTCTTTCGTATTGTAAACTTATAGGCAACTGTAACCTTTTAATGGAAGATTGATAAATGAGATATCACCATTATAAGGGAAAAGAAAAAAGGTTTAAATTTCCACGAAGTAGTCCATTTGTATTGCAAATAGAATTCGTGTGGATGCATGTATCTGAACCGAACAAAACATCCCTAATGCAAGTCCATTTGTATTATGTATGTAACCAGCACGGGAAAAAAAATGAAGACACTTGACACATACATGAAAGGGGAAAAAAGAAGAATGACATAAAGTTATTATGATAAAGGCTGTGCAGCGTATCCGGTGTAAAAAGGGCATTCGGTGATAAGGTGTGAAAGCCCATCTTAGCAATCGGATCCTGCTCAGGTGGCCCAGATCAAGGCGGGTGGAATCCCTGTCCCACGTGGTTGTTTTGTAGAAAAACCTCTGTGACAAAAGTTATCGTGAAAACATCATTGTCTCTACTTGCTCGCCTCCCCTCTCCTCTCTGGCTCTCTCTCTCTCTCTCTCCCTCTCTCGTGTTGCCTTAGTAGTGTAACATCCCAAAATTTAAAATATTCGAAAATATAAAAATTTTAAAACTTTTGCTGCACCTTCTTGACATTCGATGTTCTTCTAAAATTTTAATTGGGCTCTTTGAATTTTGTGCTATGCAAATTAACGATAGGGAATAATTCCCAAATGCAAGTGACAATAATAATAATAATAATAATAATAATAATAATAATAATAATAATAATAATAATAATAATAATGTGAGACCATGTGGAGGTCACCCCATGGTTGTGATGAGTAATTGACTCTTGATCTAGAAAGATTGAGTTTGGTTTTTGAGGTTTGAGAGGAGAATGGGTCTCTCTATTGGGTTCGAAGCCCTTATGACCAGCTTGGCAATAGCCTTACGACCACAATCATGCATTGTCTAGAGTGGCTAGAAGTGTTACGACCTCTTGGCACATGGTCAAAAGCCAGCTAGACCGACACGACCTGCGCAACGCAATTTGTCCATGGTCGGAAGCGGTGCTCACCATTTACGACCACGGTTGGGCGTGTACGACCACTTTGAGCGTGGTCGCTGGTCTCCTGAGTGGTTTACGACCACACTGGCCGTGGTCGAAGGGCACCAGAAGAGAGTACAACCGTGTTGGCCGTGGTCGGAAGCCAATCGAGCTGTTTACGACCACACTGTCAGCGGTCGGAAGCTGGAAACCACGTTTACGACCTCATTGGTGTTGTCGAAAGCCTCTATGACCATATTGGCCATGGTCGGAGGTTGACAGATAGCTTTACGACCTCGTTGGCCATAATCGAAGGCCAGCCGAAGGTTTACGACCACTTCAAAGCAACTTGAACGTAGTCAAAAGGGTTTACGACTACATTGTCGCCGATCGGAAGGCAGCAGCAGCCTTACGACCACGCTTGACTGTGGTCGGAACCCAGCCGGGCAGTCTACGACCATGTTGTCAAGCATCGGGAGCCGGTAAGTCGTTTACGACTTCATCAGCGCTCTGCTAAATCATAGCATTTGGCGTGGTGAAAGCTTGCGGGCGATGTACGACCACGTTGTAACATGCTTGGCGCTTCGGGTATGCGACCACGTTGGGAAGTCGGCGGTCACGACCACGTTGGGAAGTCGATGGCCTACGACCACGTTATCGAGAGCTGCGGTCGAAGTCGGCGCTCAAGTCTACGACCACGTAAGAAGTCGGCAGAGTTCGACCACGTTGTCGTAGTCGTAGTCGTAGTCGTAACCGGTCGGAAGTGGTCGAGGCTATCTAGCGCGTGGTCGGAAGTGCTGGATTGTGATCGGAAGCGCTTGGGGAAGTCGTAGCTGGTCAAATGCGGTCGGACGGGCTCGTGCGCGGTCGAAAGCACTCGTAAGTGGTCGGAAGGGCTTCGACCACGATGATATCCAGTGTACGTGGTCTGAACGGGGTTCGACCACGATGGAACCTCTGGTTTTGGTCGTAGCCTTTTTGAATCGGTCGTAACGACTTGGGATGAGGTCGTAGGGCCTTGAGCATTGCTTGGCTTGTAAGTCGTAGCAAGCTTTGAGTTGGTCGTATGGACCACTGGGGTGGTCGTATGGACTATGGTAACTGTCGTAGGTCTTGTGCATGTCTTGTACTGATATTCTGACTGGTCGTAGGGGGTTTACGACCAGGTGTTGCACTGGAAAACTTGTTGGTTGTACCAATGGCTTGTCTGGTACGGTGCTATGTGACGGTTTGCTTGTCTGTGTGGCTGCAGGACTTCGGAGCTATTTCATGGTGAGGCGTGGGAGGACCGGGACTAGGCACAGGAGGTGTTGAGGTCCAGACGGTCGGAGACGCCGAAGATGATCGAGGCTGGTGAGGTGGTTGCGAGCCGGGAGACAAGGAACCGAAGCTAGAGCTACCGGAGGCAGACGCGATGGGCAACGGCAAGGAAGACCGGGACTAGGCTCAGGGAGGAGCTGAGGTCCAGACGGTTAGGAGGCGGTGCGGTGCGTGCGCAGCGAAACAGACTGGGACTAGGCTCTAGAGGAGTTGAGGTCCGATCGGTCGGAGGCAGGCGCGGACGTGCGGAGACAAGTCTTTGTGAGGCTTGGAGTGGTCGGGACTAGACATGGGAGATGTTGAGGTCCAGAACGACCGGGTGAAGCCGAAGAAGACTTGGGTTTCAAAGTGGTTGCATGCGTGGACAGCAAGGCAGGAGGAAGCTTCCGGGAAGGCAGCGGAGTGGCATTTTGGAGAAATGCGGAAGGCTGCAAAGGGAAGCTGTGTCTCTGCAAAGCACAGGAGTGGTTGGAGTTAACGGGCAAAGCAGTGAAGCCGTTGGTGTTAGCGGATAAAGCACTGGAGTCCGTTTTTGCTAGTAGGCAAAGTGAGAGGTAAAACCCGATGTTAGTTGGGGTTAACGGGTGATCCCCAGTGTGGACTAATGGGTGGATCCATTAGGTCTAGGTTTGTGTGTGAGCCTATAAAAGGGAGAGGGGAGGCAAGTGTGAGAAGTGAGTTGGCCGGCTGAGCCTTAGAGGCAGCCGCCTCTCCCTCCCCTGGGAGTCTGTGTGCGTGTGTTTGCTTTAGGGTTTTTCATTTGGTTCTCCCCATGTTGAATAATCGAGAAAGAGAGAAAGAGAGGAGGTGTGAGCTTCTCTCTATGCTCTCCGAGCGTATCGGGACTCCGTGTAATCCTTGATGATTGGAATGAAGTCTCTGAGTTACGTTCTCCTTCTATTGCTTGAGTGTTTTGAGTGCGTTTCTCTTTCGGTCTTCTCTGGTTGAGATGGCTTTGTTTTGAGTTGTTTCGACTTGCTCTGGCGGGAAGTGTCTTTAAGCCTTCTTAGCTTGGTTGTTCCAGAGCAAAGTCAGGTTGTGGAGTTGTTGATCGGATAGTCGTGCGCCTCAAGGTCCCCCTGTTCTCTGATCGACTGCGTCGTTTGTCCAGATCTCGGCAAAGAAGTTTTACATCGCCTTGGTTTTCTCTGTCAAAGGGCGTGAGCAAACGTTGTCTAAAGTCTCATACCGATTGCTTTGTGAATCGCAAGATATTTGGAAATCAAAGCAAGTGGTCATGAGCTCTGGCTTGTCTTGTTGGTCGTGCACGCCTTCTCTGTTTTCGGTCATTACTGTGCAGTCTCTATTGTTGGTCGATCTCGGGTTTTGGTGGATCGTCGTCTTAACGAGTGACTCGATCGACCACGAGTTGGCGTTCGATCTCTCGAAGCAGACGGTCTATCTCTTTGTCGATTGATCACGATAGATCCTTTCGATCGCCTTGTTTTGTCCTCGGCCAGCAGCGATTCTAGTTCGGTGTCGACCGATCTTACGTTCTCCGATGAACATTCGATCTCCCTCTTCATAGCTTTGTAGCTATTGGAGAAGAAGATTGTGTGAATTCTTAGGAAGTTTTAAGGCACCATTCACCCCCTCTGGTTGCGATTCGGTCCTACAATTGGTATCGAGCCAGGTTGGCTCAGTATTTGATCTTAATCGATCATGAGCACGGCAACTAGTAGGGAATCTTGTGAGCTTCGCTTTGCATCTTTTTGGGGTGTTTTGCCAATGATGTCCTTTGCGACAAGAGGCAGATTTCGGTGAGAGGATGATCTCGTGCATTCTCATCTCTAGCTTATAGTGTCTTACTTTCTGAGATGGTGAAAATTCTTTGAGGAGAGGAGTGCAATGATACGAGCACTGCATCTTGAGACTTTGTCACCTCTTTCATTTAAGAGGTGGATCTTTCCTTGAGCATACCTCTTTTGTTGATTGCACTTTTGCTTTTGCTTAGTTGCTTCTATTTTTGGCTAGTGCTTTTCTTGTCGGCTCTTCTCGGTTGGTCCAAGGGATTTCTCTTTCTGAGCAAGGATTGTGCTTTTGGATCATGTCTCGTAGTAGACACTTGCACCATTGCTCATTTTGTGAGAAGGATGGACATTTTTGACATCACGGACTTGTTTCTTTTGATTTTGATCTTTGTCCGCGTGTTGTCCCGAGGAAGGATTTCCGCCGTTCCTTAAATGGTAGACCTCGTTCGCCCAAACGAGGTGCGCACCTACGGCAAGGAGAAATCGTGAGTCTCTTTGATGTTTTGGTTGGTTCTTTTCTTGGTTGCTCAAGTGCCAGGATCAAGAAAGTCTTGAAAAGAACACACGGATGATGATGATAAGAAGGACGAGCGCTAACTCATCATGAGCAAGGTAAAACCTCATTGTGACCTTGGTCTTGTCCAAGATGAATATACTTGCTCTTAGGGAGAATGTGAGATGCCTAGATGATAAAATGCTAGATTGTTTTTGCTAGGTGGAAATCTCATTTATCATGTGTAGGTTGTGAGTCTAGTTCTGTAGATGGCGTAAATTTAATTTCTCTACTTGCTTGTTAAAATCTGAAAATGAGAAATTAAAATTTTGACTCACCACACTTGTGTAGAGAAGCTTGATTTTGCTAGAGTTTGGTTTAGTAAAGCCAAGTTCCTCTACTGTGTCGTCGTTGTAGTCGTAATTCCTTACGATCTCATCTTTGGCTTCTCGGACGTAGTCGTAGCTTCATACGACCACGTCTCTCGGCTATAAACGTTCAATACTACGCCTCTCGCGCTACGATGATGCTCATTTCTTCTTGACCGTAATCGTAGCACGCTTCGACCACTCTTTTCTGCTGAGTGGATGTGTGTCAAGTCTTGAATTCCCAAGTACATGTCTACTAACCCTTCGGGGTCCAAGACTTGGGCACTTTGGTCTTGTCATTTGTAGGTATCCAGATGCTGGTTGGAGAACATGGGATTGATTGGGGTTTTAGTCTTTTGCTTCATCATGTGACTAGAACATTCATTGGTTCTCCACTTCATGGCCTCCAAGAGGCATATGCTTTCACCGGTTGCGTCTCCACCTACTTTGTGAGCTATTCTATACCCTCATGCCATTATATTCAAGTGTTAGTCATAATTGGCATGTTGTGCATGTTCTTGTGATCACTTGCACCATATTGGCATGATTTACTCTTGATGTCTTCTTGTCATGCTTATATGTGTATGTTGCTTAGGTATCCTTGTATCATGATATATATGTTAATTGATTGGATGCTTAAGTTTTGACTTGACTTCATGAGCATAAGTAGAATGGGTGTATTAGAAGTCAAGTATCATCATGACCTTGTGCTCTGTAGTATCTATCATGGTTCACATCTTGCTCCTTATGTTCATTCATCATTATTTATACATGTTAGCATACTTTTCCATGATTTTGATTTGTCATGTTGTATGTCTACATGATGTATGCATATGTATGGACAGATGAGCTTGAGTATATCTTGGATAGTTTCTCGTGTCATGATGTTTTGTTTATTCATGCCTTCTATCTTTTCTCGTATACATGCTTATATCCATGCTAGCATATGCTTCTATGACTATTCCTGTCACCTGCTATGTGTATGGTTGTGATTCATTGTGATGCCTGTATACTTTGATCTTATTGCTGTTATGGCATGAAATAAACGTGTGACAACTTGGTAGCATTGGTGCGTGCTTTTGCTTAGATATCATGAGATCGTGGTTAGGTCACAAGCTTCTTCTAGTGTTGGGTGGCACTAGGCTTTGTGTTCTAGGTGCTTTTGATGAGGGCTAGATTGAGCTTGTGTGGGCGTGTGTTCTCTTGTGTTCTTTGTCATTAGTACTTGTGTTGCTACTATTGTTGTCACTTGTCACAGTACTGGTTCCATGTTGTATATCATTTACCCAGATGCTAGGACACGATCGTTCTGTGTTTAACTCGCAGTTGTGAATGAGGGGAGACGGTACAGCCTTTACGACCGCTCCTTGGTCTTTACGACTACGTCATAACAACTATGAGTGCGGTCTGGACTCTCGGCCGAACTTGACGCGACTACATCACGGTCTCGACTACGACCACGTCCTGGACTCGTATTTCGACCTCGGCCAAGGCAACACTCATACTCAATCTGGTATGCGATCACGACTCCCCACCAAGTGACCATGAGAGAGGTTTGTTCTTCTTGTGATCTTTAGAAGTCTTGTTTCCCACCACTTGACTTTGCTTAGTATTCTTGTTTAGTGGTGGGATGGGTCCGATTGATTAGATAGGAGCCATCTCTAGGTGATGATGTCTCGTTCACACATCTCTTCCAAATGGTTCTCTAGGATTATTTACTACCTAGTTTGAGTGTGGTTCTCTAGGATTCTCTTCTTCCTAGTTTGAACTTTCTTCTTAGCCACTAGAGTCTTGTGCATTGACATAGTGTGCTTTTGCTCCGTGGTATGAGGTTACTGGACTAGAGACCATGTGGATAGGGTGTGTTTGGGAATCACCTTCTTGAGTTAGAATCTTCTTTTACGGACTATTGTGAGGGGAGCTTTGTGCTTTCTTTGCTTTATTATATTGATTGTGCTCTTGCTTCTTATTGTTGCATTGCATTCGGGTGCATTGAGTTAGTCCTTCTAGCATAGGTTAGAGTGTTTCTCTAGTCTAGTTGCTTAGACGTCTTTCTCTCATCTTGTGATCTAGGGTGCTGCTCTATTAGCCGCTTCTCTCTTCTCTCTAGGTTGAGCTTACTCACTACTTGTAGGTTACAAGCGAGGTTGGGCCACCCTCGGGTAGACAGAGTGCGTGTTTGCTCCTTAGTGTGATAGATGGACAGTTGATAGTCCTAGAGTCATATGGGGTAGATGAGAGTGCATGTCTGAGCCATAGTTGTCTCTATATCTTATCTATGCTTTAAGGATTTGCTGTTTCTTTGTTTTCTTGCCACTTCTCGATTTTATCGCTTTGGTTGGGGAGTTCATTTGGGAGCTTCTGGAGCTTAAAATTGACATAACTCAACTTGAACTAAAAGTTGCATCTCATGTTGAGGGGGAGCTGGATTTTCTGCTTTTTCTGCATTTTCGCATTGTAATATAACTACATTGAGCCTTGATTATTATCTGTTATGACATGCTTACAATGCTTTACACCTTGCCATGACTTATGCCTCATGTGCTAGATTTATCATGACTTCATATGTGTAGACTAGCTTTTGCCATGATAAGTTAATTAAAATTGCTCAACTTAAATTAAAACTTGTCATGCTCGCATTTGAGTCTAGTCTTGCTCTAGCTATCCTTTTATGATTCATGCCATGTCAAATAGGCTGAGTTGAACGTTGAATCTCTATTGAGCCTTAGATTGAGCTATTGTAGTCGCTTGATGATGCATAAGTTAGTACTACATGTTAAAATGCAAAAAGATCTCTTTTGTGCGAAAAAACTGATCTCACCAATTCTCTCCTATGAGACGGCTTGCCATTGCACTTGGCATGAACTTAGGGGGAGTTTTGGATGACCTAGACTATCTTCTTAAGCTTATCGCTTGGAGTGGTCGCATAAGGCTTGAGGTCTAGCACATGACAAAATAAAAATCTGGTTGTCAACAACCTTCAGTTTCAAAAGAAAATATGTCATATGTGCTCAATTTGCTTAAGCTACAAAAAGAACTAAGTACTTGAACCAATGTTTCATTCTTGAGCATAGCACTCTATTTGGTCTCAATTGTAGCTTCTTAGTTCTGCTTAGCTTATTGACATGGCCTGCATCATCCTTGGATATCTCTAGTTAGACTTTGCTTATTGATGACTTGACATGCTCATAAAATGCATTACATTTCAGATCGTCATCTATGTGTTCTAGCTAGGATATACATATCTTGTCATGATCTAGATAGCCTTTTATTGAGTTATGGCTTGGTGTATTACATTATGGTCATTATGGATAATTCTCATGGCTCTAAATGCTTAGAATAATCAAACTTCAGCCATTTCATCCATTGACATGTCATTTTCTCTTCTTTGCATCTTGATGACTCTATTGCCAAAGGGGGAGAAGGATAGAGAAAAAGGCTTTAAGGGGTGCAAAAGGCATTTAAATGGGAGAATGCATTAAGGGATGGGAGAAGAATTGAAAAAGGGCTTTAAGGGGGAGAGTGCTTGGTCATCTTGCTATGACAATGGTCATGTGAGCAACTGCTTTTTGGACCATGAGCAAGATTGGACTTTTTGTGTGATTTGGAGCTTTTGTAGAAAATTTGATATTTCTCTGTCTGCTCCATTTCATTCTGTGTCAACATGGTCTAGAGTTCCTTCTTCACTTCTTTTAGACCATGTGTGGCTTTTGCATCTTCTTTCCTTTTTTTTCATTTCAAAAACAAACTCATCTTCATGCCTTTTTCGGTGTTTGTCAATATACTCATCAAGGGGGAGATTGTGAGACCATGTGGAGGTCACCCCATGGTTGTGATGAGTAATTGACTCTTGATCTAGAAAGATTGAGTTTGGTTTTTGAGGTTTGAGAGGAGAATGGGTCTCTCTATTGGGTTCGAAGCCCTTATGACCAGCTTGGCAATAGCCTTACGACCACACTGTCTGTTGTCTAGAGTGGCTAGAAGTGTTACGACCTCTTGGCACATGGTCAAAAGCCAGCTAGACCGATTACGACCTCTGCAACGCAATTTGTCCATGGTCGGAAGCGGTGCGCACCATTTACGACCACGGTTGGGGCGTGTACGACCACTTTGAGCGTGGTCGCTGGTCTCCTGAGTGGTTTACGACCACACTGGCCGTGGTCGAAGGGCACCAGAAGAGAGTACAACCGTGTTGGCCGTGGTCGGAAGCCAATCGAGCTGTTTACGACCACACTGTCAGCGGTCGGAAGCTGGAAACCACGTTTACGACCTCATTGGTGTTGTCGAAAGCCTCTATGACCATATTGGCCATGGTCGGAGGTTGACAGATAGCTTTACGACCTCGTTGGCCATAATCGAAGGCGGTAGAAGGTTTACGACCACTTCAAAGCAACGAGCGTAGTCAAAGGGTTTACGACTACATTGTCGCCGATCGGAAGGCGGCAGAGCCTTACGACCACGCTTGAGCGTGGTCGGAACCCGGCCGCGATCTCACGACCATGTTGTCAAGCATCGAGCCACCGAGTCGTTTACGACTTCATCAGCGCTTTCTGCTAAATCATAGCATTTGGCGTGGTGAAAGCTTGCCGGCGATGTACGACCACGTTGTAACATGCTTGGCGCTCGGGTATGCGACCACGTTGGGAAGTCGGCGGTCACGACCACGTTGGGAAGTCGATGGCCACGACCACGTTATCGAGAGCGGTCGAAGTCGGCGCTCAAGTCTACGACCACGTAAGAAGTCGGCGAGTTCGACCACGTTGTGAAGCGGTCGAAGAGGTCGGGTCTAAGTCGACTCGATCGGTTGTGGTCGTAGCGGTCGGTCGTAGTCGTAACCGGTCGGAAGTGGTCGAGGCTATCTAGCGGCGTGGTCGGAAGTCTTTGGATTGTGATCGGGCGCTTGGGAAGTCGTAGCTGGTCAAATGCGGTCGGACGGGCTCGTGCGCGGTCGAAAGCACTCGTAAGTGGTCGGAAGGGCTTCGACCACGATGATATCCAGTGTACGTGGTCTGAACGGGGTTCGACCACGATGGAACCTCTGGTTTTGGTCGTAGCCTTTTTGAATCGGTCGTAACGACTTGGGATGAGGTCGTAGGGCCTTGAGCATTGCTTGGCTTGTAAGTCGTAGCAAGCTTTGAGTTGGTCGTATGGACCACTGGGGTGGTCGTATGGACTATGGTAACTGTCGTAGGTCTTGTGCATGTCTTGTACTGATATTCTGACTGGTCGTAGGGGGTTTACGACCAGGTGTTGCACTGGAAAACTTGTTGGTTGTACCAATGGCTTGTGCAGTGCGGTGCTATGTGACGGTTTGCTTATCGTGTGGCTGCAGGACTTTGAGCTATTTCATGGTGAGCGTGGGAGGACCGGGACTAGGCACGGGAGGTGTTGAGGTCCGGACGGTCGGAGACGCCGAAGATGATCGAGGCTGGTGAGGTGGTTGCGAGCCGGGAGACAAGGAACCGAAGCTAGAGCTACCGGAGGCAGACGCGATGGGCAACGGCAAGGAAGACCGGGACTAGGCTCAGGGAGGAGCTGAGGTCCAGACGGTTAGGAGGCCGGGTGCGGTCGTGCGCAGCGAAACAGACTGGGACTAGGCTCTAGAGGAGTTGAGGTCCGATCGGTCGGAGGCAGGCGCGGACGTGCGGAGACAAGTCTTTGTGAGGCTTGGAGTGGTCGGGACTAGACATGGGAGATGTTGAGGTCCAGAACGACCGGGTGAAGCCGAAGAAGACTTGGGTTTCAAAGTGGTTGCATGCGTGGACAGCAAGGCAGGAGGAAGCTTCCGGGAAGGCAGCGGAGTGGCATTTTGGAGAAATGCGGAAGGCTGCAAAGGGAAGCTGTGTCTCTGCAAAGCACAGGAGTGGTTGGAGTTAACGGGCAAAGCAGTGAAGCCGTTGGTGTTAGCGGATAAAGCACTGGAGTCCGTTTTTGCTAGTAGGCAAAGTGAGAGGTAAAACCCGATGTTAGTTGGGGTTAACGGGTGATCCCCAGTGTGGACTAATGGGTGGATCCATTAGGTCTAGGTTTGTGTGTGAGCCTATAAAAGGGAGAGGGGAGGCAAGTGTGAGAAGTGAGTTGGCCGGTGAGCCTTAGAGGCGATCGCCTCTCCCTCCCCGGGAGTGCGTGTGCGTGTGTTTGCTTTAGGGTTTTCATTTGGTTCTCCCCATGTTGAATAATCGAGAAAGAGAGAAAGAGAGGAGGTGTGAGCTTCTCTCTATGCTCTCCGAGCGTGTCGGGACTCCGTGTAATCCTTGATGATTGGAATGAAGTCTACGAGTTACGTTCTCCTTCTATTGCTTGAGTGTTTTGAGTGCAGTTTCTCTTTTCGGTCTTCTCGGTTGAGATGGCTTTGTTTTGAGTTGTTTCGACTTGCTCTGAATGGAAGTGTCTTTAAGCCTTCTTAGCTTGGTTGTTCCGAGAGCAAAGTCAGGTTGTGGAGTTGTTGATCGGATAGTCGTGCGCCTCAAGGTCCCCTGTTTCTCGATCATTGCGCGTTTGTCCGATCTCGGCAAAGAAGTTTTACACGCCTTGGTTTTCTCTGTCAAAGGGCGTGAGCAAACGTTGTCTAAAGTCTCATACCCGATTGCTTTGTGAATCGCAAGATATTTGGAAATCAAAGCAAGTGGTCATGAGCTCTGGCTTGTCTTGTTGGTCGTGCACGCCTTCTCTGTTTTCGGTCATTACTGTGCGGTCTCTATTGTCGGTCAGATCTCGGGTTTTCAGTGGATCGTCTGTCTTAACGAGTGACTCGATCGACCACGAGTTGGCGTTCGATCTCTCTGAAACAGACGGTCTATCTCTTTGTCAGATTGATCACAATAGATCCTTTCGACTGCCTTGTTTTGTCCTCGGCCAGCAGCAGTTCTAGTTCGGGTGTCAGTCTGATCTTCTGTTCTCCAGTGAACATTCGATCTCCCTCTTCATAGCTTTGTAGCTATTGGAGAAGAAGATTGTGTAAATTCTTAGGAAGTTTTAAGGCACCATTCACCCCCCCCCCTCTGGTTGCCAGTTCGGTCCTACAAATAATAATAGAAGGATGGAAAATCTGAAACGATAAATTGCAAAGTTACAAATACGAGAACTTAAATTTGTAGCATAAAGCCTGAACACAAATTCTACTCACTAAATGCAAAACCAGAATGTAACTAAAAATATGAGAGAAGAAAATTTTGACCCAAAGGTTTAGATTGAAAAGCAAATACAAAAACTTGGAAGATACAAGAATAAACTAATTTCAGAATTTCTTCTAGAATTCAAATACTACTAAAAAACTTAAAAATAAAATTTCAAATCAAATCTGAATTTTAAATCAGGCTAGACATTCTCTTTTCTTCTATTTTTTTCTCTTTTCTTCACTCTTTGACGCCTGGCCTCTTCCCCCTCCTTTCTTTTCTTTTCTCCACCCTGTTCTTTCTTTCTCCTTTTGTTTCTCCCTATTTTCTCTCCCTTTGGCTCGGCCGGCACGTTCTTGTGCCGTGCGCCAACCACGGCTGACCCAAGCTAGCTGTGCCACGCCCCAACCGCCCACGGCTCCACTTCTGCATGCCCACACCATTGTTAGCCTACCCCCCAGCTCAGCCATGCCCTTGCATCGACATGCACTGTATCGTGCGCTTGTCGGCCATGCGCCCACAAATCAACAAATCTGCTGCAACTCTTGACCATGAGCCGTGCACCACAAAGCTTGGCCACCAGCATTGCCATGCCCATACCTTGCGCTAGCGCTTCGTGCCAACCATGCACCACTCTAGCCTCACCCATGCGTCGTGCCCGCAACTTGCACGGCACTGCATCCAACAAAATGAGCCATAATGTTGGACCTCTGCCCTTCGCTAGCTTTCAGGACACCATCAAGTTGCCACTCTATGCCCTAGCAGGTGCCATGCCCTACTTTGCCACGGCCGTCCCATCGCCAGCCGAGAGCTATGCCACGCTGACGTCGGAGCCCATGCAGCGCCCTGTGCCTCGGTTGCCGCCTACATCGTGCCACCCTACGCTATAAATAGCCCCTTTGAGCTCACCTTACCCCCCTGCTTTTCCCCCTTTACTTCCTTCCCTTCCAAGCCGAGCTCGACCCATGCTTGCTCCTATGCTCTCGTGCCACCCGTCGTGCCCACTTGCCATTTTGGCTGGCCCGACGCTTCTAGTGCATTTGTGAGCGTGTCACTTTGTGTTCCTACTCCCCTTACTCCTCGTCTCCGGCTTAATTGGAATCTCGTGCACTGGAGTACACTAGAACCCTTTTCTCCCTCACCACTGGCCGTAGCCTCCACCACCACGCTCATTCCTCCTCCGTAGCATCCCAGACCAATCTGTTTCTCTATGAGCATTACCACGTTGTCCCCATGCTTCCCTGTTCACCACCAAGAACTCATCTCCCACCTTAGCTCACCTGCGCCGTGCACCCGCCCACGCCACTGGGGGCTCCTACAGCCAGGCAACTGGAGTCAATCCCTGCCTTCACCAAAAGCTTTGGAAAGTTTCCCATGGTTCCCTCTCGATCATGCTCTCTCCAATTCTCCCCTTTTTCCCTTCGGCCACCATTGCCCTATGGTTGCACAACCTCCGACAGCTCACGCCACTGCTAGCCACTCCCAGCGTCACCTCATCCCATGCCGATGCCCCCAGCAGCTTCCCCATCCCTAGGGGAACCCATTTTGGCCGCCACCTTGACCTCTCCAGCCATCCCTTGCCAACAGCAACCACCGGCCCTCACCATTTCTAATTAGTCCCCCCTCCCTTCAAGTCACAAAAGCCAATAAAATTTATTAATGTTTAGATAAAAATAATATGAGAATAAATTTGAAGTAGGAAACATTTAAATAAAAATATAAATGGAATATTGTTATTATATATATAGGACACTGAAATGGGCACCATGGTGTCTGAGCACCAAGCCTCCAGCCTTTGGATTGCTTTTAGATGCATGCAATGCAATGATATATCATATATCACGTAAACCCGTTAATATTCATTAATTTGAAAAGGCATTGATTTGGAAAGGAATTCAATCATGGATGAAAAGTTTTAATTATAGATGAAAACTTTCAATCATGGAGCCTGGGCACTATGGTACCCCTGTTATTTATACTGTCTCTCTCCCTCTATACATATACATATACATATATGAGTAAAAATAATTATGAAAGTATAATAAAAATATATGCAAAATAAAAAAATATTGGAGAATTGATTTCAGTTAATTGTATGTTAACACGGTGTAGCAAGACAATTATAATTAATGCAAGAATAAGCCATGTGTAATTCTAGTTAACTACATAAGTACTGAATGTCACATCTAGCCTTGTTTAAATTAACAATTGGGTTATGATTAAGATAATTAGCCAATATGTCTTGTTCACTAAAAATAATACCTATTTAAATTAAAAGCCATGATTAAAATATAATCTTGCCACCAACAGCTAATTTAAAATGGTAATGTTAAAATAACATCTTGCTTAAATAATAATGAGCAGGTCATTACCTCTAAATATTAAAATCACCAATGATACGTGATCTAAGGCACAACCTTAAAAGAGGACCCATTAAAATATAACCCATTGTCTTATCAATGCCCCAGTGTTGATCATTACTAACAAACTTGCTAAGCGACAAAATGATAAATTAACCATAAGACGACTCTAGCATATAACTAGATGTCTCCCTAAGCAAGTTTGTGTTAGAGTTAGAGCAGCCACCTTAATTAAGGATTTTTCTAAAAATAGCTAGTTAAAAATGGAGGATATATATAAAGCCCACCAATAATTATTTTAGGAAATATAAAGCCTGTAGGCCCTACTAAAAATATAAACCCTATCATTACCATACTGCCGATAATTAAAGCCTAATGGTATATTTAATTAAAGACAAAAATGAAATGTAATTGTGTATAACAAGTTCAGCCCCATGTAAAAGAAAATTAATTAAGATTAAAATATGCCGGATGCTAAGTAAAGGCACATAAAATAACAATGGCATTTAATCCCAAGAGCATCTCAAATTAAAGATCACATTAAAATAAAATGTTGTGCATCTATTAAAATGTAATTGGGTATCATGAAACCCCTGGGTCATCGCCATTAAAATAATCATACTAATCTACAATTTGATAAACTATGTGATATTAGGATCAATTAATTAGACCTAATAAAGATAATTCACTAACACACCAATAGATGGAAGTTTTAGGTCCAGTAATACTCAAACCTAGTTAAGAGGAGCATTTTGTCTGAAATACATATAAACCCTAGAAAGGCTCGACAATCGTAGAATGTTAGTAAATAGTAACCTAATTAAAATTAATTATTAATTATTAATTGGATAATTAAATAATCGCATGCTTTAGTAATTTTTTAAATTGATCATGTGTTCAAACCTTTCGATCATTTGGCAACTAAACCTCAAAATAATAATACATCGTGAATTCCCTAGAGATAAGAAATAAAAGAATAATACAGCTAATTAACCATTTACCGAGCTCGGCTTTGAGTAAGATCAGGGCCACGGTAAATTGTGCAAGGTGAAAGCATCTAGGCCCCTAAAATTGGTTTTGGCAATTAATGAATTTACATGAATATGGAATTAACATGTTTGTTGAGTGTTTAAAAAGCTAGGTCCCTACAATGATGACAAGATGTATACTAAAGATCAAAATGAAGATCAAAAGTGGCTCAAGGTGAATGTATACTTAGAATAGGACCCTCTTTTACTTTTACCAGTCTTAGGATAAAGGATGGAAGACCGAATTATAGGCTAGATGTCATGCCATAAAGAGGGATCATGGAAAGTAGCTTGATAGCAATTCTCTTGTGCCATTTGGATCAATCTAGGATCATGCATTCATTAGAAAATTAATTTTATAGCCAAATTAGTGCTCTGTCTGGAAAAAGGGAAGTACCACAATTTCAACGGTAGAACTACCGTGGTGCGGTAGTTCCGCATCCTTGACCGGTACATCTAGCGCTTGGAAGCTCCAAAATCTAAGCGGAACCTTTTTTTTCCAGAGAGCACCCCCAGAGTTGCTCGGTGCTTTGTCCGGGCAACCGAAAGTACCGACATGTAAATTGCGGTACTTCAGCTTGCTGGAAGCTTCGGCCCTTCGGACGGAACCTTTTTTTCCAAAGATCACCCTCGGGATGATTCTGTAGTCCATGGAAATCAGAAGTACCGAAGTTTCAACGTCGGAACTATCGGAGAAGCGGTAGTTCCGCACCCTTGAGCAGTACTTTCAGAGTATGGAATCTCTGGAGCCAACTTTTGGTTCCGGCCCAAGCGGTAGTACCGCACCAACTTCCGAAACTACCGCAAAATGAAAGTACCGGATTTATAACGGCGCTAGTTCCGCGCTGACTTTCAAATGGCTAGTTCAGAAGCTCTGACATAGCCATTACTATCGCGCTAGAGCCGGAGTGGAAGTACTGGCCTTTGGCCTGCGGTACTTCCGCTTGCCCTTTATTTTTCTGGAATTTAACTCCAACGGCTAGTTTTGGTTGGTAAGGGTATAAATACCCGTACCCCTGCTCAAAGATAGCAAGAATAGGCTTTATTAAACATCTTTGAGCATTGGGCATTCACTCCACACCTCACTTACTCCTTGTGCATTCATTTGAGGTGGTTGAGCCAAAAAGTGCATTGCATCAAATAGATTGATCCTTTGGCACTAAATTGTGGTCAGGTGAAGCTGAAGATCTTTTACTCTTGGTGTTTGCCGACACCTGGATGACTTGGTGGAGATTGACTGGTGATCTTCTCAAAGAAGCTTGTGAGAAGGCTCAGTGTACTTGTGAAGGTTGGAGCTCACCTACCCGAACTGGGAAAGAGCTACCACTAGTGGATTGGAGGTGCTTCGGCTTAATTCGTAGAGCTGGTTCATTCGAGCTAATCTCAACGTGGATTAGGGAAACCGACAAGTTTCCAAACACCATGGTGAAAACTTTGCGTGTTCATTGGTGACCCATTGTCCCTTACTCATCTCTTGCTCATTTATTTCATTGTGATTGTCTACTTGTGCTAGATCTTCTTTAGAGATATATTTTTGTTGTGACTTAGTCTTACTAGAATTGCGTAGCATTTATTTGAGTTAATTTTTATTCCCTTAAAATTAAATTAGAAGTCAAGAAATTTTAAAACCTCCTATTCACCCCCTATAGTCGGTTATCCTTGATCCTACATAAGGCAAGTCAATACTTTGATCATATTGAACCTAAATGTTATGCAAGTTATTTCTATTACCGTCATCAGGCATGATAGTATGCCACGAGTCCACACATTAATACTTAACTTACCATGCCCAAGTGCCCAACTAGAACTCGGTAGCAACAACTCCAGTCTCTAGACTAGTCTAGATATTTCCAATCTGCAGAAGCTCCTCGGCTCCTCCGCTAGGAGATTTCCATATCCCCTTGACTTGATCAATTGATCCCTTCCCCTCCCTCGTAGCCAGGCTCATAGGTCACAACCTCCAGCGTGGGCCTCCCTTCCAGCTCCCTACCAACCTCCCTAGCTCTCTCTCTGCAGATAGCCAGATGGCCAGTGGCACCACTCACTAGATCTAGGCGCCCAAGCGACCAAGTGCCTAGTGTCAGCTGCCGCTGCTTGGCGCCTTACAGCAGGTACAATAAAACTTAGTCAGCAGACTATAATAAATATAATATCAACAAAATCTTACGTGGCAGAGAGAGAAAGGAAGAGAGAGAAGAAAGCTGGCTCCTAAATTACAGCTAGCTATAGCACGTAAAAATATACATTTCACTCTCTTACACGTGGGGCCAAATAGTTATTGTAATAGCTATCTTATTGTATGAACTATTTTTTTGAAGGCTATAGATGAAATGGACAAGTGTTATAGCCACTAGTTGGCTATACTATTGTACTTGCTCTTATCGGCCAACTGTAGCACCCGCCTCCAGGCCCCCCAAGTTGACGAAGCCGCCTGCTGCCCACCTAGGACTCCGTAGGATCGTCGATGGCAATCAGAGGGGGGTGAATGATTGCAGCGTCTAGTGGAAGCTTTTCAAAATTTATTAATATTTTTAAACCTACAAATCACATAAGCACATAAAAAGAACAAAGATAGCAAAAGAAATATATATATATATATATATATATATATATATATATATATATATATATATATATATATATATATATATATATATATATTATATATGGTTACTGTAGCTAACTAAAAGAAAGAAAAAACAAAGATGCATTCCTTTTACCAATAGCTAAGCCATGCAAGTATTTAACCAAAATCAACTAGTATATTTAAGTATGCATGTCGTGGTTTTGATGAGTCACGGATGGATATGGATGGTAACCAAAATCAATTAGCATACATATGTATGCCTGCTGTGACGTGGCTCTGATGGTTCAGAATGCATGCATTTGCCATTGCTTTTCACCAGAACATGCATGCAGAGCAGAACCACGCAGACCAACAAATAAAAGATGTAACTTCTTTACTGGACGCGTGTCCTGTTGGACTGCTGAAGTGCTGAGCAGCCAATTGCCGTGCGAACATTAATTAATAACTAGTGTAGTGTATGTGTATGTATGCAAGCTGTGAGAGGTTCATATAATTTGGCGGTTCACGGATGCAGCAATCAAATCACAAGACCAAAAAGCAATATCAAGGTGAGAGAAACTACAATGCAGCCATCAACTCAGTATGTCCATGCTAATGCAAAAAGGTCACATCAAGCTAGAACCAGATCACCAAACATATTCATCTCTTATCTCGGCCAGTACTGACGCAACTCCTGCAAAGATAAATTACAAATACCAACCGAAAGGACACACATGCAAACAAGAAGCAGTACTCACGTATGACCGAATCGACGAGACAACGGCATTAGAAGATCAGATCATCTGCTCTTCGTTGGCGTGTGTGCGTCTGCCTTGCGCGCGTCAGGTCGGAGACACAGGAACGGCGGACCTTAGGAAAGAAAGCGGTGGCGGCAGGGGAACTCAAGTAGAATTTTTTTTTCTCTAAAAACCGCAGCCGCCCCCCAAAAGCGGCGCACGGCCAAAACCTTTTTTTTCTTTTCGCTCAATACAACCCGCCACACCAGCGTATTTCCTTTTATACAGTTGATTCTCTCCTATTCAGTTTCTACTCAAAATCCTAATCTAACTCCAACTAGATCTGGATCTTTTTACCTCAACTAGACTTTTGGCTCACTAATTTTTAAGGGACCCAAAACCCTTCCTAACACGAGTTTTTCACACTTCCGACTTTTCAACTCATCACGTGTCGAAGCCTACAAGACCGCACCTCCCGTAGCTTCTCCACGCACCATCCACCTTTGATCTCCATGTGCTCCAGCGTGAGCCCGACCACCTCGTGACATCCTCGACCGCCTGGACCTCAGATTTCCCCCTCCTAGTCCCGGTCTTCCTCGTCACCGACCATGACCGTCTCCACGCCCAACCTGCACATGCAAAGACCAAAGAACGTTTTTCCCGGCGCAAGTTCTCACTAACTTGATCGATATTAGTTCACGCACACGCCTCGAATAACAATACTAAGCAACGTTGTCAATTATTCATCATCATAAAAATTCTAGACCTAACCACATGGTCTAACAGACTCACGTCTCGACCACTCACCAACACCGTCGCCCATCCGTCGGCTGTTGCCAACCACTAGAGTGCTTCGCAAAAGGGATTAGGGATCGAACTGTTGGCTTATTGTTGCTGCAGTGCTTCCAAAAGGCAACTGAATTGATTCATTTTGTTGCCCTAGCCACATGTGGTCTTTCGCTTCAGTATTTGGTTTTGGTGGGGCTTTGGACTTTGTCGCTTTGCTAGTTTGCTGCTTCCTACTTGCTGTTGAGTACGATGGTTGGTTGGCCCAGTCCAAGTGCATGGCTTTTTGGTTTATGTAATGTGTGTCTTCCTCACTCTTGAGTCTCTATCTTTCAACCAATGTGACGACATCCGACGATAATTAACGTCGCACGGCACGGTGGTGCCCTAGCCGGAGCTAGGGGTACCTACTCTCTGGTTGGAGGTAGGATGGGCGCTAGCCCCCTTACCCACTGGTAGGTCCGCCACTGGATACTGTGTAAGCAAAATAATAACGGCCTTGAGCCTACCAGTCTAGGCAGCGACATGTATAGGGAATGACCCCTTATTGTCTAGTTGATACACTGAAGATTTGTGACATGGACCTTTCACCCTCCACACGGAGTGAAGCCAACCGAGAAAAATAGGTGTAATTTTAACACTTGGACCTTCCACTGATGCAGCAAAGTGAAGGGGAGTACTCCCGTATCGGTGACCCTTTTTGGCAAGATCACAGTTCCATTTCAATAGCAATTCTGTTGGCACTATATTGGATGTATTGTATGTTAAACAAAGCTAATATAAAATGAAGTTTGAAATTACAGGCAAATAACACCAAAAAATGTAGAGTAGTCTTCTTTGGAAATCTTTTTTTTGAAAGCCAGCAATTGCTGGAGTCATATATTAGAAAAGGCATAAACAAATACAAGTTATTTTACCGATAACACAAGCAACACTTACGATGAAGTAGAAATGTACGCTACTCTTTACAAAGAAAACAAGGGGCCAACAAAAAAGCAAGGCATTGTTTGCCCTTGTTGTTCAATCTTTTAATTGTTTTGCTCCAACCATCTCACAAAGCTTGGCCTCCTCCTTGATCGATGCTAGGATCTCATGGTGCATTAATATTTTATTCTGGAAAACACATCTGTTCCTCTCCTTCCACTATTGCCACATTACAAGAATGAAAATATGCTTGCAGCCTTAGTGAAAGTGAGTAGGGAGTCCACCCGTTTGAGCCACCAAAGCTCAATCGCCGTTGTTGGGTCCCAATTTGTTGGATCGAGCATTGGTAGGTGGAGCCATTGAGCTATTTCGGTCCATGTCTACTGGAGGGTCGGGCAGTTGATGAAAAGGTGTGTTATAGTTTCAAAATTCCTGTTGCACATTTGGCAAAAGTATTGGTTTGGCCATCCTTGAAGTTGTAGTCTTTGAGCTATCTATATTATGTCATGCAGCAACAATCGAGTGAAAAAATTGTAGCGTAAGGGTGCCTAAGCTTTCCAAATGATAGTTCGATAAGAAGTTCCAACTAATCCTAAAAACTATGCTCGATAGGCTGAGGACGTTGAGTTTGCTCCACTTGTTGTTAGTTTCCATTGGATCTCATCCTTAATGTCTGGGTAGATGTCAATGTATTGCACCTTGCCCCATAGGCCCACGTATTTAACTAATAGGTCAATGGTAAGACTATGTCTGATGTCTCATACCAGTTCATATCTTAAATGGTATTTGCAACTATCATGTTCTTTCTTCTTGAATGTTTGTATAGTTTTGCAGCCAAAAAGCATGGCGCCACCCCATCAATCCAAGAAGACGCCGCAACACAGAACGCATGGAGCCGGGAGCTAGGGAGGTGAAGGCGACGACGTTCAGCACACAGAGCGGGGACAACTTGGAGAAAAGGAAAGCCGGGTGTGGGCAGTTGCAGCGCACCTTATGGTTCCAGTACTAGATGAACGCCTCCTTGGCCCTGAACGGGTTCACCGGCAGTGACAGCGGTGGTGTCAGCTGTGGTAAGCCCTCATGACAATAGTGAACACGACGGTAGAGAAGGGGATGGGGAGATGGCAATGGCAAATGGTGAAGGCGATGGAGTTGAACATGGCAGTTGGGAGAGAAGTAGGAGGGTGATGATCAGGAAGAGCTGAGCATGGCAAGGGGACGCCAGTGTTGGGTGGCGAGTTGGGGTGTAGAGGGAGATTAATAGGAGATGAGTTGGGAGGGAGGCCGAGGGGGCATTAAGTGTGAACTGTGTGAGTTTGGGATGCACTAGTGCATGGGGACTTCAATAGCTCACACCTAGGGGTGAAAACGGGTCGGATTCGGACGGATATTGCTGTTACCATATCCTAACCCATATCTTTTCTCCGGATTCGGTACCAATCGGTCGGGATTAACCCATTTCGTTTGCACCCCTACTTGTTTGTAAGGAATGCATACAGTGCAATAAATGGAGTAGGACGCACTGACTTGATGTTACTATTTAATAGCTGATGTGGAAGATTTTATTTTACCATTGCAAAAGAAAATGAAACGTCAAATAGTAGCACTAACCTGAAATCAAACTTGAAGATGTATCGGATTCGGACGGATATTCGGATTCGGACGGATATTCGGATTCGGACGGATATTGCTGTTACCATATCCTAACCCATATTTTTTTTCTCCGGATTCGGTACTAGTCGGATTCGGTACCAATCGGATTCGGTGCCGGATCGGTCAGAATTAACCCGACCCGTTTTCACCCCTACTCACACCTGCACATATAATGCATTGGAGAGGCAGAAGAGATTCTACTTCGTTCAAGGTGAACTTTATTCCCATCTGTCTCCTAAGTCTGAACCGTGAGCTTGAGATTTCTTTTTCTCACAGCGCAAGAGATAACCTGAACATTTCCTGCAAATTTACGTTCTGCACTACAAATATACGGAGCTGGAAGCACTGATGTTCACAGTACACGGGGTTTCGTGGATTAACAGAACCGATTATTTGCAAGCAAGGAGTCCACGATGAGCCTGTTGTCGGATATGCTACAGTGATAGGACGCCTGGGAGCAAGCGCTTCAGAGTTCAGGCTCCAGGAGTAATTGAAACCCCAACGGCAAGATGTGCTGAATGCGTTGTGCGTGCCCCTGCTGAAAACTGGGACTGCAACTTTGAAGTTCCTTTTACGTGCATACTAAGAGGATGTTTGATTAGGGATATTTCATTGGAAATTTTTAAGATCTAGTTCAAATTTGAACTGAATCCGAAAACCTCCAAGGAATTACCCCTCATCCAAACAAGCTGGAGACCCGCCCAGTTACTAGCTGATCAGACTCAGGGTATTATTTAAGTACGTTTGTTAAAGACAGGTTGGCGTACACAGCATCCTAAACGCACATATTAGACCGCTTGATATCCAAGCAGAGTGAAAGGAACGATTGCGTATTTATAAAAAAGAAAAAGTAGCACTACAATTTACGCTACTACCCTTTGGATCAGTCAGTTGTAAGCTCCAACTCCACCACCCTTGTGTTTACACGCCACTGTATTGAGGACCTTGGCTTATTTCCGGATAGGCGTATATGCAACTCACAGTGCATGCATTCTTTCTCAAGTAATATAACATTATTTTTCATTAGAAGTCAGAATTGTGTAGCACTGTCGTTGAATTAATTAGAAAAGTCAATTATTTGTCCTATAGCTAGACAGAAAGATGGAATTTTTAAATAATATACTTTCATTTCAAATTACAAAACCATACCTGCTTTTAAATTTTTTGAAGTTTTGATTATCTATCACTCAATGGTTGAACGACTTAGGTTAGTCACCCATCCGTTAGGCGACACGTGGCCAAGTCATCCAACCATTAGACGATCAGACCCTGTCGCCCAACAATTATACGATAAGACACCTAATCGCCTAACCGTTAGACAACTAGGGAGTCAAGGTTGTCTATTAGGGCTTGTTTGGGACTGCTCCACAACAGCTTTTTTAACTCTGCTCCAAACTTGTCTAGCCAAACGGGTCCAACTCCTAGAACTCTGCTCCAAGAAAAAGGTGGAGTTGAAGGCCAACTCCACATTTTTTCTGGAGCTCCTCAAAGGGTACTCCAGAAACTGAAGTTTTATATCTCCTCATGGAGTTGGAGGAAAATTACCCACCACTGCCATCCATTACACACATAACGGTTCGTACCCCTTCGGTTCTTTTCTGTAGCTTCGCTGGAGAAAATTGATCATTTGCCACTTTGAAGAGTGGGCTTCGCAAAATTGCCACTTTCAAAATTAGCTTCGCAAAAATGCCATGCAGTACATTTACCTCTTGATTACCATGCCATTTGAGCCATTTAACTCATTTAATATTTTTTCTCTCATTTCAGGGACTGGAAAAGACCTTTCTACCCTTTTTAAGTTAACAACGCACAGTTGATTTGTATTATCTCACTGTTGTCATTGTTCGTTGTTGACCATTCGTTTGACAGCGACCATTCCAGATTGTTTGATGCGATATGTGTGTTATGAGTACGGCGACGTAGATGTTGATGGTCTGTAAGAAATTTGGCATTCTTTTTCATGGAGCGAATGAACGAGCTGGAGAATGTTAAGTTTGATTTCATCTTTATGTTAAAGTTGTCAGCAGCTGTAGCACATAGCTATTCTATTTTTCTATAGCTTTGTTCGTATAATCAGATTAATCTGTTTTGTACACACTTTGGAAATAAAATAAACAGGGACAAAGAATAACGAAATCAGAAAAAACTTAGCAAGGGTAGAAAGGTCTTTTCCAGTTCCTGAAATGAGAGAAAAAAATATTAAATGAGTTAAATGGCTCAAATGGCATAGTAATCAAGAGATAAATGTACTGCATAGTATTTTTGCGAAGCTAATTTTGAAAATGGTAATTTTACGAAGCCCACTTTTCAAAGTGGCAAATGATCAATTTTCTCAGCTTCGCTGCCCCCCACCCGCGCGACTCCTCTTCTCCGCCCCCCATCCCCGCCTCTCCGTGTGCCGCCGCCCCGAGATCCCTCGTCAATTCGAACAACGTCCGAATCAAGTCACTCGCGGACGAGCCGAACGCCATCTGCCCTCGTACCCCGTGATGGCGAATCCGATATACGGCTCCAGGCCGTTTCGATCCAGGTAAACCCCATCCGAGCCCCAAGGTTTGTTTGGTCCAGTTCTTGCTCGCTGCTGCCCGAATTCGTCGATTTGTCCCGCAAAATTGGATCCGGGTCCGTGATAAATTTTTTGGGGGCTCTTACGGGATTGCAGGAACGCGTCGAGCTCGAACGAGATCCAGCTGCGGATCGATCCGATGCACGGCGATCTTGACGAGGAGATCGATGGGCTGCACTCAAGGGTTCGCCTATTGAAAGGCGTAAGATTTCCATTTCCCTCTCTCCTTGTTTCTGTCTGGTTCTTGATTTCTGTTATGTATGCTCAGTCATGGTATTGTTGCCTCAATTTGCAAGTTAGAAACCTATGGATTGTGCGTACATTAAACAGTCGTTGTAGATGTTATGGGTGGCGTTCCAAGATTTTTTTTTTGAAAACATGTTCCAATATATATTTCGTGGTTCTCAATTTGTTTTTGACTGGTAATTTGGTCGCTGATAAGCTTGTAAGTTTGTTTATGTTGTTTTTATTGTCTTTAAACTAAGAAGAATTGGTAGTAGATGTCACTTAAATCAGAATCATCGTAGGTAAATAAGAGACTGCTTGTTTGATTTGGGTTGCTGACATCAACACCATATGTAGCTAGTGCTTTTTAATATAGCGACAAACTGGTACCCTGTATTGTTCTTCAAATTCGTGGCGAAACTTTCAAAACTGATGTGATGTTAATGGATTTGGGGTGAATGGAAATGCAATGTATAACCTGGCATAAATTGAGGTCATATGCTCTGCTTTGGATACTTTTCTCAATAGTCGCTCAGGTCCTTGAGGCATTTCGTTCGTATCTGACATAGCTTCCATTGCAGCATTCCATCTTTCTTGTCAGATTCCTTTTCTTGCTCGTCACTCCCCTGACCCATTATTACCATATATGATTAGCTTCTTGACAGATACTTGTTGATTTATACTTCCTCAGATATGCTGCTACGAGCATGCAGTGACCCCATTGAACCTTCATATAGATAGACATTGATTTATACTTCCTTAGATATGCTGTTAAGAGCATGGAGTGATCCCATTGAAGCTTCCTTATGGATTAGTCATGACTGATTAGCAGCATTATTGATATTTTGTCTTCTTGTAAAATCAATCTTACACAAATTTCAATGATACTGTATCTAGGTTGTACCATTTTATATCAGATGTTTCTAGTTTCAACAAGTAATGGGTTTGCCATTTGATGAGAAAAGACTTCAAGTTTTGATGATTCGTCTGTGTTATTTGTTGTTTATAAGCTGTTGATGCTGGTTTTTGTTCACATTTTCAGAAGCTTCTTTTTTTATATGATCTCAATTGCTTTTCCAGGTCGCCCAAGAGATAAACACTGAAGCCAAGTTCCAGAAAGATTTTCACAGCCAATTGGAGTGATTTTGTTTTCTTCTGTGCATGGACAGCAAATGACCCTTATAAAAGCTCAGGCTGGAGTGAAGAATAACATGCGACGGATGAACAAGAGCATCATCCAGCAGGGCTCCAATCATGTTGTCCATGTTGTCCTTTTTGCTCTATTTTGTTTCTTTGTTGTCTATCTCTTGTCAAAGTTCTCTAGAAGATAGTTTTGTTGTTAGATGGAATCAAATCAACTCAAATTGTACCATGAGTTGTATGTAGCGTCAAAAGAGATACCATTAGCTGTGCAACATCTGGGCTTGTAGTATCTAGGGACTGTAGTGTCTGTGAGTGCCCAGAGAATGAGTTTCCTGATCCATCATGCACGTTGCAATTTATGGGATAAAAGGATGAAATTATTTGACCAAAATATTTGTTTTTTTGGTTTTCTCGAATAAATTAATTGTGATTATAATATTTTTCATCATATTTCAATTGGCAACAAAAATATTCAGTTACATATGCTCCGCAGACATCAAAACATACACCAAACATCATTCAGGAGCACATTGGACCTTTCTCAGGGAAACCTCACATTTTTGGAGCTGGAGCTAGGGTGCGTGCCAAACAGGACCACCTGCTCTAGGAACTCCACAGTGGAGCTGCTCCATGGTGGAGTTGGCGGAGCAGAGATAGAAAAACTGGAATAGAGCAGTCCCAAACAGGCTCTTAATCAGCTAGAGACCCTGGTGAAATGTACACAAGATTTCTTCGCGCTATGGTCACCAAAGGTATTGTTGAACCCGTTTCAAGCGCATTCGTTAACCGTCAATGCTGACTATGTCTCCAAGCAAAGAGGCCTCCACATCATTGAGAGAATTTTCCTTGATGGCCCACCAGAGATCCCTCTAGAATCTATCCATGTCCATCTTGCCAATGTAGAGTCCAAGTTTGCCGATGCATTATCAGACGCAGGTGACATTAGAGTGGAGGGAAAGGTTAAGGATGGCGCACCACATCTCACACTCGTCAGGCCTTTCAAAGTGGATGTTAGTTTTGAGGGCAATCTAGTCGTCCAACAGTTGGGCTACTAGGAGCTTGTCACCCAATTGGTTGTCCAACCGTTGAGCGATTAACCTAAGTCGTCCAACCATTAGACGACAGATGGTCAAAACTGCAAGAAAATTTAAAAGTAGGTATGATTCTGTAATTCAAAATAAAAATAGACTATTTCAAAAAAAATTCAAGAAAGATGTATCTAGTTCGGATCTCTTAAATTAAAAGATAAATAGTTCCCCTCGGTATTATCTGTAGGTCGTCCTTCACCTTTATCCGCACCTTCTGTTCTTAGCAAAGAAAGCTTTGGTGTGCTTTCTATGTTTGCCCTTTCAGCACCAAGAAAGCCCATGGCCCCTGCTGTCAGACCTCCAATCAAAGGCTCCTCACAAGTGATCTCTGTCTCTGAGAAATCAGCTGTGCATGAACTGGTGTATTTGACTGGGTGTAATCGCTCCAAGCTCTGATGATCAAAAACCGAGGCCCTCTACACTTACCTGATTTCGCAGCTGCCTGGGAGGTGGGAATACATTGTTCACTTGCCCTTAATACTGTCAAATCCCCACTCACCATTCCTAGGGAAAACATGTTACATAGGAAATACTTTGGTAACTTGTTCAACATGTTGTGTTTGTTGAGGGTGCTAGATCAATTTTATGGAAATACAGATTGCCTTGATTGCCTCAATGACTGAACGATTGACAACATAGGAACAGGAAAACAAAAACCATACCTTGAGATGATTGTTTGTTATATTCTATACAGCAGCTTCCCATGTTACGTTTCAGGGTGGCGTGACTGCTGTCAGATTTTTGCGCATGCAGGATTGATGGGGTATGACTATGAGAATCCTGTTAATAGAAACCAGCGCCAACTAAAGGCACCACTGAAACTGAAGGTTTTTCCTATGGTATTTACGGCGAGGTGTTGTATTGACTAAAGATAATCTAGCTAAACGTAACTGGAAAGGAAGCAAAACATGTTGCTTTTGTCATGAAGACGAGACAATTAGGCACTTGCTCTTTGATTGTCGTTTTGCTAGAGCGGTCTGGAGTATCCCTCAAATATCCTTCAACATAACGAAACCCCAAAACGTATCACATATGTTTGGAAGTTGGCTAACGGGTGTAACCAAAAACTTGAAACCACTAGTTCTGCTTGGGGCAGCAGCTATCTGTTGGTCAATTTGGTTACACAGAAATGACATAATTTTTGAAAGGAAACAAACTTTTTCTCCCTTGCAGGTTATCTTCGCAGCTTCTCATCGACTCCGTTCATGGGCTATCCTTCACAAAACGGATTTGCAGGGTTTCGTTGTGGTGGCCTCACAACATTTGGACCGTGTGGCCAAGGATATCTTCTACCAGGCATATGGGTGGCGATCTAGTCTACGGATTGATAGTCATTAGATTATGCTTGTTTTTGCTTGTTTTTTGTTTTTGTTTGGTGTAGCTGTGTGTCTTCGCGTAAGGCAGAGGCTGGAAGTTTTATTCCAAGGCTGTGTATCACCTTGATGTACTGTTCTTGGTTTATTAATAAAGACTTCCGTTATAAAAAAAATGAAATCAGGAGGCTGAACTAGTGAGCTTTTTGACTTTTTTTTATAACGGAAATCTTTATTAATAAACCAAGAACAGTACATCAAGGTGATACGATCTTGAATAAAATTTCAGCCTCGCCTCACGCGAGGCACACAACTAAACCAATCAAAATCAAAGCATAATCTAATGACTATCTATCCGTAGACTAGATCGCCACCCATATGCCCGGGAGTAGATATCCTTGGCCACACGGTCCAAATGTTGTGAGGCCGCCACAACTAAACCCTGCAAATCCGTTTTGTGAAGGATAGCCCATGAACGGAGTCGATGAGAAGCTGCGAAGATAACCTGCAAGGGAGAAAAAGTTTGTTTCTTTTCAAAAATAATGTCATTTCTGTGTAACCAAATTGACCAACTGATAACTGCTGCCCTAAGCAGAACTAATGGTTTCAAGTTTTTGGTTACACCCGTAAGCCAACTTCCAAACATATGTGATACGCTTTGGGGTTTCGTTATGTTGAGGGATAGTTGAGGGACACTCCAGACCGCCCTAGCAAAACGACAATCAAAAAACAAGTGCCTAATTGTCTCGTCTTCGTGACAAAAGCAACATGTTTTGCTTTTGACATGGCAGTAGTTAGGGCACTAACATTAGTTTATTGGTGATGGGCAGGAAGATGACGAGACGGATCCTCATATACTGGCTGTGGAATTCCTGCTCCTTGGTTGAAAGGAACTTCCGCTTGCAGAATTATTTGTTTCTTCACTGGAGTCCTTGGATTTACTGAATCTGCAAACCATTTCACAAGAACATAAAAGATGAGGTACAACTAGTGTTTAATCTTTCGGGGAGAAATTTTTTTCGGCCACAGGCGAAACAACCAAAAGAGCGAAATTTCGTTTATTTCGTTCAAATTTCGGATAAAAAAATTCAAACTTTTGATGAAATTTAACCGAAATTTGAATAAAATTTGACCAAATTTTAAATAGTACCAAATTCAGCCGAATTTTAACTAAATAGAAGACATTTCGCTGGGGGACGAAAGGGACGAAATTTTGTTCAAAATGTGAAACTTCAGACGAAATTGAGAACCCTGGGTACAACTAATTGCCTTTGTCATGATGAAACGTGGTTTTATTTTTTTTAAACCAATTATATGGCGGAAAATCTACAAAAATATAGCAAACTAAAAAAAATGTAGAATAAGCTACTGTACCAGTTAATATCTCATGGTGCTTAGGAAAATTTCTACATGTACTTGCAGATGCAGCCTCATCCTCAATGGACCCCTTTAAAAATTTGAGAGGGCCAAGTAAGTTTTTCTTTTGGGGGGAACATCCAATTAGCACCGAATATAAAGACCAGATCACGTTAACTCATAAAATTTCTTATTTACTCACTCATGAATTCCATCAATGAAACAAAAAGCCACATCATCTCCGAACTTGTACATAATAGATACAGGTTGGTCACTTTTCACACAAGATAATTATATTTAGAGCTAATGTACCAAGCTAGCATGTTGGTGTGAATAGGGTCAACTACGATGACTAGTTCACAACAGATTCCATAAGTTCCAATCTTGTTCCGGGATGGTACCGATCATGACTCATTCATAGATATCATCACAGTACAAGTATAATTTTCTAGCTGACACAACTTGTTCCTGGATGGTACCGATCATGATTCATTCATAGATATCGCATTACAAGTATAATTTTCTAGCTGACACAAGCTTTCTATCAATGTAATCAGACATATAATTTTACATTATATATAAAACATGGCATATCCAGACAATAAAATACACGTCTTCAATGATGTCAATCTATTTAAATTTTTACACAATTTTTTGGACTGCTATGTAATTTCTTATAGAAGATGGAGTCTTGTGAAAGAAAAAATCTATGGGGGCCAATTGACTGCACAACTCCCTCCATGCTCTGCGCCTCTGCATCTGTACATAATGTCTAGCCGGAAACCTGATAGAAAGATCAATATGAATAAAATTTGTCAGGACCAAAATCAACAACTATTTATCATATTCAGGTAGTAATCATACACTTCTATTTCCAAATGAATTCTGAAATGAACATTGTCAAGTAGAACTACCTTATTAGTGACATCTTTGGAATCACCAGCTTGGCGGCATGCCTCGTCGATGTTCCCTCTAATTTCTTCACAGGCATTCACATCCTGTCCACTGCCTAAGGATCCAAGGTCAAGTATTTGCTGGACATCTGCTTTCTCTGCAATACATAAGGTCTTGCTCCTTCCACTGAGGCTGTTATCAATTTCATTGCAGGCATGGTTGTCACGGCGGGGTCGGCGACCACGGCGAGTGAGAGGCGCCTGGACACCTAGGTGAGACGCCGTGCTGTGCCCTGTTCATGTCTACGCTGCCGTATGTATTCAGTCCGCCCTCTCCCACACGCACTCTCTCTCTCTCTCTCTCTCTCTCTCTCTCTCTCTCTCTCTCTCTCTCCCGCACGCACTCCGCTCTCTCTCCCTCCCCCACTCTTGTCTCTCCCCGTCCGCCACCTCCTCTCCCCTTCTGCTGCCTCCTCTCCCCGCCGCAGCCTCCCCCATCCGCCGCCTCGATGAGTGGCCATGGCGTCCACCCGGCTCCGCCGCGATGCCTAGGCGACGCTGTGACAAGCATGATTGCAGGTTGCATGGGATTGAGGCATGTCCAATGATTTCAACAGACCACAACCTGGGAGGTCCAATGTGTGGAGCCTCTGGATGGTCTCTGGCAACTGCTTGAGCTCACAGCAACTTTCTAGGTTTAAAGTCATAAGAAAAGTGAGGTCACCAAGTGACCTTGGTAATTGCTTGAGTCTAGAGCAACCTGCCAAGCTCACATCTTCTAAACATTCCAAGTTACTAAATGAATGAGGCAAGTCTTCAAGCTTGGTGCAACCTGATAGATCCAAGAATCGAAGTTCATGAAGTCCGCAAAGAGATAAAGGTAACTCACAAATTCCAGTACAACATGACAAGTTGAGGTGCTCTAGCCTCTTGAGATCACCAAGTGTTGGAGGCAAGTTTTGAAGTTTGTCACAACCATGTAGATTGAAATATTTTAGCTTCCGGAAAGGTCCAATGAAAATGGGTAGCACTTTGATGAAAGTTTTTGCAAGATTCAAAGACTCAAGGTTTTGTAAGCAAAATCATTTCATTAGGTAATGCACTAATTCTTGAGTCCGCAACATTGAGGTATCTCAAATGTTTCAACTGACAAATAGGAGCAAGTAATTCTTGTAACTAAGAGCAAGGCAAGTCACACTCCTTGACCATATTAATCCCAAATTTCAAAATAAAAATTTATGTTGTTTTAAGTTATTCTGTATGCATATCTTTACTCAATGTATTTCAATTCAGTTTGAAAGTTAGTTATTACCTACTTGTTAATTTCTCCATTGACATTAAATTAAATTTCCCTAATACCTTGTCACCCTAGATTAAAAACTCTAGTTAGTACACTAGTGTTGGCTAGAGAAATTTCGTATCAAATGCTTAGACCTGCGTAGACTTAATCTTTGTTTTGGGACAATCTTTTTACATAAAATGATAAGCTTTTGAGATGTATTCTTGACTTCAGTGAGTCAAAAAGGTTTATGAAATTATTACAAAATAAAATATAAAATCTGGTTTAGACGTAGGCTAATGGTTAGGTGGTGGGTGCAGGCATGCACTGTTGTTCGGAGACACAGTATTGATTGTCGTGCACAAGGGTATGTGGTTGAGCCTAAGTCAATTAAGGACCGGTGTGTGAGCTATTGTTGTAAAGCCCTAGCGTACTACCACAAAGCTGGTATGGGACAGTCCTGACTGATTAATTTGTGAGTCCCAACTTGAGTCGTGTTGTAGGTTGAAAGTGAGCGTGGTGTGTGCCATGAGAAGTCTCACTCGGCTCAAGAAGGGGTCCCAGTCTGGTGGATTCCTTACTGATGTAAAACCTTAGGGTTGGCTTGGCCAGGTTGAAGGCTTTGCATTGTAAAGACCTTGTCATGATCTCCTCGTCGCACACCTAAGAAAGTGTGTAACTTGCGTGGCAATCCGGGATGATCATGTCTTGTGGGTAAATTTGTACAGCCTCTGCAGGGTATATAATCTATCCTGGATAGCCGTGCCCACAGTCATGGGCATGCTGAGTGAAAGTTTTTCATGAATTAGATTTTGTTTTTAAAAAATGATTTTCGAAAACCTTGTGGATGGATGGAATCCATGAGAGAATGAAAATCTTGTGGATAGATAGAATTCATGAGAGATTGAAAGCTTGTGGATGGATGGAATCCATGAGTAGATGGAAACGTGTGGATGGATGGAATCCATACGTGAAGTTTTTGGAAAAGCTGGATCAGGTGGGATGCCCGTGGATAGGGTGGTGTTTAGTCGGAGCCTGCGCTGACGGTACTATTTTTAAATACAAGTATTGTTTCTATTTACTGTATTAAATTCAGCAATTTCAAATCTATTTACAGTATTTCTTTAAACAATGTTTTATGCTCAAACTAACCCTATAAGCCTTCCATTGATGCCCTTATCATTATGTTGCATTTCTCCGTGTGATTTGTGGAGAATAAGTATATACTCACCTTGCTATCTCCACACAGAGGAAGACGTCTTCAACTACAGTGAGGACCTGGATGAGTAGGCCGCGTCTTACTGTCGTTTGCCTGTGGGCAGGCTTCGTGGGCTTCTTCCGCTTCAGTGTTTTTCTTCCACTGCTATTATTTAAATTTTGGCTTATGTGCCATTGACATAAACTCTAGCAATTATGCCCATATTTAGTTAATGAATGTCATTGTGGTGGATATCTATCTTTGTTGTACACTGTATGCACTAGCTGATCCTAGACTAGTGCGATTTACACAGAGTATCCAGGAGTTGTTGCTCCGGGTTCCGACACTAGCGACCAGAGGGTAAGCTACAGACTGATGATGCCCCCAGTGGCTTCGCCCCTAACAATACCTTGGGTTGGTAGGTTCTGATGCGCATGAGTTAGACATTGGATTTTCAGCCATCTGTATATTGTCGTCAAGATTATTTTTGAACAATTGTACCTATGGTGTAGAAGATGAGGATATAATGAAGAGCATTTCGGTATGTATGACATAGTTTATTCATGCGAGGAGTAATTTAACTTGTTTTTATGAACCCTAACGCAGTAGGCTTAGTTTTGGTAATTTTGCTGGGTTCTGAATATTTTGGCTAGTGTGATAGGTATGACAGATCAACATGTTTTCAAAATATATTACGAGCATGGTAAAGTTCGAGAGGGGTCATATGAGGTTGATTTGAGTAGTTTACCACATACCACCTTATTTCACACAAACCTACATAATCTTACAATTGGGGAGGTACTATTGTGGCTGACGTGTAGCTTCTCGCTAGATCCAATGGTGTTTGGTGTTACTGTGAAATGCATGTGGAGTCGTTCTATAGAAGTCATCCATTGGGAGTTGAGGCCTCTCGAGCGAACAAAGGCATGGACATCCTACTTGGAATCGTGTAAGTGTCGTGGGTGCAAATGTGTAATATCCCAAAAATTCATTGTCTTTAAAATTTTAATTTCAAATTCATTATTTAAAAGTGTTTGGATTTTATGTGTAATTCTAGAAGAAAATCTCAAAATTGTAATCCAATCCAAAATTCCAAATTCAAATTCAAATCTCTAAAAAATATCCGTTCTATTTTTCTAGATGAAACCCATCTTTCTTGGCCCATCTTTTCTTTTCTTTTCCCCTTTTTCCTTTTCCTTCCTTTCTCTCTCTACCTGTGGTTACTATTTATCTTCTTCTAGCCAAACCAACTGAACAGCAGAACAGAGCAATGGTGCCTACTGTTCCTCCCAAGCCAACTCCCCAACAAAACATTATCTCCACGTCATGCCAAAACAAAAGTTGCTCTAAATCACGTAAGGGATCCATTCCTTGCAATCCCTTCATTATTCCTTCATCCGTTTGTCTTTTATCTTGTTCATTCCCAAACTGACTCAAAACCAAATCATAGGAATTTTAGTTTGTTTCTATCTCTTTCAAGCCCTTATATATGACCACATGACCCCTCTGAACCCTTTCCAATCTTTTCCAAGCCTCCTCAAACCCCTAAACATCGTAGTCACCAAGAGCCCTCCATTCCTGAAATTGTATCATGAAAAGTGCTACCCTAGTCAATTAAGGATCGACGCTTGTGATTATCCAAACTGAGTACTACAGTATAACCACAAGTCTAAATGGGTACGATCTGACTAATTAATTTACAATGGCTTAGCTTAAATTCTACCAAATGGCTAAATGTGGGGTGTCAGATAGCGGCATTGCCACACGGCGCAAGAGGGGGCTTATGACTTGGGTAGATTGAACCCATTCAGTGGTAAAACCTTAGCAGGTGAATTCTAGTTGAGCCGTTGCATTGTAAAGTCTTTGTCATGATCTCCCCGATGCACACCGGAGTAAGTGTGGTTATCTAAAGGCACTATGGGATGATATGTCTTGTGGGTAAAGCTGCACAACATCTGTAGAGTGTGTAAAACTATTCAAATAGCCGTACCCATGGTCAAGGACGAGCAATGTGTGCTTTTACATGGTAGATTTATAGTTTTATTTTTAAAAGAGTTTTGGGAAGTCTGGGAGTGGTTAGAGCTCTCAGGTGCGCTCCGGCAGCTAGCGTTAGTCAGATAGACAGAATAAAATTCATTAAACCTTGATGGTTAAAGCCTTAATACTAGTGTTAGTAGCTAGAACCTTCAATAGAAATTATCTAATTTCAGTTATTATAATTAATTTGTTAAATTGATGCTTTGTAAAACATATAATGGTAATTGAAATAAAAATATTGCTTTGTGCAAAAGAACCATATTATCCTTCCTTTGTTAGGCCCCGCATATAATTGCATTTTCCCAAGATTTGTGAAGTACTCTATGTACTTACCTTGCAATCCACAACAACATCTCAAAACAATATGAAGACGCAGAAGAAGACTATGACTAATTTGGTGTGGCTTCGATGAATGATCCTTAGAGTTCAAGGTTGTGCTTTCCCAATCAATTGCCTATAGTATATTGATGAGCTATCTTTGAAGTTTATTTCTTTTACTTTCGATGTGTTTTGTAAGTCTGAGAGATCTTGTAACCTTATTTGTAATAAGTGGCCATAAGGCAGATACTCTTTATTATTGTAATATATCATCTTTGATTATGTAATCATCAATGTTTGACGGTGTGCATTAGTTTTGATCTGGGACTACTGCAGTAATACATGGAGAGTTCATATTCAAAAATCTGGTCCCAACAGAATGTGCCATGTTGGTCCAGGCCTATTTCAGGAAAGCTCAAGTACAGTTCGTAAGGGACGTGAAGCTGTGGATGTCAGGGGAGAGGACTGTGGTGGAGATGCAGTTTGGGCCGAAAGCAGCAATGTTGAACCCACAGGACAAGCGGACAAAGGGGAGGAAATTGAATTCATAGTAGATGAATTAGAGCAGGAAGACTAGAGGGTCAAGGCCAAAGAACAAGTGGTGAAAGAGGACAAGGATGAGAATGGCAGTTCAGATGATGAAGATATCATTGACACACCAACGCCTGATGGGTGGAACATATATGACACTGTAGGCCTAGTTGTTAACAATGGATATGATTCCCTGTGGGAGTACCAGGAGAATGAGGTACATGTCCACGCCATGTATGCAGACAAGGTAGCCCTGCAGGATGCTGTGAAATGTGGGCTTGGCCCATCATGGTTGTCAAGTACAATCAACATCAATATATTGTGAAGTGTAAGCAACCTGGGCATCCTTGGCTCATGCGTACTAGCCGAAGCATTAAATGCACTGGATTATATCTAAGGTGAAGGCTCACTCCTGTGATCTAAGCAATGTGTTGGTAAAGCTCCAGAACCTTATTTCATCTTTGATTGCAAATCTTATGTACAGAGAGATTGTGAAGAAGGACATGGAGGCAAAACACATCATGCTAGCTATTTACTCAAGATGTATGGATGTTTTGCCCCCCCCCAAACCTAGCAAAAAGGTACAGTAAAGTGATATTTTAAACCTCGTTCATACTTATTTTTGCAATTATTTTTATATATTTTGCATGTCAACACTTTTTGCTGGAAAATACATAAAAAGAGAAAAAACACCAGAGATTCACTAAAAAGAGCATCGGACCCCACCAGTGGCCGGACCGGCCCAACCCTAGGCCGGTCGGCCAACTAACCAATAACACGATGGCATGGGCCAGGAAGGCCCACCTGCCAGCCAAGCCCTTCTGGCTGGCCAGCCAATGGTCTTTTTCCAATAAATTACTTAAAGAATTAATTTGCTAACAGGTACAGTTTTCACTCATGCACATTTGTATCGTTGACCTACAATAAACTTTTTGCATTCTCTGCTTAAGGCTTCACTCGGGCCCAATTATTTATATTTAAATAATATAAATGTAAGTCCAACTAGAAATGCCTATATGATCAATTAGTCATAATGTTAAGATTAGTCCCAATCACTTCCAAATTCATACCTTTGAAAATCAAAACTCTCTCTACCATTTTTGACCGCACGACCCACTCTCCGAGCGCACGATTCCATTTTTGGTCATGCGCTCGGAGAGGCGGTCGTGCGGTCAAAAAATTAATCGTGCGCTCGGAGAGTGGGTCGTGCGGTCAAAAAATGAATCATGCGCTCGGAGAGTGTGTCGTGCGCTCGGAGAGGTCTAGATTTGGAATTTTTTTGGTTTAAGGGTCAAAAATGGAATTTCGGGTGTTTAGAGGTCCAAATGTGTCCACATTTCGAAAACATGATAGAAAGATGAGTATAAATAAAATTTGCCATAGCTAACATCAACAACTTCGGATTACGAGACAGGTAACCATACAACCATACACTTCTGTTTCCAAATGGAAACTGAAATGAACCACTGGAATAACTGGCCCGTGTTCCCCTCAATCTCTTCTCAGCCATTCACAAGCTAACATGTGTGGTCCATGTTCCCTCTAATTTCACAGCCATTCACCTCTTGGCCATTGCCTAAGGATTGAAGGTCATCACCTCTTGGCCAATGCTTAGGGATGGAAGGCTCTTGGTCACGTATCTGCTGAACATATGCTCTCTGCAATACATAAATAAGCTCTTGCGGTCTTGCCCCTTCAACTGAGATTGTTCAGCTTGACTTCATTGCAGGTTGCACAGTATTTAGGCATGTCCAATGATTTCAACAGACCACAACCTGTGAAGTCCAGTGTGTGGAGCCTTTGGAGCTTGCTCATCGAATCCGGTAGCTCAAGGTGAATATGTGAAATGTTCAAGTACTTTAACCTAAACAAGTCACCAATAGATTCTGGCAACTGCTGAATCCTAGAGCAACTTGCTAAGTTTAAAGACCTAAGAAAAGAGAGCTCACCAAAAGATTCTGGTAGCTGCTTGAGTCTGGAGCATCCTGACAAGTTTAGATCTCCTAAACAACGTAAGTTACCAAATGGATCAGGCAACTGTTCAAGCTTGGTACAACTTGATAGATCCAACAAACGAAGTTCATGAAGTCCACAAAGAGATACAGGTAACTTGCCAATTTCAGAACAGCATGACAAGTTAAGGTGCTCTAGCCTCTTGAGATCACCAAGGGTTGGGGGCAAGTTTTGAAGTTTATCACATCCATGTAGATTGAAATATTTTAGATTCTCAAAAGTTCCAACAAAAGAGGGTAGCACCTCGATGAGAGTTTTTGAGAGATCTAAAAACTCAATGTTCTGCAAGCAACTCATTTCATTAGGCAATGCTCTTATTCTGAAGCCTGAAATGTTGAGGTATCTCAAATGCTTCAACTGACCAATAGAAGCAGGTAATTCTTCAAAGGGACATCCGCTAAGATCCAAGAGGCGTGAGTATCTTAGTACTGAGAAGGTATCCGCAATAGGCATTGTTGCCTTACAATTTTTGAAAAACACTGCCTTTGCCTTGGTTATCAAATCTTTGTGCATTCCTGATTTCCCTATTGCTGTTTGCTCATTATAATTACTCAATACTGCATAGCGGAAAGGGAGCTTTCCTGTACAACCATTTATTGGCTTGCCATAATCCATAATTAAGAGATCATCACTGGCAATATATCTCAGAAAATCATACACCAAATTATGCACGTGAAGAATGACAGAAGAAGCATTGATGCATTTCATCTCAGTAACCTGAAAATAAGGGAGAGATTATTATATCAGTTTCTTGGAACTAACTGTCATCATTGAATTCAAACTAGTTATGAGCTAAACATTTAGTAAAAAATGATTCTATGCAAGAACTGATATACAGTGTTTAAACATGGAATAAGTCTGACCCAAAAATAAAAACGAAATTAAAAGACATCTGGTATGAATTTCTCAACAGGGACCAACAAGACACCACTTGGATAGTAGATGTACATATCCAGTTTTGTTGAATTAATAGCTGTGGTGAGAAAAATGAGCTGCGGGATTTGGCTAGTCCATCAGACCATCACATATAGCCAGCTTAAATACCCATTGCATGGTCAGTAGATATTACGTCCATTGCATTGACTTTCCAAAGGAATTAATGTTTTTATAAGCAAGCATGTGGCATGAGACTATGCTCGTATTATGCTCATATTCACACATGGTTCACATGTTGATTTCAGTTCTTTACTAAAAACAGTGTCTAATTGCTGTAATTTATTATATGTTTACTGCATCTGTCCAGCATGCTCCGAAGGAAAGATACTAAAAATAAATAAGCCATTCTTTTTTGGGGAAAAATAAACCATTCTAATGAAAGCACAGTATGTGGTTACTGATTATTGCAATATTTACTATGAAGTACAAAGTAGTACTCCTCCGTCCTTTTTACTTGACATCTTAGAATCTGTGCTGTTAAACTTTCTAAAGTTTGACCGCCAATAGTTTTAAAACTATTTAGATTGGTTATATAAAAATTATATCATTAAATTTATCGTTAAAAATATTTTCACAATATTATAATTTTATTAGTACATTTTAATATAAAGTTCTAAAAAGTACCACTCAAAGTCGCATCTCAAAGACCGTGAAAAATCAAAAACTTCAAGTAAACAAAAAGAACGGAGAGAGTAACTGGTAGAAAAGGTATGCACACAATATTAGTCTTAGAAAACTATACTTTACGGAAAATGGTATAATTCTACCTGAACTAATATTTAAAAACTTACCAATGATGTGTCTATAATTTGAAGGAACGATACTGATAAAACTTCTTCAATATAGTTCTCCCCAAGCACAAAGGCAGGTATGGTCCCATGTGTTGTTCTAAGTAAATCTAATGCAGTCCACTGTCGAATGAGTTCATCTTTGTCTATACTAGATCCTCTGGGAAAGACCGATAAATATAAAAAGCATAGCTTTATTGCCTGGGGCATCCTGTAATATATTTCCTTGAACGACGAAAACACTTTAGCTTGAAGAGAAAGTTTTTCCTCCAGCTTCCACAATTCATCATCCCTTGCAGAGAGCCAGGTATTCATGCCTTGATTGTGCACCATTGAACCAAGATATTGAGCTAACATAGGAATGCCCATGCACCTCTTTCCAATCTTCCTACCAATTTCTATATACTGTGAATCAGCTACTGCATCTCTGTTTCCAAATGCTTTCTCACAAAATATAGCCCAACAGTCATCTTCAGATAAACAACCCAACTTGTACGATGGAACAGTGTGCATCAACTCTGCAACTATTTCACTAGGAGTGGTCACTATCACCTTGGTGCATTTCGGTTTGGCCCCAAGCATTTCCATCAAATTATTTAGCCAGTTTTCATCTATACACAACAGATTGTCCAAGACAAGTAGGCAGCTTGTATTATGAAGTATCTCTTGAACATCATTCTTAATCAGCTCAAAGTTGTCCTTAATCTGATCATTCATGCTAACTTGAGTGATTCTTTCTTCCAGTGATTTATTAGCTTCTGAGATGATGTGGGTAGCAATTTTCTTGACGTCCAAGTTCTTGTCGAAGCTAATCCATATCCGAAGATCAAAGTCCATACCTTCTCCCGCATCGTCAAACACTAACCTGGCAAGACTTGTTTTGCCCAACCCTGGAAGGCCAACAATGGGAAGTATGGACAATTTATCTGCATTATTTTGTAAGAGAAGTTCTTTTATATCTTGTTTCTCATTATCCCTACCAATAATTGCAGCTCCATCAAATCCTACTTGCTCCTTGTATTGCTCAGGATTTGGACTAGTGCGTTGACGTAAACTGAATATGACAGAATCATTTGCTACAGAATCCAACTTTCTACTGATTGTCTTCAATCTAAGAGCCAACGATGTACGCAAGAGCAATGGACTTGATAACCATAATAATATTGCCTGCAAAATTTGCTTCCATTACTTAAAAATTAAAATCCAAATCTTTTAACAAAAATATTTTACATAGCACCTAGTGGGTGGTTTGCACTAGATATGTCCCCTAATTTAATTGACTCTTACACCATCCTATAGATTGCAAAATATTGATGCTCGTGAGTCACGAGTTGCATGAGTTGCTTTATTGTACCACCAATAGTGAAAGAGATGCATGCAAAAAAATGAAGTAGAAGGTTCCATGATTTTCTGTGCGAAGTTATAGATCATCAAATATGCTAAAGATGAATTGATAAATGTATAGAAAAGCTCTGTAGTCAAACTATCATATTAACAAGACAACTAGCCAAAAAAAAGTTTTGTTAAACATCATCCGGATATTTTCTTCCTAACTATCATTCAGATTTAGGACCATTGGATTAAAGATCTAATGGCTATGAATTCTCTCCCTCCCCCTTGAATTATGTCCCCTCCCTCTTAAAAAAAATCTCCTCCCGCCAAAAGCAAGGGGCCCTTTGATCTTTAATCCAAGAGTCACAAATTTGGATGATAATTAGGAAGAAAGCATCCGGATAATGCCTAGACACTCCCAAAAAAAACCAAGCAGCAATGCGCCAATGCCATGCGACTGTGTGGTATAATTTCATTTTTCAAACTAAAATATACAACAGAATAATATAATCCATTGCTGCAATGTAGATGTAATCATATTTATATCTATAAATTTAGAGATGGATATGTGATGGAGTTCAGTCAGATCTATGCCCACCAAATACTAAGTGTCATACACGTATTTCTTTCTACTGGGTAATTTGTGAACTTTTAGTTTGCAGGAAAACTTTTCTAACAAAAAGTATGCATGTTCCACTACCAGCTAACAAACTACTATCCAATATGACACTATGTAGAGTCCGGACTTGCAATCCTTACAAAGAGGCTGTAAAGTCTGTATTCAATCTCTGAGTTAGGAGGCTATGAACTACTGGATTTAACCGCCAATTCATGCAAAGATGCTGACAACAGACGATCCCAATCCAGCTAAAGCTCACAAAATGCTGAACCCAGTTGCAGTACTATCTCTATACATCTTCAGGTCACGAGTAATGAACCGTCTTTATAAAATCTTGTTGCGTGTGCGTGTGTGAGATAGAGGGGCAACTCGAGGGTTTAATTCACCTTCCAGGTCAGGCCGCTCGCTTGGTGCTTGATGCTGCCATGGTCTTCGAGGTCGTCGAGTAGATCCTCCAACTCGTAAACTACTTGTTTGATCTTCCTCATCTGTGCGCTCATCTCCCAGGATTGCTCCTCCGGTGCCCTCGTCAGCACCAAATGCAACAACAACAGGGTTACCTTGACGTTCTTCATACCCTCGTCGAGCTTCGACGGAAGGGCAACGGAGTCGACCCGCCGTAGGAGCCCCTCTACGACGGAGACGGCGGTTGCGGTTCCCATGGCGCGGCGATTTTGGTGGAACCGTGGATGTGGAAAGAGCCGCAGAGGAGGGTAAGGAAGCGACGCCTCTGCTTTGCTTTAATAAATAAAAGCCACCGCCTGGAGGGGGCTGGAGGCTGACCCCGATTCGATCACGAATTTCCCGTGCCCGTCCGATCGAATCTGAACGGGCGATGTCCACCGCCGGATCCGGCCCTAACTTGACCAGGCCAAACGGGCCGGGCCTTTCGTGCCAGTCTGTAGCATGGTACAGGATGGGTTCATTTGGATTGCGGCTTTAGTTTTTAACTTATAATTTTTAAATTCTACTTATTTGTGAGAGACAATACGCAAAGAAAAATAGTCATATACGATTTTGATCGGCATAACTAAACTCGGTACAGTGTCTACGGCAATCTTCTTGTAGACCCTGCCTTAAAAAATATACCGTTTAAAAGCTAGTTACTATAGAAACAGAAATCAATGCCTAAGTATAAGTGAAAAAGAACACAACCATAGTTGGCCAGGTCTAGGCAGAGCACGGCACAAATAGTAAATGGGTCATGCTAGCCTTGTATGACTGGGAGTGCCATGTTTGGACCCGATATGGCATGCACAATACCTCTTCTGTGGTAGTACAGTAAAATTATTTGTGAACGACAGTAAAATTGCTTAGATTAGGGTTACCTCTTTTGAGCGCAGACAATTCACTTGACAGTAAAATTACTTGTGATTGGCAATAAAATTGCTTTGTGACTGACGGCTGCTGGTGGCATTACAAAAATAGAATTTGTTAGTTTGAGAGGCATTACTACGAAGTGTTACATATGATTAATACGTACAAGCAAATACTGAGAAATCTAGATCGTGTCATGGGGCATCGATCCCTTTGGATTTCCCTACCTTTGCAATATACGCGATGAACGACCTACGTGATTCCAAAAAGTTAGCCTTAGTCATTGGGAAGGAAGGAAAGAATACAATAGAGTTATTTATGGAGGAAATGTATTTACCTGTTGATTAATTGCTGGACCACTGTGTAGTTAGTTTTGTTCTTCTTTAGGGAATCGAGGTATATTACCTTGTTCCATTTTGACATAATTACAATTAGAATCCAATAGAACCTACAAATGTATGTCATGGCCATTAAACTTAAATTCGTGTTGCTTATAAAATATAAATCAACAAGATATAGCCACTGCACTTACCCCTGATTGTAAGGCATAAGTATGAATTCCTTGTTGCGGTAAGCCTCCAATGCCGTCGTGATGTAATTTTCGATAAATGATGCATCCTCCTTGATTATACTTATGGGACCAACCGTGGGTCGAGAAAACTAACTGGTGATTTTGTTACTCTGGTTTTAGTCACCATGTATCTATATAGAAAAAATTGTTCAAAGGTTAGAAGATATTCAAATAATTGTAGATATACCTATGAACCTTGGGATAAGAATTCTATCATATGTAAAAAAATTGTTTATTTTACATATGATAGAATTCTTATCCCAATGCTTCATAGGTATCTCTCCAATTATTTGAATATCTTCTAACATTTGAACAATTTTTTATATATCCTTCGTAGACTATACACACATACACACACAAAAGCAACGAGTTATACATGATATTTATCGGTATTACATGAACGTAGACCATGATTGTACACACTTATTCTGTCCAGCATTGAATGAGTGAGGCGTCGAGGGCGTTGAGTGTGAAGAGAAAGAATAAGTCCTCGACGGTCGCCATGAAGACACAATCATAAATATTGTGCTGAAGATCATCCAGCGCGACCTTGACGGTGACACCCGAGCGCCGTTGTTCCTCCAGCTTGTTGGCCTGTTCCATGTACCATGCATACAATCTCTGGCAAGCCAGTCCTAAGGTTAGGAGGCACACTTTTAGGATGACCAATGGCTCGCCTAGCATGAATTTTTGGGCCAATGGCAAGTAGAGGATCTCATCATCAGTCTTTTTCGGTTTACCCTTACCGCCTCGGCTATAGGTCGACTTTACAGTAGTCGACCGGTCATGAGATGTAGATGCACCGCACCCTTGCTACTTGTAATATCCTAAATTTCAGGTGTTCAAAAATATGGAATTTTTAAAACTTTTCTTGCAATGAATCGTGGTGTCACAACCGGAGGCAGAAGAGCTTGGGGAGGTAGTTGGCGTCATTGGGGGAGGCAGCGCTTTTATTGGTTTAGGGGAGCTAGCTAGGCAACGCTTCGATTGGTTTGGGGGGAGCTAACTAGGCGGCGCTTCAGTTTGGAGTGTTTGGGGAGGCATGTGGGCAGTACATATAAGGACATTTGAGTAGTGGAACCGATCAGTAGTTGAGAGGTCATGATGTCGTTTCAGTTTGAAAGTTTGAATAAAGGGGACAGCAAAATCGGGCGGCGGAATTGTAACACCCTGCTATCTTCTGGGTCTAGAGTGCTACCATCATTGGATAATATCACTATTTTTAACTACTAATAAATTTAAGCAAACACTGTTTTATTCTTATGCGACTTAACAGACAACATATTGTTTTGACTCTAGTTGGCCTCGCATACTAGTAGGGCCTAAACATACTACAAAAGATGATACATGAAGTACTGTTGTGAAGTTATTCATGTGCTACTCCTGCCTATGCATGCCGTCCTCAACGATCACACAAAAAACAAATAAAGCAATGGTGAGTTGGAGACTCAACAAGTACATAATAGACCGATAAACACCACCATATGCATAGGCAACAATTTTACCTTGTCGTTCTTACCTGTTTCAATATTAACACAAATATACCGTAACACAAACAATCTCCACAAATCTCAATATTTCATCTTAATTCACACTTAATGCAATGCTATGATCAACCTCTTTGTCCTCTGTAGCTTTTACCCGTAAAGCGAAGGGCACACCCGTCGATGTCACCCTTTACTTCCATCCCGTGGAGGTGCCTACCGAAGTAGGATTTTCCGTCCATCCCGTAGAGGTACCTATCAAAGTAGGACTTTCTCAAAGCATGCTAGATTAGTCAATAGCTTTACTCATAGCTATTGACTTTCTCATTATCCTGGTTTAATGCACATGCCATGTTATGAATGCTATGCTCCACAATTTATCAGGTATCACACTTAATATCACCAATCACTTTCTCAGAACACGCCGGATTGGTTAATAGCTTTACTCTTAGCTATTGACTTTCTCACTATCCTGGCTTAATACTTAATGCATATGTCCAACAATTTATCAGGTTCCACAATTAATATCACCAACCAGGCAACATCAATCATTGGAAACATCACATATTTCACAACAAATTACTGTCTACCGCTCTATTATGTACTTGTCTGATTATTCTCGAAGACGATGCGTGGATGGCTCCTCATCCAGACCACTACCTGTACAAGTGTCAACCTGACTCAAATATACCGTAGCAATAGATGCACACACATAGACATCATTGTTTCTATGCGTAAACCCGACACAACCAACATTCATCCACGGGGTACTTTGACTACTTTCCCGATATCGCATTCTGGGCAGCGATCGATCCGAATGTCTAACTTCCAATCCGCTTGTGCCAAAATTGGCTTTCCAACTGTCCATAGAGCTTTAGTAATTACCCACATTAAATAGTCTACTCTAATTAATCCATACTAACCATCCACTCTCTTCAATAACCAATTATACTAATTAGGCATATGCTAACTAGCCTCCACGTAATCACCTACATTTCTTAACCTTTTGCCTGCACTAATCACTCACTTATTTATCTTACGCTAATTAGTCATCTAGTAATTAACCTTCACGTAATCACCTACACTAATTAGCACAACACAACGGCGACACCGCACGACATGCGCCTAGGCCACGCACACACGCACCACTACCGAGCACTTAGGGCATGTACAAAGGCAATTAATAGCTGGCCTATAGGAGTGCCAACTAGACAATCTTGCTGATGTGGATGAGAGAGGAATAGAGGAGAGATAAACACCGTCTCCTCGTGAGACATCGACTCTTACCGCGGAACGAGGCGGAAGAGCTCCTGAGAAGTGTTGTTTCTTGATGATGTGGAGTGCTTAGGAGCTTGTGTCGGGCTCAACCCTTGTACTTACCTGCATTAGTGTTGTCTCTTGATGATGTGGAGTGTTTAGCACCTTGTATCGGGCTCAACCCTTATACTTGCCCTTACTACTACTAACTACTACTACTAATTATTTAGTACCTATCTCTTACTAGCACTACTGCTACTACTAACACAACTCCTCACTACTAATCTCACCTTCTCTTAATCACTTACTTATTAATCAGTAATCACTCACCAAACTACCCCACCTAATCGCCTGAACACAACACACACCTAATCACTGAGGCTTTCACATGCACTGCACTGTCTGCACAGAACTTGCACTGCATAGTGCTACTACCAACTACCTCCACTGCTATTCCAGAACTACAACACACGACTAGCGCTCCCACTCCTGACTCCATTTGCTAATCCCTCTCGGTTCTCCTCTCTCCAGACGATGGCAATGCCCCGCAGAGCTCTCGGGCGCTCTGGCCCGAGCTCATCGCCGGCCTGCGACCACCGGCCGTCAGGTGCCTCCATCGTCTCCTCCATGCGCTGCGCTCCCCATCCCCCTTCTAGCCTGCTGTCTGGGCCCTGCGCACGCGCAGGTTAGCACTCGGCCCAGCCCTCGGTGGTGCCGCCCCATGCCGGTGACTCTGCAGCTCGCTCCCTTCCAATCTCCCTTGGTTTGTGGGCCCTTTTCCCCGGTTTTGGCTTCTACTTGCGCGTGCGAGGGTGCTCGGTGCCGCGTCCGGGCTAAGCCGTCTGCCGTTGGTACGGCTCCAGCGAGGTGCCCGGTTGGCTCCCCGAGCTCACCTCCCCCTTTACTCACGGCCACTACTCTATTTCGGCGGTAAGGCTATGCGATGTGCTTGTGCTGTCCCATGACGCCATAAGCAAGAATGGAAGGTGAGGGGCTTACTTGTTTGCCTGGCTAGAAAAGGAATGGGCGAGGACGAAGGTTGGTAGCCATGATGTCACTCTCACATGCTTCTACCCCTCTGTGGCCGTCGCATTCTCTCCTTCATCTTCCCTAACTCCCTGAGCTCCTCCCCTCTGACTCTCCCATCTCACAGCTTGGGTGTGGCCCCGGCTCCTTCACTACCTTTGGCTTGTCGTGGGTTCAATTTGGCTTTGTTGGTGGTCGATCTGGGAGATGGCAATGGTTTTCTTGTTTTGCATGGGTGGCCTTCGGTCGGGGAAAAATGAACTGGGAGACGAGGAGTGATGGCTCTAGGTGGGTTGCCTCTTTGATGCTTGACTTTAAGAAGGGAGGCTTGCGAAGTTTCTGTGGGCTGCAAGGTAGAGAGGTGGTAGACATGCGGGCCATGGCAAGCATGCAGCTTGCCACATCCCCTCGAATAGCTGGTAGATGCAATAGGCCCACATGGCAAGCATGCAGCTTGCCACATCCCCTTGAATAGCTGGCAGATGCAATAGGCAGGTGAGACGTCCTGCTGGCTGTCTTCTGGCTATTTGTTCTTTGTCAAGCTAACCTTATTGTAAATTTGTAATAGTTGGTGAGCTAAAATATTAGTTGTTTTTACTATTGATATTATAAAAATTTCACAGACGATTTCAATATAAACCGTCTATAGAAAGATAATACCATAGACGGTTTTTATTAATAACCGCCTGTGATACGGTTTTTAATATGAACATTCTATGATATTATTTTTTTATAGATGGTTTTTAGCGCTGCTAGTAATACAGATGGTCGCTAAATTAAAACCGTCTGTGATTGTATTTAATATTGATGGTTTTGATCAATCGCCTGTGATAAAACGTTCAGTATTAGTCTCTTTGTGGTAGTGGCAAAAGGATCTCCGAGTTGGAAAAAAACATACAATGTGTTAATGACATGGCCTCCATATGCCATCCTCTTTCCGATAGCATTGAACTAATTTTCTCTAATATTTTCATTCAGCCAAATATGAAAATTAGAAACATGTTTTCTAACCGAAAAAGAAAGGAAGCTAACGAATCTCCCAACATATCATAATAATAACTTCTTTAAAGCTGAAAGAAATGCCGCAAGGCTAGGAGGCCATGTCACCAGTTTCCCAGAAAAGCTCTCCTTTCTCTGTAATTACATATGCGTCCATATTTTTAGTTTTTCACATATAAGCCTACGGTTTTTGTAATTTCATAGAGATCCTACCACAGTTCTACAGAAAAGCCCTCCTGTTTCTGTAATTACATGTACGTCCTTGCTTTCGATCTCTTGCGTGGTTCAGATTCTCGCAGTTGACCGCACGGATGCAACGTAGTTCGTAAGAAAGATATGATGACCGACGCAGCGTAGCGCGCGTATTTATCTAGTTGGCCTTAGACTCCCTTGAACCAACAGCTCACCCCACGCTTCATCCAACGATGTGCCCCATTTGAAATACAGAAAATTTATAGAAGTTTTACAGGAAACAACGATTCAAACTTCATTTGAAACATGAGAATTTTTCTGAGTTTTGAGAAAATTGAATTGTTTCTATGAAATCCTGCGAAATTCCTCCAAAACTTGTACGGCAAGGCTCTCGATTCTCGCAGGATTCGTGACACGGGACCTTAGAGCAACTCCAAAAGATGGGCTAAAACATCCCCTAAAATAAATTTTGGTGATTAGTGAAAAAACCCCTCCAAAAGATCCCCAAAACTGTTAGCCAAGTAAACTCATGCACGGCACGTGCATGTGTTGCCGCCGGAGTTCACGGATATCTCAGGAGATAGCTTCCATGTTTAGGGGTTTAAACTTATCTTGGCATAGAATCCTATCCGGACTCTATCTGCATGTATCTCATTGTACTCCATATAAGCCAAGGGCTCCTAATCAAATCGCTATGTGCGTTATTCCTAAACGCCTTCATGGTATCAGATTACATACGATCCTGATCTTCTTCCCAGCTTCCTCTTCACGTTCCGCCATGACTGGTTCCACCGACAAAGCCACCGAGGCATCAGCGGAGGTCGCCGCAGCTCTTGCCAAAGCCGACCTCGACGCCAAGATTGCGCTCTGGTCTCAGGCCGTCGGCGTCTCGAGCGTTAAACTTCTCGTCCCCATCACGCTCGATCTACAAGCCGATAACTACGCGCAGTGGCGCGGCCTGTTCGAGGTCGCTCTGGAGAAATTCTCCCTCGACGATCACATTCGCGAGCCTTCGTCCTCCTCTCCCGATGCGCAGTGGCTTCGTCTCGACACCCTCGTCCGTTCGTGGCTGTACGCTGCTGTCACTCCAAACCTTCTCGCCATGGTGATGGATGCTTCGGCCACGGCTTACACCATCTGGACGCGCATCGAGGGCCTCTACCGCGACAACGCCGACACGCGCGCCATCTACCTCGAGCAGGAGTTCCACAGCCTCATGCAGGGGTCCATGTCGGTGGCGGACTACTGCCGCAAGCAGAAGTCGCTTGCTGATGAGTTGACTACCGTGGGCACGCCGATCTTGGACAGAAGTCTCGTCCTGAACACTCTACGCGGACTGAGCCCTCGTTTCGCGCACATGCGGACGTTGATCTCCATGCAGCGCCCTTTGCCGACGTTCTTGGAGACACGTTCTGCTCTTCTTCTTGAGGAACTCACCTCCGGCTCAGATGCTTCAATCGGTTCTTCAAACCCTTCGGCTCTCGTCGTTAATTCAGCCGGCCAGTCCACCAAAAGCTCCACCGGCGGATCCTCCTCTAACTCCTCCAGTGGCCAACAGTCCCGCGGCAACAATCACCGACGTCGTAACAACGGTCGCGGCAATGGTGGCGGTGGCTCCTCCAACGGCGGTGGCAGTTCCTCCAAAGGCGGCGGCGGAAGCTCCACCAGCGCCAACCAGGGCTCTTCCTTCTGGCCATCCTTCCAGAATCCATGGACGGGCTCCATACACATGTGGCCTGGACAAGGATCTAGATTTGGCCAAGGTCTGCTCGGTCCACGTCCCCCTGGCGCTTTCACTGCTTCCATTCCCACCATGCAGAATTCAGGCGCGCAGTGGCCAGGCGTGCCGACTTTTGGATCTTACCCAGGATCAGGCGCGCAGTGGACCGGCGCACCCACCACCCCATCCTACACGCCAACTTCTTCCTGGGATCAACATCAACTCATGCATGCGTTCAATACCATGCAGCTGGCTCCGCCATCTTCCGAATGGTATATGGACTCTGGGGCGTCCGCTCATATGACTTCCGACCATGGTACCCTTTCCTCCACCACTCGCAATTCTTCTACTGTAGCTCAATTTGCTATTGTCGGTAATGGTTCACGTATTCCAATTACCCACACGGGCACTGCATCTATTTGCACTCCATCTCATAGTTTCCAGTTAAATAATGTTCTTGTTACACCTCACCTAATCAAGAACCTTATTTCTGTTCGTCGATTCACTTTAGATAATCACGTCTCAGTTGAGTTTGACCCTTTTGGTCTTTCTGTGAAGGATCTTCAAACCAAGAACGTGATCATCAGGTGCAATAGCCGTGGTGACCTCTATCCTCTCCATTGGCCACCGCCCACATCGCATGCTCTCGCCGTCACCACACCGTCCTCCACTTTGTGGCATCGGCGACTCGGTCATCCTAGTCTTCAAGCTTTATCGCATCTAGCCAGTGCATCTCATATTTCATGTACCAAAGATTCCACAGATTCGTTATGTCATGCATGTCAATTAGGTCGTCATGTTCGTCTTCCGTTTCATGCTTCTACTACTAGAACTAATAAAGCTTTTGCTTTGATTCACTGTGATCTTTGGACATCGCCCGTTCCTAGTATTTCTGGCTATAAATACTATCTTGTCATCCTCGATGATTTTACTCATTATCTGTGGACATTCCCACTCCGCCTAAAGTCTGCTGTGTATGACACACTTCGCAATTTCTTTGCTTATGTTGGCACTCAATGTTCCGCCACAGTCCGTAGCATCCAATGTGACAATGGTGGCGAATTCGATAATCAAACCATGCGGCTGCATCTTCTCTCCCATGGCATCGCACTCCGCATGTCATGCCCACACACATCTCAACAAAACGGTAAGGCGGAACGCATCATTCGCACTACCAACGACATTATACGTTCCCTTCTATTTCAAGCCAGTATGCCACCTTCCTACTGGGTCGAGGCTCTTCACACCGCCACCTACCTCCTTAACCTCCACCCCACCAAACCCCTCAATTTCGGCATCTCACACCAGGCTTTGTTTGGGTCTCCTCCTGATTACTCACATCTCCGAGTCTTCGGTTGTAGGTGTTATCCAAACCTCTCCGCCACTGCCGCTCATAAGCTCGCCCCACGATCCGCGGCTTGCGTTTTTTTGGGATATCCGGCTCATCACAAGGGGTATCGCTGCCTTGATCTCACTACAAACCGCATTATAATTTCTCGCCACGTTACCTTTGATGAACACTCTTTTCCTTTCTCTGAAAAATCCACCTTACCGGCTCCTACGGATTTTGATTTTCTGGCTCACGCTGCACACACACAAGCTGTTGCATTACCACCCATTGCTCGTTCCAGAGCATCTGCATCATCTCCCGTCGCTACGTCGCTTCCGCTTGCCTCGACGTCCATGACAGCAGCTCACTTGCAGGCCGCGCAATCTACTGCGTTGGCACCTGCAGCCCTCCAGCAGGCCGCGCAACTTCCTGCGCCGGCGCCTGCGATCCATCCGCATGCCATGCAGAACGTGCAGGCCGCACAGCTCCATGCGCTGGCGCCTGCGTTTTCTCCGTCGGCTGTGCAGCACTCCGCGTCCGCTTCTTCGGTTTCTCAGCAGGCTGCACATTCTACTGCGCCGGCGCCTGCGGACCCGACGAACGCCGCACCAGAACCTCTACCACCTGCGGCTGAGGCTGCCACTCCTGTGGTGAATGATCACTCAATGATCACCCGTGGTAAGCGAGGTTTTCGACTTCCAGTGGACCGGTTGAATCTTCATGTGGACGCCCCTTCACCAATTCCACGCACCTACCGTGCCGCGCTCAACGACGACAATTGGCGTCTCGCAATGCAGCGCGAGTTTGATGCGCTACAATCTAATAACACATGGGTTCTTGTTCCAAAACCTCCAGGCACTAATGTTGTTTCAGGGAAGTGGATTTTTCGACACAAGTTGAAGCCTGATGGCTCCTTGGATCGATACAAGGCACGATGGGTACTCCGGGGTTTCTCTCAACGCCCCGGCGTAGACTTCGGTGAGACGTTCAACCCAGTTGTAAAACCAGCCACCGTTCGCACTGTCCTCACCATTGCATTAGCTAACGGATGGCCGGTGCACCAACTCGACGTCAACAACGCCTTCCTCAATGGCACGCTCACAGAAGTCGTCTACTGTCAACAACCGTCTGGCTTCGTCGACCCAACACGAAGCACGTACGTTTGTCGCCTCAACCGGTCCCTCTACGGCCTCAAACAAGCTCCACGGGCTTGGTTCAGTCGTTTTGCCACCTACCTTGCCTCGCTGGGTTTCACGGCATCCAAGGATGATCCTTCGTTGTTCATCTACCGGCACAACGCCGACACCGTCTACCTTCTGCTGTACGTCGACGACATTGTGCTCACCGCATCGTCACCAAGTCTTCTCCGACAGATGATTAATTCGCTTCACCGCGAATTTTCACTCAAGGACCTCGGCGACTTACACTTCTTCCTCGGCGTCTCCGTCGAGCGTACCGCCTCCGGATTTTTCCTCTCATAGCGTCAGTACATCGAGGACATCCTCGCTCGGGCCGGCATGACCAACTGCCACCCGTGCAGTACGGCTGTCGACACCAACGCCAAACTCCCTGCGGCCGGCAACCCAGTGGCAAATCATACTGATTACAGGAGCATCGCTGGTGCTCTCCAGTACCTGACGTTCACTCGTCCAGACATCGCGTACGCAGTTCAGCAAGCATGTCTTCACATGCATGACCCACGCAAGCCTCATGCAAATCTTCTCAAACGCATTCTGCGCTACCTAAAAGGCACCATCGATCATGGTCTTCAGCTGCATCGGACTTCACCGACTTCACTCACCGCCTACACCGATGCTGACTGGGCTGGGTGTCCTGACACCTGCAAATCCACTTCAGGATATGGTGTTTTCCTCGGTGATAACCTTATTTCATGGTCGTCCAAGCAACAACAGACGGTCTCTCGCTCCAGTGCCGAGGCAGAATATCGTGCTGTTGCCAACGCTGTCGCCGAGTCCTGCTGGCTTCGTCAATTACTCGCCGAGCTTCATCGCCCTCTCCAGCGTGCCACTGTGGTTTTCTGCGACAACATTAGTGCGGTTTATCTCTCGACTAACCCTGTCCAACATCAGCGGACGAAACATGTTGAGATCGATCTACACTTTGTGCGAGAGCGCGTGGCTCTCGGCGAGGTCCGTGTGCTTCATGTGCCCACAAGCTCGCAGTACGCAGATATCTTCACCAAGGGTCTCTCTACGGCCATCTTTCGGGAATTTTGCTCCAGTTTGAATGTCCGCCCTGCTCCCGTTCCAACTGCGGGGGAGTGTTAGCCAAGTAAACTCATGCACGGCACGTGCATGTGTTGCCGCCGGAGTTCACGGATATCTCAGGAGATAGCTTCCATGTTTAGGGGTTTAAACTTATCTTGGCATAGAATCCTATCCGGACTCTATCTGCATGTATCTCATTGTACTCCATATAAGCCAAGGGCTCCTAATCAAATCGCTATGTGCGTTATTCCTAAACGCCTTCACCACCGCTAAAAATTTTAACACCCCCAATATCTCACCCCACTGGAGCCAAATTTGGCCTCACCCCATGCGTCCCCAATCACTGTTGCCGCGCGCGAGTAGGTGATTTTGCGCCCAATTTTTTTCCTTCGCGTTGCGTGAGACTACCTGAGGGCGTCGGCAGCTTCCTCCCGCCGCGCGGCTCCCACCGGCGCCCTGTGGCGGACGCCGCCGGCGAGCCCGGCGCCGCTCGAGTTCCCCTCCGGCCGGACCCCCCCCGCGGCGCCGCCCCCGGACGGCGGCCTCCGCCCTCGCAAGGAGGCCCCGACGGGCGCCTCCGCGTCCCCGTTCCTCCGGAGCTCCTTCGTCTCGTCCTCCTCCACGTCCTCCGCCTCCCCCGCCTCGCTCTCGGCCGCGGTCTCGGCGTCGCTCGCCTTCACCTCCGCCTCCTCGTTCGCAGGTGAGAGAGCTTCTCCTCATTACTTGCGTTCGATTTATCGGTATTGCTGTGCTAGTTTCGTTGGGTTGGGGAGCTAGAGGGAGGGTACGTGCAAGAGCTGGGCGGGTTTGAACTTTGGAACTGTGGGTGTTGGCTCTAGTTCTGCGCAGTGAGATGTTGATATAGTGTTTTAAGCTTGTATAGTTTGTTCACTGGTTCAGTTGTTGTGTTAGTCTAAAACAGGAAACAGAAGAACATAGGGACTTCGATGATTGTTTAGCATGTGGAAGGGAAATATATCCTAAATAGGTGTCTGAAAAATCTGAAATTTCTCTGGCATTTCTCTGAAAAATCTTAAATTCTATTACTGTTGGACCTGTTGGTTGATGTACAAGGTTCGATGAAATCAGAAATGCCCGATTCTAGAGTCTGAGCACTCTTGTAATTAACCACGAGCCAACAAATTTGCGTAAGTAGTTCGAATGAGAGACAAAGTTAACTTGTGGTTGTATACCCAGATTTTATTTCAGTGTCGAAACATGAAACTGATAATGTTCATATTTCAATTATCAGTTTGAGTGAATACAAAATTATGAAAACGTGCAAAGCTGAAGGTTTCTTTTTTCTCTCTATGTCCTGCGATTTCCAGTAGCGTCAGGTGATCTGTAGATTGTAGTATATATATCTGAATTCTGCGGCCTAAATCATATACACATTGCAAAAATCTCACAAAACAGCTTCAAGTTTTAGGACTTCTTGTTTTCTTAACTAAAATTTGAGTTTTCGTAAGCTACTGCACTAGAGTGAACCATTGAATGCTGTAATGAAATAAATCAGCTAACACAATTGAACCATTAACGAACAACTTCAAGACTCAACTTGGCGATACTTATTTTTGAGTTTTTGTACATTTCGGTGTTCTTGAATGCCCTTTCTACTGCGACTGAACTTGGCGATACTTATTTTTGGGCGAGTTCTTGTTTGTTCTCTGGATTTAGTTCACTATTTGAGGAAAGTGATTGAAAGACTTCTACCTTGTAGGAAGTAAACTAAAGCAAGTACCTGACAGGTTTTACACAACTACAGGAACATGTAACTCCCATTGCTTGTTTCACTCCAAATTACACATAATCTTGTTAGCAAGTGGCCTGAATTCTTAATTTTTGTTCCTGGGTTGTTTTGTTTCAAATAGTACTGAACCATGGATGGTGATGGCTATTTTACAAACCTGTTATCAAATGGAAATAGTGAATTTGCTTGGGAAGGACTTGGCCCTGTTGAGGAGCAACCATCACAGAATGTGGATCATACACCCTCCTTGAGACCAAATCAAAAAAGGACAAAGAATTTCAGCAGGCCGGAAGATGAGCTATTGGTGTCGGCATGGTTGAATACAAGTATTGATCCTATCCAAGGCACTAATCAAACTCGTGGAGCATATTGGAAGAGAATACATGAGTATTTTCATTCCAATAAGGAATTCCAATCAGATCGCTCTGAAAATTCTCTTTTTCATCGTTGGAAAGCTATACAAGATGGTGTAAACAAGTTCTGTGGATGTATTAGTCGAATTGAGAGTAGAAGGCAGAGCGGGGTGACAATAGAAGACAAGGTTATTTTGCCTCCTTGTATATTTTACTTGCTTCATATGTATAACTTTTGAAATGAACTAACTAACAAATGCTTATTTTTTGTGTGCAGCTAGAGCAAGCAAAAGCATTGTATGAAGCTGAAGATATCAACAAGAAGTCATTCCTATTAATGCATTGCTATGTACTGTTGAGGACACAACCAAAGTAGCATGAAAAGCAGAGATCTTTGGCTGAGAGCCTGCTAAGAAATCTGCTCACAAAAAACAAAAGACAGCCTCTGAATCAAGCCCTCCTGATTGTTCTTCTAATGACGAGATAAATGAAAATGCAACTCCAAAGAGTGAAGGTACACAAAGTAGACCAATGGGTAGGAAGAGGGCGAAAGAAGCACTGCAACAAGGACAAGTTGGCTACATGGAGGCATTAGATCATTTGTGGGCAAAGAGAGAAGTGAGTGATGCGGAGAAAGAGCGTAAGAAAGATGACAGGTTCAAAGAAGCTTATGCTTTACAAAGGGAAAGGATTCAGCTAGAACAGGTGAAGGTGGAAAATAAGAAAAAGAAGTTAGAACTTATGAGTGATGAGATATGTTTGAAAAGAATGATAGAAGAAGAAAGAATTATGACCATGGACTTTACTGGCCTATCAGACATACAACAACAGTTCTACAAGAGCCTACAAAATGAGATTGTAGCTCGACATTCCTCTAAGTCGGGTTAAATTTCAGAACTATGTTGTATAGTCTTCATTTGTTTTCAGATTAGAACAATAGTGTTTTAATTTAATTTCAGAACTATGTTATGGTGTCTTTATTTCAGATTAGAACAATAGTATTGTAATTTAATTTCAGATCAGAACAATGGTGTCTCCATGGCGTTGCCACAGATGCTCCACTAGGTCTTGTTGAAGCTGGGAGTGGATTTCCTTGTCTCTAATTTTCATGTGGGCTTGAATAAACTCATGAATATCAGCACTACGCTCATGTGAAACTGTGACGGGTTCCTGCATGCGCATAAGGCCTTCTACATGCAAGCTAGACTTATTCCTTAACTAACTTCACCACTAATGCATGCACTCCTATGACAGGTAAAAACGTGCAACACATACATGCAACAAAACTCATGCCAGATCGGAGTACAAGAATACTAATGACAAGATTATTTTCCAACAACTGTTTCAATTAAAAAAATCCTTTTTAGTATGCACAACCATACTGTACAAAATTTAAAACTAGCAGAAAATCTATTGTACAAAACACTAGCAGATAAAATAAATTTTAGGCTCCAACTAGCTAGCTGGATCACATGCACGTGGAGATTATAGTAAGAGCAGTGGCGTTCGTTGAGATTACCGTGATAAAATAAATGGAGGAGCAGGTTGGTTGAAATGGGCGGCACTACGAAGAACGAACAGGGGCGGCGCTAGAAGGAATGAACAGGGCGGCACTGCAAGGGCATGAACAGGGGCGGCGCTTGGTGGTGAACAGGCTCGGCAGCTGGGCCGATTTATAACTAATACGGCCCATAAGCCCATGTAGCAGATTTAAAATATTTAGGGGACCAATTTTGGGGATGACTGTTGGAGCAAAGGAGTTATATTGATTCCTAACTTTTTGGCATGTCCCCTAAAATGAGATTATAGGGGATCAAATTTAGCCTATCTTTTGGAGCTGCTCTTAAGGTGCTCCCAGACCGCTTCAATGACATCCTGGCCCCACCGGACAGCCCACACAGAGGATCCCAGTGCCCATCCCCACCGTTATAAGAACGTTCTCCCGCAACCAGCCCGCAGCGGTGTCCCGTGCCCCGCCTCGCCGCTCGCCCAGGGCTCCCGCCTCCCGGTGCCCGGCGAAGCGGCAGCTCTGCACTATCCTACCCACGGGATCCCCGAACTAAGCATCGGCGCGGGTATCTTGTCGTTGCCACCGCCAGGGAGCGGCAACCGGCGAAGCGGCGGTCGTGCCCTGCCCACCGTCCCCGAGGTAAGCGTCGGCGCAAGCATCTCGTCGTCGGCACCGCCGGGGAGCGGCAATCGGCAAGGTGGTCCTCTCCCTCCTGCTTGTTTTGCTTACGTTTCCGAGGGCGTAGTGGAGTAATCGTGAAGTGCCTATCTTAATCCCCACTTCGGACTTGGTTGCGATTCGAACTAAGGGACTAGGATGCGATTTATGAATTGGTTCGGTGTTTTTGTTGCTGCAGCATTGCTGTTTCATTTAGGGTTCGGCTCCTATTGGTATTGGAACTAGTTTCAAGCGGAATAATCTACTACTTTTGCAACATAGATTAATGTCGTCTTATGTCAAGGATCATGTTAAGTTTACCTTTTATTCGTGTTAGTTATTTGGCAAGCCTAGCTTGCAAGTACGCCTAATGGCAAATGGTTGCAGGGGGAGCTCACGCTTTGCTCCAGGGAAGTCAGCTTGTTATGCACAGGAAGAAACTGTGCACTTTTAAATTAAGTAGAAGGTGACAACCGAAACTGGTTGGTGGCCTCACAGGCTCACACCTCTTTGCGCCCACCACTCCACCACTGAAACCCATCTTATTGTTTATTGGTTTTACACAATGTTGCGAGATCATCCCATTCTGTATTGATTCAGCTGAATAGCTCTTTGCTTTGCCTGAATCACAATTGCAAGACCCTCCGGTTCAATATTTATCCAGCTAATGAACATTCCGACTTGAAGACTAAGATGCATTGGTTTGATTATGAGCTAGTTTGCAGATTATTACACAAGTAAATATAATGAGTGGATGCCATCATTTTGTTTCAATTTTGAACCAGTAGAATGACTGCTTTTTGTGGAATCTGGATTCATATGTTTTGCTTTTCTTTGTGGGGTGTGCTGACATTATGTGTGACAAACCGATTCCTATAAGAAATTGTTATGTGCCATTAGTAGTAGTTGTGACAATGTTAAGTCTTTAGAAGATTGGTCTTGCAATTAAGTATTATAACAGTTGACGATATTTTGAGTAACATTTCCATACAACATGATCATGTTTAGGTGGGATTTAGATTATACTTAATTGGGTTGAGTCAAGTGGGTTGATGCACCTTACCTGTTCAATAAATGGGCTGTCTTTGAATATATGTGCCTGAATGGCTTTACCACGGGATTGAAATGCCACATTTGAACCAAGTGAATTCGCATGCAAGAGAAACTGGACACCCAAACACATCTGTACTTACAATATTTTGGATAGCTAAAGACAATCATTACAGATTTGCATGCAACAATTCTGATTTGGACAGTAATCCTTATCGGCTACTAGCATCGTACTATGTACAAGCATCATGATGGCTCGTTGCTTAATCTACCCTACTCTATAATACACCAAAATTTTCTTTACTAAATCCACCCCCCTCAACCACCCCCACAGTCATGCCTAATCTAAGTCCACCCAGATTTGTGTACCAAAGTAATCCAACTTCATACAAATGAATGGCCTGGATCTCTCCTCAAGCTTTCTTCTCTTACTCATTGAAGATCCTAAGGCTAAAATCATCCGGATCATGCACATCATTGAACCATGCCTCACAAAACCGTTCCCCGCCCCCCGCGCGAATCCCGCGTTCCCCACGTTCTCCCCCGTCTCCCCCTCCGCGTCTGCCCTCGGTTCTCCGCGCCGCCTCCTCCCCTCCATCCTCCGCCCTCGCCTCCTCCCCTCCCTCATCCGCCGCCGCCGCCTCCTCCTCCCCCCCACCCCTCCGCATCCGCAGAGATCCAAACCCTAGCCTGGTGGAGCTGGCCGCAGGGCCGGTGGAGGCGGCGGAGGCGCCGCCGCAGGGACGCGTGGTGCGGATCCTCGTGCGCGACGCCGACGCCACTGACTCGTCGTCGAGCGAGGACGAGGCGCCGCTGCCACCGCATCCGCAGAGGGAGAGGGGAAGGGGATGGCGGGCGTGAAGCGCCGTGTGATGGAGGCGGGAGGAGGAGTTGGCGCGGCTGGCCTTGCGGTTCCGCGCGCGCGCGGCGGCAGCCGTGGAAGCGGTGGGCGCAGAGATCCGCGATCCGCACCTCGCCGCCGCTTGTGCACCGGACGCGGCAGCGCGCCGAGAAGGAGGAGGTACGCGAGCTCCCTTGCGGCCTTGCCTCCCCCCGCCGCCGCCTCCTTCCTCCCCACCCCGCATCGCCTTCTCCCTATCCTGCACCACCTCCTCTTCTGCCCCCCACGCACCGGCGCCGCCTCCTTCCCTCCCCACCCCGCATCTCCTTCTCCCCATCCCGCAACGCCTCCTCTTCCGCCCCCACGCGCTGCCGCCTCGCCCTCCCCATGCGGCCGTCGCCTCCTTAAATGTCAGATCTGACCCAATCTTCTCTGACCAGGTCCGCGGATTCGTTCCAGGTCGGGACGCCGGAGGCGGACAGGCTGGGGGAGAAGGGCTGCAGCGGCATCAACATCAACGAGACGGTCGAGCTGAGCGAGCTGGGGTTCCGCGAGGACGAGGTGGGGTTCCTGCGCGAGATGCCCTGATCGATCGAGGGGAAGAAGAAAGGTTGTGCATTTTGATCATACCGTGCTTGCTAACTGCTCAAAAATCAGTAATATCAGTAATTTCTGCTCACTTAGCGATGGCGATCATGGTGGTCTGTATGAGATTTTGCTTGTTCATGTTACATAGAGAGATGGGGTAAAAGAAAATTAAAGCACAGTACAAGTAATCTCTGTGATTGGAAGGTCTTCGGTTTTTTTTCATCTACCAGTATAGCTAATCTCCCTTGTTTGTATGTGACTATGTCTAATTCATGTTTGCACTTTGCAATGGAATATGCATAATAATTGTTCAATTGTATGCAGCCTCCTTCGACCGCGATGCCGCCAACGCCTTCCAGCTCTACGTCGTCGAGGCGCTCGCCTTCGCTGTCAAGCGGGCGGGTTTCCTCTACGGCCGCGTCGACGCCGAGACCAAGGAGGTGTTCGTCGACTTTATCTACGAGCCGTGCTTATGCAGAAGCTTTTTCTACACATCCTGTTAATATGGCCACTGGTACAAGGATATGACTCATTACCGATTGTTCCTCTCCCTTGATTCTTAGATTATTGACAAAGTCCTTTGGATTTGATACGGCTGTGGAAGAGGCTCAACGTGCCATGGATGCAGCTCATGTGGAAGCTTGCAGTGCTGACAATGGAATAGGCTTAGTAAAACTGATGGGTCGTTATAGTGGTTAGTTTTCTAACATATTCCCATACAGATGATTGCCGTCTCTTTGCGTGCTACCTTTCTTATATTGTTGACTTAAGTTGCTGAAACCACCTGTCGCTGTCAGACTTGTACAAATACAAGAAAAACTAATCAGTATCGTAGTCTTTTGCCCGGTACTGTTATTTCAACATCTTATTTACACTCCGCATGCAGAAAGAAGCCCACTTGATTTTTCTTTGTTTCAAGCAATGACTTTGCTAATTGTTCTGTATTAGATATTTCTTTCTCTTGTTCTTAAATTCTTATGTTCCCCTACTAACGCAGGGTTCATTGCAATGTATGCTACTCTTGCAAGCCGAGATGTGGTAAGTTGATGCCTTCTGTATATGAATTCCTGCTTTTGTGATCCTTTATCTGAATTCCAGGTAATACTTATTAGATATTTCTTTCTCCGCGGATGTGCACTTTGAGGCGTTCCAGATGAGTGAGATTTGTGTGAAGCTGTTTAAGGACGGTGTGCAGGCGCGGGACCGGCGCGCGCAGCAGTCGGCGGACGACCGCAACTCGCAGGACATGCTCGACGAGCGCAGCAGCCTCGCAGATCCCATCAAGGAAGCAGAGGTATATAATGCACTACTGTACATTGTACATACTAGAAATTCATAACTTGCTTACCCGAATTATTGAGTGCCATACGTTCTCTTGATGCGCCAATTTTGCGAATGAAATATTGCGTTGTACTCTGTTCATGATGAATGAGTTACTACTTTGCATTATACGTGTATTATGCATTATATACTTGTGCAAATAAAGCACCATATTAATGAATGTAGCATCTGTGAATTGATTCTGGCTATTTTTCATGGCTGTGAATGTTTATTGACAATGTAGTAAGGTTTTGAGATATTTTTTATATGCTTGTCTTGTCTATGCTTCTTTCTCTGCCAAAACATTCTTCAACAAGGTTCATTAGTTTTATGATGTAAGTTTTGCTTAAAGTTGAAGTATGGCTTTGGTTGTCAGAAATATTGTATTGGATGCAATATGTGCACATGAATGATACTGGTTTTCCAAAAGACATTTCTAAAACAGAAATGATAGATGTGCAATCAGTAAGGCATCTAATGTTACTCTATTAAAAGACTGCAGACCTGCATCTAGCCGATTGTTTTATGTTAATGTCAATTCAAGCCATTTTTCATTTTTTAAATTAATGCCTCTAGAAAAGAGTACCTCTTCTCTTTATAAAGCACATCTGAGAGGGAGAGACGGAGAGTCAATATGCTAGAAGACACAAGTTAGGCAATGGGGGCTCCTTTTAACCTGAAGGATTAATATGGAATACAATGCCATTCATAGCCATCTCCATTGTTCTCTACTGCAGTCCTGCTAGATACAGTTTGCTTGTTTTTTTATACACTTTCTGAGTTATGTGGGTGTTTGAGGTGTGAAAAATGTATCCAGATGTGCCTTGTGTTGTTCGTGTAACCTCACAGAACATCTTGCTAGCTGTAATACCGGTACATGTTACTGTACAGTTTACAAGTTCATTGAACTTAATATTTTGCACTTCCTTTGCTGAATTCCTATTCCTATTGCTTGGTGTATGATCTCTTTTTTAAATCTATTTTGTACTTTTGTCTTTATGTCATGCATATCTCTCTTTTTTTTGGAAATTTTGGTAATATGCATAAAATGTTTGTGCTGTCAAGGATCAGCTTGTGCTGAATGTGACCATATGACTATTGACTAACACCTTAATCCTCTATTCCATATCATGGTTTTTTCTACTATTGGGAGGCGGCTTTTGTTCTGAACTTTACGAAAATATCATATCAAGGACAGTAAAGAAAACTAGAGGTTTCAACACTTACAATTTATTGAACTAACAGCCATTTGCTCTTTGGCTGATTATATTGTTGTTTGGATTATTCAGGTATTGGAAGTTTTGGGTTCGCCGAAATTATTGGGGCTGATCTACGATGTCGATGCTGCATGTCATTCTAGATCGTTTGATTCCTCGTCATGTTATTTGGATCATGTGCTGAAGTATGTCCCATTAATCCGTGAGCAGCTACAGGTAGGAAGTGGAATACATGGATATCGTTAGCTATTTCCTGTGAAATGAGAACACTTACTGCTCTGAACTTCTAATGCACTGCAGCATTGGAATTTCATAAAATGTCCTAAAGAAGTATAATGGTACTATAATGTGGGGGAGTATTTCAATCCCGAATTATTGAGTGCCATACGTTCGCTTGATGCGCCAATTTTGCGAATGAAATATTGCGTTGTACTCTGTTCACGATGAATGAGTTACTACTTTGCATTATACGTGTATTATGCATTATATACTTGTGCAAATAAAGCACCATATTAATGAATGATACAATATATGAGACGTGAATATTAATGAATCTGATTGTTCGTTTTATTTTTTACAAATTTTATCTTGTTTTGTATTTTACCGTAGCGTTAAACAGGCACACTACTAGTGACTGTTAATCTGTTATTCTCTGCTGTTTTAGGCTAGCTCAAAAGGGCAAACAGTAAGTGCGAATGATGGATGTCCTGTTACATTGCATCAGTCATCTGCTTGTGCATCAAGCTCATCATCCTCGTCAGATACCTTGAAAGCTGAATCTGCATTGCCATCTAATGGCGGCATAACAGGTATCACACTCTATGTTATTTCAATCCTGATAATTTAGAGTTTCAAAATAATTGGATATTTGGATTTGTCCAATGTCCAATATGAATTTATTTTTTAGGGGAGTTTATATATGGCATTTTGCTCAAAATGTTATAATTTGATTAAGGCCTTAAAACTTTGTAAAATCATTATCTTTGACTAAAAGATAGTTTGTATGTGATCTTTGTTAGGAATCCAGTTTCTTGCAGTATTTCAGGAAAAATAGCAACATGGTATGCATACTTTGTTATTTAAATGGAAAGAAACTAATCATCATAAACATATTTCAGAAGAAAGCTATCAACGTGGAACTGTTTTCAAATGGGGCATGTAGGGAAGGAGATAAAGGAGCTAAGAGCAACTCCAGCAGGACCCCTACTTGAGCCCTCAAACCTCATATTTGAGGGCTTGAGGCAAAAACAGAGGTCCAGCAGGGCCCCTACTAGAGCCCTCAAATTTGAGGAGGCCCTCAAATCCCCCCACCAGCCCTCATTCCTGGGGGCTCTAGGCCAAGCCCTCAAAATACTGTTGAGTCAGTTTTCCCCTCCCGCCTCTTTCCCCTCCCGAGCGAGCTCCCGACGTCCTCCCCGCGCGCCTCTTTCTCCGCCCGCTTCCCTCCCGAGCGCGCCGCCCGCCTCCCTCCCCGCGCGCCTCCCTCCCGAGCGCGCCGCCCGCCTCCCCGCTCTCCTCCGCCCGCCTCCCGCGCGCGCCCGCCTCGGCCTCGCCCGCTGGATCCGGCCGCTTTGCGTTGGATCCGCCGCTCGTTCGTCACCGCTGCCGGATCCGCCACTCCTCCTTGGCGCCGTCCCGGATATGGGCCTCGCCGCTCAGATCCGGCCTCGCCGCCGCGCCGCCCTCGCTCCGGCTCCTCTCGGACGTCTTCGCCACCTCGGGCCCGATCCGGCTAGATCCGCCGCGCGCCGATCCGGCCTCCTCGCGCGATCCGGCCGTCTCGCCCGGACGCCGCCTCTCGCTGGATCCGTGCGGCCTCGCCCGCCGGATCTGGCGCGCTGCCGCCGAGCGCCTCCCGCCGCCGCCTCGCGCTCTCCTCCGACCGCCTCCCTCCCGCGCGCGCGCGCGCCTCTTTCCTCCCGCGCCGCCACCGCTCCCCGGCGATTCCTCCCGCGCCGCCACCACGCCCCGCGCCGCCACCGTCCTCCTCGGCGGCTCCTCTTCCCCGGCTCCCGACGCATGGCCGTCCTCCTCGGCGGCTCCACCGTCCTCCTCAGCGGCTCCTCTTCCCCGGCTCCAGACGAGCGCCTCGGCCTCGCCGTCGTCGGAGGATGCGAGGAGGCAGACGAGGAGCGAGAGAATGAGGAGTGGGTCCCATGTGTCAGTTGTAGTGGAATGGATTTGAGGGCTGAAATTTGAGGGGTGCTGTTGGAGTAGATGCAAAAAAACAGGACCCTCAAAAGTAGGGGAAGCCCTCAAATGAAAAGTAGGGGCCCTGTTTTGAGGGCTACTGCTGGAGTTGCTCTAACCTACCAAAAAATGATGTCTTTCAGGAAATTTGCATGAATCGGCAATAATTCATTGATTCTTCTTTTGTTGGAGAGGAACAGTTCGTTGATTTCTGTTAACTTGTGATAGGTTTGCCTCCAAAGGACCAAGGCCAACAGCGCAAGACTCTGCAATAGATCATCCTATTAAACCTACAGGCGGGAGCAGGAGTTCAAACTAACACAACCTGTGTGGATGGCTTATGTGAAATTTTGACTGTAAATTTGAATACAGAGCGGTTACTGGCCGGGAGCCGCCCAGTGACCGGTTGAGGAGCATTCATATATACTTCTCATTTTTGTCATCGCCTAACCTAGCCCTTTGACCAACACTGGATGTGTGGAGTTTTGTCGGATAAATGGAAGACATAGGATTTATCTGTGTTGCGTAAATATTTACCCCCACAGAATAGGGAGGAGCGGTAGAAAACTAAAAATGCTTGCGAATGCTGACTGCATCGAAATTGCTCAATGCTTCAAGTCTCTTTGAACCTCAGGGAATTTGTTGCTGGGGATCTCTTTGAAATCTCTGTTTGAACGTACTGATTGCAGTTCTTCGGTGTCTTTTTCGAGCATACGCAGGACAACTGGAGAACTACGTATCTCCGAGAAAGCTCGGTTACAAACCAAACAGAGCAAGATCAGAGAAAGGAAAAGAAACGTCGATCCAAGTGCCGACGAGGGAACGCTCGCTCCGCAAAAGACCGCGGCTGCAACTAGAAAAAAAAGCATGTCCTCGCAAAAAAGCAAGGAAATGCTAGCTTTTGCGGCTTGCGTGTACTCGCCGGCCTTGGTGTTGGATGACGCGGATTCTCTTCGGCGCTCGATCGAAGCCACAGCGCCAGCACAAGCTACTTGCCTCGCTTGGATTCATGGTACTTGCCATTCATAGGTCGGATGCTGAAAGTATAAAAAAGCAATTGAAGTATTCGAAAAAAAAAATTTCTTCGTCGCAAAAAAAATAATCAATTTGCCTCCTCAATCTACACGTCCATGTGCATAGTCCTATATAAAATGTCCACTTACGCTCGTAATTTGGTAGGCCCTAAAAAATTGAGTATACTTTAGTCAATGGCCCTTCACTTACTGACATCGAGTAACCATACACATTAATCAAAAGAAGAAAAAAAGAATCTGCACCGTACCGTTTATTTTGGTGTGAGGCTAGATTATAATTGGATGTATGTGTTAGAAGTAACAGATTAGCTCTCGGTTGTAAAGCAGATTCTAGAGATAGACCTGTAATCAAACTATAGAAAGGGATTGTAGAATATCTGCATCTTGTTGATTTGTTTCCGTAGATTCAGGCAGGAATTCTGTTCTCTGCAGATAACTTTCCCTTCTGTAATCTGTAACCATATTTACACTATTGCTCGTTCGGGAATATATTGATGCAGTGCGGCGACAGCCTTTGGTGCTGTGCGCTCAAACCTAAATCCCTCTGAGTCTTTTCATGGTATCAGAGCCAAAGGCCAACCATGTCTTCCTTCTCCACATCTCCATCCATGAACTCATCCCTCTCATCCGCAACCATTGCAGCTCCATCTGTTGCCATCAACCACGCAGTCACAGTTAGACTCAACAAAGATAATTATATGCTCTGGAAAGCCCAATTTCTACCGTATCTTCGAAGCCATCAGCTCATCGGCTATGTAGATGGGACTCTTCAATGTCCAGCCAAGATGACTACTACCACGACAGAAGAAGGCGTGTCTCAAGTCGTGAATCCAGCATATACCACTTGGTATAACCAAGATCAAATGGTGCTTAGCGGGATCCTTTCCTCGCTGACGGAGGACATCCTAGCTCATGTCATGTTCATGTCTACATCGCGAGAGACATGGCTGGCATTAGAGCGGATGTTTGCATCCAAGACAATGGCAAAAGTTGTTCAAACCAGAATGCAACTCGCCAATACAAAGAAGAAGGAGATGACTGCTGCAGATTACTTCAAGAAGATGAAGAGTTTAGCAGATACTCTCTCTGCTGTCGGTATGCCACTCAAAGAAGATGAGATTATTTCATATATTCTTGCTGGTTTAGGATCAGATTATGATCCATTAGTTACATCTATTACCACAATATCAGAAAACATTACCTTAGATGATGTCTATGCATATCTGATGAGTTATGAGCTACGCATGGAGAATAATTCTGCCGATGCACAAATTGGCAATGTTCACTCGGCAAACTTTTCTGCCCGAGGAAGAGGTGGTCCAGGAGGCAAGAACCGAGGACATCGTGGCAGATATAACCAACAGCAGAATTGGCGTGGAAACCAGCAAAACTACAATTACCAGCAAGGCCATGGAGGACAGCCAAATAATGGAGGACGCAACACTCGTCCCACTTGCCAAGTCTGTGGAAAGGTTGGTCATACTGCAATAAAATGTTATCATCGTTTTGACCAATCTTACCAGGCAGACAGTGGGCACTCTTCATCAGCTGCTGCAGCATATACCAGTTCATACCAAACAGACCCACATTGGTACATGGATACGGGAGCAACCGATCATGTAACCAGTGATCTAGACCGGCTGACAGTTCGGGAGAAATATAATGGCACAGACCAGATTCAAGTCGGCAATGGAGCAGGTTTGCACATTTCAAATATTGGCCATTGTTCTATTAACACTACTTCTTCACCTCTAGCTCTTAGGAAAGTTCTTCATGCTCCACACATCTCAAAGAATCTTGTGTCTGTCCATAAACTAACTCGTGACAACAATGTTTTCATTGAGTTTCATCCAAACTTCTTTGTTGTCAAGGATCAGGTGTCGAAGAAAATAATCCTTCAAGGCAAAACTGAGTCGGGTCTTTATCCAATAAAGCCTTTGAGACCATCCACAATTCCTTTAGCAAGCACTAGAGTTTCAAAGGAGCAGTGGCATGCGCGTCTTGGTCATCCTTCCCAACAAGTTGTTCAGTCGGTTCTAGCATTGAATAAACTGCCTGTAGTATCTTCAGAAAACATACTCATATGTAATGCTTGTCAACAGGCAAAAAGCCATCAATTACCCTATAGTTTATCCATTCATACTTCAATATCTCCCCTTGAACTTGTATTCTCAGATGTCTGGGGTCCTGCACCTCAATCAGTCAATGGATACAAGTATTATGTGAGCTTTATTGATGATTTTAGTAGATTCACTTTGGTATATCTACTGAAATTCAGATCTGATGTCTTTTCTGTGTTCAAGCATTTTCAAACTCATGTTGAAAGGCGTTTTGAGAAGAAAATTAAATGTATTCAGTCTGATTGGGGTGGGGAATACCACAAACTACACAAATTCTTCAACACCCTTGGCATTGGCCATAGGGTATCTTGTCCCCACACTCATCAGCAGAACGGGTTAGCCGAGAGGAAACATCGACACATTGTTGATACCGGCCTTGCCCTTCTTTCTCACGCACGCATGCCACTCAAATTTTGGGATGAAGCCTTCACAACAGCTGCATATCTTATAAACAGACTTCCTACTCGTGTTCTTGGTAATGTGAGTCCCCTTGAGAAGCTATATGCAGTTAAACCAAACTATGCTTTCCTAAGAGTTTTCGGCTGCTCATGTTGGCCATGTCTCAGACCCTACAACACCCAGAAACTGTCCTTTCGTTCAAAGGAATGCGTATTCCTTGGCTATAGCTCAATTCACAAAGGATATAAATGTCTTGATCCACTTTCAGGCCGAGTTTATATTTCCAGGGACGTCATCTTTGACGAGTCAGTTTTTTCCCTTTTCTCGGCTTTGTCCTTGTGATGACACAAAGGATTCATCCAGTCCACCTCAGACGCTTTTGCCAATTCCTGTCACAGATTCAGTCTCCTGGCATCATTCAAACAATAGTAGTACAAATAGATCAACTGGCCAATTATTTGAAACTGCATTGCAATCTTCTCTGCCAAACAACTCTATGACTGCAGGTACTGAATCAGTAGAAGATAACTCCTTGACAGGAACTTCTTCCGAGTCTGCACCTGGAAATACTTTGACAGCCGACACAACAATACTACCTTCCAATTCTGAACCTCCTCATCGCTATGGCACAAGATTGCAGAATAATATCCGATGCCCCAAACGACGAACTGACGGCACTGTAGTATATACAGCAATGACGGTTCACTCTGAACCGACAACCCATGAGGAAGCACTACAGAGCCCACAGTGGCGTTCAGCAATGGATGCTGAATTTCTGGCGTTGCAGAATAATAACACCTGGGATTTGGTACCACCAAGACCTGGTCTAAACATTATTGGGTGCAAATGGGTATTCAAGACAAAACACAAAGTTGATGGAAGTATAGATCGGTACAAAGCAAGATTGGTGGCAAAGGGTTTTAAGCAGCAGTACCTGGTTGATTATGGAGAAACTTTTAGCCCTGTGGTCAAACACACAACGATCAGGCTATTGATCTCCTTGGCAGTAACAAAGGGGTGGAATATGCGACAAATTGATATTCAGAATGCATTTTTGCATGGTATTTTGAATGAAGAGGTATACATGAGTCAACCTCCGGGATATGAAGATCAAAAGCGTCCTCATCACCTGTGTAAACAGAAGAAATCACTTTATGGACTAAAACAAGCGCCACGTGCATGGTTTGCAAGGTTGAGCACTAAACTTCGAGAGCTCGGTTTTGTACCGTCTAAAGCAGATGTGTCACTATTCATTCTCAAACAGTCCAGACTAGTTATGTATATGCTAATCTATGTTGATGACATTATCATCATAAGCTCTTCAGCTCAAGCTACTGAAAACCTGCTGAAACAACTGCATCAAGAGTTTGCAGTTAAGGATCTTGGATCGGTTAGCTTTTTCCTGGGTATTGAGGTAAAACACATGACAGACGGTCTTATGTTATCACAGTATTAGTATATCCAAGAATTACTCAAGAAGATGAATATGCTGCAAGCTAAGTCTGCTTCCACACCAATGTCCGTGGGGGAAAAGTTGAGGAAAACTCAAGGCAAGGTGTTGACAGACTAAGAAGCAGAGAAATATCGAAGTGCTGTTGGAGGTTTGCAGTATTTGACTTTTACCAGACCAGATATTTCATATTGTGTTAATAAAGTATCCCAGTATATGCAAACACCAACTGATGAGCATTGGATGGCTGTAAAACGAATACTGCGATATCTCAAAGGAACAGCAACACATGGCTTGATTTTTCAGAAGTCTAGCTCCTCATTACTCAGTGGTTTCTGTGATGCTGATTGGGCCGGGTGTGCAGATGACTGTAGAAGTACCGGAGGATATGCTGTCTTTCTTGGAGCAAACCTAGTGTCATGGAGTTCGAAGAAGCAGCCTACTGTCTCACGTTCCAGCACTGAGTCAGAATATAAGTCAATTGCTAATACAATGGCTGAAATAATGTGGATCCAATCGCTATTGGATGAGCTGGAATTTCGTTGTCACAGGATAATCTGGGAGCTATTTATCTGACCGAGAATCCAATTTTTCATGGGCGAACAAAACACATCGAGATTGATTATCATTTTGTTCGAGAGAGAGTTTCACGCAAGGCTCTAGATATCCGGTTTATTTCTTCACATGATCAAATAGCAGATGTGCTTACAAAGCCTCTAGCTACTCAGTCATTCCAGAAGTTCAGAAACAATCTGAACGTTTGCTCACGTCCAGATTGAGGGAGGCTGTTAGAAGTAACAGATTAGCTCTCGGTTGTAAAGCAGATTCTAGAGATAGACCTGTAATCAAACTATAGAAAGGGATTGTAGAATATCTGCATCTTGTTGATTTGTTTCCGTAGATTCAGGCAGGAATTCTGTTCTCTGCAGATAACTTTCCCTTCTGTAATCTGTAACCATATTTACACTGTTGCTCGTTCGGCAATATATTGATGCAGTGCGGCGACAGCGTTTGGTGCTGTGCGCTCAAACCTAAATCCCTCTGAGTCTTTTCAGTATGAACCAGTATTCGTGTTATAAGTTACAATAACGAAGCCCTGCTAGAGATTTTGCAACTTTAGAAAAAAAAAATTCAACAAGTAGGTTTTGCATGGATAGGCCGACCGCAATAGGAACTGCCGTGGGAGTATTCTGTTTTCTAGGGCCAACTAGATACGTGTTATTCCTCAAAAAAAACATTAGAAACGTGTTTGGAGGAGCGCAAATGCATGGGCATCGATGATCGCCACACTTGCGTGGGCGAAACAGAACGAATACGATCGCGTAGTCTCAAATACAAATATAAATTCATATTTTTAAAATGAATATAAATTTGAATATTATTGAATACGAATACAAATCAAATGTCGTAACGATACGAATTCAAATAGAATATATACTTAATTCGGTTGAATACGAATATCCTCCTATAACTTCTATAACAAATCTCGCTAGAACAAATTCATACCGGTTTTACTAGTTTTCACCGGTTTTTGACCAGTTAACAGTTTCAAATCATCCCAATTCAAATTTCGAATTACAAAATTAATTCAGGTTTTTCCCAGATTCCAAAAATGGATCGAATATGAATCGAATAGTCTCGAATATGAATACGAATATTCTCGAATGCGAATATGAATATTCTTGAATATGAATACGAATATTTTCGAATACAGATTTTACTGACCACATTCACATTTTCTCAGATACGAATATAGGATAAAACGGATTATCCGTTACCGTTTTCCACCCCTAGCCATGCCCAGTTGCCGATCGCCATCATTCAGAAATCCACTTGTCTCACCCACCCATGTCATGCTTCCTTCTTAAAAGTGCATGACGTCCTCCCAATTCAGTCGTCATCAGTCGGTTGAGTACACTAATTAGGGCCACTTTACTTACCAGTAATTAATAATGCTAGCTCAAAGTCAGCAGTTCGAGCTACTATGAGTCTCCAACCAGACTGTGCTAGCCTGCTAGGGCTCATGACCTAATATATTATATATAGAGCAATCGAACAGCCAGGGAAAACAACGTTCGAGGGCTTGTCATCTGCTGGAAGTGTGTTCCCCGGCCCTTAAGAGACTGCCTGGTGAAGTGCTGCTAGGAAAGACCTTTTCCGTAGATGCGGAACTAGAACAAAAATGATCAGAGTTCACTATCTCATCATACATATAACAATATATATAATTTTCAAATAATATTATGTAAAATAGTAATACGTCTGGTAATTTTTGGCATCAATAAGTTAACATAACCGATGACAGTGTATGATGAGAAGTAGTGATCGAAATGCTTAAAGAAGCTCGATAATTATATTGGTTAGTTGCAGCACAATAAAAGAACTAAGGACGAAACCACAGATAAAAGTTGGTCGGCATTGGAAAAATACATCATCTGACCTCAATAGCCTATTAAAAGAGAACAAAATTATTTAAAGTTTTTAAGTAAAAATAATCAAATGTAAGTTAATACATTACCTTTTAGTATTTACGTTCTTTCAAGTTCATAAAGCGACAAACCACAATATCATTGATAATTTTCATCAATTCTTGTTTCTCCACATAACAAATAAGTATATTATTCATGAAATCATCACCAATTCATTGAAAAAGTCAATTGGATATTTATACGTTCAATAATTCAAGAATAGTATAATAAAAAATACGTCCAGTGACTTACTTATTAGACATTGTGGTCAAATACCATAGTTTTTTCTCTGATTTGTAATGAGCTAGGCCAACATTCCAAAAATCAAAATTAAAACACTAAGTGTCAACCTTAGCTTGACAAAAATCAATCAACAAGGACTAGGTGGCACCGCAGCGAGATGGTAGGCGAGTGCGGCCGACGGCGCTGATTTCTCCCGCTCTCCAGCGATCGGTCACTGCCTAGCTAGGTGCGGCTATAAGGCAGATGTGGAGCACAACTACTGACCGACCATGAGAGACGAATAGGCGTTGAGGGCTACTGCAAGATGACACGCTTCGGATTCGATCAAATGGACATTGTGGCTTGTTGCGGTCCCCTCTCTTAGATTGGTTCAAGGGCTAGCTTAACCTGATGTAGTCACCTCATGGGATGAGGAAGCGGAGGCTTCTCGTAGATTGCTGTTAGCTATGGGGAATTTGGGCCGTTAGTACTCCCTTCATTGGGCTTCAAGAAAAGAACTGGGTGCACTAAATTTAGGCTGGGGGTTTACTCATGGACTGAAGGTGCTAAACCCTGCTAAAAATTTTTTTTGGACCCAGTGTCCTGTGACACTGGCCCAATTAGTTGGTTCTGCCCGTGCTGGCCCACAGATATTTGGATCACCAGCAACCCTAGAGTCTTGTTTTCGCTAACAGGTGAAAATTTCCCTAGCAGTTAGGTTTTACTGGTGGATTATTGCCCATCAGATCATTGCCGTTAATACTATATCATGGTGTAGTGCGGAGCTAGCCAATCCTCGAATTGACGTGCATTTCACACAAAACCAAGACCAACAAGTAAATACCAGAACAGCAAAACACTGGAGGCAGGCAACGACCTTCCAGTTGGAGTTAGCATCGATCTAAAGCACCACTTGCACATCAATGTTGATGATATAGTACATATATTCCAACCAATTGGCCTGCATATATTCGGGCTACCACTGGGTATCCACACTTATTACCCAAACCCATATCCTCATTATTGGGTAAGGTATAGGTAAGAGAGGCAATACCTATTGAGATTCTGGTATGCATAGGGTAATACATGTTTATCTGTCAATACCCATACCTATTGAGATCAACAAAAAACCATCACCATCCTCTCTCTGCCCATCTATTCCCTATCTCTTCTCCTTACCGTTGTCGCCGGCGAGCACTCTCTCCTCCTATCGCCGCCGCCGTTGGCAACTAGCCCTTGGCTGCTTCCTTGCGTTGTCACGGCACTAATCTCCTTGTCAATCACCCAGATCTACTACTCCACTGCCCCAGTCGCTGTGGCCGCGACGCTAATGCACTTCCTCCATCTCCTTAATGTACTTCCCTTGTCTCCTACTCAACACCTCCACCGTTCAACTGCTGCTCCACTACACTAGGTCTACCATACCATCATGTTTGGAGCCATCGACGCATGCTTCGACCTACCTAAGCTCCTCCTAGACCTCAGATACAACCCACTTAGCTCACATCACCGAGCTATCATGCCACCAACTACTTCCATCACCGACTGTTGTCATTGCCAGCAAGTTGGGGTGCTTTCTCAAGCACTCTCCCTATTTTACCCGAGGGGTACCCAAACCCATTAGGGCCCTGCTTATTTCGTCTTGAGTTTTTAGCTTATTTTTTACTATTTGTAAATTTCATCTTTTTCTAACTTTTTAGTTTTTTTTTGAGTTTTTTTGCCGTTCTTTTTTTTCCCGTATTTGTTTGCGTTGTTTGTGATGGGCTAACCTGTTTTTTATTTTTAAAATTTTAAAATTTAGTTAAGCTAAATAAGCCACCATCAGATACAGTGTAATTTGAACCAGCTATAGTGCAATTTCAGCCATAAGTCAGCTTATTTTAACCCAACCGAGTAGCACCTAGGTATGACATGGTTTTATTGGGTATGAGTAATTTGCCTTCAAATGGGTACGGCGTATGGGTAATTGGTGGACATGGATATGGGCCACAGTCGTCACGCAGGCTCGTTTAGGTTCTGCACATTGATGTTACAGTGTTGCCTGTCGTAGGCTACACCTTCTTGGGAAGCACAAGATTTAGTGGTGATCATTTGGGTTTATTTTTTTGTGGCTTATGGCTGAAAAGCACTGTAGCTGGCTGAAAAAACACTGTAGCTGACAGAGGTTTATTTAGCATAATTAAATTTAAAAAATTAAAAAAATATAGAAAATATGTTAGCCTACTACATATAATACAAACAAATACGGGAAAAAAAGAACCGGCAAAAAAGCTCAACAAAAAGCCAAAAATTCAGAAAAAGACGAAATTTATGAATAGTGAAAAATAAGCCGGAAGCTAAAAGCTGAAGCCCAACCGATCACCCAGTTTAAATGTAAAGGAGAAGCCAAGGTCATTCTCGTTCATTTTATATTTTTAGCTAGTTTTTTACTTTGTCTTTTTCATCAATCACTATGTATTTGATTAATAAGTTGCAACCAAAAGTTTTGGGCTATACGCCCCCAAATATAGGTATGGCTAGTTTACGGAGACAGGCGAGCTGTCCATAGTGAAACTCGTTGTGATGCTAGTTCCACAGGTTTCCTCTTTCCCTTACATTGCGTGGCAGGCGAGCTCCCTTATGAGGAAAAGGGATTTGATTGGAAGGTTGAGCGCACGAAGAGATGCAGAAGACGAGGAATACCCAATCGATGAATGGATGCCCTGCAGCTTGCAGGCCATTAGGGAATCTCTACCACTATAAAACCACCAGTTGTAAACTTTTCTATAGCTACCCAACAAATGTCCCCCGCAGTCAAGACCTCTCTTAGATGCACCAAACCTAATGTTCCCAGAACCAGCGAACCTTTCAAACGAAGGGACGATATCCACCGTAGCCTCTCCTTTCTCTTACTCACTCAAATCCAATGGCCCAGATTGTTTGGATCATACCGTCACGCACCCGCGCGAGGCGCGACTCCCGACGCCCTCACCCCGCGAGGCGCGCTTCCCGACGCCCCATCTCCCACGCCCCATCTCCTCCTCTCCTCTCGCCGCACGCAGAGCCCCACGGCGGCGCCCTACCCACCGCGCGCGACTCCCCTCTCCCCATCTCCCACACGCCGACTCCTCCTCTCCTCTCCCACACGGCGACTCCTCCTCTCCTCTCCCGCACGCAGAACCCTGTGGCACGGCGGCGTACTCCCACCCTCGCGCGACTCGGCGGCGGCGCGCGCCGCGATCCTCCCCACCCCGCGCGACTCCCGGCGGCGGCGCGCCGCGATCCTCCCACCCCGCGTGCGACTCCCGGCGGCGCGCGCCGCGATCCTCCCCACCCCGCGTGACTCCCGGCGGCGACGCGCCGCGATCCTCCCACCCCGCGCGACTCCCGGCGGCGGCGGCCGCGATCCCCTCTCCGCCTCCCCGCGCCTCCCCTCCTCCCCGCGCCTCTCCTCCTCCGCCTCCCCATCCTCCCTCCGCCTCCCCCATCCTCCCCACGCCTCCTCCCTCCGCCTCCCCATCCTCCCAGCGCCTCCCCTCCTCCGCCTCCCCATCCTCCACCGTGCCTCCTCCTCCGCCTCCCCATCCTCCACCGCGCTTCCCTACGCCGCCATGGACCCGGAGTTCCCGGCGTCATCCACCGCTCCGCCAAGCACCCGCCCTCCTCACCGCCGCCAAGCGCCACGCCTCCTCAAGGCCAACGTCGACGCGCTTCACCTCATCCAGGTCGGCCTCACCCTCGCCCGACTCTCCGCGTAGTTTGGGCAATCTTTGTGAGGTTCTTGTTCGTTTCTTGTCCGAGGCCGAGCGACTTTGATGGTAGTGAGGATGATGCGGTGGCCGCGCCGCCGCCGCGCGCAAGTTCGCGTCCGGTGGTGGTGCGCGAGCGGAGGGGCCGCCGCCGCCGAGCCGAGACGGAGGGGAGCGGCCGGAGGGTCGTGGTGGAGGTCGGTGAAGGGGCCAAGGCATCGGCCCCGAAGCTCGCTGCGGCGCGCGGTGCGGCGCAACCGCACGCGGGAGGAGGAGGCGGCGGCAGCGGCCACCGGCGAGGGCGGCGGCTCGGTGGCTGTGGCGTGGGAGGAGGAGTTCGAGAGCGTCGTGACGCTCGCGGCCGCGTTCCAGCCATGGGAGCTCGCCTTCACCGTGTTTACTGTGAGCTATTCTTCCTAGAATTGGATCCTATTGTCTTCTCATGTTGTTCATATGAACGTAGGGAAATATTTTAGAGGATTAAGGGTCTGATGAGAGGTATTGTGCCTATCCTTTTCCCAGTTAGTTTTGGGTCACATTCATGTTTTATTCTGTTACCAATCGATATTATGATTTTTCTGTGTAGCTTAATTTCAGTTTCCGATCTGTTGATGAATAATTGTCTCATATGTCGAGTGATTAATTTTTCCAACGGCTTGGACCTTCCTGTGTATAATCTGTGCATTTAGTTAATGAGAATGTTTCTTTAGTTCCCTTATAATCTGTACAATTTTCCAACGGCTTTGCTTTCATTTTGGTTGTAATAGTAGTTGCTGGATGTCAATCGATCAATCATAGCAAGATTCCCGTGTGTAACTGTATTCCTGTTAATATGAAGCAAATTCTGCTTCTTGATAGTAAAGTATTGTGTTGAGCAGTCACGACAAACATGGACAAGATAATTTCTTGTCACGAGAATCATAAACATATCGTTTAATATGCTTGCTTTTGTAAATACTTTGTTTTGAGTGATTTCTGCAGGTGAGGTTGTTTGGGTCATTGAGTGACTTCTGCAGTCGAGTCTGACCTCCTTTCTTTTATTTTCCTCGACGCAGGACATCAACAGAGGCCCAAAGATTAAACCATCAATTTTGGGAACTGCTACCCTTAACCTAGCAGATTATGCATCAAGATCCGAACAAGACATTGAGATAATTCACCCATTGTCCTTGTCCGATGGTGCACCGAGTCCGCTCCATCGCTTCATGTGAGTTTGTGATGTGATCGCAAGCTCTAGCTAACAATTCTCTTTTGAATTACCATCTGGTGTGATATTCGAAACTTCTGGTTTACATGATTTTGGTAATAGATTTTGATAACATTGCTGCGGATTTTTGGGGTATTATGCTCCGTTAGATTGGTAGTCTCACCGTGGTTTCGTGTTGTCGCAAGATGGGGAGCGGCGCGCGCCGGTGCGATCCAAAAGACGCACTGCGTGACTCGATGGTCGATGCCGAGCGCCGCAAGGCAATGACAACGAGGGATTTTATCTGTGTGCTTGTGAAGTTTCCGCCCTTGCATGTGTGGGTCCCGTTTGCTTAGTTGAGGTGATGGTTGGTTGACACGGAGTATGAAGGGATATTTCTGGATTACTCGAGGCAGCGGGCGACTGGGGAGACCATGGAGAAGCTATTCAAATTGGCAGAGGTTATACCTGTTCGATACTCTCTTTGCATCGTTTAGGTGGTGGGATTGCCCTCTTGCGTAGTAATTTGATATCTATTGGTTTTATTGTAGGCTGCAAAGCTCAAGGAGAAGGTTGAAAAGATGTTTAGAGGTGACCGGGTAAGTACTACGATTCGCAACCATTGTTCAGTTGATCCATCACAATTGTTTGTTCAGTATATACTAATATGTGAAAAGTACATTGCCATGGAGCTTTAGATACATATATTTTTAGCTTGCATGAATTGCTTGGTAAAGCTTGACAGTTTGTGTGTTCTTGAGAAAAAATAAAGTGTATACTGTAGGAATAATTTTGGGCAAACATTCTGACTATTTTTAAGTTGTCCATGTCCGCATAAATTACTTTGAGGTATCTGTTACGGTTGATGAAGGTTCATTATGATTAGTTGTTAGTAATTTTCAGTGTAGAACGGGTTCTGTATTTTTCGTTTCTGTTACCTCCTTATAGATTGTTAGATCCAGGTATAAGCTTCTTTTTTTGGGTCAATTTGAAAGAGAAGAATTTTAGTTTATTTTATTTTAGTTTTTATCAAGTTGAAAGAGAAGAATTTAGGACTTCTAATTTACATCACTTAATTCGATGTGGATTAAAAGATATTCTTACAATCGCATGTTAATTTTATATATCTTACACCTCATTGCTTGGATGTAACTTCAAAGTCGATACTCGTATTCGTAATAGATATTTAAAATTACTATCTATTGCTAATTGTAGTTCAACTAATTAGTTATATGGACTCAGTGATTTTTCCGTAGCATTTTGTCGCTTATATATGTCCGTCGAGGTCATTTTGTTGATGTTTTCTATAAGCAATATTTGTGTATTTCACACTGCAATGGAGCTGTCATAGTATGCCATGTTATATTCGTGGACATCTTGTGGACTTGACGTTGTGAGTAACTAGGTTAGTCCATCTTTGTTTGGACAGGGCATTCGGGTAGAGAGAGGTAGAGGGCAGCAATAACGTATTGCTCACTGCAACTTTGGTTAAATTTTCCTGGTTTGGTTTGTATTGCCCATGGACTTGGAATAGTTTGCTTTTGCAATGTGAATGTATAAGCGTATATAGTTGCTTCGCGAAATGTTTCTAATGAAAGTCGACAGTTTTGGGTTAGAAAGCTGTGTTTTTGACATCAGAATATTTGATTTATGCTAATTGTCCAATTTTCAGGAGGATAGGTGCTAAATGCCTGCGTTGGCTATGTTAATATACAACAAATTGAAAATTTTAAACTTGTGAAATCAAGGTTGAGATAAAATATCAGATCCAGTGGTTGGATTATAGGAAGTTTTTTTTGCTGAATATATGTTATGCTATGGTTGGCCAAACAGTGCCATAATAAACTAACCAGTATACTCTAGACATCTAGAGAAGTACTAACCATAGTTCTCTTTGGGGTGATTCGCTAATGAAGTTCGATTGCAATAATACTTGAAGGTCCTTACTCCGAGTAAAAATAATAATCATACTTGATTGACATATCAGTATTGATAACATTGGTTTATCAGGATTCAATAAAAATACATTTGATAAAATTAACTACATGTAAAGAAAGATGAAACTAATGATGATGCTTAGTTTTGAATTTAAATGACTCTTGTTGGAATAAGAAAGCATGTCTTTTCATAACTCTTCTTCATAGGTCTTATTGTTATTGTATTTACCTCCCACAATCCACATAGTGAGCCGCTGTTAGTTTATTTTTAATTGTTGGCTGTCATTTCAAATTAAGGTCAACTAAAGCAGCCCCGTGGAATATAAGGTGCGTCATAAATGTTTAATTTCGCCAAAAAGATATTACTGTGTGCTTATGGATGTTTCTTTGATTATTGGTTCCCCCTTGATTTTTTATCTCACTCTCTGTTCTTTGTTGTAGAGGGTAAACAAATTCAGGATAGTTTTTTTTTGCTTTCTCATACTTTATGATATGGTTTGATCGGTATATTGGGTTGTGCATCGTGACCATGCAATTCGTTTTCAGCGCTTCCTGTAGAGTTCTTCACATTTTAGGGGAAAATAGTTTCTCCCTTCACAATACCATGGTATTCCCAACTTGTGATATATCCTATGGAGATGGCATGCCCTGTGATGAACTGCAGAAAGAACGTCTAAACTTCAATATGTTTTGCAGTTTTATTATAGAGAGTGAGACCGGTATTGTTGGCACACAATCTAGGCCTCTAGGGACCAGGATAATTAGAATACAGTTTTAAGCAAAAGGGTTACAGGATGTGTAAACTATGTGGATATATGGTGTCTTTTATATGCATTTTAACTAGCTACATGGGAACTTTTTTTTGTCTCACAAATGGTCACCTTATCCTTGTGAATTAGCAGGTTGTAATCTATTCACCAGCAAGAACTGCGTCTCAGCAAGGCTCAGGCAAAGTTGGGAGATGGAAAATCAACTTTGTGTCAACCCAAAAGTATGTTTCTTGTTTTGCTTTGCTGGTTCTTATTTCTCATGACTCATTCATCAAAAATCTTGTGTTGCTGTTGGATGAGCTACTTCAAGAGGAATATAAAATGAAAACAAATTACCTCACATAAATTTAACATTGATTAACAGTCATACTCTCACTTAAATAGTTGTAGAGGTAAAGGTGCTATGATCCATATGGAATTCTTTTTTGGCCTTATTATTAAGAAAAGATAAAAAAAATCAGGCCACGTCATTTAGTATTTTTGTGGCCAGAGTAGACAGCGAAGAGAAAAAAAGGATTAGCCGGCAATTTTTCCTTTTAACTCAAAAATCTTTGTACTTTATAGCTATTACAATTTACAAGTATAGGTTAACTGTTATGGGCTGATTATTGATTATTTTGCAGTCACCTTACTTTCAGTCTTTCACTCACATTGTTCTTGATACATCTAACTGGTTCTAACATTTTAATGCATGATCATAGGTGGGAGAATCCATTAATGGGATGGACATCTACTGGGGATCCATACGCTAATGTTGGTGAAGCGGGACTTACATTTGACAGTGCAGAGTCAGCAAAGGCATTTGCTGAAAAACATGTAGGATCATTCGATTCTTGATTCTTTCTAATTTATTTAAAAGTTTATATGGGGAATGGACAAATGGTCTGCTTAAGTGTCCAAGCTTGATTTGGTCCATGTATAAGTGGAGATAGACTTCACACTGGTCTATGTAGTATAAATATCCAGTAATAGTGAATTTTGTTTGTTGATAGATCAATTACCAAATAATAAGAACTGCTCTGCTGTTACCTGTTAATGATAATTCTGTACTTACGTCATGTATTGTTCGACGAGAAGAGCCGCGTGCCGGACCCGCAGAGGATGATCCGGGCGTACGCGCAGTCGGTGGCGACGCTCAACCTGCTCCGAGCCTTGCCCTACGATTTTTAGCAGCACTTTTGCTGTGGAGGGTGTTAAGTTGGTGTCGTGTTGAAATATCTCAATGCTGAATTTCTTCCACATATCTCCTTATCATGATAAGGGAAGAGCTGGTTATAAGTTGCTGGTGATAGCAGAAATTCGCCTCATTTGGTATTAATGTCTCCACCCCGCGATACCCGTCTCCACCCGAGCGCGCCCTCCGCACTCCAATCCCGCCTCTCACCGGACGCCACCTCTCCTCCTGATTTCCCTTTCCAAAACAGATCTTGGAAACAATCACATCACAAAACGCAATCATCGCCACCCGTGGAAGAAAGGGCGATAGGGCGCAGCGGCGCCGCGCGTAACGGAGGAGGATGAGGACGCGGCGCCATCGACAAGCCGTGCCGTTCCGTCCCACGGAGGCTAACGTGCGGCGCCAGATGTAGAAGAACCCCGGCACCAGCAGAAACACGGTGTCGGAACGCGACCGGCCGTGGCCGTTCGACATCTGCCGCTCGTCCGTCGCCAAAGAACGCCGCGCCGTCCATGATTGCCTCTCTCGGTTCATCACCAGCAGCAGGGTACGTACCAAGTCTTAATCATATCAGAATGCAGCGCGCGTCGAGTATGGCGACGGAGGCGCAATACAGCTTTATGTCACGCTATCAAGGGGTGTATTAAGACAAACGATAAGAATTTTGGCTAAACCAAAGAAAGAAGTTGATGCCTCAGGGAAGAGCACCAAAAATATTGTGTATAAAGACGTCCTAGCATGGTGATGTGGTAAGTAAATAGTCCACAAACACCTATTTCCTTACCGTGTTTCATATTTCTTTATGTGACAAAAATGTTTGTTTTCTTTGTAGCCTCAAGTTTAAACAATGTGGGGATGGAGAAAGTCGTCGGTGGGTGAGTCCAATGATGTTGTCGCCTCCTCAAAGGATCAGTCGTTATGTGACATTCATTATGTGACAAAAATATTTGGTTATACAATATATGAGACGTGAATCTTAATGAATCTGATTGTTCGTTTTATTTTTTACAAATTTTATCTTGTTTTGTATTTTACCGTAGCGTTAGCACGGGCACTATACTAGTTTAAGGAAACTCTACAGCCAGCCCACAGCCCACAATGGCACGGCTCTTTTTCCCTCACGAACCATACACTCACACAAAGAACTCCTCTTTTGTGTTTTTTTTTTCAGTTCACAATTCAACTGCTGATCTGCGAATCGCCGAACAATGACTGAATTGAACTGCTAATCATCTATTGTAGTCATGACAACAAAGTCCTCTTGTTTGCTAAAATCTGAATTGTTAAAGTTTCAGTCACACACGGGTACATCAAGATGCCATGTGATAAATATTCTAAAGATATTGTTTAGTGCATCAGGGAACCTTCTTCCAAAGTTTGAAGGATAAACCTCTGGAGCATACAATTGATTCTGTTACCAATCTTTACCATGCCAAACTCCGTCAAGCAAGGAGTGCTCGACTTGACCCACAGAATCTTTCAGTCAGTCTTTCACATACTTCCCCTTTGATTGGGCAGGGAATCCATCTCACTGAGAAACTCTGCAAACAAATGGAAGCAGCGGGTTCGGTTCCTTTGTGATTGCAGGATATTATTCACCACATGAAAACATGACTAAAACCTGGAATAGCGGGTACCAACAAGCTTGCGGGCTTTTCAATAATCCCTATAACAAACTAAGTTTATTTTCGTTTCCTTTAGGCCAACTCCTGGCCAACTACTATACCTCTCCTTCCCTCCCGGGGGCTCTCCTCCCGTCTTGTTTTTTGTTTAACTCTTCTTGTGAATTAATAGAAGGTAAGCCCCTTGTCCATCTTAAAAAAAGAAAAAAAACCTGGAATAGCATCCAATTGTTCATTTCAAAAGAAAGAAAGATGACTGATGGAGAATCATATGCAAAGGAACGGAGGCGGTGGATGCAGGATGCACGAGGAGGGGCAAGTGGGCCGGCTTTTGGAGGCGCACGGCTAATGTGTATGGGAGCTTAGCTCCAATGGCGGCCGATCGAGGCGGGTGAAGGGTCCTGGCGAGCAGATCTGTTAGATCATATGGATAGATCATAAATTTAGTGATGATGAATAATTGACATTTAGGATATATTGAATTTTGCGTTTGTAAAAGTTTTAGCCGGTGCACTTTTGGAAAACTTGAATTGCAGGAATATTCAGGGTAAACGGTCTGATCGCCTTGTATTGGGCGGTTTGACCGGCTAGCTTTGACCACGATCGGTAGTCGATGGTCCAATTGGCAGGCGTCGACCACGGCAGAACGACCACGGTAAAAGTGCTAGAGGTCAGACCGTTCTCACCATTGTGGTCTGACCGGTCAGAAGTTTTTAGTCTAGAGTTTTGTTGCTATTTTGTTTAGATTGCTTTTCTTCTGGTTTAAGTTTTGGTTTTAGGTATCAAGACGCGGAGTCAATAACTCGCCCCCTTCTGATTTCTGTATTTGATCCTACAGGGTCTCATGTGTTAGTGGCCGTGGTGAAGGAAGGAAAGAGATGGTGTATCAACAAAAATACACTTTAGCACGGAGAAAATGGGAAACGAAAGGCGGCATTATTGCTTTAAAAAAATTCATCTTTAGTTGTTGAAATTAGGGAAAACATTATTAAATGCTCAATGTTTTTTGAAAAATCACAAAAAAAATGCAGAAATGAGGTTTAAACATGATTTAAATTAAATTTTAAATATTTGGGATGTTATAATGTTGGTGCATAAAATATGCAAAAAAAAATGAGCACGAACAACAAGCCCTTCGTGCTGCACCACCATCAAATACGCTGGGGAAGGGAGAGGCCAGGAGGTGCTTTTTGTCGAGCAGGCAGTGGGTGGAGGCGATGATGCTTACCTCAGCAATTGCGACCTAGTGAGCCCGCAGGGAGGATGGTCGTGGTGCCAACGACCGGGGAAGAAGAAGATGTAGGACCGGACAGACAACAGAGGGGGGTGAATGGTGCTCAAAGATTTTTCCTCCAAATATTCACATATTCCTTTTTCTCTAATAGTTACAAAGCTATGAAGATTAGAATATGAGGTCTACTGGAAAACAGAGGAACACAGAACATTGTACGACCAGATCAGAGCACTATGTGGTCGAATTACGACCACTCGGCGGAAACGTAACGTGGTCGAATACGACCACTCAGCAGAAATACAAGGTGGTCGTAACAGACAACGTAGTCGAAACTGACAACGTGGTCGAAACCGACAACGTGGTCGAAACAGACTACGTGGTCGAAACCGACAACGAGTTCGAAACCGACAACGTGATCGAAACAGACAACGTGGTCGAAACCGACTACGTGGTCGAAACCGACAACGTGGTCGAAACAGACTACGTGGTCGAAACCAACGTGGTCGAACCAATGTGGTCGAAGCCAACATGGTCGAAACCAACGTGGTCGAAGCCAATGTGGTTGAGACCAACGTGGTCGAAGCCAACGTGGTCGAGCCAGTGGTCGTAACCGACGTGATCGAAACACGAGCGTTGTCGAAGGCTGACGTGCTCTCAGACTACATGGTCAAAGACCATTATGTGGTCGACACCACGATAGTTGATGACCGTGCAATTGCAAATCAGCACATGGTCATAACAGATCAGATCCTGACTGAGAGATCTACGACCATTCAGCAATCTAAACAATATGCAGTTGCCAACGACAAGAGGTTGTAGAGAAGTCGAGCGACCACACGACTTAGAATCATTAAGCGTGGTCGAAAACGACTAGAAGTACCAGAGGAGGCGCACGACTATCAGAACTGAAAAGAAGAACGATGTGCGATCTTTGCTCGTGGGAAGAGAGTAGCGAAAATGACTTTAAGCATTATCCCACATGTCACAGCAAGCAATAGCATTGAAGAATTCAAATCAATAATGACAACGTGATCGAAGCTTACATCGTGGTCGTAAGCCCGACAACATGGTCGATAGCTTGCACAGTGGTCGTAAATTCAACCACTCGACCGAAGAACAACTTGGTTGGAAATCGACTATCAAACAGAAGTCACTGTAGTTAACAACCACCAATATCAAGACAAACGAGATCGAAAGATGAGTGCGGCCAGAACCGACGTGGTCGTAAGCCAATGGCATGGTCGAACGATCATCGTGGTTGAAGACCGACTATCACCTGTAACCAACTGCGGTCGTAAAACAACTCGTAAGACAGTGGGGGCACACGACCACGGGATCTACGACCATCAAGCAATTGGAAACCAGTGTGAATGAAAATAAACGATCTGAGTCTTGACTGGTCGAAAGAGGAGCGGTCGAATAGAACGTGGTCGTAAGCTTCTCGGCAGAACAGAGGAGGCCAACGAAGTGCATGACCGCATGAGCTAGAATTCAAATAACTTTTGATAAAGAGTTCAACTGGCCATGACACTTTGCAAATAACATGGTTAGGGCCTAGAGATGGCAACGGGCACAAACCCGCTGGGTTTTCTATCTCAAACCCGTGCCCATGAAAGTTGGACATGCCCGCTAAAAAACCCATACCCGTGACAGGTGCAGATTTTTGCCCAAACCCATGCCCACTGGGTTAATGGGTACCCACGGGTCGCCCGTGGGTTTAGTAATGCGAGCTGCAACAATGGTCAATGGAGAGGAGGAAGAAGTTCACCGGCCATCTTCGTTGGAGCCGGAGGGCAGCGCCATGGCCAAGGGCCTCCTGCTGCGATGCGCGTTGGCTGCGGCGTGGGGGCGGCGGGCTGAACTGGAAGGCGAGGCGACGGTGAGGGCGTGCGGGAGGACGAGCATGCGGCGAGAGTGGCGGGAGCTGCGGAACAGGAGGGCGAGTGTGGAGACTGCCGAAGACTGAGCATGGAGCGCCAGATGCGCCGCCGCTGCGGCAACTGTTGAATCGGGGTGGGGACTGGGGAGGAGTGAGTAGTGAGCGTGACCAAGTGCTAGTTAGGGTTAGCCGTATGGGTAATGGGGCATTGCCGCATTGGATTTGGGGGCTTGGGGCTAAATTGCTAATGGGCTATGGGCTAGGCTGGTTTGCCTGGGAGGCTGGGAGACTGACTTTATAACTCCTATGGATCGGGTTTATATTACCCATGGGTTTACGGGTTTGGGTACTATAGGAACGTACCCGAACCCGGCAGACCCGATGGGTTGTGCTTGTTGCCCATTAAGAGACCCATGGGTTAGGAAATTGACTCAGACCCATGCCCTAATAGAGTAAAAACCCACTGGGTATCGGGTTTCGGGTACCCATTGCCATCTCTATTAGGGCCTCAGGAGGTTGCTCTGATCTTTAATTGAAAACTTAGCAACCACAATGAGAGTTCGACTAAATTTCACCGAGAGCGCCCAAAATCAAATTCGAGAGAATAACAAAACTGCTCGTGGGTCTAGGGTAGCCAAGATGGCTTGGAATACAACCCATATGTCACCGCGATCAAGAAATAGCCAAGAACATAGAGAAAGGAAGAACAGAAAAGAAATCAAATCAAGCCGAGCAAACTCAAATAGAAGAAATACACAAGACACATAGTCTAAGATAGATGTATTGCTCAGATGAATGATTTCACATACACTCCCCTCGGGAGGACCAGGCTCTAATCCCTAGAGCCAACACACACTCTCAACAGCCACTCCCCTCGGGAGGACAAGCTCTAACCCTAGAGCTAACACACACACACACACAGATAGACTCCCATGGGAGGGACAAGCGGCAGCCGCCAAGGCTCAGCCAACCAACTCTCTCCAGTACAACACTTTCCTCCCCTCTCCCTTTTATAGGCTCACATGCAAACCTAGACCTAATGAATCCACCCATTAGTCCACACTAGGGATAACTTGTAAACTCCACCTAACATCGGGTTTTACACATGTGCACACTCGCGACAACCCGTAAACACCACCTAACATCGGGTTTTACACATGTGCACACTCGCGACAACCCGTAAACACCAACAAGGCACAGCTGCTTTAACAGACCAGCTCCCCTTTTGTAGGCCTTGAGTCAATTCACCGAATTGCCCCTCAAGCACCTCCCCAGAAGCTTCCTGTTCTCGCACGACCGCACCTTGCTTTCTGACTGACTGGACCTCGACTCCTCCCTAAGCCTAGTCCCGGTCCATTCGTTGCACACGACCGCACCCGGCATCCTGATCGTTTGGACACCGGCTCCTCCCTGAGCCTAGTCCTGGTCCACCTCGCCGTTGCCCGTCATGTTCACCTCCGACAGCTCCAGCTCTGGTTCCTCGTCGTCTCGGCTTGCAACCACCTCACCAGCCTCGATCATCTTCGGCGTCTCCTGACCGTCTGGACCTCAACACCCCCTGTGTCTAGTCTCGGTCCTCCTACGCCTCACCATGACCTAACTCCGAAGTCCTACAACCACACAGACAAGCAAACCATCACATAGCACCGCACAAAACACTGCGATCATATATTTGCATCAGAAGAACGTACTCGAAGCTCAACCCAGCTGGTCGTAAACCACTTACGACCACTCAAATGCACAAGACATGAAGTGCTAGCAGCCTACGACCACACACAAGGCTGCTACAACCACCACGTATCATGCTAGACCACACAGCACAAGCTACGACTATCGATCACTCAGACAGAGCACTGCGACCACTACACAGATCACTACGATTACCAAGCCTGGTCGCTACGACTTACGACTACCAAGTCGTAAGACCTCAGCCGACCACCAAGTCGTAAGCCACCTACGACTACCAAGTCGTAGTACCAACCACCAAGTCGAAAGGCACCTACGACTACCAAGTCGTAGGGGCTTCTACGACCACCAAGTCGATCTCCTTCGACCACAAAGTCGTAGACGCCAAGAATGACATCCTCAAGTCGAAGAAACACCTACGACCATCAAGTTGTAGCTGAGAGACCATGTGGTCATGACTCCATGTGAATGATGAGTAATTGACAAAGGTTTAGGATAGTCGGGTTTGGTTTGTGAGGTCGGACCATGTCGTTGCACGGTGCAACGGGCTCGGTCAGACTTGGTCAAACCTGGTCAAAGGGATTAGGATGTGTATTATGTTGTTTTGACAGGTTTAGGCTTTATCATGCTTAATATTGGTTCATTAATGCATTTATGCTTTCATGTATCGAGCAGTGCTATTTGACGTGGTTGCTTGTCTGTGTGACTGTAGGATGTCGAAGCGGAGTCGTGGTGAGACACGAGGTGACCGGACTAGACACAGGCGGTGTCGAGGTCAGAACGGTTGGATGTGTCGAAGACGGCGGAGATTCGATGTGGTTGCGAGTCGTGGATGATAAGGAGCACGGAAGTTTCCCGGAAGGTGCAGGAGGGGCAAAACGGGAATTTCGCAAGGCTGCACAGGTGGAAGTGGTTCTGTTCGGGTTTAGCCGGCGTAACGGGGGGAGACCCGTTAGCCATGGGCTATAAATAGGAGGAGGGGGCTGCATGTCTCCTTATGGATTGGGGAGAGAGTTAGGGTTTCTAGAGTCAAAAGAGGCTTTGAGAGGTTGTTTTCCCTTTGCTCTTTAGTGGTTGAGAGTAGCAGGAAGTGTCTCCCACGTTCATCCCCTCTCCCTGCGTGTTGTCTCCTTAGCAAGCATGTATGGGTAGTGTTCTTGAGAGGGATTGAGAGGGAGAGGATTGAGTAGAGATTTCATGTAATCATCCCCTGTTCTAATGTCCATGCGTATGAGGACGTAGCTCTTTGTATCTCTTGTTTCAAGGAATGAAATCTCAGAAGTTTATTTCACGAGCTCCTCTCAGTTCTTCGTTTTCTCCTTTTTGGTGATTTCTTGATTTTTTGAGTTTCTTGTTGTTTGTTGTTGGGGAGTGCCAAAATGGGTTGCTTTATGATGGGATAGTGCCTCAAGGTCATTTGATCGAGTTTTCCCGAGAGCGAATCGAACGAATCAAAGATTCTCCTTTTTCAGTTTTCCTATTCTTCAGTTCGCTTCTAGGGTTTTGGTGCTGTTCGTGATTCCATTGTTGAGATGGCTTGAAATTTGGCATGGAGAGTCCAGAGGCTATCTAATAGCTATCCTCAAAGTTTCATAGCCAAAGAATCAACGGTTAGGGAGTAATTTGATTTTTGGCTCAGCTCGGGCAAAATTTCAGATTTTTATCAAAATCTGAAATTCTTGGTTCTTTGTTTGATTTCCTTGTCTCCCTAGCCCTCCTTCCTATTTGGAATATAGTTGTCGTGCTAAGGGACAAAAAGAATGGAAGAAAACCATCAATTCTTCAGTTCTTTGAAGATCTGAACTTTTGCTCGAAAATCAGTTTTCTGGAATTGCTCTCGGGTGGCCTGGGGACAGGGGAGCGGTCAGACCAGCTTTTACCCAGCGGTCAGACCGGCTATTACCCAGCGGTCAGACCGACTATTACCCAGCGGTCAGACCGGGTTTTACCCAGTGGTCAGACCGGTCCCAGTGGTTTTTGCTGCTGAAATTTTCGTTGTTTGCAGTGTTGGTTCTCCTTTCTGTTGCAGTGGTTATTTCCCTGGATGCTTGAGTTTCCAGAGAGTCTTGCTTTCCTCTTCATAGCTTGTTGTAGCTATTTGGAGAGGTAAATTTGCTTGTGAGTACTTGGGGACGAATTTGTAGAAGTTGACATTCACCCCCCTCTGTCGCCATTTCGGTCCTACAGTAGCACTGGCTATGACTACCAAGTCGTAGACCACGAGATCGACTATCGACTATTCAACCGAAGAGGCACTGCCGACCATAGACAGCAGCGGTCGAACATAGTGGTCGTAGATGCCACTGCTGAGCAAGCCGCTGAGACTTAAGACCTTACAGAGAGAACCATTCTCTTCTCAAACCTCAAAAACCAAACTCAATCTCATTAGATCAAGAGTCAATTACTCATCACAACCATGGGGTGACCTCCACATGGTCTTACAATCTCCCTCTTGATAAGTATATTGACAAACACAGAAAAGGCATGATGATAAGTTTATTTTTTGAAAAGAAAAGGAAGAAGATGCAAAAGCCACTTATGGTCTAAAAGAAGTGAAGAAGGAACCCATGACCATGTTGACAAAGCGTGAAATGGAGCAAACAAAGAAAGATCAAGTTTTCTACAAAAACTCCAGATCACACCTAAAAGTCCAATTTTGCTGATAGTCCAAAGAAAAGAGCAGTTGCTCACATGACCATTTTCATAGCAAGATGACCAACCATTCTCTTCTCAAATCTCAAAAACCAAACTTAATCTCACTAGATCAAGAGCCCATTACTCATCACAACCATAGGGTGACCTCCACATGGTCTCACAGAAGAAGACACTGACCACCGCAGAAGGGAAGGGCCAGGCAGGGGAGGAGCTACTTGGGTGGCGCGTCCGTCATGGCGCCGTACATCTTCAGCCGTGTGATCGTGTCAGCTGTGGCTCTTTGTAATGCGAACAGGGGTCCGGGCAGTGGACAGCGACATTGTCTAGCAGCCTAGGATGTGCTTGATTTTGAGCAAGTTTGAACTTAGGAAGAGAAGTAGTTGGAGGAAGGAGAAGCAGAGCAAGAAGAAGTGCAAAATGGTCAACAGTTGTAAAATATGAAGGTACTATCTTTGAAGTGGCAAAAACTGAATTATAATCAGTATAGTAGCAAATCATGAATTGCCCCGTACTATTGTCGAGTGGGGGCAACCACCAGGTGCATTGTTTCCGGGCTCACACCTGCTTTGTCATGGATGCTTATTTGATTGTGTCCCGCTTATCTTCCTTTAGCTTTTGGAGTCCTCGCTCGACCGACCTCGTTTTATCGATGCTCCATGCCTCGTTTTTCTAAGATGCTCCATGCCTCGCTTTGTTGACCTCTTTGGTCATACTATTCTTTATTTCTTTTTTCCCTTTCGGATGGTATAGTAGTCGATTTTTTGCTGTCTGCTTAACTACTTTTTTCCGTACGGAACACTCGTCTTCCTGCTTTTGCATAGGGAGGACAACCTGTACGCTGCAACCCCCTCGTCTCTTGGGGCTTTTCCATTTCCCAGTACAAATCGAATATGGCAAATTTTATGACAAGCCGTCTAAAAAGGTACGCTTACGTGAAATGACGATTTTGCTTCGTAACGCCACTCCACGGGAAATGACGTTATTGTTATACACGCACGAGCGCACAAAGGTGACCATGCATGAACGATTTTTTTTAATAATCTATTTTTTATTATGAATTATAGTAATATACCTACTTTTTTATTTTACATTAATAACTCTCTGTCGCTCCACCGTTGAGCGACTTAGGCTGGTTACCCAATCGTTGGGTGCCAAATATCCAAGTTGCTCATCGGTTGAGCGACTAGACCGTTAAGCGATTTGCCTGCAAACTGTGATACTTCTTTTTATCAAATTTCCACTATGTACTTGCTTCTTTATGCTTTGTAGATTGAGCAATGCCAGCCTTCTACCTCTCACACGGATGGTAGAGGCCACCGACGAGGATGGCGCTCTAGTCAACGATGACGGGGCGGTTTAGACCATCCCGGAGCGGTCACGACAGTTCCTGTTCGACCGCTCTCTATTGACAGCTCGTGTGGATCGGTGGCGGCCCGACACGCATACCTTCCACCTCCTTTTTTGGGAGATGGCCCCCACTCTGTAGGACGTCGCGGTGCTGCTCAGCCTGCCTATTGTGGGAGACGCTGCCTCCCCGCTGGACGCGCCTGCCAACTGGCACGATGACCTGCTGGGCATGTCTAAGAGTGTTCTTTCGGCCGAGGCCGTGGTAGCATACTACGTCTTCTTGGCTTGACAGAGGCATGGCCCATCCCTGCGGTGGCTTTCGCAGTTCCGGGTACGTATACTATCTATTTTTCCTATTTAGTCATGCACTATCCTTGCCATATGATGGGCTTACTAATATTTCATTTGTGCACAGATCGAGCGAATGGACCCAGAGGCCGGCCAATTCCAGGTGTTGCAACACCTCGAGGTGTACTTGCTATGGCTATTCGTTTGGGTACTATTTACCAGCAGCTACGGTGACTCTGTTGATGCCCACCTTGTGGGATATGCGACGGCCATCGTCAACAGGGAGGAGGTGTACATTAGCTAGGGATCAGACGTACTTACCGCGACATACTGTGGCATGTGTGACATCTGCTGCAGGACGAGGTTGACCTCTGTCCTCACAGGCTACCCTCTCCTACTGTACCTGTGGTCATTCGAGCGCTTCTCCCTGGATGACCGATGCTACTCGACAGCAGTCTGTACTGCGTGAATATGTACCACTGGGGTGTGGTGGACCAGCTGACTACAAGGTCTCTTTGGTACTATAGATGGGTACGAACTCTCTTGGATCTTTACTATACGTGTATTAGGGTCATCCTTTGTAACCACTATTCTGGTTTGCATGCATAGTTTGCACAATTGCAGGTCACCCGTGTGTACGAGCACTTTGTTGAGTAGCTCGACCGCCTCACCGTTGATGATATGCACTACGAGCCATACTTTGCTTAGGAGATGGAGGACCGTGCTCCCGCCAGGCTATCCTCACTATGCTGGTGTGACCAGGCATACTGGCTGACGTGGAAGAACCTTGTCTTCGATGTGTTTATCGAGGACTACGTGGTGCACAGGGTGATGGGCTAGTCCGGCCTTTGCCAGGTTGTTCTAGTCCCCGTCGGGCGTAGAGTGCCTGACTCGGTCCACATGTGAGTTACACACAACACATGTCCCTATACTTTTTTAGTTATGTTACGGTGCCTTCTAATTGCAGTGGTACGTTTTACAGGCATAGTAGGAGGGGTGGTAGCAAGACAAGCTGGGCGGGGAAGATGGCACAGTGGCTAGAGGAGTGGGTGGACGCCCTCGAGGACTACGTGCAGGAGGGCGCACCGTACGACCCTAGCATGTATGACGCGTACCTATGCTGGTATGCTTCGTAAACACACATCAGGCTGGTGCATGTCGTTGACCCTCTCCCCGCTCACGTACTAGCATGGACTCATGTGTACCCTGTACACCTCATGTGGAACTTACACGTCACAGTAGGTACTCTCGTGTTTCGAAATGTCTAAGTACAGTTACCACAATTACAAGTTTGATGCTTTCATGTACTCCTTGTAGATGGACATCACCGCTGATATTATGAGGGACACTTGGTTGATCCTAGGTAGGGTCGGCCATGGTTTGGAGGTGATGCACAACAAGCTATTGTAGGCTCTCCGTTGGGCCTACAGTGGGGCGAGGCGTGCCATGACCCTTACATCATGCAAAATGCTCTTAGAGGTGGTCACGTTGACGTGTACGTCGAGGCTAGCACATCTTGTAGCTCAAGTAGGAGGCTCCGAAGGGCCACATGCATGTGCCACGATAGCGCCTGACCAGCTTGGAGGGTCAGGGTGGGCATGTACCATGCCAGTGCCTGACTAGCCTAGAGGGTCAGGGTGGGAATGTGCCTACTCTCGGTGTCTATCATCATTGCTAATCTCGGACCCCTACCCACCAAAGATCGTGGTAGTATTCATTGTTCCTTGAGCTGTTTGGGCAGGGCAGGTCCAGTGGTATGACACTTGGATGCGCACCATGGCCCATGTCGAAAGTACATTTCGTCTCTTGAGGTTTGTTCATGTTGATATATTGTATGAATAAACAATATTTGTCCTGTAGGTTTTACACCCCAACGGGGAGTTGAGCTATCCCCGCATGAGTACCCCTTGGAGGATGTGTCCGACTTCTTCGCAGATGACCCAGGGAAGGTCAGGGGAGCACCTTAGCTTGCACCCATCAATGCTCTTTCTGGGTCGTAGCTTAGCGGTGCCCCAGTAGCCACATAGGCATCGGTGGAGTCAACCCCCGAGGCCTTGGGAGCATAGGTCAGCAAGCTCCTGAGAGCCTCACCCTATCAGGGCACTGACACCCCACTCTGATTGGTGAGTTTTTTAAATAAATTCAAGAACATGCTCAAAAATATTAAAAATTTTATTTACAGTGCCATAATTATATTTGTGAGTTTTTTAAATGATTTACACCATACAACTTCTCATGTAAATTTTTAATCATCTTTTTAGTTTTTATAACTTGAGGTCAATTTGTTTTGAATTGCATTAAATGCACTTTTGACTTTTTTTTGAAATCAAGTTTTCCAAAGAAACTCTAATAAAGAGCCAAGAAAACAAAATGCATTCAAAAAGTTTAAATTTTTTATTTTTGTATGCTCTAGAATTTGAGATGTTACAAAAGCGAAGTTTATCCGTCATCCCAACCCCACCTTAAAAAACCGGCTAAAAAACCTTAAAAAAACCATGAAAAAAACTCTCACATAGAACCACGTGACAACACAATTAGGGTGTGTTTGGTTTGCTGAATATGGACGGCCGGATCCCAGCTCCACCGTATATTGCGAAAAATTCGGGTGTTTGGTTGGACGAATTTACTGTGGAAGCCTGGATCCGCTCGTCCCCGTATACGGTCTCATCCGGGACCGGGAGTGAATGCCATTTCGACCGAATCTGCCCGTCCAGGACCAAGGGAGTCGAGCAAGACCTTCATACAGCCTCATATACAGCCTACCAATCACATACTCATTCAGCCTGTATCCACAGATACATCGAACCAAACACTTTTCTTTTTCAAAATACGGCCCTTCTCATCTAGCTTCCCCTCATCCAGGATATACGATCCCACTACCCAAAAGCAACCAAACACACCCTAACTCATCGCACACACCCATGATCACCAAGTTTAGAATTTATGGTATCGTTTTTATAAGATCGTTGTAAAATACAAGCACGGTACTAGTAAAAAAAAAGTTTGCTTGAAGCTTGCGCAGAATAAAGCCATCCAGATCACGTGAATTACGAAAGACATAGTAATAAATATGAGAAAGTTCAAAGGGGCAAAAATAGAGATAGATAAAGAAACAAAGGCAAAAAGAGAGAGAGAGAGAGAGAGAGAGAGAGAGAGAGAGAGGAGAGTCGAACTTGATCTGTTTAGATGTGAGCAGGCCATAAATCTGATCAGTAGAACATACAGTTATTTAGGGAGTAGCTACAGAGCATACCCAAGTTTCCAACGAGGCACGGCGTGCATTGCATAGAGAATATTATAGGGTAAAATTTTTAGAATTTTATCTGCTCTGTTTTATTTCTTAAAAATTCTTGGAAGGTCGCTGTTTTAATTAAAGAGCACTATTTGATTTGAATAAATTCAACAACATGGTAAAAAATATCAAAATTTTTATTTCCAGCGCCATAATTATATTTTTGAGTTTTTAAAATGATTTCTGCCATACATCTTCTCAGGCAAATTTTTAATCATCGTTTTAAGTTTTTATAACTTGAGCTCAATTTGTTTTGAATTGCATTACATGCACCTTTGACTTTTTTGAAAATCAAAATTTCCAAAGAAACTCCAATAAAGAGCCAAGGAAACAAAATACATTCAAAAGTTTAAAATGTTTTTTATTTTTATGTGCCCTAGAATTTGAGGTGTTACAAAAGGGAAATTTATCTGTCATTCCAACCGCACCCTAAAAAACCAGTAGCTAAAAAACCTCAAAAAACCATGAAAAAACTCTCACATAGAACCACGTGACAACACAACTACTCTAACTGACGCACACACTCATGATCACGATAATGTGAGTTTAGAATCTATAATATCGTTTATATAATATCGTTGTAAAATACGAGCACATTACTAGTAAAAGAAGAGTGCTTGAAGCTAACGCAGAATAAAGCCATCCAGATCACGTGAATTACGAAAGACATAGTAATAAATATGAGAAAGTTCAAAGGGGCAAAAATAGAGTTAGATAAAGAAACAAAGGCGGAAAGGGAGAGAGGAGAGTCGAACTTGATCTGTTTAGATGTGAGCAGGCCATAAATCTGATCAGTAGAACATACAGTTATTTAGGGAGTAGCTACACAGAGCATACCCAAGTTTCCAACGAGGGACGGCGTGCATTGTAGCACGCGGGAGGATGGCGTCGAACAAGGAAGATAAAGCGCCGCATCCGGCGGCCGCGGCAACTGAGGACGTCCCTGCTACCACCGCGCAGGTCACACGTCCTCAGCCGCCGACAGAAGAGACTGGCTGCGAGTGCAAGCCTGCGGTGGTCATGCACCCCGAGCTGCTACTGGCCGCACGTCGCGGCGATCTCCAGCGGCTACATGAGCTTCTGAACGGCGAAGATGGGACAGCAGTGTTAGAAATCGAAAATGCACTCACACAGTACTTTCGTGGACACACGCACTCTCAATCTCAACTCTTCTGTCTCTAGTTGATTCACTCAACCCCTAACTCTCTCTACGCAGCTCTCCTGTTAGAAATTCGCACATTGATTCATCCCTTCAGAACACACGCGAACTCACGTAGAGAATGAACACACATATACTCACAAAGGAACAAATGAAGGAAGAAGATACACTAGATAGCACGCACACAACCATGGACTATATTTTCCTTCTCCTGTTATTTTCCCCTTGCTGTTCACTACACAAGAAACAAACTGATTACATGGGTATTTATAGCACAGACACCACTAGTGCCTCCCCTGGAGAAGTGCTCCTTACCCCACGTTCTCAACTAACTAAACACAACTAATCACCTATTATTAGCATGGATGCATGCATGTAAGGCTAGACCGCTTCCTACTCCAGGACGTGCACCATGACTCAATCCTGCATGCGCATGCACACTGCATGCAACCACACATGCACACGGTCCACTACTCCTTCCATACAAAGACTAAGTCATGATTAATTCCCAACAATCTCCCCCCTAATCATGACTTTGCTATGCCAAATCTTTCACTCCTATTACATGTAACTCATGACTGATGACCCGGCCATCCTGGCTACTCGCCATCGGTAATTATTTTCTGCACCTGTTATCTAGGATCAATCCGCAGGTTCAAGTGGCTCCCCGCTACTCCGGACTCTCCGGTTCTCCTGCACCTAGAATAACTCCGTGCGATACTACTTGGTACAATCTCAGGCACACCACCTGTTGCACCATACACACATGCAAATATACTAAAGTAAAAGACTAAGTCTAGATTATTTGCTAACATTCCTTCTACTCTAGACTCAACTAAAAATAAAGCTGGTTCATCTTCCTGTGCACACATGAGGTTCACCTGATCCCCACGGTCACGCTTTAGCTTGCGGCACTCGGATACTGGAGAGACATCCCTCCCTCCTTGCTTGCCGCCGACGCCGCCTCAACGATCGACATCTTCTCAAGCCGCAAGTACTTGGGCATACACCACTCAAGAACTCAACCTCGCTCTGATACCAAATGTTAGAAATCGAAAATGCACTCACACAGTACTTTCGTGGACACACGCACTCTCAATCTCAACTCTTCTGTCTCTAGTTGATTCACTCAACCCCTAACTCTCTCTACGCAGCTCTCCTGTTAGAAATTCGCACATTGATTCATCCCTTCAGAACACACGCGAACTCACGTAGAGAATGAACACACATATACTCACAAAGGAACAAATGAAGGAAGAAGATACACTAGATAGCACGCACACAACCATGGACTATATTTTCCTTCTCCTGTTATTTTCCCCTTGCTGTTCACTACACAAGAAACAAACTGATTACATGGGTATTTATAGCACAGACACCACTAGTGCCTCCCCTGGAGAAGTGCTCCTTACCCCACGTTCTCAACTAACTAAACACAACTAATCACCTATTATTAGCATGGATGCATGCATGTAAGGCTAGACCGCTTCCTACTCCAGGACGTGCACCATGACTCAATCCTGCATGCGCATGCACACTGCATGCAACCACACATGCACACGGTCCACTACTCCTTCCATACAAAGACTAAGTCATGATTAATTCCCAACAAGCAGCGCCAACTGCGGCGGCCACTCAAGTCGTCGTTGAAGTTGATCGGTCTGCGTCCTCTACTGCGGCGACGTCGCTCCTGGAGGGAGCCACTTTTCAGGGAGACTCCGCCCTCCATGTGGCAGCGACCAGGGGAGACGACGACAAGTTCTTAAAGAGCGCAAGCCTGATCTACAGCAAGGCCAAACACCTCCTAGAAGCGCAAAACAACAATGGAGACACGCCCCTGCACTGCGCTTCCAGGGCCGGGAGTGTTAAGATGGTCTGTCATCTCATCAAGTTAGTTGGAGATGATGATGGCCATGAACAGAAGGTCAAGAAGCTTCTGGAGAAACAAAACAATCGCCATGAGACGGCCTTGCATGAGGCGGTCCGCCTTGCCGACAAGGATCTGATCAGCGAGCTGATGCTGGCAGATCCTGAGTTAGCTCGAGTTCCGAAGGACGACACTTCGCCGTTGTATCTGGCCATCTTGTTAGGCCATGTCAACGTTGCACGATCGCTGTATGAAAATGATAAGGAGCTGTCCTACTCTGGGCCAAACGGACAAAATGCCTTGCATGCTGCAGTTCTTCGAAGTGAAGGTAAGTACCATTTTCACACTAGACATACATCTATGATGCTCGATTTTGGATAATGTGTTTCTGGGATTTGATTCTATGTGCACACATTAATTCTTAGATCCTCATTATTTGCCTTCGAGATTTATGTAGGAACAACGGTAGATTGAACACTTATTTCTTGCAGGGGCATATCTGTAACTATTCCCATAACGGTTTCTATTCAAATTCTAAAATTTATATATCCTACATCTTAAAAGGATATTCCAGTATTATTGCACACTTTTATGGTTGCATTTTAATTTCAACCATACAGTTGCATTTTCTCACATATTGTTGTATTTTATAAAATGCAGTTTAAACTTGTTTATTTACTATCCTCTAGCCATAGAACGAGCTCATTTTTAGATAATGGAAAGAGGTTCCGGCCTCTACCATAGTTTTTTGCATATATTTGTTTGCCATATTAATCATGTATTTCGAAATTCAAGAACAAATTACAAGTGTACCCTTTGAATTGCGATTCTGCAGTGGGTTTTGTCTTTACAGTGTATTGGGTTTCATCAGTTTGTTTTTGGTAAAAAGAACAATTCACATTTGCAGAGACAACGAGAATGCTGTTGGAATGGAACAAGGGCCTTGCCGAAAAGGGTGACAAACATGGCCGGACGCCTCTTCATTTTGCTGCGTCACTGGAAACTCCAAAGAATCCAATTGCGAAAATATTCCTTTCTGATTATTTTATCGTGTTTCGCTACTTCTTCGGGAACATGGATGGACTAACTGCAGTGTTAGGGAACATGAATGGACTAACTGCCATGTTAATGGACGCCAACAAATCCTCGGCGTATCAGCCGGACAATAAGGGAGTTTTCCCCATCCATATTGCTGCCTCAACTGGCAGGCTCCATGTACTCGACATTTTGCTCAACACAAGTCCCGACTGGGCCAATTTGCTCAATGCTCGAGGAAGGACCTTCCTTCATGTGGCTGTCGAGAACAATAGGTATAACATCATCCCATTTGCGCTTCGAAGATCACTGTTGGCATCTGGTATTATGAATATGCAGGACGATGATGGGAACACGGCATTACACCTGGCTGTACAGGCTGGGAATATGCGGGCATTTTTCCTACTATTGATGAACCCAAAAGTAAAAATTAATTATTTGAATAATAAGGGTCTAACTCCTCTAGACATCTCATTGAGACGACAACCCAAAGGTCTTCACCATAGATCGGTAATAAACTCTTTTGATTTTGTCTTTTTTTTTTTTTTTTGCCTTTCAAATTGACCCCAAACGGGGATAAGAACATCATAGCGGCTTGTCTCGTTCATACTTCCTAATGTTCTTGCAGAACAAACGAATTTGGATACTTCAATCATTAAGGCTTGCCAATGCTCAGCCCGGATACTCTCATCAAGACCACAGCGAGAAAGAAGAAGATTCAGAATCAAAAAATGACGATAAGAAGGGTGGTGAACAAGAGGATTCAAAGACCCTGACAGAGGCGACACAAGTTCTGGGCATTTGCTCTGTACTTATTGCAACGGCGACATTTTCAGCAGCTTTCACCTTGCCTGGAGGTTACAACAACTATGGGCAAGCTAACGCAGGCACACCAACACATGCCGGGACTTACTTTTTTGACGTATTCATTGTTTTTAGAAAATGGAACAAAGTTCCAGCTTCTACTTTCTGGGGAGAAAGTACACAGCTGTTCAATACAAAACCAAGCACATAGGCTTCAACTCCACAAGAAATCAAACTACAAATAAAGAAAGGAGAAGAAAGAAGCTACGCTTCAATTCTATTCCTAAATTTCCAACCGAACTTCGCAAAAACCTCCATGAGTACGGTCTCCAACAATCTGCATCAATTTTTGAGATTTGATCTCGCCTCTTTTTTATGTAGTAGGGACCAATGTCGAATCCAATATGTTGCCCTGAAAATAACCTGCAGAAATGTATTAGATTTAGAGTTATTGAATACCATATCATTTCTATTCAACCACATAGCCCAACATAACGCAGCAGCTCCTACAAATGTTTGATTTCTAAGTTTTGGCCGAATGGCATTCAACCAAGAATCAAACATGTTCGCAAAGCTAGAAGGGGGCTGAATTCCAAAGGTGATAAAAACGGTATTCCAAATAAATCTTGCAAAGTGGCAATCAAAGAAAAGATGTTGTATCGTCTCCATAGAGCTACAAAAACAACAAATGGTGCTACCTTGCCAATTCCTTTTTGCTAGATTATCCTTTGTGAGAGTAACCCCCTTTTGAAGGTACCAAAGGAAGATCTTAATTTTCAGAGATATCTTAATGTTCCAAAGAGGGGTCTTTTGGGGAACTACCCCTTCTTGTATCACATACATATAAAAAGAACGAACCGTAAAATTACCCTTGTTACACAAATCCCAAATAAACGAGTCCTCTCCACTTGTAAGGTTTACTGAAAATATTTTGGTCACCAAATCAAGCCAATCATCTAGATTAGAGCCAACCAAGGCCCTCCTAAAGGACACATTAAGAGGTATAGAGGTTAAGACATGTGATACCGTGGTGTCTTTTCTCCTCACAATTCTATAGAGTGCGGGGTATGCAACACTAAAGAGTTTGTCACCTATCCAGGTATCCTCCCAAAATCTAGTTCGGGACCCATCACGAACACGGAAGTGACCACATGCAAGGAATTGATCCTTGACCTTCATAAGGCCAGACCAAAAATGTGAATCCCCCGGTTGTTTTGTAACTTGGGTAAGAGTTTTGTTGGACAAGTACTTCCTTTTAATAAGGCTTTGCCAAACACCCTTTTCGTTAATAAGTTTAAACAACCATTTGCTCAAAAGGCATTTATTTTGGATATCCAAATTTTGGATCCCCAATCCTCCAAATTCTTTAGGCCTACAAAGAATACTCCACTTAGTGAGTCTATATTTCTTTTTATATTCATCACATTGCCAAAAGAATCTGGAACAGTAAAAGTCTAGCTTTTTTAACACACCTCTGGGGACTTCGAAGAAGGAGAGCATGTACATGGCTAGACTAGTTAGAACTGAATTAATTAGTACTAGTCTCCCTCCTACTGATAAGAGTTTACCTTTCCAAGTACTCAGCTTTTTCTGAAATTTTTCCTCTATGACCAACCAATCCTTGTTCGAAAGCTTGCGATGATGCATGGGAATACCTAAGTATCTAAATGGGAAACCCCCCGTGCCACAACCAAACAGTTGCGCATATTCATGCTCAAACTCCTTGGCCTTGCCATAGCAAAATAACTCGCTCTTATGGAAATTGATTTTTAACCCCGATAATTGGTCAAAGGTACTTAAGACTAGCTTAAGGTCCTTGGCCTGGAGTATATCATGATCCAGGAAGATGATAGTGTCATCCGCGTACTGTAAGATTGATAGTCCATCATCGACAAGGTGAGGAACAACTCCACTAAACTTTCCATTAGCCTTGGCTCTCTCAATTAAGATGGCTAACATATCAGCCACTAAGTTAAAAAGAATTGGTGACAAGGGATCTCCTTGCCGAAGTCCTTTCTTAGTCTGAAAAAAATGGCCAACTTCATCATTAACTTTAATGCCAACACTGCCACCCTTAACAATTTGTTCTATCCAATTGCACCATACAGAAGAAAAGCCCTTCATTCTTAAAGTTTGCTGAAGGAAGGACCAATTAACCTTGTCATATGCTTTCTCAAAGTCTAGCTTCAAAATAACCCCATCTAATTTCTTCCTATGCATCTCATGAATAGTCTCATGTAAAATGACAACGCCTTCCAAAATGTTCCTACCGGACATGAAAGAGGTTTGTGAAGGTTTTATGACTTTTTGAGCTACTAGAGCTATTCTATTTGTCATTACCTTTGTAAAAATTTTGAAACTAACATTCAATAGGCAAATTGGCCTAAACTGTTGTATCCGTTTTGCCTCTTTTTCTTTTGGTAATAATGTAATTATTCCAAAATTGAGGCTGTATAGTGGCAATTTACCCTTGTGGAAATCAGCGAAGAGAGCCATGAGGTCACTCTTAATAATATCCCAAAAGGCTTGATAGAACTCAGCTGGAAACCCGTCTGGGCATGGCGCCTTATTATGCTCCATTTGGAAAATGGCAGCTTTGACCTCCTCCTCCAAGAATTCCATGGTTAATAAATCATTTTCCAAATCGGATACCTGCGAGATATCATCCCTCATAGATTCCATCATGGAAAAATTATTACGATCTGAAGCTCCAAAGAGGTCCTTATAATAATTGGTGATAAATCTTTTAAGATTGTCATCCCCTTCTATAACTCCCTCTTCTTGCTCAAGTTTGAAAATTCTAGTTTTCCTATGTTTACCGCTTGCTACCAAATGAAAATACTTAGTTTACAATCGCCAAATAACAACTTAGTTGTCTTGGCTCTTTGATACCATTTGAGCTCCTCTTCCCTTAAAAGGGAGACTAATATCTCTTTTAAACAATGTTTCAAATCAAGCTCCATAGGGCTTAGAATTTGAGTTTCTGCTTTCTTATCAAGCTCATATGTTTTCTTAATCAGCTCTTCCTTCTCCTTTTTATAAGTACCACTCACATTGTTAGCCCAACCTCTTAGGAATTGTCTAAGACGTTGAATTTTAAATTGCCATTTTCGTAGTGGTGTTTTCCCCCTTTTCTCTTTGTTCCACACATCAGCTACCAACTTCGAGAAACCATCCAGCAACAACCATCCGAGTTCAAATTTGAACATAGGTTGTTTTTTTAATATGGGTACCATCACCCATATTAAGCAGCAATGGGGTATGATCTGAAATTTCCCTATTTATTGCTTGAACATTTGCTAGCGGAAATTTAGCCTCCCACTCTGTACTTACCAAAATTCTATCAAGTGTCTCATAAGTTGGTATATCCCTAGAGTTTGCCCAAGTAAACTTCCTATTCGAAAGTTTAAGCTCCCTTAAGTCTAAGCCATCAATGACGGCATTGAATAAAAAGGGCCATTTATCATCATATTTATCATTGTTTTTCTCTTTTGGGCTCCTAATTATGTTGAAATCACCACCGATAAGAATCGGATGTGTTTCTTTAGAACATGTTTGAACCAACTCCGCGAGAAAAGCTTCCTTAAAGTCATCTTGAGCAGCCCCATAAACTGCTATAAGAATCCATTGGAAGCCATCTGCTTTGTTTCTAAGTCGGAATTTAACATAGAAATCTCCTTCGGCAATAACTCCGATGTCAAAGACCTCTAAGTTCACTCCTAACAAAATACCACTGGACCTACCATGAGGTTCGGACCAGTGCCATAGGAAATCTTGTCCACCACAAATGTTGTTTAAAACTGTTTTAGAAAAATCTTTCTTACCGGTCTCCATGAGAGCAATAAAGTCTAGCTTTTGCTCTCTAGACGTGTCTGACAGGAATCTAAATTTAGCCAAGTCACTAAGATCTCTGCTATTCCAAAAAAATTCCTTTCATTTTGACTCAGTCTTATGTTTTTTAATCATCCTAATCTTATGGTGTTTCTTCCTTCTAAAGGACGAATGTGACTTGTTTTTCTTAAAGACAGCTTTAAAATCACAACGTAGGTGATCACTGTCCTCATCCATTACCTCCTCCATCAAATCACCACATAAGTGACCTAGAGTGAGGTTTTCTATGTCCTCATCGTCCTTCTCATCAAAAATTTCAGAATCCATATTTGTTTCAGATTCTATGTGGCTCAATCTCGAATTAAATCTATCAATTTCAATAGTTTTAATTCTGCCAACTGATTCTGAGATATCCCTAGTATTCTTGCCTAAGTTAACACCTAGATCAAGAATAGAAGAGGCAACTAGAGAATCTAAACAAGAGGCAAAGGAAAGGTTATTGTTGATACCTTTAATGTAATCCATATATTTCCACGCCGCTCTCTTCTTTGCCTTTTCCATCACGTGCTCATCCTTGTTAACAATACGCGGGCTGGAACGAGTTGGGGTAATTGTAGCTTCCGTGATAGCTGCAGCCGCCAGCACATTAGCCGGCACTGTGCTTCCACCCTGCATCTGCAGCGCGCCACCTCCACCATGCAAGGTCGACAGCACCTCCATTGGCCCCACAACAGGAGACAGCGAAGGCAAGCACAGATTAGGCGTGCTGCTGTCTAGGGGGCTCAGCTGCACCTCCACTGAACCAAGAACCTCTAAAAGTGCGCCACCACTTGGAGGAATCGTATCCACATCCGAATGAACGATTAAAGTTTCCTTCCCACCAATTTTGCCGCCACTCTCAGCCTCATTATCAACTTCGGGTAGCACACCCTCCACAACTCCTTCAACAAAGGCATTGTTGTCCTTGGCCAACACCAAGTCAGCGCATTCACCCAATGTTGTTTCCACCGCCAAGTCCAGAATACTGGTCGCCATGATTTTGATTTTAGCCTCTAATGTTAGCATTAAGTCAGAAGCAGCAGGCCTGTTGTTTTTAGCCTTGTTGTTGCCATTACCACCCTCTAAAATCATATCATCCCCCTTTAACCCCTTAGGTTCCGAATCAGAGTTAGGACCCGCTTTGGGGTTGTCTTCCTCATGTTCCTCATTGCCCTCAACCTCCCCCATCTTTGAAATCAAACTCCACCTCAACTCCATTGTCATCAAAGCCGACACGTTCTTTCTTAATTTTGAGCTCGAAGTAATGATCCCCAATGACAACATCAGTACTAGAAGGCAGCAACTTAGGATCAAGAACCCCCACAAGAATTCTTCCAAAATCATTCTTGCGGGTGGTCTTCATGTCTACCATTTGGGTAGACCCAAACATAGTGCCTACAGCCCAAAGGTTCAAATACTCCCTCAACTTCTCATGGATACCATATACACGCAGCCACACTTTAGGCAAAAGAAAACCACCCTCCTTAACATGCCACACCTCAAAATGTAAACGCACCCCGGTAGAAACCCCATTTTCCCGTACATCAGCTCCTCCATAGGCGATAGCTCTCTGAAGTTCAGACTTGGATGGGAATTAAACAATAAAAGATTCATTGTCATGCACTCTAGGCTCCCACTTCCATTTACCAGAGACTATCCTTTCCAGTTGTGCCACAAGCTGCTCGGAAGATAGGGATCCCCCACCACTTTGACTAAAGCCATCTTGGAGTCCTTCTTCCTGGGTAGGGGGGGCATGTGGTATATGATAGAATCCACGCCCCGCCACAGCAAAACCTGCAGCATGAGCAACCGGCTTGGGGAGCTTGAGAATTGGACATGGTAATTGACATGATCATTACCATCACAAATGTCACAATGAACTTCAGTCCCGCCATGGCCCTGGCCGAAGGCTGGTTTAGCCACCCTTCCATGGCGAGCACCTGGAGCTCCCCAGGTGACACCTGCATCCCGACCGCGACCATGCCCCCCTGCGCCAGCTCACTGCGTACTTGATGCACGGGCAGCCAGAGGTGGGTGCGTCGAAACGTCGTGCAAGGAAGCTTTCTGGGAAGGCGAAACACGAAACCGCGAGTACAGCCTCCCTCCCCTGGAGAAGAAAACGCTGAGGCCAGGTGGGAACTTGAATCGCCGTCTAACAGTTTGGGCCAAAACAAGTTGGCCCAGACCAGTCGACACCGTCGGCCCACATGCCTCTTCAGTGCCCCGACCAAACTCATTCAGGGACAACCCTGTTTTACCAAGATTAACCTTCCTCAAGTCCTTAACTTTAAACTCCCCCAGCTTACTAACTGAAGACCGATCAAAATTAGGTAAGGGGCCTTTCCAAGGACGAATTTTTGAGGACAAACGCCAATCCGCTACCTTCTCAGTTATCCTTGATGGTAGGGGCCTAGGATGCCTCACATGGCCAGCCCCACAGTCAACCGAACCAAATTTCGGAGACTCAATGTTTTCAGACAACATTGCCTCAGCTTTGATCATTTCGTCTACTGAGAAATCGACTCGCAAAGCATCTCGAATAAAATCTGAACCTGAACTAGATGAAACAGGACTAGCAGCTTCATCTTCTTCCTCAGTGCTATCCTCCCCATCCACTGCCCAAAATTTTGATCTACTCGTGAAATTTCTATCTCCGACTAGCGGAGCAGAGAACTTGAGGAGATCAGGCGCTGATTGCCTTCTTGGCAACACCCCAATCCATTCCTGCTCAACATGGGATTGCGACTTAGCGCACAGTGAGCCGCCTCCATCAAGACGGGTCAAATCCACCATTAACCGAGCTTCACTGAGTGGATACTAGTTCCCAGCTCACACCGTTGAAGAAACGGAGCCACAACTAACCCGGAGACTAGCTCCAAGTGAGCGGGAAAGAGGAATCGAGGACTGGAGGAGGTGAGCAAGACGTACCTGAAATTAGAACCGGTTGGGGAAAAATATCGAACACTTTGCCAGCACCAGCCTCAGGAGCTACCGCACGACCGCTGCTTGGCAGCCACCTTCACCAGTCTACGTCCCTCTAGCGCCGCTTCAGATTGCCGGGGACCTCAACCGCACCCTCTGCCGCCGCCCCCTCCGGGAAGCCGCACCACCCTGACCAGGGTCGCCCCGGCCGAGACGGCGTAGAGAAGACCGGTCTCAGGCGCCGGACGCGCGCGGGACGCGGCTGCTGGACGCGCGCGAAACGCGGACCTCCAGATGCGCGCGGGTGCCGGGGCGCACTCAGGACGCAATGCCACACCCGCCGCCACTGCCCACGGCACGACAGCGAATGACCGGGGCTGCGTGGACACCAGGGGCCGATGCTGTGGCGCGAAGGGGACAGCGACGGCGTGGGCACAGGGGAACCCTGTGGCGACGGGGGGAGCGCGGCGGTGGTTCACAGCGGAGGAGGATGTGACGACGGGGTAGAGGATGCCGTGGGCGGCCACTACAAGAAATTTGAGCATCGGTGATGATACGTATTTGTCACAAAATCATGGATTTTTGTCATAAAAGCATAATAGTGACGATTTTCTTGCGTCACTCGGATCGTCACAGATTCTGCGTCATAGAATGTTCTTAGTGACGATCATTGGGAAATCGTCATAAAATAGTACACATTTATGACGAATAACAGATCGTCATACAATAATATTTATGACGGTTTACTTAGTGTCATAAAATATTTTCTATGACGATACCGTTATGTGGTCCATGACGTGTAATTTATGACAAAATTATTCATCATGAATATATTTGCAATGTCACAAAATTTAATCCAGACATACATGAATGACAAAAAAAGTCATGAACAGTAGCATAATTCTCCAGATAATCACCATAGAATTGTTCCATCAAAGCATATAGAATTAATTGACATTTATCCAATACATGCCATTACAATCATTGGTTCAACACAATTGCTTCCTGTGCAATATCACTACAACAATCAAACAATAAAATTGCATTCCTCAACTGCATAGCATCAACAATCTACATACACACACATTAATACTAATCTCATCAACAATCTGCATTGCTGCTTTATATAACATCCCTCCTCTCATCCATTTCATACTAATCTCATCTGATTGTCTTCTCTCACATTTCCTTTGTAAGTATGTCTGCATATGGTTTTTGGGGCAAAGCAAGGGGACTGAAAGGTGCAATACCTATTATCAGACTTCAGAGTTATCCAAGGGAAATATCCATAGAGTGAATCATTACCTCTTGGCATCATTTGATGATATAGAGAAGTTCCGACTGAGCCATTTGTATGAAATCTGTTAGCAAAGCACACATAGAATGTGGGAACATTAGCCACCAAGTAATCAATCCCAACTAACTGAACAATGGTCAATGCAGAAACTACTAAACAATCAACAAAAACCTCAAGTGACAAGATAATTCATTGATTCATTGTATGGAGATTGAGTTACACATTTGCAAGTAATACCCAGAACTTGATGCTAACAAATTACAAAGTTGAACTTTCTGAACTTGCTGAGCTACCATAAACCACAACTTCTGTAAGAATGCAAAGCCACCCAACCCACACAACAGCCGAGCGTTCCATCTCATTTCAACAAAAAAACACTCTTCGTTGGCATAGCCGAAATCAGCTCACCCTAACTTAGACAAACCCGTGCACACTACACCCTCCTGAACAATATATTCAGTGGGATCGCAGTTTCCCCATGTATATTAATCAACTGTAATGCGATTTTCATCATGCATGATCACGAACAGGGAAGCAATTAACATTCTCTAAGTGAAGTTCCTCTCAGAAAATTAATCAATACGCTAGTGACTACAAACTAGCGAATTAACTCACATAAACTCTTGAAAATCCGCATCATCAATAACCTAAATACTACTAGTAGTGCATTTTAAGCTGAAAAAACTAATAGCTATGTAACTACTTACTGCAATTAGGCAGCTTATCATTAGCATTCTCACAAATCATAGCTTGTCCATGCTCTGAGGCATCTGATCAATCCCCTTTCTTGATGCAAGTACCAACAATATAATTAAATCAGTTACAAAGAACAGGTAAAGCTCATCAAAGTTACAATATGAGAAAATAATCAACATGCTTCATCCCAGGCCAGACGGGGGAGGAGGAGGTTGGCAGCGTCGGCGTCGGAGTCGGGGATCAAACCCTAGATCGCCGCAGCGCAGACGGGGGAGGAGGAGGCAAGCCAGAGAGAGACGAGGGCGTCGGGAGGAGGACGGGGGGCGGTGGGCGGCCGCGAGGAGGACGGGGGGCGGTGGGGCGGCCGGGCGGCAGCCGGCGGGGAGGAGGATGTGGGAGGCGGCTGACCGAGAGGAGGACGGGGGGTGGTGGGCGGCCGCGAGGAGGAGGAGGCGGATCTGGGGGTGGAGGAGGAGGCCGGCGGCCGGGTGGGGGGCGGAGGAGGCCCGCGGCCGGGTGGGGGCGGAGGAGGCGAATGGAAGAGGAGGAGGCGGATCTGGGGGCGGACTGGCGAATGGAAGAAGGGTGGTGAACAAGAGGATTCAAAGACCCTGACAGAGGCGACACAAGTTCTGGGCATTTGCTCTGTACTTATTGCAACGGCGACATTTTCAGCAGCTTTCACCTTGCCTGGAGGTTACAACAACTATGGGCAAGCTAACGCAGGCACACCAACACTTGCCGGGACTTACTTTTTTGACGTATTCATTGTGGCACTCACGTTGGCATTCGTTTGCGCCTTGCTCGCTACCTTTTGTCTCACGTACTCAGGGATGGCTAAAGTTGACTATGAGGTCCGCTTGAGGTACCTCAATTTATCTCAGAACTTGGTGTGGAGTTCAATCAGAAGCTTCGTTGCTGCCTTTGCATTTGGTTTATACGTGGTACTTGCCCCTGTTGCTCACAAGACGGCCATTCTTGTCTGCGTGATATGTTGTTTTGCTGCACTGCTCTACGATGATATACATCTTCAGCGTCTGCTTCTCAGCGCAATAATATTACATGCAAGGGTGGGATTTCGGGTGTGGTTGACATTAGGCGGGGAGATCTTTGTTGACATTTTGCAGCCGTTTTGGTCCTACGTAATTATCTTTGGTTGGCCAGCATATCTGAAGTGGAGGCACCAAAGGTAGTGGCGAAATGGATAAACCATTTCAGTGAACTCCCCTCTGTTATCGATTGTACTAAGTGTGGTTTGCATTATGTTGCTGGTAGGGATGAATTATCACCGCGTTGGTCTGTGCTCTCTAAGATAAAAATGAGAAGTGATTTTATAATGGAAATGAGAAGTAATTTGGACCGGTGGTTGGAGTGATCAACTGGTGCAACCGTTGCAGGGGCTATGCCCATTTCAATTTACATCTGATAGCATTCATGTTAAATCGGGTGATTACAGTGTAGCTACTCACTGTATTACTCATGTTATTTCGCCGTGCCGACAACCACCCCACGAACCGTTGGCCCAGCTTCGCCTCCCGCAGCTCGTGCTCCTGGATGGATGTGCCTAGCAGCGAGCGCACTTGGCTCCGCCCATTACTCTCATTTCAGGGCATTCTAGCTTACGAACCTCTTTATTTCCGTAGAGTAGCTAGCGCAGCGGAGGTGAAAACACAACCGGTAATAGCAGTCTTGTGTGCGACCGGGACAAGCACCACTGCACCAGATGTGCCTCCAATGCAAAAGCGGCACTCACGCTTCTAATAACTGAGCTCCGTAACTATGGTCCTCTGTATCTAGCTTAAAATTCGGTTATAAGCTTTAGTGTATAGATAGGTGAGATGTATTGTTCTTTCCTTAGTTACATGATATACTGTGTATGAGATTTGTATGGCACGGTGCTAGTGGCCACTTGCCCGTAGAGTTTTCCAATAGGGAGGGTGACTATTATGTTCCTTTTTCGTTTTTTCTGCTGCTTATCAATGTATCGGACAGTTCTTCTGCAGGTTCTTTAAAAAAAACACACAATCCTCACTTAAAGAATCTCAAAACCCACCCAACACAACCCAAAAGGCACCTTTCACAATTCAAAAGGCACCTAACCCAACTCATGTGGTATTTCCACCGAACCCAACCCAACCCAACCCAAATGGTTGAAACGAGTTGAAACCCATTTTCAAACCTATTGTCAACCTATTTTTTTACTGATATACTACATGCAAGTGCAAGTGCATTTATAGGAAACTTTTGACAAACTTTGGTATTTAGAATTTCTAACCCACATTCACACCATAAAAAATTTCATAAAATTACCTGAAATTTACTATAGATGATTTGGGGTGTAGAGACGCTACTTTGTGTATTTTTTTAGGCCTAGACACAAAAATAGGACCAACGGTCTTTTATAGAAAGCTTTTGAAAAAGCTCAGTATTTAAAATTTATAATTCACGTTCACACCATAAAAATTTTATGAAATTTGCTGAAATTTATCATAGATGATTTCGGATATAGAAATACTACTTTATACAAATTATTATGTCTAGATACATAGATGAAACCAACAGATTTTTTAGAATTTTTTTTGAAAAAGTACAGTATTTGAAATTTTTGATGAGTAAAGGACCGGGGTCCTATGTAATTTTCTTCCCCTTCGACGGGTGTACTGAAGCCACGCAGAGTACATGAGACAGGTGGCAAAAACAGAGCGTGAGCGGACCGAGAACAAACGTAGGGGTAGCTTCTGTGAACAAACACTTCGTGCACAAATCAAACGTGATGAAGCTTCCGTGCTCATCATGCATCATGATAGAAGTTGCACGCAGCTCCCAAACGTTCGATCGGGTCCCGCAACCTCAAAGTGGCCCGGAAGTAACTCGTCAGGGCACATTGGACATCATGATAGAAGTTGCAGGGAAATGCGGAAACAAATGCTTACATAGTTATTAGCACAGCAAAGTATGCTGAAACTCGCGAATATTGTTCTGATAAAATACATACGGTAACACAATCCGTCATCCATCTTCGCCACCTCTCCGATTTCCTTTCCATCAAGTCAGTTGTGTCGACACTTCGTTGAAATTGCTGCCCAGCCGAATATTATTATGAAGGGCCACAATGCCCAGAACATTAGCTCAAAAATGAGATGTATTATGATCCGGCATATCCGAATACCCAATCTAGCGCGCAGCGCTCTTGCAACCTCAAGCTTTTGCAAAGGTTCTATAATTCCGATGAGCATTACAAGAAGAGTAATCACAATGACTGCAACGGCGGTGTTATGAGCGACGGGAGCAAGCACCATATAAAGACCCAATGCAAAAGCAGCTAACAAGCTTGTGACAGAACTAGACGCGAAGAACACAGACATATTGAAATGCTTTTGACGGACAGACAAATCGACCATTGCCATGCCAGAGAACATTAGACCGACGGTAGCCACGGAGGCACAAACGAATGCTAATGTGTTTGCCATCACGAATGCATCAAAAGTATACCTCCCGGCAAGCGTTGGTGTGCCACCGTTAGGGTGGTCATCGGCTCTATAACCACCGGGCAGGGCAAAAGTTGCACCAAATGCCACCGTTGCAATAAGTGCTGAGCCAATGCCCAGAACTTGTGTAGAATCCTTAATTTTTTCTTGCTCTTTGTCAACGACTAGTTGGGGTTCATGTTCGTTTAGGAAACCATTTTGATAACAACCATGTCTGGCGCCGGCATGCCATAATGAAAGATGTATCAATGCTTGTGGATTCTGTGAAAAAAAAAACAACCAGGAGACACGAACTAAACAAATCAGTATTATTTTCACTTGATTAAAAGAGGATAGATAAGCCAGGGTGAACAGAAAGCAGAAAGTGGATTACCCAATTAAAAGACAAACCACGGGGAAACATGCACTGTGATAGACCTAGTGGAGTTAGTCCACTATAATTTGGTAAATTAAGTCGTACTTGCCGGTTTCCCATGAGTGAACAAAATATCCTCAGATTCCCAGTCAAGACAGCTAGATGTAGCGGGGTGTTCCCATCCTTGTCCTGCGTATTCAAAATTGATGCTACCAACGGTGCTCTGCAAGCATACGAGACTATATTGTAACGCTTCTTCTCCACAGCAACATGGAAAAAAGTCCTTCCCTGGGTATTACACAAATTGACGCATTCCGGGCACTTTTTAAGCAAACTGACGACGGTCTCGAGAATGCCTTCCGAGGCAGCAATGTGAATGGGGAATGACCCACTTTTGTCTGGTTGGTAAGCTGCAGATGGGTTGGCTACTACTAGTAACATGGTGCTGATGGGCCTCCGCCAAGAAACAGCATAGTGAAGAGGCGTACTCCCATTATGGTCTGGCTGTATAGTAAGGTCCTTGTTCCAATCCAATAGAATTTTCGTCATCTCTGCAGTTGGACGCTTTTATGTCAAACAAATGTTGCACTGAAGCTTTCAAGATAGAAGTTAATTCCATGCCATGTCGGAAAGTAATATTTAGTGCAAGAACAACTAGAATGTAAATGAGATGGATTTTCTTGGAAAAAGATTAGATACAAGGATTTTTTTTAAGGTACACCACAACTAATGTGAGCCGTTGATTACCTTATTTAATGGGTTGACCTATTACCTGGAATGGAGTAATAGATTACCGATCACTGTGACATACTAAAATTTTCCAAAATTTGCATAAAATTTTTTTTCGGAAATCTTAAATTGCATCTTAAAGTGTTCTCCGGTTTATCTAAGCTCACCTAAATTTTTCCTCAAGTTTTCCAATAGGGCCATCCCCAGTTTATTTCTTCCTTAACCAGCCTGCAAATCGCCTTCCCTTCCAGCCCGCCTGCCACCATCGTTGAAGCCGTGCCTTGCCATGCTCTGGGCGTGCCGCCGTGCATGCAACTCGCGGTTCCGTATCTTCCCGAACCTTCCTATCTGAGTCACCATGACTGCCTCCTCTTGAATCCCTAACCTTTCACCGGCGAGTGCCTCCGCATTGTTAGAATTAATCTTCATGATTTGTAAGTGGTCGAAACCACAATCGATGCAATAATTGAAGCCGTGAAGCAGTAGTCGAAGCCTTAGTTAAAGCCATGTGGTCAAAGCTCGGCCGAACCCCCTGAAGAAGACAGGAGAAAGGGGGATTTAATGGGGTGCCGAGAGCAATCGAGAAGTATGAAGAAGCTATTTATAGTTGTGGGGCGCCGTAGGGGTACTGTGGCCGGCAACATGGGAATAGAGCTCAGGACGGGACGGCGACGGGGTGCGAGGCGACTGAAGTATATGGGAGCTGGGCATGGTGATACAATGGAGGCGCAGGGCGACGTGCATGGCGACGGGGGCAGGTGCGGCGGTGACACGGGAGCAGTGGCGCGGTGACGTGCGCACAGTGGAGGCGGGGCCGTGCGATCGGGTGATGAGAACAAGGCGAAGAAGAAGACAGAGCGAGGGAGAAGAAGGAAAAGAAAGAAAGAGGGAGGTGGGGGCATTCGGGCCAGAGGCAGAGAAAATGAGAGAGGGAGGAAGAGAGAGAAAAAGATGAGGGCCCACATGTAAGAGAGAGGAAAAAAGAGAAACGGAAAAAAGAAAAAATGAAGGGTTGAAGTAGAATTTGAAATTTGGATTCTTAATTTACATTAGGATTTATTGATTTGTGTTTTGCATTTTTTTGGGATTCACATTTGTTTTTATTTCCAATCAGGAAACTCAAAATTAAATCTGAATTTCAATTCTTGGGTCAATTTGATGGAAGATAGATTTTCAATTAATTTGATTTCCGGATTTTGGTTTTTAGAGTTTTAAACTCACATTTAAATTATTTCGTATCTTTTACCATCATGATTCTTATTTGTATTTGAGAATTATTTCCAGTTATTATTTTGTTTAGCACAAAACTTGGAAAAGTCCAAATAAGATTTTGACAAAGTCTCAAATACCAACAAGATGCAAATAAAAGTTTTAAATTCTTCGCGATTTCAAATATTCAAAATTTAGGATGTTACACTTCTTAATCTTGTTGTACCAAGGATGTGCAAGAGATGGAGATAACCTCAGAAAATCAATCTTCAACCATCTAAGCACTTGGTTGGCAAGTTCAGGAAGAAACTTGGTTTTTGCTCATTTTGGGCTCCCTGAGTGATTTTTTAATCTAGCTATTTCTATCTCAATTTTTTTAGTGTTCTTGCTTATTAGGACAGGTGGGAATTCATCTAGAACCATTTTGGCCATCATCCACCCACAAGCATGTCATATTTCACCATTTGTGGTTTCCAACCCGTTTTTGGTGCAATCTGCTTTCAATCAAAAAAGGTTAGAACTTTCGCAACAATTTCCTTGATTGTTAATTGAAATATATTCTTGACATCCTAAAGAAGGTTCATACCAAATTTCAAGTGATTTGGAGTTTTGATTTAAGAGTTAGCTCAATTTTATGTTTTAACCCGATTTTGGTGCAGCAGAGCTTCACAAACCAAAAGATCCTAACTCTCTTGAGTTCTTTCAGGTTTTTTAATTGGGATAGATTTATAATGTCATGACATAACTTTGTTTCAAGTTTAAAGTCTTTTGGATCAATGGATAAAAAATTACATAGTTTTTTAAATTTGAAATAATGTTGTTTTCACTATTTACGAGCTGAAATTTCAATAACTCCGAGAATTTTTGAATTTTTGGCTTCTTGATCTTCATGATTTCTCATAACTACTGGAGTGAAGATTAGGCGAATACTTGAGGGATAATTTGAAGGCACCATTCACATCCCCCTCTGTTGCCATACCGGTCATACATACATGAAGTTCTTGTGTTTACTCGTTTTTTCTCAAAAGAGAGGTGATTTTTGGGTTTTATTCTTATGGGTGTTTTGGGTAAAATTCGTGCTATGTTCTAGTTTGCTATGACATGTGAGAACCCATCCCACGTCAGTTAAACCATCTAGGACTAACAAGCAAGAGCAAATCGAAATTTCCCTCTTTTGCTCAGTTTTAGTGCACCCTTCCTTCGAATAGAAAAAGATCAGAATTTTAGTAACATTTTTCTTGATCATTGATTGGAATAGATTTCTGACATCTTTGGGAAGGTGCATGCAAAATTTCAAATCATTTAGATAAGCCGATCAAAAGTTACATAAAGTCTTGATTTTGAAATCGTATTGATTTTACTGTAGCAGCAGTACTACCAGGTACTATATCGATACTACCAATTTTACTATAGTAAGTGATACATCTGTGGTATTGTAGTGGTACTACTGAAATTACCATTTATTTCTTGGATTTTTAGTTTCTTGATTTGCTAGGTTGTTTGTTGGCTTTCCATCCTAATCTTTTTAGCCTTGTAGTTATTGAAGTGATGGATTGGTGAATATTTGAAGATAGATTTTGATCAGACTCGCCGTTCTTTTCCTACACCCATCCTTAGAATTAGTGTTACCATTGTCTCCCTCCAGTGGTGAGGCCACGATTTGGTTACGTCCCAAGCTCAGTGGTCGAATGATCTAGACTATCTAGGCCGGACCATGAAAATATTACCCAAGCTGGACAAAATTTTATCTGGGCTGTACACTAGATATTTTCCCATACCTTGGACTGAATCCTACCTTGCCCGGGTGTCTCCCTCATTTCCCCGTGACCGCACTATGCCGCTCCGCTGGAAAATTACTGCCGGAATCTCATCGGTGGCCAGCGCACCGCCCATGCTCTGTTCCTCATCACCACTCCCAACCATCCCACACCTCACTATCCATGTCACCGTGGCCACCTCCACCTCCTAAATCTTCTCCCACCCTCGCCAGGCCACCTTGTCACCATAGGCCCCCACCATCGAGCCCGTTTGTGCCACCACGAGCATCGTCGTCGCCAACCCATATGGTACCACTTCAGGCCAAGCCACCAACACCATAAGTTTGCCCACATCCACTCCATGATCATACACTCGCCATCCAGGCCATAGGACTGCCAGAATCCGCCTCCAGCGAGCTCCGCTCTTCCGCAGCCTTCGCCTTTCTCCACTTCGTTCCGACCGCTGCAGTCCTCCTGTTCCTCAAGTGTCACCAAAAAAGGGTTTGAAGTCCTCGGGAACACACCGTGCACTTGCCATCTTTTCCATTTCACCGCCGCAGCTCCACCCCCATCCCTCTCTCTTTCTTCCCCTTTCTTTCTCTACCTCTTTCTGCCTCTGTTTCGATTGGGGAACAAGCACAATAACAGCTGGTACTATTCACTCATGGTTCAATCGGGCTAGTTGCACCACACCGGATCCAAACAATACCAAGCCCGACCTGATTTAAACCAGTTTACGGCTATTCTAGCCGGTTTAACTCCGGTTCCACCGATTTTGACCACACAGACTCCGGTTCTGCACATAAGGCCTAGCCTAGACCCCTATAGACCCTTTTACATCCGCTGTCTATCTTCCTCCCATCAATTCCAAGCAATCCGAAGCTGGCTGATGATCATTTTCTATCTTCCAAAGTTTCTGGCCTGAGCTTTTAAAACCATAAAAATTAGTAATACATACTTCAAATACTTTATTTGATGTTCATTTTCTTATTTTGTGTTATTCGCCTCACATTACAACACAAGGATGGACCCACTGAAGTAGGAAATGGTCCAAAAGCTTATGAATGAGTAAACAACGATTTTGAGCCAAAAGGTAAGTCATGGCTCTTTTATCATGTTTGCAATCCTAGTAGCTAGAAGTATGGTTTATTTTGTGAATTACTTACTTATCAACAATACTTATTATTCATTAAGTTCGCATAATATTGCCTAGTAGTTAGTTTTCTTTAATCGAATGATTTATTATGCCATCTTGCATAATAATTTGATGTGATTTTTCCTTGACACGCTTCCCGTGCCGTCTCTTTGCTGATGAGCTGATGCATCATCGCGTCTAGCACCGCCTGGTAGATGAGGGCCAAAGCCGCCAGATCTACCTTGTCGTCCACCTCCTTGTCCTTCCCCTTTGGATCGACTGTGCCCCAGACTCCTTGGGCGCGCATGTTCGCCTTCATCTTCATTGCTCATACCGGATAGTTGTCGATCATCAGGAGAGGGTACTGGAGGGAGATGAGACCATCCTGAGCCTTTGTCTTATCACCCATGCTCTGATACCACTTGTTAGAAATTTTATTAAATCTCTACTTTGTCGTCTGGCTACGCTCGGCGTCTTCGGCTCCCGAGACTACTGCTGCTGGTCGATCTGACACTGCTTCTTTAGGGGATGTGCCTGCTTTCTCCTTGTGGGACCTGTTGGTCCCAACCGATGTGATGCCTGGTAGCTGCACCTTCTTGCGCGAAGGAGCTGCCTGCTCCCTATGCCCTCCAGCTGGACGTGATGGGCAAAGCACTAAGCAGCTACTTCCTATAGTTTTCTAGTCTTCACGCGATCAACACCATCTTGCCTCCCTGCTCTTCTGTTGATGTGATGGCACAACACCTTTTTGTTGGAATACAGTACCTCACAGGATGCAGCGTCTCTGCGCCCACTCGATGCGCAAGAACACAACGCGAAATTAGTTTTTCTCTGGGAACACCTCCCCTCTCTCTCTCCTTTATTTCTTTCTTCTCCAATCTGCTGCTAACTTTTATACATATACTATATTGACTTGGATACGACAAGAAAAGAAAAAACTAAACAAGATTAGACTCTAACAGTCCTGAGGTAACATGGGGACCCTTTCCCAGTAGTAACTCCTCGCCAATCTAGACGGACGACCATCCACCTAGACAGACACACTGATTTGTGAAAGGGGTCAACGTGCGATCTCGGGCCGAAGACTCCACCAACGGCCTGTAATGCATCCCGACAACAAAAATACTTAATATTAGAGCGGGTTTTGGACCTAGCTTGAAAGTCTTTGGGTCTAGGGATGGCACGTGGTACGAGGAGGTGCCCTTGCATAGCCAAAACTTCTTTGGAGGAGAATGGGTAGCCTTGGTGTACCATAGATCAGGCTCCTTTGGGGGATTCTGGGTAGCCTTGGTTTGCTGTGGACCGATCCCCAGGTGCAATCGAACCCTAGGGTGCCAGGCGAACTCGATCCACCATGGAATGGCCCCTTCTATAAATGGCGCCACCTCCTCTCTCCCCTTCTTCGTTTCCTCCACTAATTCTTCACTTCACCTCCTCCCCTTATCTGCCCCGGGTCACCACGCTCCCTTCGCCTCCGTACTCCATCGGTTCCTTAGCCCGCTCCGCGGCTGGACAATGTCCACCTGCCTACCAGCTCCATGTGTCGGCCGGTCCCGTGTCCAAGCGAGTCCCATCCGTAGACCTGCTCTGCGGCCACACCGCTGCGCACCATACCTCGTCAGCCCTGGGCTCGCTCCGCCGCCGCACCGCTCTGCACCGGACTCCCTCACACCATCTTCTCGCCCGGACCGCTCCTGGTCCGGGACCACTCGGCACCCGGTTGATTTATTGGAAGGTCATTAGTTAAGTACCAAACACGGTGAATCCATTACGACCTAGTAACCTGATCGATTAGCAGGTCACACATGCATAAGATCAAAAGAAGTCTTCATGAATAGACACGGCCAGAGTCTCTTTTACCTTTAAGTGGGTAAGGTGGTGTATAATAAAAGACCTCTAAATGCAATCCAATATGGTACTCCATCTGTATCGAAATATATGACATATAATAGTTTTTACCAAACGAAAGAAATAAATCTTATGTGGTCACCTACGTTTAAAGGAAATTGGGTCAGAGCTCCAATTTTTATTAACTTAAGAAACAAAATTCTTAAAACGTACCGTACCTGTCAATTGTACATAAACATGCCCACAAAAATAGACAAACAAAACTAATGTATGGTAGTACAGTAGTTACCTATGTTCCGAAGGACAGCGGCATGTAACGCATTTTGTCCGTCTGGTCCAGAGTATGACAGTTGGTTGTCTCCCTCATACAATTTTTCTGCAGTGGGGAACTCTCTTAGCAGGATGGCTAGGTACAATGGTGAAGTGCCTACACTTGGGACACGGGCCAATTCTGAATCCTCTGTCAATAGCAAGCTGACTATATCCTCATTTCCACTACGGATTGCCTCATGCAACACAGTCTCCCCACGCTTGTTCTGCTTTCTAAGTAATGTCTTCAACTTCTCACTGCCATCTGCCTCACATTTCGCCAAATCTACAAGATCAGACACCATTCGGTGATTCCCGGTCCGAGCAGCACAGTGCAGCGGCGTGTCGCCCATCTCGTTCGTAGCATCCAAGAGGTGTTTGGCTTTGTGATAGATCACATACACGCTATCTAGGAAGTTATCCCCCGAGGATCCTGCACAAGAAGCACGATGTTTTTTTGGGACCAATTCATGCTGTGACTGACTACTGTGTGGGCTATATGTGTAAGCAGTCTATGCGTACCAGATTTTGCTACGACATGGAGGGCGGTGTCTCCCTGCTGTGTCGTTCCATCCAGGATCGACTCTGAAGGGGGCACAGCAGGTTGATCAACACCCTGCTGTACTGCTTCAGAAGGAGTTTGCTGCATGTCTGAGCTCCCGTCGGTGTTGTTGCCAAGCTGATCAGTACCGGCATCAGTAGTAGAAGCTTGCTGCTGGGTCAAGATTCCATCGGTAGCATTGCCAGCTGGCTGATCCGTGACTTCCTGGCAATGGAAGCATTGCCAGCATCTGTAGTAGAAGCTTGCTTGGCTCAAGCTTCCATTGGAGGCATCGTTCACGTTGGGCACGGCAACAACGACCTGTGGTGCCACCGCCGCTGGGCGCACCGGTGCATCTCCCCAGCTCAGAAGAATCTTTAGCGCCTCGCAATCCCCACTGCTCGAAGCCATTAGCAGCGAGGGTTCCATGACGCACGGGGATAGGGAAGACATCGCGACCTCACCCACTGGGGTGATGGGGTTCTGTGGTAGCTCGGTGTTCATCGGCTCCATCACCACCACCAGCTGCTAGAGGAAACCTCCGTTGTCGCACTGAAGTAGGAATAATTTTTTCTCGAGCAAGAGGTTCAAGATGGAAATGTTTTGTAGGATCGTCGATAGCAATCAGAGGGGGGTAAATGATTGCAGCGTACAGCGAAAATCTTTTTTTTAGATTTTCTACCCTTTAATATGCAACAACTAGAAATACCAAAAACCAAAAAAATTTCTGATTTTACTGTAGCAATTACTGTAGCGAATTACTGTAGCGCGGCACTGTGGCAAAATGCTGTGGGTGCCACTGTAGCAAAAATACTGTAGCAGCGACTAGATAACGAGATCCGATCGACCAGCGAAAGTGCACGTTTTTTCTTAATCTTCTAATCAATTTTTTAATTAAAACTAATTCATGTATGTAAGCAACAAAAATATCTAACTGTAGATCGATGCATGGAGAATTTATAGGAATCAAAAAATCAAGAAAAAGATAATAGATGCAAAGTAAAAAAAACTCACATACTTTATTCAAAAACCGTGTGTACTGTTCATCCTATTGATTCTTCGTCACGGCCGCTGCATCCTGCTCAAATCCTCTGTTTTCTCTCTTCGCGAAAAAACTCATACCGCACTATCCTCAAAACAGCGCGTATATTTTTCTTCTCCACAGCTGCACTCATAACCGGCGGCTGCATATTGCATATATATGCAGCCCCTAAAAACACCTCTTCAAACTCTACTTAAAATCTTAATCCAACTCTAACTAGGCCTTAAAATCCTAATCCAACTCCAACTAGGCCTTAAAATCCTAATCCAACTCCAATTAGGCCTGGGCCTTTTTACCTCAACTAGACTTTTGGCCTACTAATTTTCAAGGGACCCGAAACCCTTCCTAACACGGGTTTTCACACTCATGACTTTTCTAACGCGTCACGTGTCGAAGCCTCCAGGACCACACCTCCCTTAGCTTCTCCACGTATCATCCACCTTTGATCTCCATGCGCCCCAAGCATGAGCCCGATCATCCCATGACATCCTCGACCGTCTAAACCTCGGATCTCCCTATCCTAGTCCCGGTCCTCCTCGTCATCGACCATGATCACCTCCATACTCAACCTGCACATGCAAAGACCAAAGAACATCCTTCCGGAACAAATTCGTCCAAACTTGACCGCACACACACAACACAACTCGCATAACAACGCTAAATAAAATCACCAATTATTCATCATAACAAATTAACCTTTGTCAATTATTCATCACCAAAATATTATAAACCTAACCACATGGTCTAACATGTTTGATTCTCGATGTATATAAAAGCTATTTAGTCCGTTATTATATACTGATTAACGGAGGCGCGTTGGAACGCGCGCTTTCGGAAAGACGTTGTCGGGACGCGCGTGGTGCGTCTGGTAGGTCAACCGGGCCAGTCCACGCGACATGATCGTTTTTTTTCGCCTTAGTGTTCGGTGTTTGTTCAATAAATAAACTACTAAATAATTAAATTATCTCTACTGCTTAAAGAGGAAGTTGACATCTCTTTAAAAAATCTCTCCCTCACCCCGTCGCATTGCACCATCTTCCGTCCTGCGTCCCTCCACCTCCCCTAAAAAACGTACCGAATAAACCGGACAAACTCCGAACAAAATCATATTGCTGTGAACGAACTCATCTAATCTCAACAAAACTTTTGTCATTTCTACTAAAGGCATCTTAACAAACTCACTTCATCTCAATTAGCTCTCAACTAAAAGGCCCCACGAAGCCGCTTCTTACCTGTGTTGACGTAATCGCGTAGGGTGCTTCTCTCTACTCTCCGCAAGCAACATGGCATCCGAGATTTCGGGGGACCTTAAGTCCTTTGGCCTCCGTCATCCTCCTCCTCAATCCAGATCAGGGTTTTCAATACCGATCTATTTTTTTACCGGAAGGGCTCATACAAGTAATAATCCTGATAATATGAAATTTTGGTGATTTTTGACCCAAAAATTTCAAACAAAATTTGAATTTCAAAAAATTGTCGGAAATGGTGAAAATAGGCCGAAAATTGGTTCAAAATATCGGCCTGTTAGACTGTGTGGATGGTCGTAAATAAAGTGATGATGAATAATTGACATTTGGATTATTTTGGATTTTGTGCTTGTGAAAGGTTCGGTTGATCGCAGTCGAACATTTCGCTTTCGAGTGGTTTTGTTCAGGTCCGAATGGTTTTACTCTGCTTCGAGTGGTTTTAGTCGGTTTCGAGTGGTTTTGGTCTTGTTCGAGTGTTTTGATCGGCTCCGGGTACTTTTGGACTAGTTCGAGTGTTTTGTATCAGCCTCCGAGTCATTTTGGACCAGCCCGATCGGATTCAAGTGGCATCGGACGACTTTCGAGCAACAATGGAACATTCGATGACACTACGACCACAACCACGTCCAGGTTTCGAGCACAGCACTACGACCATAGCTAAACGACTTCGACCATATCTAGCTTTTGACCACGGCTGACTTCGACCACATCCGGCTTTGACCACTGTTGTACGACTTCGACCATACGACCACGGCAGGTAATCATTTCTACAGTACTTTTTCATGGTCGTAGCTACAGTATTCGATAGTCGTAGACTTTGTGATCAATAGTCGTAGAATTTACTGGTCGTACTCGATACTCGTAGATTTTACTAGTCGATAGTCGGAAGCTTTGTCGTCAATGGTCATAGATTTTGTGAACTGCTCTCATAATCGTAGATTTCACAGTCTTGTTGATACTCATAGACTTTGCGGTCTACCGTCGTTATCTTCGGTAGTCGAAGGCTTTACGATCGGTTGTCGTAGGCTTCACGGTTGGTACTCGTAAGCTTCATGGTTGGTACGAGTGCTTCATTCTTGAGATCTTCAAGTACGTCGAGTACTCGTATTGAGCCAGCGGTAGGACTGGCTTTTGGTGATCGGTGAACAGTACCCGAAGGATAGAGGAACTCGGTAGTCGTGGTTTGCATGATTGTGGTCTGGGATATGATCAGTACTCGGTAATCGGTACTTGATGTTTCTAGTCGGTAGCGATGGTTTTCCCGAGTTTTTGTGCAATGGTATTTCCCGAGTACTTGTTGTTTTCGGGTACCTGGTAAGTTAGTGGTTGTTTTGAGTGGTCTGAAGTTGGTGTTTTAGATAGCGATAGAATGAGTGGTCGTGAACGACCTGGTTGATGGTTGTGGATAGACAAGGGTGTATTTTGCGTGTGTGATGATGACGGTCAAGTTGGGAGAACTTGTGCCAGGAGAATGTTTCTTTGGTCTTTGCATATGCAGGTGGGCATGGAGACGATCATGATCAATGATGAGAAGGACAGGAACTAGGAAGGGATAATCTGAGGTCCAAGCGGTCAAGATGTCACACGAGGTGGTTGGGCTCATGCTGGAGGACGTGAATATCAAAGGTTGATGGCGCATGGAGGCATGGAGACGGTTACGTTCGGTGACAAGATGGATTGGGACTAGGAGAGGGTATTCTGAGGTCCAAGCGGTCGAGATATCATGTGAGGTGATTGGGCTTACGCTAGACCACATGATGATATGTGAAGAAGCTACAAGGGGTGCGGTCCTAGAGGTTTCAACACGAAAGTTGATGGTGCGTGATGGAGATATAGGAGATGCTGTCCTGGAGGCTTCGTCACTTATTGAGTTAGAAGTTGTGGATGGAGTCCATAACTTGTAAGAGGTAGAGTTTAGTTAAAACCCATGTTAGAAAAGGTTTCGGGTCCCTTGATTTCAGGAAGAGATAGGTTTGCGTGTCTAAGGGATAAGGACACGGTTTGAGATGTTCGTGTTTGAGGTAAACACGGATTGGGACGTTAGCCTATAAAAGTAGGGAGAGGCTAAGGGCTAACAACACCACCCGTTTTTGAGGGCTTTCATTGCGGAAGTTTTTAGGGGTGCCGTGAAGGCACTTTGTAGCCACAAACTTGTTGTGTCTCCAAAATTTCAAATCTTTGAAATCTTTTTGATTTTTGTTTGAATTCCAAATCTTTCCCAATTCGACAATTCTCAGTGAATTCCCGCTTTATTCTTTTGGCCTTCCCGTTTTCCCCTCCCGCTGGCGCCTTCCTGCGTTGCCGCCGTCGCTGAACCGCCGTACTGTTCGGTTGTCCACGCGCCGTGCGGTCACCGGTCGGGATTGCAGCCGCCCACCCTTCGCGCGTTCACATCCACCTGCACACGTGGTCCCACTGCCCAGTTGCACACTCCTGCTCCTCCTTATTTCACGCGTTGCAGCTCACGCGCTCATTTCTCTCGCTGCAGCACTCCACTTCGCTCCCTTGGTACGCACGCTTGTGACGCACCTTGATCTCCAAGCTACTGCAAACACCTACAGAGCTCCAGTGCCACCTTGCCTGCTCCCCTGCACGATGCAGCTACCCTTCCTTCGCCGCTTGGGAGATATGCCCGAACCGTCCTACTGTTGCCACCGCCATTCGCCGCCTTGAAAGCTCCCCTGCCACTGCTAAGAACCTCACACTACTCTCAATTAGCCTCCCGAACCACCAATTTGGATTTCGACTCATCGTATCGCCGCCGGCAATCTCCACTGCGCTGGGTGAGCTTTCCACTCAATCCTCTCCATTCGTTGATTAAAACTCAATTGCTTGTGTTAGTAGTATCTTTGTGGCTCCTTGAGCATATTTGTAAACCCACCTTGGTCAAAGCGTGTTCCTAGAGCTTCGGCAAAGTGAGCCACCGACGGTAGGAGCACCCTCTCCGTAGGCAGCCCAGCTCAGACCATCCTAGTAAAAACCACCACCACCTCTGAGTTCGCCTTGTCCAGTAGATGGTTAAAAACCCTATCCCCTCGTCGGAACTCCACCGAAGCTGCCTCGTGCCATACTCTAGCCGTAGCGCCTCTTCTTGCTGTTAGCCAAGACCACTGCCACTCAACCCAGCCAACCTCAAAATTGGAATCCTTGTGGTCCTAGGAACCTACCATAATCGCTAATTGTTATTTCGACCACGGATGCCCCTTTTACCTCATTGTTGGAAATCTCCAGCCCAGCTTCAACTACCCCACCACTTGAGGTCTCTGACCACCTTATGGTTGAGGGAGACATCGACCACTTCACTTCGAGTACTGAGCTTGAACCACTCGAACGTCGTTTGATGCATTCAAACCACCCGATTACCATCCGATCATTTAAGTCACTCATACACAACCCGATCTTTGTAGTTACTTGGACGTCGTCTAATCTCCGTAGTAACTCGTCCACCGTCCGATCTCCATCGGCTTCGCAATCAAAGTCGAACCTCGACTACTCGTCGGACTTCCTAGTCGTAACCGAGCTACTACGACTACTCAGGAGTTGTTTCAATCACGTTGTGGTTTTCAACCACGATGTGGCCTTCGACCACGTTGTGGTTCTTGACCACGGTGTAACTTTTGACCACACTATAGTTTACGACTGTATTGGACGTTCGACTATTGTGATCATAACTCGGATACGACCACGTCCTCCAGTTTTGCAGAAACCTCCGACCACCTGGGTACTCATAGAGTTCTACGAGTATGAGTAGCAACAATCTACAGTGAACAGTATCAACCCGTTACTATTAATCTGAAAATTCAAAAAATTGATTAAAAATTATAGAAAATTCTAAAAATCCCCAAAATACCTTCTATTGATTGTTTCGATGCCGTGAATCCATTTCTCACCTCCATTCACCAAATTAAACTCCAGTTAAATCCAAACCCCTCTAGTTGAATTTTATCGCATTTTATTCCTTTTTAATTTAGTTTATTTTTCTTATCTTGATTAGATTCAAGTGTGGACTTATATTGCTATTTTGTGTGTTTGCGCTAGCTTCCGATCTCTCCGAAGCAACAGTTCAAGGATCAGACCCAAGCACCGAAGTTTACAAACTCATCGAAGTTTCAAATCAGCAAGGCAAGTTACAAGTTTTTGATCATGTTGAATACCATGAAACTTACATTATTTAATTAATATATTTTCATTACTGCTATTTGTGAAATGCTAATTTGATTGAAATAAATGTTTAGAATGACATGATAAATAGTTAAATCCTACCACTGATCAATGCCCTGTTTTTACTTTGAGGCCATATTCACCTATTTAAATTATTGTATAAATAATTATAAATCATTTCATTAAAAATTTTGTATAATTAAGTGACTTGGCTATTGGCAAGTAGGGTTTGTAAATTGGTGCTAGGGTAAGGGTGTGCTGTGGAAAGCCATGAGATGAACTCCGTCCACGGCCTTATCGTAGGGTGGACGCTGGTTTGGAAGGGTGGTAGTGCCATCGAGCACAGTTGGAGTTGTGGTTGGTGCCTCAGGTGAAAAGTGAGGACGAGAACCTTATGCTAAGTAAAAGACACAGTAATCGTTCAACCACAGGAGTTGACTTGTCAACCCTAGTTTAGTAGCTGCTCAACTCGATTGAATCTCTACAGGATGTAGGAGTGTTGATGGTGGGGAGTTAGGTATGCGGAACGGTAACACCGTACCTAACAGTGATAGAGGTAACTCAGACGGGCAGAAGGTTTAGGGTTAGTGTGTGAGCCATGTCTAAGTAATTCTATCGGGTAGAGTCTATATAAAGAATTGAGTAGTGAAATGACCTGGTTTTCTTAACTCTGTGCAGGAGTTAAGAAATCGTGTGGGTAAAGTTGGGCAACTCTGCAGAGTGAAATTAATGGTATTCGAATACGCCGTGCTTCCGGTTAAATGAAGCTGTGTTAACTGGGTGATTCCAACAACGAAGCATAAGTAGATTTTATAATGTTTTAATGTGAGAAGCTGTGTAATTAATTGTTAAAAAGAAACCCCTTTAATCTTAAGGATAACTGTTTTGTTTTACGTATGGCCAAATAAAAATTGCATCCACTCAAATTAATAAAACTAGTATATCCCTTCCTTTGAATATCCATGCAAATAGTAAATCAGAGTTTACTTTTGTGACTTGCTGAGTACGGTGGTACCCATAACTTGCTAAACAACCAACAGAAGACCAGGAGAATCAAGACTTCCAAGCAGAAGGTGAAGTTCCTGAGGAGCCGTTCTTCCCAGAGGATGAGAGGTTTTAGGTCTCAGCTGCGCTCAGGTCGCCTGGGAAGTTTTTGTGATGTAATATAGTTTTGGGCTCGCTCGCCTATTGTGTTAAAACTGGTTGTTAAACCCTGAGTTTGTAATAAAAGTATGGTTATTGTGTTGTAAGCTTGTACTATTGTGGTGCGCACCTATGTACATTGCTCAGTAACTGTTCAGTTCTGGGTAGTTACGAGAATTAGTAGCGCCTTCAGAAATAGGGGCGTTAAATGAGCATGATGGTGGCATGATGTGGTTGGTTAGGCGGATACGAGCTCCCACGGACTGAGCATGATGGAGGCTTTGATGCGGTTGTTTGGCGGATACGAGCTCCGACAGACTGAGCAGTTGCGAGGAACATCGAAGATGATCTGCTGGGGCTCCCAAAGCAGACCTTCGTACCCAAGTCTAATTTGTAGAAGCGCATTGGCTGAAAGGAAAGAATTCTGGGCTTAAGTGCAAACTGTTATTTGTTTTAGAGCATGAAGTAATTTTATATCTGTAGCACGCACGTGTATTCGCGCATTCAGCACGCGCGTGTGTGTGTATATATTTATATGAAAAATATCTTTTACTTCGAGTGTAATTATATCCACTTCTAATATCCTACCTAAACAAATTTGAAATACTCATTTATCACTTTAGATATACTCATACTAATTATAAAATAATACAATGTGAACATTATGAAAAAATTGTAAAGGAGTTTATAGTTTTTAGCGTATTTTATAAATACCTTCATATACACACATAAAAAGAAGTATGTAAAAAAAATTATACATACCATCTCTGAAAAATTATTCATACCACCTAGATGATCTTAAATACTCGTATACTATATGTACATATCATCCATTACGCGAAATATTCCCTACGTTGTGAGATACGGCATAGGATATAATTACACCTAGAAGTAAAAAAGACTTCATATATATGTGTGTGTGTGTACACTAGTTACGTACCCGTGCATTGCAACGAAACTTATTCAATGTATAGAGAATTGTGCTATAGAAGATAGTTGCTCTGATTGGTTGGAAAGTGGAGAATGGTGAGAAGTTAAGAGAATACAGCGGTTGGAGGAGAATAGACGTACAACCACCAACTCATTATTTTATAAAAGTAATGATATATATATATATATATATATATATATATATATATATATATATATATATATATATATATATATATATATATATATATATATATATATATATATATATATATATAAATATATAAAATTAGTATACAAATATACCTAAAGTGATAAAGGAGTATTTCAGGTTTGTTTAGGTGATATATTAGAGATGGGTGTAATTACACCCGGGTGTAAAAGGTATTTAGATATACTCATACTAATTATAAAATACTACAATGTGAACATTACGAAAAAATTGTAAAGGAGTTTATAGTTTTTAGCATATTTTATAAATACCTTCATATACACACATAAAAAGAAGTATGTCAAAAAATTATACATACCATCTCTAAAAAATTATTCATACCACCTAGATGATCTTAAATACTCGTAATATACTACACGTACATATCATCCATTACGCGAAATATTCCCTACGTTGTGAGATACGGCATATGATATAATTACACTTAGAAGTAAAAAAGACTTCATATATATATATGTGTGTGTGTGTGTGTGTGTGTGTACACTAGTTACGTACCTGTGCATTGCAACGAAACTTATTCAATGTATAGAGAATCGTGCTATAGAAGATAGTTGCTCTGATTGGTTGGAAAGTGGAGAATGGTGAGAAGTTAAGAGAATAAAGCGGTTGGAGGAGAATAGACGTACAACCACCAACTCATTCTTTTATAAAAGTAATGATATATATATATATATATATATATATATATATATATATATATATATATATATATATATATATAAACAGAGGAACCATGGTGTCTTGTCTGGGCACCAAGCCTCCTTGTCTTTGGATTGCTTTTAGATGCATGCTAGTGTGATTAAACTTTCCATCTATGATTGATTTAGCATTGCACTAGCACTCATCTAAAAGCAGTCCAAAGGCAGAGAGGATTGGTGCCCAAACACCATGGTGCCCCATTTCAGCGTGCCATGATGACTCAAAACATTAGTGATGCAGTTAACACAACAGCCATCGAGGGATTACCTCCTGATATAACGGCGATGATAACTATTAGATTCCTTTTATTTGTGTGAAAATAGTAAATTACTTAATTATCTTAACTCTGTTTATGTAGTTTTTTACATAGCCTATTCTAAACTAGAAAAAAAATTATATTAGAATGTTTTTCTAAATTAAGCGTAGGAGGCTGCATCAATTCCTTTAGTTAGATCAAGCAGTGCGATCGGTAGTTGGGATTAATTAACAGTGAGGGGCAAAACTTTCGGGTCAACGTCCGTCAAAAAGAATGTCATGAAATTTTAGAGCGCCAAGAAACTCAGAGACTCCTTGTGCATGGTGGCACTCTAGCCATCAAGAGAGCTAGAACTTAATAAGTTGAGCGTTAAATCGTGGCCCTAGTTATTACTATATTCAAAGCTAAAGTGACCAATAGAGGAAATAAAGCGCCAATTTAGTGTTCTTTAAATGTAACACCCCGACCCTCCACAGGGCCCAAGATGCTACCACCATCCACTTACCAATTCACAAGTGTTGCTATTCAACTGAAAGCAGCACCTTCTCTGTTCTTTTACATCATTACCCACAGATATTAAACCACAATTAACAGTAGGGTGATTGCAAAAGCAACTAAGTTCATATTTCACAAGATAAACATAAACAGAAACGGTGGACTCCACGACCATGGAGATCCGCCATCCTGGCTTGCAATCAAGCTAAACCAACCAGCGAGCCACAAGTCTAAACATTATATTAGACATAGAACCTCAGGGTACGGCTAAACTGTTATTTCATATGTGCAGTGCCAAAAGTGCTATCCCATTCCATGCATGTCGTCATTCTTCACCTAAAAACAACGACAAAGCAAGGGTGAGTCCGGAGACTCAGCAAGCACACGATAAAACAGTAACATCACTTTAGCAATTTCAATCAATTTCATGAACTGTAATCTGTAATTCCACTCTATGACTGTAAACTGTAGGCTAAGTTTGTAACTGTATACTGTAAATCAATTCTATGTCTGTAAACTGTAATTCAACCCTATATCTGTAAACTGTAAAGCGCAATCAGATATGTAAATCAGTAAATCACAATCGTAGCTGTAAATCAGTAAATCACAATCAGCTGTAAATCTGTAAATCACGCATCAGAATCAGAAATCTGTAAATCACAATCAGAATCAGTAAATCAGAATCATAATCGTCAGAATCAGATTACATCCATTGTAATGCAATGCAATATCATGCAATGCATCTGTATGCTCTGTAACTGTAGCGTATACCGGTATAGCGGAGCGTCCACCCGTCGATGGACCACTCATTTGCCTACCTCTGTAGGTCTTATTCCAGAGCACTCCGGACTAGTCATATGACTTTCTCACCGACCTGGCTCTTATTCAAGAGCTCTCCGGACTAGTCATGACTTTCTCACCGACCTGGCTCTTATGCATTTTGCATGATGCAATATGCCTCAAATGTGAATGTCTAATCATAAACATTACTATCAAAGTATGATTAGCACATAATCACATGCATCATCTCATAAATACTGTAAACCATGGCATGGGAACATGAATAACATTCATCACAATTTACTGTCTACCATGCACTTGCCTGTTAACCTGGCGGACGGTGCGTGGACGGCACCAGACTCGAACCGCCACCTGAACAAGCATTAATCATCTCAATCATCACTCATGCAATACATTCAATTACGAGTAAATAACATCGCTCTAACGTCCAATCGACATAACCCACTTCTGTCTCACCGGGCAACCTCTCATTGACCCGGTGCTTAACCAGTCTATAAATTGAGCGATCACATTATTTATACTCGCCGATCAATTTCTACACGTTTAATCTCACTTTATCAGTTATACTGTTTAATCTCAAATTATACTTTCCTTCTCCATCTTCTGCCACAGATCGACCAGATCAACGGTGGCAATACCAATTTCGTCATCCAGGAATTCATATTAATAAACGATAATTAAATGATCACATGCATCAATTCTAATTATCGACCTATTAATTTATGCCTGACTCGGTAAAATAAGTAGAGAGAAGGATTTTCGAGGCGTTACCCTGGCCCCGAGCAATTGGATCGGGACAGCCCTCCTTTTTCTCCGTCGGATCGGGCAGATCTGGCCGCAGATCAGACTTCTCTTTTTTTCCCCTCTCTTCTCTTTCCTTTCCTCTTTCTTCCCTTTCTTTCTTTTCCTCTCTTCCTTCTCTTTCTTTTTTTTCCTTTCCTTTCACTTCGGCCGGCTCTCTCTTTTCTCCTCTTCATGCAGGCGCCCTCCTTTTTTTTTCCACGGCCGGTGCTCTCCCTTCTTTCCAACGCCGGCGCCTCCTCTTCCCTCGCCCTCCAATCGGCCAGCACGGCACCCTCTCTTCCTCTCCCCCGTCGAATCCTGGCCCTCCCCCTTGCCCCCTTACTCAGCGCGCGGCCGGCGGAGCCGGGGAGCGGCGACGGCGGCTAGAGGAGTGATGGCGAGGCACGCGCGCGCGCAAGCGCTAGGCGACGGCGAGGCGCGCGGCGGCAGCAGCGGCGGCGGCGGCGGCAGCGGCGGCGCGAGCGCAGCAGCAGGCGAGCGAGGAGCGGACGGCGAGGCGCAGCAACGGCGGCGCCGAGCGGGCGAGCGGCGGCGCCGACGGGAGGACGGCGACAACCGGCGCAAGAGGAAAGAGCGACGCAGGCGCACGGGAAGCAACGCACGGGGGAGCAACAGCAGGTGAGCTCGGGGAGGAGAAAAATCTCGTTTGGCCTCTCCCTCTGGCTCTCTCTCACTCTCATATACGTGGCACAAAATGGGCCGGGCCGGGCTTATACGGTCCAGATATTACATTCTACCCCCCTTAACAGAATTCGACCCCGAATTCTACAACTCGATAATCTGTACAAAAACAAACAATTAAGTCAAACATAAATTAACTGTAACGCGTACCCGTAGAGAACAACTCTGGATACTTCTCGCGCATGCGAGACTCCAATTCCCACGTCGCTTCTCGCTCAGTCTGATGCGACCATAGGACTTTAACATACTTTAACGTTCTGTTCCTCAACACTCTCTCCGATTCCTCCAGAATCCGAACTAGACGGGACTCGAAGGTGAGGTCTTGCTTAAGGGGCAATGGTTCTAAAACAATCTCATGTTCCGGATCCCTTAAGTACTTTCTCAACATAGACACATGAAACACATTATGCACTCCTCGCATCGACTCGGGAAGACCCAAACGATATGCCGACTTTCCAATTCGTGCCTGAATCGGAAACGGCCCAATATACCGTGGGCTAAGCTTCCCCTTGATCCCAAATCTCACAATCCCTTTGGTGGGAGACACTCTCAAAAGCACATGATCCCCCACTTCAAACTCTAAGTCTCGCCTTCTAACATCCGCATAGCTCTTCTGCCTACTCTGGGCAGCTAGCAGATTCTGTCTAATTTCTGCCACTCGTTCCACTATCTGTTGGACCCAATCTGGACCTAGAACTGCCTTCTCGCCTACGGCATCCCAACAGAGTGGCGATCTACATTTCCGCCCATATAGAACCTCAAATGGCGCGGCTCGAACACTGGAATGGTAGCTGTTGTTGTAGGCAAACTCCGCGAGTGCCAAATGATCCTCCCAGCTACCTTTCCACGACAGAACATAGGACCTCAACATGTCCTCTAGTGTTTTAATGGTGCGTTCGGATTGCCCATCTGTCTGTGGGTGGAAAGCAGTACTAAACTGAAGTTTTGTGCCCAAAGCGCTTTGCAAGCTCTCCCAAAATTTGGAGACAAACTTAGCATCTCTGTCCGAAACTATCGTCTTGGGCACACCATGTAATCTCACTATCTCACGCACATAGACAGGTGCCAAATCACTCGCCGAATTCGTCGTACGAATAGGGATAAAGTGCGCAGACTTACTGAATCGATCCACCACTACCGAAATCGCATCCTTACCTCGCTGGCTACGAGGCAAGCCAATTACAAAGTCCATGGTAACATCATCCCATGCCACTGTGGGACATCTAAAGGCTGCATTAATCCAGCAGGACGCTTATGCTCAGCCTTCACTTGCTGGCAAATCCCACAAGACACCACATACTGTGCGACATCCACTTTCATTCTCTTCCACCAAAAACTCTTTTTCAAATCCCGATACATCTTGTTCTCGCCAGGATGTACCGTGTATGGGGTACGATGAGCCTCTCTCAAAATGTCATCCTTGACTTGAGCCTTTTGTGGCACACAAAGACGGCCCCTAAACCGTATTGCGCCCGACTCATCAAGGCTGAAATCCCCTGATTTTCCTTCATCGAGGCGCTTCTTCACTTTTTGAAGCAATCTATCGTGCTGTTGTGCTTCTTTCACCCGTTTTGGAATTGCCGATTCCAGTAACAACTGTGTCTCTACCTGTGCTGTACCGGCATAACAATAGGAAATTCCCATCCGCTCAAAGTCAGCAACGAGACAACCTGTAGTGGAGGGTGTCGTCTTGCGACTAAGGGCATCAGCAACCACATTTGCTTTGCCCGGATGGTACTGGAGAGTGAGATCATAATCCTTTATCAGTTCTAACCACCTTCTTTGCCTCAAATTCAATTCTTTCTGCGTGAAGATGTACTTGAGGCTCTTGTGGTCAGTAAAAATATCACAAGATTCTCCATACAAATAATGCCTCCAAATCTTTAGAGCAAAAACCACTGCGGCCAGCTCTAAATCGTGAGTAGGGTAATTCTGCTCATGTTTCTTTAATTGTCGCGAAGCATACGCGATCACATTGTTGTCTTGCATGAGCACGCAGCCCAAACCTACTCGCGATGCATCCGAATAGACCGTGAAACGCTTCCCTGGCTCAGGAAGAGTGAGAACAGGAGCAGTCACCAATTTCTCTTTTAGAACATTGAAACTGCACTCACATTCATCGGTCCACTGGAATTTCACGCCCTTTCGCGTGAGTTGAGACATTGGCTTAGCAATAATGGAGAAATCCTTCACAAAACGCCTGTAATAACCAGCTAAGCCGGGAAAACTTCTCACCTCCTTAACATTGGACGGTCTCTTCCAGTCTACTACTGTAGAAATTTTGGCTGAATCTACCGAAATGCCCTCCTGGTTAATCACATGTCCTAGGAAGCCCACTTCAGAAATCTAGAACTCACATTTCTTTAACTTGGCAAAGAATTGATTTTCCCTTAGAGTTTCAAGCACAAGCCTCAAATGCTGCTCATGCTCTTCCTTCGTCTTGGAATAAATCAAGATATCATCAATGAACACGACTACAAAGTCATCCAAATACTTATGTAGCATGCTGTTCATTGTCTCCATAAAGATAGCAGGCGCATTTGTTAGTCCAAAGGACATAACTTTATACTCATAGTGCCCATACCTCGTGGAGAAAGCTGTCTTTTCAATATCTTGCTCCCGCACTCGAATCTGATTATACCCAGATTGTAGATCAATTTTGGAAAACACCTTGGCTCCCTTCAATTTATCAAACAAGTCCTCAATACGAGGCAATGGGTATTTATTCTTGATGGTCACCCGATTAAGAGCACGGTAATCTATACACATGCGCCAACTCCCATCTTTCTTCTCAGTAAATAGGACGGGTGCTCCCCAAGGCGATACACTGCGTCGAATCAACCCCTTGGACAACAACCCATCCAATTGCTTCTTCAACTCTTCTTGAAGTGGTCGTGCTAAACGGTACGGGGACATAGAGATAGGTCGAGTGCCAGGAACAAGTTCAATCCTAAACTCCACATCTCTTGCGGGTGGCATTCCTGGAAGTTCTTCAGGAAATATGTCGGGGTACTCGCATACCACTGGAATATCCTCAACGCGCAAAGGCGCACTCGGTTTTTCCACCAGTGATAGAAGTAACCCAAACTTGAACATTCGTCGGCCAGAGAACAGACTGGCCAACACAAAAAGAGAACCTGGAGGTGCATTCCCCTGAAAAACTATCTCCTCCCCTGAAGGAGCTTGTAAAGTGACTGTCCTCCAGAAGCAGGAAATCACTGCCTGGTAACAATGCAACCAGTCCATACCGAGGATAACATCAAAATTCTCTATTGGGATAACCATGAGGTTAGCCACAAAATCCTCGCCATCTATGGAAACCATGCATCCGGGACAAACCATAGAGCTAATAATAATACCCCCTGCAGAATTGACCTTAACTGACTGTGAAATCTGTTGCATACTCATTTTTGCCTTTCTAGCAAATTCACAGGAAACAAAGGAATACGTGGCACCGGAGTCAAAAAGAACAAGAGCACTGTGTGAATCCACTAACAAAGTACCTGTCACCACGTCCGGTCGACTCGCAGACTCAGTGGCAGGCAATGTGTAGACTCCAGGTGGCATTGGGGCGGCAAGAGCCCCAACACTCTGCTGTGACGACATCGGAAAGGGAGGCTGTGCAGCATACTGAAGTGGAGTAACTGAGGTAGGAGGCCAGCAATATCCGGCAAGCGACGCCCAGGAAGGCTGCTGTGTAGGAGCAGCTGCCAACACCTGGACTGACCCCCGAGATGAGGCATTCGATGACGTAGACACTGGCTCCCACTTGATGATACTGGAGGGATTCTGTCGACAAACCTTCTCCATGTGGCCCAACCGACCACAGTGTCGACACTCCCCTGTCCAGGTACACTCAGCAGCTCGGTGCTCACCACCACACTTAAAGCAAATCATTCCCAGCCCAGGGACAGGACGCAAAGCTGGTGGTGCAGGAGACGACGATGTCAATGATTTAGACTTGGATGGCTGAGAAGAACGTCGACTCCATTTGGACTTCTTAGGAGCAGGCCGCTGAGATGACCCACCCTTCTCACTATAGCTCCTCTTCTGGTCACCACCAGAAGCACTCTGACCACCAGAGGGTTGCGACCCCTTACTGAGGTGCATCTCCATCTCCATCCCTCTAGCCTGCTCAACCACAGACCTAAAGTCACGTGGCGCAGTAGCACCCATAACATGCCGATACTCAGAACTGAGCCCTCGGCGGAACCTCTTGGCCTTCTCAAGGTCACTTTTTGCGACCGACGGTACGAAGCGAATCAAGTCGTTGAACCGCGCCTCGTACTCAGCTACTGTCATCTTTCCTTGCACAAGAGTCGATAGGGCAACTTCCATACTTTCCACAAAAGACTCTGGGTAATACTTCGCCTTGAACTGCTCGACGAAGACCTCCCAGGTGGCTGGACCATCGGCAGGGGTCCTGGCTGAAAGGACTCCCTCCCACCAGATGTCCGCCTGACCTTTCAACTGAAAGGCCACAAAGCGAGCTCTCAGCTGTGAAGTCATCTCTAAGGCTTCAAACTGTCTTCCCATATAGCGCAACCAGTCTGCAGTTTGAACTGGCGTACCCGTCCCATCAAAGGTGTCCAACCGCAACGCCATCCATTCGCGAAGGCTCATTCTTGGCTCCGACGCGACTGGATCGGCAGTCGGGACAGTAGCAGGTACAGCCGCAGCAGCTGCAGGCGCTTGTCGTCGTAACGCACGAACTTCCTCTACGAACTCCCGCAACAAGGCTGAAGACCTTGCTTGATCCCCAGCTACAGACTGCTCAGCAGACCCAACTTCCACGTCGGGTGCCTCCTGCTGAACCTCTAGCGATGGCTCTGCTTGGGCACGGCCACGACCACGGCCTCCACGGCCTCGGCGCGCACCGCGACCATGACCTCTACCTCTCGGCATCTCTGCTCACAACAGAGAAGCAATTACACGATCAACCCACAATCATCAACTTTAACAATACAAATCCACAACATAATTGGGGAAACGCATTTGCAATGCAAATCCCAAACCCATCCTACTGTGCAACAAAGTGTGTCAAATTTTATTATTAGGCCTAAGTCAAATTTCTTTACCACGGACCTAATGCCCGCTCTGATACCAACTGTAACACCCCGGCCCTCCACAGGGCCCAAGATGCTACCACCATCCACTTACCAATTCACAAGTGCTGCTTTCAGTTGAATAGCAACACTTGTGAATTGGTAAGTGGATGGTGGTAGCATCTTGGGCCCTGTGGAGGGCCGGGGTGTTACATTAAATCGTTGATTGTTCAATAATTTCAAATTAACTTGCTCCATGGACTTGCTCGTGGTCATTCAAAAAGGAGTCAATAGCCGGCCCCTCTGAAATTTTTTAGGGGCAATGATTTGTAATGTGAAAGGGCCGCCCCAACCACTACAAAATAACAACACCAATTTGATTAGAAATTTCACAAGGTGCCATATATTTTGTTTTCTTCATTATGAAAGTTCAACAGGTGTCATTGTATACATTTGTCTTTCAGCGTTGTGGAAATACAATCTTGATTGGGTGAGAACATTCACATGTATATATAATAGACGATGTTTCCTCTTCAACGTCAGCAGCTTATATTACATTTTTGTTTGTGTCATGGAGAATGTCGTCATTGTGTGCCTAATTTGCAAACAACATGCTTATATATTACGTTGTCACTTTCTGCCCTGTAACACGTCAAAAATTGGATATTGAAAAATACGAATCAGACGCTAGTGCGCACACTTCTAAATAATATTGGGCACACTTGTGCACGGAAACACAACCATTTATTAACTAATTCAACCACTTGAAATTATAAATATGCTAATCAACACACTACTACAAAAGAGACTATACTGGACGGGTACATCACAGACGGTTCGTAATACGAACCGTTTGTGATAATCGAGACATCACAGACGGTTCGTATTAAGAACCGTCTGTGATAATCACATGTCACCGATAATTGGCGTATACCCAGGATTTCGATCTCACCTGTCCATTCTCTCCACATCAAATGGCAGGCACCAGTTCCTCCCACTGCTCGACCCTTATTAATGGGCACACTTGTGCACAGAAACGCAATCATTTATTAACTAATTCAACCACTTGAAATTATAAATGTGCTAGTCAACAGAGCATGAATGTGCATGGGACACATGTTTTGAATAATGTTTTTATTATAAATATGTTTTTATTATAAATCACTTTAATTTTTACTTTAATTGATATTTTATTCCAAAATTTATTACTCTGGAATTCATATGGAAATTGAATTGCTAGTTTTCAATAATATTCCAAATTTTATTTTTCATTATATTTGACATGAACTCTTTTTTTAATTTAAACCGTTATAGCTAGGATCTGCAGGTGGACAACTAAATATTTTTATTTTTTTTCAATTAACATAGGAATTTTATCGAAGTGCCTAATTTTCGTGTATGTATATATATCTCTACTATATAAAAGAAGGAGTTGGTGGTTGGTACGGCCTCCCACCCCTTTGCTGACTTAATTATCTTTTCTTTTCTTAATTATTTTTACTCCTTAATTATCTTTGTTGACTGATTTCTCCGCCCCCACCGAACCCGTGCCCTCCTCCCCTAAATTCTCCGCCGCCGCCTCCCCCCTTAATTTCTCCGACGCCGCCTGCCTCCCCCACCGAACTCGTGCGCCTCCTCCCTCTGATTTATCCGCCGCCTCCTCCCCTCCCTCCTCCTCCGCCGCCGCCTGCCCTGCTCCTCCGCCGCCGCCTCGTCCTCCGCTCCGCCGCCGCCTCCTCCTCCCCCCACCCCGCGCCGCAGCCGCCAGCTCCTCCTCCCCACCCAGCGCCGCCACCACCTCCTCCTCCCCCCCGCGCGCCGCCTCCTCCCCACTCCGCGCGCGCCGCCTCCTCCCCCCCCCCGCGCCGCCGCCTCCTCCTCCTCCCCACCCGCGCGCCGCCTCCTCCCCTCCTCCCAACCCGCGCCGCCGCCTCCTCCCCTCCCTCCCACCCCGCGGCGCCGTCGCCTCCTCCTCCCCCCACCCAGCGCCGCCGCCGCCTCCTCCTCCCCCGCTCCTCCGCGCCGCCGCCGAGTCCTCTCCCCCCGTTCTCTGCGCCGCCACTCTCCCCTCCCCCGTCTCTCCCCCTCCCACTCGACCATGGCAACAAAAATGGGCATGGGTTGTGGTGTGCACCAGCTGAGAGCAAGGTGGAGCCAGAGCAGCTGCAGCCTCGGCGGTTACAAAGTGAGGAGTTCTATGGGCGAACGTGGCATAAGAATCGGCGGTTGCAATCGTGGACGTGTTTGGCAGGCAGTTGCATTGAGGTAACATGCTTCCCTATTTCTTCCTCTCGTTCTCCTTCTTAGGTTCTTCTCGGTCTCCCATCTCTACTTTCTGTGTTCTGAGAAGAGGTACCTTGGGACGGTCCGGGAGGAAGACACATTGACCTCGCCGAGTGCGCGTGCCGCGGCGTCGTCGTCGCCAACACCGGGAGGGTCTACTTGGTCGACGTCGCCGACCACGCCGTCGGCCTGGTCATCAACGTGCTCCGCTGCATCACGGCCGCCGAGCGCTACGTCCGGAGCGGGCTCTGGCCAGCCAAGGGGGCGTACCCGCTTGGCTCAAAGGTGTGTGTGTCCTTTCCTTCTTGGCTTCTTCATTACAGTGCAAACAAAAAGAGGCAAAAATCTTTTTTTCTCTCAAAAGCTGAATTAATTAAGGCATTGGTTACTTACGAATCTTGTCTTTTGCCCCATATATTGATATTGTCGTTGTAAACGAAATTACTTTTTGGTTGATTCAGATGCTTACTTTAGTTGCCAGGATGACTCACATGAGGGTTTTTATTATCTATATGTGTTCAAGATTGATAAAGAAATCTGTTCTTAAGGGCTTCTGTGAAATTCTATAAGGATCCTAAACTGAGGAGATGCTGCCTTATTAAAAAAACAGAGAGTAAATTTCATAAAACTACATTAGATTGCATGATTTGGTTCATCCCAGCCCATTCTACTTTCTTTTTAATGAGAAGTGAACAGGTGCTCAGTTCTAATTATCTAGAGACAAGTCCTCACTCTTGTTAACATATGCTTATTGGAAGCATTGCAGAGAATTAGCCTACGTAACCATACAGTATGGGGATGGTACTTTCAAAGGATCAAGTATAAATGAACTATGCTGAGCAGATTCTCTTGTTCAATCATGTGGTGTTTTGTCATATATAAATAAAATTTGTAATGTTCTGTTTTGTCATATAGAAATACATGTTTTTGTACTTAACTTCATCATTGATCAGTTGTTGACAGTACAATTTCAAGTTCCAGAGTTGTTTTTATGAAATTTCAGGGTGCAAACATTCTTGTTGATAACAAAGGGTGCATTAAGCTCGTTGATTTTGGGGCATCTAAGCAAGTGGCAAAGTTGGTAAGATTGAAACCATATCATATTCATTGTTCTGTTAACTGTTCAGGACAAGAATAATCCAGAGAAGTCGTATAGCACAGTTTCTTTGAGCAAACTTGGAAAATAGACGCCTTCTCATCTGCAGTTCTGCACCACATCTCATAGAACAACTTCACAATGAGAACCTTGAAAATAGCTCTGCAATGTAAACCTGATGTATATGTTTTGATCTGTAGAAACTGAATTGATGTGTGAATTCTTAGTGATACCATATAGAACTCAGTGCTTTACAACCTTGCAAGTCTTACGTTTAATAGGTTCCATTTTGATCGTACTTCTACGGGAGTTTCTTTTCACAATGCCCCAATGCAATGGACCTGTTGGCTGGCTTATTAACATTGGTTTATCCATTGGGGTAGAGAATTGGGCGGATGTCAATGCCATATTCTTGTTTATGATACCTTGCAATTTGTGTTTGTTAGATAGTTGTGTTTCTATTCTATCTAATAGTTTGAGTTTCTATTCTATCTAGCTTAGTACCTAACTGAGGTCTAGAAGGATATGAGACAAACATGTAAACGTGGTGTCGCACAGGACTTTCCAAATGTGCACTGAAAAACTAAAATGTAGAACAAGAGCAAAAGAAATAGCTAAGGCCTGTCAGACTCTTGAAGGGAAGGATTCATCTCCAAACTACTGGTATAGTTGGTGCCATTGTCTAAAAACTGCATATACACAGAAATTTGTCTGTATCCTGAATGTGTTTAACAATTATGCCAGTTAAAATGTTGCGCGGCCTTCATTTTGAAATGACAAAGCTTTATACATTCTACGACTTTGCTCATGGTTGCGGGCAACAACTAAGGAGGTTTCAAAATACGAGACTTGGGTTACTTTATCCACCCTTGAGAGAAACAAGTCACTGTATGCAATTTCATGCATGCCCTTGCGTTTCGTGATATCACAATTTCAGCAATGGACCGGATTGAATCGTAAGGCTGCTTTATTTCTGTTTAACATTATACTTCTTTATCATTGTATTCGGTTTCTTATGCTGCATTATTTCCAAGCCCTATGAACTTTTTTTTGCTGTATTGTCCTGCGTATTTGGTCTTTTTTATTAATGTTTGCATTTGATGGTTAATTTTTTTATTAATAAGTACTGCTTTTCTGCACTAAATTGATTTATAATCATTGTTTTTGCTAGCACAATATGTTTGCTGATAACAAAGTGGAGGCAATGGAATTCTTATTGCTCCTGCCTTCATTTTTTGTAATATTGAACTGCATCCTGATCTATGTTTGTTTATTCCAGTATGCTTTTTAATCTGAGGAGCGAGACTGCCAAGTCTTATGACATTTCTCAACAGCTTCAAGAAATCAATGAGTCTGTTAGACTTGCATTTCTAAATTCCTTTCTGGATTTTGCGGGTATGGAGTTGCTTTATAGTTATTGGATTCTTTCAAATTTTGTATCTAATTGTAGCATCATTCTTTATTATTCACAAACTGTGTAGAAAATAAATAGATATGGTTATCTGGAGAGGTTTGGAGGGGAATTAGCTCAGAGCAGATCAAATAAAGAAAACAATCATGTCCAAAATGGGCATATAAATGGTATTGACAGAGAAACATCTGCTAGCATGGATGCAGACTTGCACAAAAAGCTGTTGGTTGTTTTGAGTAACATTGGATATTGTAAAATTGAACTTTCAGATGAACTGTGTACCAAATATAGGCACATTTGGTCTCCGATCGGGTACCTGACCAACTTATTTTCTGATAGCATCCTTCAAGTATCTTTTTATCTTTTTATAAAGAAGGTTGGTGTCCTATGAGAAGTAGACTTTGGGTGCAACTAGATGCAAAGTGGAGTACATCTGTAGGATCACACCAAATTTTAAAAATCCGTAGCAACGCACGGGCATTCAACTAGTACTACTTAAAAAAGAAGTTGGTGGTGGTAGATCATCATCCTCTCCGGTTGGTGGTTCACCTGCCATCATTTCCTCCACTTGAAACCACACGCCGACAGGTGGGACCAAGTGATCTTCGTGGCCGCAGTGCTAGCCCCATCTCGCTTGATCCCTTTCCGATGCAATCCCTCCCCTGTTGCGCTGTTTACCTCTACCTTCGACCTACCTAATCAAGCTCTCGACTATGGCAGCATGAAGCTTAGCGAGGCTGCACGACTACAATGCTGCCATCGGATCGACTTACCAAGTGGCTCACATGCCAAAGATGAGGCCAGCGAGTGGGATCAGTAGCGCGGCCAGAGACAGATGTGTGGCTGTGGTGGTGGGCCACTTGTCTATGTCACGAAGGAAGACATTGGTATGCATGACAAGGCAGCAGTCATGACGGTTAGCTCTCTATCACTCCATGTTTAGCTCTCTATCACTCCATGTTTATCTCTGCTTATTTTTTTCCCATGATGAAAACAAAGAAAAGTAGCATCCTCTACAACTCGCAAGTGTCATTGTTGTGTGCTCTTTCCTATTCAATATTTTGAAAACTAGAAATTTCCTAGAAGTTTACCATATTTGGGGTTTTGAACATGTGCCTTGCATGGAAAGTTGCAGGTTTTTGTGCCTAATATTTTGCACTAATATTTAGCACATAGGATCAACCACGCCATTTCTTTGGGATTTTTGTAGTAGTGCTTCTCAGTCATTGTATCGACAGATTACTTCTGGAGGGGTATTACATAGCAGGATGATGGACATCTGGAGGGCAAAGCTTCCCTTTTAAATCAAAATCTTCCATGGCAAGTTTATCAGTCATCAGAATAAGCTACATTCTTTTTTTAAAGGTTTTTAAGGCCGACCACAACGTAGTGCTCCCCCTGAACAAATATGGATCCACATGGCAGCTGATATCAGATTTTTGGCACCATAGATTATGTTCACAGTAGGGATGTGGATGGATGCAAAGTTGTTTAACTAGGATTCAGAAACACAGGAAGATCGGCCATAACACTTGGGGGCTATATGGAATGACAGAAACACGCTTGTCCATGGTGAGCAAGTACATTGATGAATGGAAGCATCTGCAGAACATGGAAACAACGATGGAATCCATGACTCCACGGACTGCAAGCTGGGTTAAAAAAATTAAAAGACATGATGCTTCTAGTATACAAGAGGCAACAGGAGCAGGAAGGATCCTAAAAATGGAGGTGAGTTTGTGTAACCCTAAAATTAAAACACATGGTGCTTCACGTATTTCATCCCTCAAGCTTGAATGTTCATATTGTTGACGTTTACGCGTGCTAAAATGTCCTCTACCTTGCTGCAATAATATGATCATTAATGCGTTCATCATTGAGAGAGAAAAAAAATCCGGTATGGGCACTTTTATGGGAGAGTCCAGATTTATCGATGGTACAAGGGTGCAGAGAAATTCTTTGTCGCTTTGACAGCAGGCAATGGACTCCTCTATCCCAAGGAGGCAAGGCGGCTCATAAGTTACAGGGGCATTCTTTTGTACTGTAATTAATGGCTTTTGACTGTGGTTTATGTGTCTATGTGTTTTACATAGGTATACAATTATGCGTTATAGGAGAAGTGTTTGTCCTGATTTCTTCACCGAAGTTGTAAAATTGTAATTGAATGGCTCAGTTTGACTTGCTATGAGGCAAATTTTGACCATGCAAATTCATTTTTTGGTGCAGGTTCAACTTATATTGTTGTGCTCGCTCAGGTCCGCATTGTAAGAAAAAAATTTCTGAAATGATTCAGTATCGGTGTCAGTTTCAACTGTTGCGACTCAATTCCTGCAATAGGTCCAGGACCTCCACGTTGATCGAATGCTTCGGGTGTTTTTTTTTGTGAGCTATAGTATAGGTCGATAGTTTTTCTGAAGTGCAATGTGCAAGTTTTACAACAAATTTTGTGATTCCTTGTTCAACACGGAAGCAATTACTTGTGACGTGCCCCACATGCTTCTTCAGAATACGCCTTATAAAAACGGAAAGCAGGATCTATGTTACAAGCTAGCTAGTCACGTCGCATATCAAAGATCAACAACACTGCAAACACATAAACATGATCAATCAGAGACACACATGCAAACAATTGACATAAGAGATAGATACATCCTTGGGTGGGGGTGCTAATGAGCCGAAGTCCAGCACAAGCCTGGTCCAAGCCTAAAATTGCCTTTCTTTGGTCCAATTCAGCCCAAGCCCAAAATAATGAAGCCTACATACAATTCAAGTCCAAATAAAGCTGGGTCTTCATCCAGACCGCACTAGAGTAGGCCATACCTCCTCTCTCTATCGTTTCTCTCCTCGCGGCCCGGTAGAGGACGAGGAGGTGACTGGCCACCGGAGGTCATGGCTAGTGAGCGCGAGCGGTGGGCCTCGACACCATTGCGCCACCACCAAATCTTGCCGCCGCTGATCACGTTGGTGCCAGATCTAGCAATTCCCAACCACACTGGCATCAGATCCGCCTTACCCAACTTCGTCATTGCTAGATCTGTCTTCCTCGATCTTGTCACCGTCGTTGCCTATGCGTAGCATGGCCATGGAGTGGGCTCCGTTCCGACACACAAGGGCTTGCCGTCAATAGCGCCATCACCAGCGTAGTGGCAACTAACCATATAGAGTTTGCACTATGGTGGGACTGCATTGCTAGGAGGTGCCACGACGAGGATCTGGTCCTACATGAGTAGGCCGAAGCCTGTCTGTGGTCATTAGCAATCCTGAAGTGAAGCCTCGCCTTGCGCCTCCGACGAGGCTCGGCTTCCTCCTCCTCCTTCTATAGTGCCATTGTAGTCGTTATCTATTCTCGGGAGCAACTCTCGTCGTCCTCGCTAGTTCTTGATTGCCTTTGAAGGCCATCTAGGTGATGGATTATTTTTTTTTTGTGTTTTAAGGTGAGGGTGATGAAATGATTGTGAGCTAACTCAGCATATTTAGTACAAAAGTATAAGGTCCATGTCTGCCCAGTTTAGCCTAGATTCGGTCTAAATTCCTACAAATCCAAAATGATATAGCCCATATGCAGTTTTGGATCGACCTAATCCAAAAGATTGGACTTGTTCAAGCCCAATAGCACCCCTATCATTGATGCCTTCTCTTTAGTAAATCTATTTGATGCTAGCTACAATATATGATAAGAAAGATCCTATCAATATATAGAATAGAACAAATGTGGCACTTTTATAATGGAGTAAATTTCACAAAACCCTAGGCTTTAGGGCAAAGTATACAAAACCTCGGATTTTACAATTTTTTCAAGGAACCACGTGTTCTTATGTAAAATGTTTTTTTAAAAAACCCAAATGTGCCCTATCTCATATCATCCAATGGGGGTAGGGCTCACATGTGAGCCTACTTGTGAATTTTGGCAACGGCCCCTAAAACTTAGGGTTTTGTGTTACCATTACCTCAAAACTTCCCTTAAAACTTAGGGTTTTGCGTTACCTTTGCCTCAAAACTTAGGGTTATATGAAATTTACTCTTTATAATGTTTTGAAATCAATTTTGCCTTTAGAAAATTGTCCACATTGATACAACCTTTTTGCAACAATCTACATATTATTTTCATATCAGATGCGGAAACTATTTAATGAAAAAGAACATAATGAAGAAGTTTTAAAATATTTTCGTACCTCAATATTTTTTCCCACTGTCGGGACCCGGAGCAACAACTCCAGAACCCACTGTGTAAATCGCACTATCCCAGGAAAAGCTAGTGCACACAGGTTGAACAGTGATACATATCGTGCATGATAACCAAACTTTATTATAAGACGAAAGTACGGGCCTTATGGCCAAGTTTACAATAAGGGTGGCTTCATGGCCAAACATTAAAGTAAATAGCGGAAGATGAATAGAAGGAGCAGCCCATCCTGCCTGCCCACAGGCGAATGACTGTAAGACGTGGCCTATTCGTCGCAATCCTCAACATAGTCGACGTCGTCGTCCTCTGGCAACAGTGTTTAAGCAAGGTGAGCACATAAAGTACTCCACAAGTTACACCAGGAGATATAACAGATTTGATGCATGCATAAGGGGTTACAAAGGAAGGCATATTATGGTTTATTTGCAATAAACAGCATCATTGAATTAAATACCGTAAAGTAAGTGCAAAAGCTGAATTTGATACAATATGTAAAACATTCCTTTAATTAAAATAATAACGTTAGTGCAGGCAATAACCTAACACTAACCTATCCACGGGTATCCCACCCGGACAATCTTTCCAAAAGATTTCACAAGTGTCCATAAACCAAATTTTATTAAAACCAAAGTCTAATCCGTGAAAAACCATACTAAACATGTCCTTGACCGACACGGCTATCCAGGATAGTTTGTTACTCTGCAGAGGTGTACAACTTTACCCACAAGACATGTTCTCTCGTTTTGCCACGCGATTTACACACTGCCTTAGGTGTGCGGCTGAGAGTTCATGACAAGGCTGTTCCAATGTTCCATTGCCAAATCAGTTACGCCGCCACTAAGGTTTCACCACAACATGAATCCACATGTTGGAGCCCCCTCTTGTGCCATGTGAGACTTTCCATGGCCTACGCCACGCTCACATTCAGCCTATAGCGAAAACTAAAATGGAACTTCACAAATTACTTAGCCAGGTCTGTTCCATACCAGACTTGTGGTAGTACGGTGTGACTTTGTATTAGTAGTTCACAGACCGGTCCTTAATTTGACTTAGGCCTACCCGCATACCCCTTGTGCCAGGCAGTCAACAACAAGTCAACAAACTACGATGCATGCCAGCAAGCACCCACCACCATACCAATGCCCAAGTCTAACAACAGGCTTTATAATTTGTTTGAAAACATCTCATAATCATTCTCGACTCACCAAAGTCAAGAATACATTCGAAAACTTTATCATTTTATGTGAAACAATTCTTCCCACCCGAATTATTCTAAGCATGGCTAAGCAATTCCATAAAGTGTCCTAGTTAATACTAATGTACCAACTAGGTTTTCATCTATGGTGACAAGGTATGTTCGTTCAATATCGAAATTGGCCATACAAAGGAAATTGGGTGTAACTAAAGTTTTAAGCACATTTGAACTAATTTGAATAAAAGTACGCATGCATATAAATTTAAAAACAACATAAATAATTTAAATTACTGGGATCAACATGGTCAAAGGTGTAACTTGCCTTGCTCGAAGTCTTGCTGCGATTCGTCGAAGAAATACTCTCCGGATTCGTCGTAATCTACACGCGAAGAACCAAAAGAAAATTCAAACAAAATTCAAATAAAATTCAAAAATTCAAAAAGACTCTAGATTTGGGTAGTTTATGATTTTATAAGAATTTAGAAATTTGAACGGGTTAAATCGGAGTTAAAATGAAGAATTTATGGCTTTCGGAAGATTAACAGGAGGGAAAAAGGAAAATGCTGGTTTCGGGAATTATTTTTATACTGAAAAATGCTATTTATGACGTCAGCTATTTTGAATTCTCCGAGCGGGAAAAATTATTTGAATGACCGGTGGGCCCGGTCTACCGTGGACCAAATCCACGGACCACGAGTCTTGCCGACGTGGCACACCGGCCACATGGCGCCATGCGGGCGCGAGGTGGCGGCCACATGGCGGCGGCCACGCGCGGCGAGCGCGGCGGGAGAGGAGGGCTGCGGCGCACTCACCGGCGACGGCGGGAGACTCGGGGCGGCGGCGGTGGCGGGAGGAGGTGGCGGCGGTGGTGGCGCGCGGCGGCGGCGGAGGCGGGCGAGGCGGCCGGGGTGGCGGCAAAGGGCGGCGGGGTGGCGGCCGAATGGGAGGGGAAGGGCGGCGGTGAGAGGGAGGCCGAAAATGGAGAAGAACCACCGGAGTTCGGGCTTTTATAGATGGAGAAAGAGAGATGAAGGGCCGGCGGTTCAGAGAGGATTAAAGGGAGGAGGCGGCCGGGCGTGAGTGGGGAGTGATGAGGGGGCTTAAACGCACGCTTAAACGGGGATTAAAGTGGTAGTAACGGCCGGGATTAAAAGCTTTCATTTGCCATTCATGGTCGAAGAGAGAGAAGGTGGGAGGAGGAAGAAGGTGAGGTTGAAGAAGGATATGACATATGGGTCCCATGTGTCATAGAGAGTGAGTGTAAGTGAAGGGGTACGGGCCGTCGGATTGTTGACACGTGGCAAGTGAGTGTTTCATGGTCTTTGGATGGAGATGAAGGGGTAAGTGATCATGTGTGGCTAGGATTAAATTGTGGAGAGAGAGTGATTCAATCTGAGAGCGACACGTGGCGGGCTTGGAATAATTTGATTTTTATTTTCGGAATAAATTTCAGAAAATACTAGAAGCTTTGTAAATACTTAGAAAAATAATGGTTAATGTCTAAAAATTCCAGAAAAATTATAGAATATTCCTGGAGCTCTTTTAGACTTAGGAAAAATATTTTTAATTTCAGATTTTCATTTAATAATTTTATAAAATAATTTTTAACCTTTAAAATTGATTTTTAATATCAAAAAATTCTCAACATTTATTTTAAAATTTTGGGAAGGCTAGGAAACAATAAAATAACCTATTTTGGCTTTAATAAAATATTTGAAATACATTTTCTTGCTTTAGGCTTTGAAATACAATCCAAAAAAATCCAAATGAACTCCAGAAAAAACAATAAAAGGCAAATAAAATTTTTGGGATGTTACACCCACTCCCACCATTCTCACTTACAAGTTGATTAGTGGATGGTGGAAAAAGTATAAGTAAAGTGCATAATTTACATACACATGTACCGTAGTTGCTTTATATTTTGGCAATATTGCTTAGTATGATTGCATACTACTACAGAAAAACTCATTAGAGGCGGCTCAGAAACGTCACCATAGATGGTTTCTTGAACCGTTTGTGCTTATGGGTTAGTAATACCCTAAGGGCTTTATAGATGGTTTTTGAACCATCTGTGATAACCCTTATCACAGAAGTTTCTTAACTAGAACCATCTATGATAATAGTTATCATAGATGGTTTTTACTATGAACTGTTTGTGATAGTATATTATCATAGATGATTCTAGTTAAGAACTGTCTGTGATTGCGTTCTCACGTTATCATAAATAGGCCTCCTTCAATTCATCAATATTCTCTAATTGTGCTATTAAATAGCGCAATTAGAGAATGCAGATGAACCAAAGCAGACCTATTTATGATTGGCGCCATACTTTTGTAGCTCGTTGTTTAGATTGTAGGTGTTGTTGTTTTGTTACTTTGGTATGGCGTGGTCATAGGTACGCAGTCATAAGTCGTGGTTGTATGCCATAGTCGTAAGCTGTGGTTGTATGCCGTGGTCATAGGCGTGCAGTCGTAAGCCGTGGTTATATGCGTCTAGTCTGTTAGTAGCCATGTCTTCATCCTGCAATAAAACATGAATTTCAACAAGGGCTGAAACCTTAGCCATCCATTAATCATCACAAAAACTAATTAAGGCATCAACAATTAATTTTCACACGCACAACCATCAAGATTTACATGACCGAAACCCTAGCCATCCAACAATTTTGTAGTTTCATATCCAAGCATCAAGGAAGAGAGAAGAGGGGTGGTGGATATATCACTGGCAATAAAAGGAGAGGCCGACAGCGGTAGTGTCACCGCGTTGTGCCATGATGGTGATACTACACAAGACACTCTTACGATAAGAGTGCCTTATGCAATCAACCGTGGTGTCACAACCAGAGGCCGAAGAGCTCGGGGAGGTAGTCGGCGTCACTGGGGGAGGCAGCACTTCGATCGGTTTGGGGGAGCAACTAGGCGGCGCTTCAATTTGCAGTGTTTGGGGGAGGCATGTGGGCAGTATATATAAGAACATTTGGGTAGTGGAACCGATCAGTAGTTGAGAGGTCATGACGCCATTTCAGTTTAAAAGTTTGAATAAAGGGGACGGCAAAATTAGGCGGCAAAATTGTAACACCTTGCCCATTTTCTGGGTCTAGAGTGCTACCATCATTGGATAATATCACTATTTTTAACAAAAACTAATAAATTTAAGCAAACACTATTTTATTCTTATTGTGGCGACTTAACAGACAACATATTGTTTTGACTCTAGTTGGCCTCACATACTAGTAGGGCCTAAACATACTACAAAAGATGATACGTGAAGTACTGCTGTGAAGTTATTCATGTGCTACTCCTGCCTGTGCATGCTATCCTCAACGATCACATAAAAAAACAAACAAAGCAATGATGAGTTTAAAGACTTAACAAGTACACAATAGACCGATAAACACCACCATATGCACATGCAACAATTTTACCTTGTCGTTCTCACCTGTTTCAATATTAACACAAATATACCGTAACACAAACAATCTCCACAAATCTCAATATTTCATCTTAATTCACACTTAATGCAATGCTATGATCAACCTCTTTCTCCTCTGTAGCTTTTACCGGTAAAGCGAAGGACACACCCGTCGATGTCACCCTTTACCTTCATCCTGTGGAGGTGCCCCTCCATCCCGTGGAGGTACTTATCGAAGGAGGACTTTCTCAAGAGCATACCGGATTAGTCAATAGCTTTACTTATAACTATTGACTTTCTCACCATCTTGGCTTAATGCACATGCCATGTCATGAATGCTATGCTCCACAATTTATTAGGTATCACAATTAATATCACCAATCACTTTCTCAGAACACCCCGGATTGGTCAATAGCTTTACTCTTAGCTATTGACTTTCTCACTGTCCTGGCTTAATGCATATGTCCAACAATTTATCAGGTTCCACAATTAATATCACCAACCAGGCAACATCAATCATTGGAAACATCGCATATTTCACAATAATTACTGTCTACCGCTCTATTGGAGAGGAACAGTTCGTTGATTTCTGTTAACTTGTGATATGTTTGCCTCCAAAGGACCAAGGCCAACAGCGCAAGACTCTGCAATAGATCATCCTATTAAACCTACCGGCGGGAGCAGGAGTTCAAACTAACACAACCTGTGTGGATGGCTTATGTGAAATTTTGACTGTAAATTTGAATAGAGAGCGGTTACTGGCCGGGAGCCGCCCGGTGACCGGTTGAAGAGCATTCATATATACTTCTCATTTTTGTCATCTCCTAACCTAGCACTTTGACCAACACTGGATGTGTGGAGTTTTGTCGGATAAGTGGAAGGCATAGGATTTATCTGTGTTGCGTAAATATTTACCCCCACAGAATAGGGAGGAGCGGTAGAAAACTAGAAATGCTTGCGAATACTGACTGCATCGAAATTGCTCAATGCTTCAAGTCTCTTTGAACCTCGTGCTTGCAGGGAATTTGTTGCTGGGGATCTCTTTGAAATCTCTCTTTGAACGTACTGATTGCAGTTCTTCAGTGTCTTTTTCGAGCATACGCAGGACAACTGGAGAACTACATATCTCCGAGAAAGCTCGGTTACAAACCAAACAGAGCAAGATCAGAGAAAGGAAAAGAAACGTCGATCCAAGTGCTGACGAGGGAACGCTCGCTCCGCAAAAGACCACAGCTGCAACTAGCAAAAAAGCAAGTCCTCGCAAAAAAGCAAGGAAATGCTAGCTTTGCGGCTTGCGTGTACTCACCGGCCTTGGTGTTGGATGACGCGGCTTCTCTTCGGCGCTCGATCGAAGCCACAGCGCCAGCACAAGCTACTTGCCTCGCTTGGATTCATGGTACTTGCCATTTATAGGTCGGATGCTGAAAGTATAAAAAAGCAATTTGAAGTATTCGAAAAAAGAAAAATCTTCGTCGCAAAAAAAAAATCAATTTGTCTCCTCAATCTACACGTCCATGTGCATAGTCCTATATAAAATTTCCACTTACGCTCGTAATTTGGTAGGCCCCTAAAAAATTGAGTATACTTAGTCAATGGCCCTTCACTTACTGACATCGAGTAACCATACACATTAATCAGAAGAAGAAAAAAAGAATCTGCACCGTACCGTTTATTTTGGTGTGAGGCTAGATTATAATGGGATGTATGAACCAGTATTCGTGTTATAAGTTACAATAACGAAGCCCTGCTAGAGATTTTGCAACTTTAGAGAAAAAAATTCAACAAGTAGGTTTTGCATGGATAGGCCGACCGCAATAGGAATTGCCGTGGGAGTATTCTGTTTTCTAGGGCCAACTAGATACGTGTTATTCTCAAAAAAAAAAAACACTAGAAACGTGTTTGGAGGAGCGCAAATGCATGGGCATCCATGATCGCCACACTTGCGTGGGCGAAACGGCACGAATACGATCGAATAGTCTCAAATACAAATATAAATTTATATTTTTAAAATGAATATGAATTTGAATATTATCGAATATAAATATGAATCAAATGTCGTAACGACACGAATTCAAATAGAATATATACTTAATTCGGTTGAATACGAATATCCTTCTATAACTTCTATATCAAATCTCGTTAGAACAAATTCATATCGGTTTTACCAGTTTTCACTGGTTTTTGACCCGTTAGCAGTTTCAAATCATCCCAATTCAAATTTCGAATTACAAAATTCATTCGGGTTTTTCCCAGATTCCGAAAATGAATCGAATATGAATACGAATACGAATATTCTCGAATGCGAATATGAAAATTCTCGAATACAAATACGAATATTTTCAAATACGGATTTTGCTTACCACATTTGCAGTTTCTCAAATACAAATATTGGATAAAATGGTTTATCCGTTATGGTTTCCCACCCCCTAGCCATGCCCAGTTGCCGATCGCCATCATTCAGAAATTCCACTTGTCTCGCCCATCCATGTCATGCTTCCTTCTTAAAGTGCATGACGTCGTCCCAATTCAGTCGTCGTCACTCCGTTGAGTACACTAATTAGGGCCACTTTACTTACCAGTAATTAATAATGCTAGCTCAAAGTCTGCAGTTCGAGCTACTATGAGTCTCCAACCAGACTGTGCTAGCGTGCTAGGGCTCATGACCTATATTATATATAGAGCAATCGAACAGCGAGGGAAAACAACGTTCGAGGGCTTGTTATCTGCTGGAAGTGTGTTCCCCGGCCCTTAAGGGACTGCCTGGTGAAGTGCTGCTAGGAAAGACCTTTTCCACAGGTGTGAAACTAGAACAAAAATGATCAAAGTTCACTATCTTATCATACATATAACAATATATATAATTTTCAAATAATATTGTGTAAAATAATAATACGTCTGGTAATTTTTGGCATCAATACTTTAACATAACCGATGACAGTGTATGATAAGAAGTAGTGATCGAAATGCTTACCAAAATGAAGAAGCCTGATAATACTATTGGTTAGTTGCAGCACAATGAAAGAACTAAGGACAAAACTACAGATAAAAGTTGGTCGGCATTCAAAAAAATACATCATCTGATCTCAATGGCCTATTAAAAGAGAACAAAATTATTTAAAGTTTTTAAGTAAAAAATAGTAAAAATAATCAAATGTAAGTTAATACATTACCTTTTAGTATTTACGTTCTTTCAAATTCATAAAGCGACGAACCACAATATCATTTATAATTATCATCAATTCTTGTTTCTTTACATAGTAAATAAGTATATTATTCATGAAATCATCACCAATTCACTGAAAAAGTCAATTAGATATTTATACGTTCAATAATTCAAGAATAATATAATAAAAAAACGTCTAGTGGCTTACTTATTAGACACTGTGGTCAAATACCATAGTTTTGCCTCTGATTTGCAATAAGCTAGGCCAACATTCCAAAAATCAAAATTAAAACACTAAGTGTCAACCTTACAGTTTGACAAAAATCAATCAATAAGGACTAGGTGGCACCAAGGTGAGATGGTAGGCAAGTGCGGCCGACGGCGCTGATTTCCCCTATTCTCTAGTGATCGGTCACTGCTTAGTTAGGTGCGGCTGTAAGGCGGATGTGGAGCACAACTACTGACCGACCATGCGAGACGAATAGGTGTTGAGGGCTACTGCAAGATGACACACTTTGGATTCGATCAAATGGACATTGTGGCTTGTTGCAGTCCCCTCTCTTAGATTGGTTCAAGGGCTAGCTTAACCTGATGTATTTGCATCATGGGATGAGGAAGCGGGGCTTCTCGTAGACTGCTGTTAGCTATGGGGAATTTGGGCTGTTAGTGCTCCCTTAATTGGGCTTCAAGAAAACAATTGGGTGCACCAAATTTAGGCTGGGGGTTTACACATGGACTGAAGGTGCTAATCCTTGCTAAAAAATTTTTTTGGACCCAGTGTCCTATGACACTGGCCCAATTAGTTGGTTCTGCTTGTGCTTCCCCACAGATATTTGGATCACCAACAACCCTAGATTCTTGTTTTCGCTAACAGGTGAAAATTTCCCTAGCAGTTAGGTTTTACTGGTGGATTATTGCCCATCAGATTATTGCCGTTAATACTATATCATGGTGTAGTGCGGAGCTAGCCAATCCTCGAATTGACGTGCATTTCACACAAAACCAAGACCAACAAGCAAATACTAGAACAACAAAACACTGGAGGTAGGCAACGACCTTCCAGTTGGAGCTAGCATCGATCTAAAGCACCACTTGCACATCAATGTTGATGATATAGTACATATATTCCAACCAATTGGCCTGCATATATTCAGGCTGCCACTGGGTATCCACACTTATTACCCAAACCCATACCCTCATTATTGGGTAAGGTATAGGTAAGAGAGGCAATACTTATTGAGATTCTGGTATGGATAGGGTAATACATGTTTATCTGTCAATACCCATACCTATCGAGATCAACAAAAAACCATCACCATCCTCTCTCTCTCTGCCCATCTATTCCAACAAAAAACCATCACCACCCTCTCTCTCTGCCCATCTATTCCCTATCTCTTCTCCTTACCGTTGTCGCCGGCGAGCACTCTCTCCTCCTATCGCCGCTGCCGTTGGCAACTAGCCCTTGGCCGCTTCCTTGCGTTGTCACGGCACTAATCTCCTTGTCAATCACCCAGATCTACTACTCCGCTGCCCCAGTCGCTGTCGCTGCAATTCTAATGCACTTCCTCCATCTCCTTAATGTACTTCCCTTGTCTCCTACTCAACACCTCCACCGTTCAACTGCTGCTCTACTGCACTAGGTCTACCCTACCATCATGTTTGGAGCCATCGACGCACGCTTTGACCTACCTAAGCTCCTCCTCGACCTCAGATACAACCCACTTAGCTCACATCACCGAGCTATCATGCCACCAACTACTTCCATCACCGACCGTCGTCATTGCCAGCAAGTTGGGGTGATATCTCATGCACTCCCCCTATTTTACCCAAGGGGTACCCAAACTCATTAGGACCCTGCTCATTTCGGCTTGAGTTTCTGGTTTATTTTTCACTATTTCTAAATTTCATCTTTCTATAACTTTGTAGTTTTTTTAGTTTTGTTGCCGTTCTTTTTTTTTCCGTATTTGTTTGCGTTGTTCGTGATGGGCTAACCTGTTTTTTTATTTTAATTTTTTTAAAATTTAGTTACGCTAAGTAAGCCACCATCAGATATAGTGTAATTTGAATCAGCTACCGTGTAATTTCAACTATAAATCAGTTTATTTTAGCCCAATCCAGCAGCATCTAGTAATGACATGGTTTTATTGGGTATGAGTAATTTGCCTTCAAATGGGTACGGCGTATGGGTAGTTGGTGGACATGGATATGGGCCACAGTCGTCACGCAGGCTCGTTTAGGTTCTGTACATTGATGTTACAGTGTTGCCCGCTGTAGGCTACACCTTCTTGGGAAGCACAAGATTTAAGCAGTTTAAATGTAAAGGAGAAGCCAATGTCATTCTCGTTCTTTTTATATTTTTAGCTAGTTTTTACAACCAAAAGTTTTGGGCTATACGCCCCCAAAATTAGAAATGGCTAGTGTACGGAGACAGGCGAGCTGTCCATAGTGAAACTCGTTGTGATGCTAGTTCCACACGTTTCCTCTTTCCCTTACATTGCGTGGCAGGCGAGCTCCCTTATGAGGAAAAGGGATTTGATTGGAAGGTTGAGCGCACGAAGAGATGCAGAAGATGAGGAATACCCAATCGATGAAAGGATGCCCTGCAGCTTGCAGGCCATTAGGGAATTGAAGGAAACTCCACAGCCAGCCCACAATGGCACGGCTCTTTTTCCCTCACGAACCATACGCTCACACAAAGATCTCCTCTTTTTGTGTTTTTTTTTCAGTTCACAATTCAACTGCTGATCTGCGAATCGCCGAACAATGACTGTGAATTGAACTGCTAGTCATCTATTGTAGTCATGATAACAAAGTCCTCTTGTTTGCTAAAATCTGAATTGTTAAAGTTTCAGTCACACACGGGTACATCAAGATGCCATGTGATAAATATTCTAAAGATATTGTTTAGTGCATGAGGGAACCTTCTTCAAAAGTTTGAAGGATAAACCTCTGGAGCATATAATTGATTCTGTTACCAATCTTTACCATGCCAAACTCCGTCAAGCAAGGAGTGCTCGACTTGACCCACAGAATCTTTCAGTCAGTCTTTCACATACTTCCCCTTTGATTGGGCGGGGAATCCATCTCACTGAGAAACTCTGCAAACAAATGGAAGCAGCGGGTTCGGTTCCTTTGTGATTGCAGGATATTATTCACCACATGAAAACATGACTAAAACCTGGAATAGCGGGTACCAACAAGCTTGCGGGCTTTTCAATAATCCCTGTAATCCCTGTAACAAACTAAGTTTATTTTCGTTTCCTTTAGGCCAACTACTATACCTCTCCTTCCCTCCCGGGGGCTCTCCTCCCGTCTTGTTTTTTGTTTAACTCTTCTTGTGAATTAATAGAAGGTAAGCCCCTTGTCCATCTTAAAAAAAGAAAAAAAAACCTGGAATAGCATCCAATTGTTCATTTCAAAAGAAAGAACGATGATTGATAGAGAATCATATGCAAAGGAACGGGGGCGGTGGATGCAGGATGCACGAGGAGGGGCAAGTGGGCCGGCATTTGGAGGCGTGCGTGCGGCTAATGTGTATGGGAGCTTAGCTCCAATGGCGGCCGATCGAGGCGGGTGAAGGGTCCTGGCGAGCGGATCTGTTAGATCATATAGATAGATCATAAATTTAGTGATGATGAATAATTGACATTTAGGATATATTGAATTTTGCGTTTGTAAAAGTTTTAGCCGGTGCACTTTTGGAAAACTTGAATTGCAGGAATATTCAGGGTAAACGGTCTGATCGCCTTGTATTGGGCGGTTTGATAGCTAACCGACCACGATCGTGAGTCGATGGTCCGATTGGCAGGCGTCGACCACGGCAGAACGACCACGGTAAAAGTGCTAGAGGTCAGACCATTCTCACCATTGTGGTCTGACCGGTCAGAAGTTTTTGGTCTAGAGTTTTGTTGCTATTTTGTTTAGATTGCTTTTCTTCTGGTTTAAGTTTTGGTTTTAGGTACCAAGACGCGGAGTCAATAACTCGCCCCCTTCTGATTTCTGTATTTGATCCTACAGGGTCTCATGTGTTAGTGGCCGTGGTGAAGGAAGGAAAGAGATGGTGTATCAACAAAAATACACGTTAGCACAGAGAAAATGGGAAACGAAAGGCGGCATTATTGCTTTTAAAAAAATTCATCTTTAGTTGTTGAAATTAGGGAAAACATTATTAAATGCTCAATTTTTTTGAAAAATCACAAAAAATGCAGAAATGAGGTTTAAACATGATTTAAATTAAATTTTAAATATTTGGGATGTTATAATGTTGGTGCATAAAATATGCAAAAAAATGAGCACGAACAACAAGCCCTTCGTGCTGCACCACCATCAAATACGCTGGGGAAGGGAGAGGCCAGGAGGTGCTTTTTGTCGAGCGGGCAGTGGGTGGAGGCGATGATGCTTACCTCAGCAATTGCGACCTAGTGAGCCCGCAGGGAGGATGGCCGTGGTGCCAACGACCGGGGAAGAAGAAGATGTAGGACCGGACAGACAACAGAGGGGGGTGAATGGTGCTCAAAGATTTTTCCTCCAAATATTCACATATTCCTTTTTCTCTAATAGTTACAAAGCTATGAAGATTATAATATGAGGTCTACTGGAAAACAGATGAACACAGAACATTGTACGACCAGATCAGAGCACTATGTGGTCGAATTACGACCACTCGGCGGAAACGTAACGTGGTCGAATACGACCACTCAGCAGAAATACAAGGTGGTCGTAACAGACAACGTAGTCGAAACCGACAACGTGGTCAAAACAGACTACATGGTCGAAACCGACAACGAGTTTGAAACCAACAACGTGATCGAAACAGACAACGTGGTCGAAACCGACTACGTGGTCGAAATCGACAACGTGGTCGAAACAGACTACGTGGTCGAAACCAACGTGGTCGAACCAATGTGGTCGAAGCCAACATGGTCGAAACCAACGTGGTCAAACCAACGTGGTCGAAGCCAATGTGGTTGAGACCAACGTGGTCGAAGCCAACGTGTCGAGCAGTGGTCGTAACCAACGTGATCGAAACACGAGCGTTGTCGAAGGCCGACGTGCTCTCAGACTACATGGTCAAAGACCATTGTGTGGTCGACACCACGATAGTCGATGACCGTGCAATTGCAAATCAGCACATGGTCATAACAGATCAGATCGTGACTGAGAGATCTACGACCATTCAGCAATCTAAACAATATGCAGTTGCCAACGACAAGAGGTTATAGAGAAGTCGAGCGACCACACGACTTAGAATCATTAAGCGTGGTCGAAAACGACTAGAAGTACTAGAGGAGGCGCACGACTATCAGAACTGAAAAGAAGAACGATGTGCGATCTTTATTCATGGGAAGAGAGTAGCGAAAATGACTTTGAGCATTATCCCACATGTCACAGCAAGCAATAGCATTGAAGAATTCAAATCAATAATGACAACGTGATCGAAGCTTACATCGTGGTCGTAAGCCCGACAACGTGGTCGATAACTTGCACAGTGATCGTAAATTCAACCACTCGACCGAAGAACAACTTGGTTGGAAATCGACTATCAAACAGAAGTCACTGTAGTTAACAACCACCAATATCAAGACAAACGAGATCGAAAGATGAGTGCGGCCAGAACCGACGTGGTCGTAAGCCAATGGCATGGTCGAACGATCATCGTGGTCGAAGACCGACTATCACCTGTAACCAACTGCGGTCGTAAAACAACTCGTAAGACAGTGGGGGCACACGACCACGGGATCTACGACCATCAAGCAATTGGAAACCAGTGTGAATGAAAATAAACGATCTGAGTCTTGACCGGTCGAAAGAGGAGCGGTCGAATAGAACGTGGTCATAAGCTTCTCGGCAGAACAGAGGAGGCCAACGAAGTGCACGACCGCATGAGCTAGAATTCAAATAACTTTTGATAAAGAGTTCAACTGGCCATGACACTTTGCAAATAACATGGTTAGGGCCTCAGGAGGTTGCTCTGATCTTTAATTGAAAACTTAGCAACCAAAATGAGAGTTCGACTAAATTTCACCGAGAGCGCCCAAAATCAAATTCGAGAGAATAACAAAACTGCTCGTGGGTCTAGGGTAGCCAAGATGGCTTGGAATACAACCCATATGTCACCGCGATCAAGAAATAGCCAAGAACATAGAGAAAGGAAGAACAGAGAAGAAATCAAATCAAGTCGAGCAAACTCAAATAAAAGAAATACACAAGACACATAGTCTAAGATAGATGTATTGCTCAGATGAATGATTTCACATACACTCCCCTCGGGAGGACCAGGCTCTAATCCCTAGAGCCAACACACACTCTCAACAGCCACTCCCCTCGGGAGGACAAGCTCTAACCCTAGAGCTAACACACACACACACACAGAGAGAGAGAGAGAGAGAGACTCCCGTGGGAGGGACAGGCGGCAGCCGCCAAGGCTCAGCCAACCAACTCTCTCCAGTCCAACACTTTCCTCCCCTCTCCCTTTTATAGGCTCACATGCAAACCTAGACCTAATGGATCCACCCATTAGTCCACACTAGGGATAACTCGTAAACTCCACCTAACATCGGGTTTTACACATGTGCACACTCGCGACAACCCGTAAACACCAACAAGGCACAGCTGCTTTAACAGACCAGCTCCCCTTTTGTAGGCCTTGAGTCAATTCACCGAATTGCCCCTCAAGCACCTCCCCAGAAGCTTCCTGTTCTCGCACGACCGCACCTTGCTTTCTGACTGACTGGACCTCGACTCCTCCCTAAGCCTAGTCCCAGTCCATTCGTTGCACACGACCGCACCCGACATCCTGATCGTTTGGACACCGGCTCCTCCCTGAGCCTAGTCCTGGTCCACCTCGCCGTTGCCCGTCATGTTCACCTCCGACAGCTCCAGCTCTGGTTCCTCGTCGTCTCGGCTTGCAACCACCTCACTAGTCTCGATCATCTTCGGCGTCTCCTGACCGTCTGGACCTCAACACCCCCTGTGCCTAGTCTCGGTCCTCCTACGCCTCACCATGACCTAACTCCGAAGTCCTACAACCACACAGACAAGCAAACCATCACATAGCACCGCACAAAACACTGCGATCATATATTTGCATCAGAAGAATGTACTCGAAGCTTAACCCAGCTGGTCGTAAACCACTTACGACCACTCGAATGCACAAGACATGAAGTGCTAGCAGCCTACGACCACACACAAGGCTGCTACAACCACCACGTAGCATGCTAGACCACATAACACAAGCTACGACTATCGATCACTCAGACAGAGCACTGCGACCACTACACAGATCGCTACGATTACCAAGCCTGGTCGCTACGACTTACGATTACCAAGTTGTAAGACCTCAGCCGACCACCAAGTCGTAAGCCACCTACGACTACCAAGTCGTAGTGCCAACCACCAAGTCGAAAGGCACCTACGACTACCAAGTCGTAGGGGCTTCTACGACCACCAAGTCGATCTCCTTCGACCACAAAGTCGTAGACCCTAAGAATGACATCCTCAAGTCGAAGGAACACCTACGACCATCAAGTCGTAGCACTGGCTATGACTACCAAGTCGTAGACCACGAGATCGACTGTCGACTATTCAACCGAAGAGGCACTGCCGACCATAGACAGCAGCGGTTGAACATAGTGGTCGTAGATGCCATTGCTGAGCAAGTCGCTGAGACTTAAGACCTTACAGAGAGAACCATTCTCTCCTCAAACCTCAAAAACCAAACTCAATCTCATTAGATCAAGAGTCAATTACTCATCACAACCATGGGGTGACCTCCACATGGTCTTACAATCTCCCTCTTGATAAGTATATTGACAAACACAGAAAAGGCATGATGATAAGTTTATTTTTTGAAAAGAAAAGGAAGAAGATGCAAAAGCCACTCATGGTCTAAAAGAAGTGAAGAAGGAACCCATGACCATGTTGACAAAGCGTGAAATGGAGCAAACAAAGAAAGATCAAGTTTTCTACAAAAACTCCAGATCACACCTAAAAGTCCAATTTTGCTGATAGTCCAAAGAAAAGAGCAGTTGCTCACATGACCATTTTCATAGCAAGATGACCAACCATTCTCTTCTCAAATCTCAAAAACCAAACTTAATCTCACTAGATCAAGAGCCCATTACTCATCACAACCATAGGGTGACCTCCACATGGTCTCACAGAAGAAGACACTGACCACCGCAGAAGGGAAGGGCCAGGCAGGGGAGGAGCTACTTGGGTGGCGCGTCTGCCATGGCGCCGTACATCTTCAGCCGTGTGATCGTGTCAGCTGTGGCTCTTTGTAATGCGAACAGGGGTCCGGGCAGTGGACAGCGACATTGTCTAGCAGCCTAGGATGTGCTTGATTTTGAGCAAGTTTGAACTTAGGAAGAGAAGTAGTTGGAGGAAGGAGAAGCAGAGCAAGAAGAAGTGCAAAATGGTCAACAGTTGTAAAATATGAAGGTACTATCTTTGAAGTGGCAAAAACTGAATTATAATCAGTATAGTAGCAAATCATGAATTGCCCCGTACGATTGTCGAGTGGGAGCAACCAGCAGGTGCATTGTTTCCGGGCTCACACCTGCTTTGTCATGGATGCTTATTTGATTGTGTCCCGCGTATCTTCCTTTAGCTTTTGGAGTCCTCGCTCGACCGACCTCGTTTTATCGATGCTCCATGCCTCGTTTTTCTAAGATGCTCCATGCCTCGCTTTGTTGACCTCTTTGGTCATACTATTCTTTATTTCTTTTTTCCCTTTCGGATGGTATAGTAGTCGATTTTTTGCTGTCTGCTTAACTACTTCTTTCCGTACGGAACACTCGTCTTCCTGCTTTTGCATAGGGAGGACAAGCTGTACGCTGCAACCCCCTCGTCTCTTGGGGCTTTTCCATTTCCCAGTACAAATCGAATATGGCAAATTTTATGACAAGCCGTCTAAAAAGGTACGCTTACGTGAAATGCCACTCTGATGATTTTGCTTCGTAACGCCACTCCACGGGAAATGACGTTATTGTTACACGCACGAGCGCACAAAGGTGACCATGCATGAACGATTTTTTTAATAATCTATTTTTTATTACGAATTATAGTAATATACCTACTTTTTTATTTTACATTAATAACTCTCTGTCGCTCCACCGTTGAACGACTTAGACTGGTCACCCAACCGTTGGGTGCCAAATATCCAAGTTGCTCATCGGTTGAGCAACTAGACCGTTAAGCGATTTGCCTGCAAACTGTGATACTTCTTTTTATCATATTTCCACTATGTACTTACTTCTTTACGCTTTGTAGATTGAGTGATGCCAGCCTTCTACCTCTCACATGGATGGTAGAGGCCACCGACGAGGATGGCGCTCTAGTCAACGAGGACGGGGCGGTTTAGACCATCCCGGAGCGGTCACGACAGTTCCTGTTCGACCACTCTCTATTGACAGCTCGTGTGGATCGGTGGCGGCCCGACACGCATACCTTCCACCTCCTTTTTGGGAAGATGGCCCCCACTCTGTAGGACGCACGGTGCTGCTCGGCCTGCCTATCGTGGGAGACGCTGCCTCCCCGTTGGACGCGCCTGCCGACTAGCACAATGACCTGCTGGGCATGTCTAAGAGGGTTCTTTCGGCCGAGGCCGTGGTAGCATACTACGTCTTCTTGGCTTGACAGAGGCATGGCCCATCCCTGCGGTGGCTTTCGCAGTTCCGGGTACGTATACTATCCATTTTTCCTATTTAGTCATGCACTATCCTTGCCATATGATGGGCTTACTAATATTTCATTTGTGCACAGATCGAGCGAATGGACCCAGAGGCCGGCCAATTCCAGGTGTTGCAACACCTCGAGGTGTACTTGCTATGGCTATTCGTCTGGGTACTATTTACCAGCAGCTACGGTGACTCTGTCGATGCCCACCTTGTGGGGTATGCGACGGCCATCGTCAACAGGGAGGAGGTGTACATTAGCTAGGGATCAGCCGTACTTACCGCGACATACTGTGGCATGTGTGACATGTGCTGCAGGATGAAGTTGACCTCTGTCCTCACAGGCTACGCTCTCCTACTTTACCTGTGGTCATTCGAGCGCTTCTCCCTGGATGACCGATGCTACTCGAAAGCAGTCTGTACTACATGAATATGTACCACTGGGGTGTGGTGGACCAGCTGACTACAAGGTCTCTTTGGTACTATAGATGGGTACGTACTCTCTTGGATCTTTACTATACGTGTATTAGGGTCATCCTTTGTAACCACTATTCTGGTTTGCATGCATAGTTTGCACAATTGCAGATCACCCGTGTGTACGAACACTTCGTTGAGTAGCTCGACCGCCTCACCGTTGACGATATGCGCTACGAGCCATACTCTGCTTAGGAGATAGAGGACCGTGCTCCCGCCAGGCTATCCTCACTATGCTGGTGTGACCAGGCATACTGGCTGACATGGAAGAACCTTGTCTTCGATGTGTTTATCGAGGACTACGTGGTGCACAGGGTGATGGGCTAGTCCGGCCTTCGCCAGGTTGTTCTAGTCCCCGTCGGGCGTAGAGTGCCTAACTCGGTCCACGTGTGAGTTACACACAACACATGTCCCTATACTTTTTTAGTTATGTTACGATGCCTTCTAATTGCAGTGGTACGTTTTACAGGCATAGTAGGAGGGGTGGTAGCAAGACAAGCTGGGCGGGGAAGATGGCACAGTGGCTGGAGGAGTGGGTGGACGCCCTCGAGGACTACGTGCAGGAGGGCGCACCGTACGACCCTAGCATGTATGACGAGTACCTATGCTGGTATGCTTCGTAAACACACACCAGGCTGGTGCATGTCGTTGACCCTCTCCCCGCTCACGTACCAGCATGGACTGATGTGTACCCTGTACACCTCATGTGGAACTTACATGTCGCAGTAGGTACTCTCGTGTTTCGAAATGTCTAAGTACGGTTACCACAATTACAAGTTTGATGCTTTCATGTACTCCTTGTAGATGGACATAACCGCTGATATTATGAGGGACACTTGGTTGATCCTAGGTAGGGTCGGCCATGGTTTGGAGGTGATGCACAACAAGCTGTTGTAGGCTCTTCGTTGGGCCTACAGTGGGGCGAGGCGTGCCATGACCCTTACATCATGCAAAATGCTCCTAGAGGTGGTCACGTTGACGTGTACGTCGAGGCTAGCACATCTTGTAGCTCAGGTAGGAGGCTCCGAAGGGCCACATGCATGTGCCACGATAGCGCCTGACCAGCTTGGAGGGTCAGGGTGGGCATGTACCATGCTAGTGCCTGACTAGCCTAGAGGGTCAGGGTGGGAATGTGCCTACTCTCGGTGTCTATCACCGCTGCTAATCCTGGACCCCTACCCACCAGCGTCAGGGTAGTATTCATTGTTCCTTGAGCTGTTTGGGCAGGGCAGGTCCTGTGGTATGACACTTGGATGCGCACCATGGCCCATGTGGAAAGTACATTTCGTCTCTTGAGGTTTGTTCATGTTGATATATTGTATGAATAAGCAATATTTGTCCTGTAGGTTTTACACCCCAACGGGGAGTTGAGCTATCCCCGCATGAGTACCCCTTGGAGGATGTGTCCGACTTCTTCGCGGATGACCCAGGGAAGGTCAGGGGAGCACCTTAGCTTGCACCCATCAATGTTCTTTCTGGGTCGTAGCTTAGCGGTGCCTCAGTAGCCACATAGGCATCGGTGGAGTCAACCCCCGAGGCCTTGGGAGCATAGGTCAGCAGGCTCCTGAGAGCCTCACCCTATCAGGGCACTGACACTCCGCTCTGATTGGTGAGTTTTTTAAATAAATTCAAGAACATGCTCAAAAATATTAAAAATTTTATTTACAGTGCCATAATTATATTTGTGAGTTTTTTAAATGATTTACACCATACAACTTCTCATGTAAATTTTTAATCATCTTTTTAGTTTTTATAACTAGAGGTCAATTTGTTTTGAATTGCATTAAATGCACTTTTGACTTTTTTTTGAAATCAAGTTTTCCAAAGAAACTCTAATAAAGAGCCAAGAAAACAAAATACATTCAAAAAGTTTAAATTTTTTATTTTTGTATGCTCTAGAATTTGAGATGTTACAAAAGCGAAGTTTATCCGTCATTCCAACCCCACCTTAAAAAACCGGCTAAAAAACCTTAAAAAACCATGAAAAAAACTCTCACATAGAACCACGCGACAACGGGCTGTTTTGGTGGCCTCACCACCGCCGACTTTCGCAACCGCCGCTCTGATACCTAACTTTTAAACAAAATATTTTCTTAAGACGGGGTCTACAAGTTAAACGTAGTACACGTTAAAAGTCCAACATCTGTACCAACCAAAATTACAAGTGAGTATCGATCTCTCCGTAATCTGTACCATAAACAGCCAAAATTCAAAAATTTCAGCCAAAAGCCATAAGCCGCAGCCAAAAAGAACAGGCCCAACACAATTACCCTAACTCATCGCACACACCCATGATCACGAAGTTTAGAATTTATGGTATCGTTTTTATAAGATCGTTGTAAAATACAAGCACGGTACTAGTAAAAAAAAGTTTGCTTGAAGCTTGCGCAGAATAAAGCCATCCAGATCACGTGAATTACGAAAGACATAGTAATAAATATGAGAAAGTTTAAAGGGGCAAAAATAGAGATAGATAAAGAAACAAAGGCGGAAAGAGAGAGAGAGGAGAGTCGAACTTGATCTGTTTAGATGTGAGCAGGCCATAAATCTGATCAGTAGAACATACAGTTATTTAGGGAGTAGCTGCAGAGCATACCCAAGTTTCCAACGAGGGACGGCGTGCATTGCATAGAGAATATTATAGGGTAAAATTTTTAGAATTTTATCTGCTCTGTTTTATTTCTTAAAAATTCTTGGAAGGTCGCTGTTTTAATTAAAGAGCACTATTTGATTTGAATAAATTCAACAACATGGTAAAAAATATCAAAAATTTTATTTCCAGCACCATAATTATATTTTTGAGTTTTTAAAATGATTTCTGCCATACATCTTCTCAGGCAAATTTTTAATCATCTTTTTAGTTTTTAACTTGAGCTCAATTTGTTTTGAATTGCATTACATGCACTTTTGACTTTTTGAAAATCAAAATTTGCAAAGAAACTCCAATAAAGAGCCAAGGAAACAAAATACATTCAAAAGTTTAAAATGTTTTTTACTTTATGTTCCCTAGAATTTGAGGTGTTACAAAAGGGGAATTTATCTGTCATTCCAACCCCACCCTAAAAAACCAGCAGCTAAAAAACCTCAAAAAACCATGAAAAAAACTCTCACATAGAACCACGTGACAACACAACTACTCTAACTGACGCACACACTCATGATCACGATAATGTGAGTTTAGAATTTATAATATCGTTTATATAATATCGTTGTAAAATACGAGCACATTACTAGTAAAAGAAGAGTGCTTGAAGCTAACGCAGAATAAAGCCATCCAGATCACGTGAATTACGAAAGACATAGTAATAAATATGAGAAAGTTCAAAGCGGCAAAAATAGAGTTAGATAAAGAAACAAAGGCGGAAAGGGAGAGAGGAGAGTCGAACTTGATCTGTTTAGATGTGAGCAGGCCATAAATCTGATCAGTAGAACATACAGTTATTTAGGGAGTAGCTACACAGAGCATACCCAAGTTTCCAACGAGGGACGGCGTGCATTGTAGCACGCGGGAGGATGGCGTCGAACAAGGAAGATAAAGCGCCGCATCCGGCGGCCGCGGCAACTGAGGACGTCCCTGCTACCACCGCGCAGGTCACACGTCCTCAGCCGCCGACAGAAGAGACTGGCTGCGAGTGCAAGCCTGCGGTGGTCATGCACCCCGAGCTGCTACTGGCCGCACGTCGCGGCGATCTCCAGCCGCTACATGAGCTTCTGAACGGCGAAGATGGGACAGCAGCGCCAACTGCGGCGGCCACTCAAGTCGTCGTTGAAGTTGATCGGTCTGCGTCCTCTACTGCGGCGACGTCGCTCCTGGAGGGAGCCACTTTTCAGGGAGACTCCGCCCTCCATGTGGCAGCGACCAGGGGAGACGACGACAAGTTCTTAAAGAGCGCAAGCCTGATCTACAGCAAGGCCAAACACCTCCTAGAAGCGCAAAACAACAATGGAGACACGCCCCTGCACTGCGCTTCCAGGGCCGGGAGTGTTAAGATGGTCTGTCATCTTATCAAGTTAGTTGGAGATGATGATGGCCATGAACAGAAGGTCAAGAAGCTTCTGGAGAAACAAAACAATCGCCATGAGACGGCCTTGCATGAGGCGGTCCGCCTTGCCGACAAGGATCTGATCAGCGAGCTGATGCTGGCAGATCCTGAGTTAGCTCGAGTTCCGAAGGACGACACTTCGCCGTTGTATCTGGCCATCTTGTTAGGCCATGTCGACGTTGCAAAATCGCTGCATGAAAAAGATAAGGAGCTGTCCTACTCTGGGCCAAACGGACAAAATGCCTTGCATGCTGCAGTTCTTCGAAGTGAAGGTAGGTACCCTTTTCACACTAGACATACATCTATGATGCTCGATTTTGGATAATGTGTTTCTGGGATTTGATTCTATGTGCACACATTAATTCTTAGATCCTCATTATTTGCCTTCGAGATTTATGTAGGAACAACGGTAGATTGAACACTTATTTCTTGCAGGGGCATATCTGTAACTATTCCCATAACGGTTTCTATTCAAATTCTAAAATTTATATATCCTACATCTTAAAAGGATATTCCAGTATTATTGCACACTTTTATAGTTGCATTTTAATTTCAACCATACAGTTGCATTTCTCACATATTGTTGTATTTTATAAAATGCAGTTTAAACTTGTTTATTTACTATCCTCTAGCCATAGAACGAGCTCATACCATAGTTTTTTTGCATATATTTGTTTGCCCTATTAATCATGTATTTCGAAATTCAAGAACAAATTACAAGTGTACCCTTTGAAATTGCGATTCTGCAGTGGGTTTTGTCTTTACAGTGTACTGGGTTTCATCAGTTTGTTTTTGGTAAAAAGAACAATTCACATTTGCAGAGACAACGAGAATGCTGTTGGAATGGAACAAGGGCCTTGCCGAAAAGGGTGACAAACATGGCCGGACGCCTCTTCATTTTGCTGCGTCACTGGAAACTCCAAAGAATCCAATTGCGAAAATATTCCTTTCTGATTATTTTATCGTGTTTCGCTACTTGTTCCGGAACATGGATGGACTAACTGCAGTGTTAGGGAACATGAATGGACTAACCGCAATGTTAATGGATGCCAACAAATTCTCGGCATATCAGCCGGACAATACGGGAGTTTTCCCCATCCATATTGCTGCCTCAACTGGCAGGCTCCATGTACTCAACATTTTGCTCAAGAAGAGTCCCGAGTGCGCCAATTTGCTCAATGCTCGAGGAAGTACCTTCCTTCATGTCGCTGTCGAGAAGAATATGTATAACATCATCCAATTTGCGCTTCGAAGATCACTGTTGGCATCTGGTATTATGAATATGCAGGACGATGATGGGAACACCGCATTACACCTGGCTATACAGGCTGGGAATATGCGGGCTTTTTTCCTACTATTGATGAACCCAAAAGTAGAAGTTAATTATTTGAATAATGAGGGTCTAACTCCTCTAGACATCTCATTGAGACGACAACCCAAAGGTCTTCACCATAGATCGGTAATAAACTCTTTTGATTTTGTCTTTTTTTTTTTTTTTGCCTTTCAAATTGACCCCAAACGGGGATAAGAACTTCATAGCGGCTTGTCTCGTTCATACTTCCTAATGTTCTTGCAGAACAAACGAATTTGGATACTTCAATCATTAAGGCTTGCCAATGCTCAGCCCGGATACTCTCATCAAGACCCCAGCGAGAAAGAAGAAGATTCAGAATCAAAAAATGACGATAAGAAGGGTGGTGAACAAGAGGATTCAAAGACCCTGACAGAGGCGACACAAGTTCTGGGCATTTGCTCTGTACTTATTGCAACGGCGACATTCTCAGCAGCTTTCACCTTGCCTGGAGGTTACAACAACTATGGGCAAGCTAACGCAGGCACACCAACACTTGCCGGGACTTACTTTTTTGACGTATTCATTGTGGCACTCACGTTGGCATTCGTTTGCGCCTTGCTCGCTACCTTTTGTCTCACGTACTCAGGGATGGCTAAAGTTGACTATGAGGTCCGCTTGAGGTACCTCAATTTATCTCAGAACTTGGTGTGGAGTTCAATCAGAAGCTTCGTTGCTGCCTTTGCATTTGGTTTATACGTGGTACTTGCCCCTGTTGCTCACAAGACGGCCATTCTTGTCTGCGTGATATGTTGTTTTGCTGCACTGCTCTACGATGATATACATCTTCAGCGTCTGCTTCTCAGCGCACTAATATTACATGCAAGGGTGGGATTTCGGGTGTGGTTGACATTAGGCGGGGAGATCTTTGTTGACATTTTGCAGCCGTTTTGGTCCTACGTAATTATCTTTGGTTGGCCAGCCTATCTGAAGTGGAGGCACCAAAGGTAGTGGCGAAATGGATAAACCATTTCAGTGAACTCCCCTCTGTTATGGATTGTACTTGTTTTAGAATATCTTTTTCTTATCTTCAAAGTTTAAATGTGATTTTTGTTCCATCGTAACAAAAATACTGTCTTATGCCCCAGTTCAAATTACTTGTTGTTTAAGCAAGTGCTGGTGTGTTGCTACTTGTCATCTGTTATGCTTTTTACGTAATACCATCGTAAAATAATATTCTCGAAAAATATCTTCCTAAAATGTCTTCGTTGCTTTGAGAGCAACAAATGCAAAATGAGAAGTGATTTTATAATGGAAATGGGAAGTAATTCGGGCCGGTGGTTGGAGTGATCAACTCGTGCAACCGTTGCAGGGGCTATGCCCATTTCAATTTACATCTGATAGCATTCATGTTAAATCGGGTGATTACAGTGTAGCTACTCACTGTATTACTCATGTTATTTCGCTGTGCCGACAACCACCCCACGCACCGTTGGCCCAGCTTCGCCTCCCGCAGCTCGTGCTCCTGGATGGATGTGCCTAGCAGCGAGCGCACTTGGCTCCGCCCATTACTCTCATTTCAGGGCATTCTAGCTTACGAACCTCTTTATTTCCGTAGAGTAGCGAGCGCAGCGGAGGTGAAAACACAACCGGCGGTAATAGCAGTCTTGCGTGCGACCGGGACAAGCACCACTGCACCAGATATGCCTCCAATGCAAAAGCAGCACTCACGCTTCAAACTGAGCTCCGTAACTGTGGTCCACTGTATCTAACTTAAAATTCGGTTATAAGCTTTAGTGTATGGATAGGTGGGATATGTTGTTCTTTTCTTCGCTATATGGTACGCTGTATATGAGAGTTGTATGGTATAGTGCTAGTGGCCACTTACCAGTGGAGTTTTTCCAATAGGGTGACTATTATATTTCTTTTTTGTTTTTTCCTGCTTATCAATATATCGGACAGTTCTCCTGCCGGTTCTTTAAAAAAAACCAAATCTTCATTTGAAGAAGCTCAAAACCCACCCAACACAACCCAAAAAACACATTCCACAACCTAACCCAACTCATGTGGCATTCCACCAAACCCAACCCAACCCAAATGGTTGAAACGAGTTGAAACCCATTTTTAAACGCATTGCCAACCCACTTTTTACTTATCTACTATATACAAGTGTAAGTGTATTTATAAGAAACTTTTGACAAAATTCGGTATTTAGAATTTCTTACCCGCATTCACACCATAAATGTTTCATGAAATTACCTGAAGTTTACTATAGATGATTTGGGGCTTAGAGACGCTACTTTGTGCATTTTGTTAGGCCTAGACACAAAGATGGGACCAACGGGTTTTTATAGGAAATTTTTGAAAAAGCTCAGTATTTAAAATTTATAACTCTCGTTCACACCATAAAAGTTTTATGAAATTTTCTAAAATTTATTATAAATGAATTTGAATATAAAGGTACTACTTTTGTGTAAATTATTAGATCTAGACATATCTATAGGTGAAATCAACCGATTTTTTATAGAAATTTTTTGAAAAAGTAGTATCTGAAATTTCTGATGAGTGAAGGACCGGGGTCCTATGTAAGTTTCTTCCCCTTAGACGGGTGTACTGAAGCCATCGCAGAGTACATGAGACTAAAGGTCGCAAAAACAGAGCGTGAGCGGACCGAGAACAAACGCAGGGGTAGCTTTCTGTGAACAAACACTTTGTGCACAAATTAACATGGAAACGAGCAGCCGCAGTGACCGTTACGTTATACAGGATACGGATCAGCTGTAGCTGAGGGTGATGGCACCGTCGAGATCGAGCACTCCGTCCCGTCAGCTCCACGCGGCGAATGAGGGCGTCAGTAACAAATGCTAACATAGTTATTAGCACAGCATAGTATGCTGAAACTCGTGAATATTGTTCTGATAAAATACATACGGTAAATTAATGGTGAAGACTCTTGTAGAGCACTAGGGGTGAAAACGGATCGGATTCGGACGGATATTGCTGTTACCATATCCTAACCTATATTTTTTCTCTGGATTCGATATCAATCGGATTCGGTACCAATCGGATTCGGCGTTGGATCGGTCGGGATTAACTCAATTCGTTTGCACCCCTACTTGTTTGTAAGAAATACATACAATGCAGTAAATGGAGTAGGACGCACTGACTTGATGTTACTATTTAATAGCTGATGTGGAAGATTTTATTTTACCATTACAAAAGAAAATGAAACGCCAAATAGTAGCACTAACCTGAAATCATACTTGAAGACGTATCGATTCGGACGGATATTCGGATTCGGACGGATATTGCTGTTACCATATCCTAACCCATATTTTTTTTCTCCGAATTCGGTACTAGTCGGATTCGGTACCAATCGAATTCGGTACCGGATCGATCGGGATTAACCCGACCCGTTTTCACTCCTATAGGGCACCAACTGGATCAGCTGACCCAATCCAGCATCCATCTTCGCCACCTCTCTGATTGCCTTTTCATCAAGTCAGTTGTGCTGACACTTGGACATTATATTGCATATGGACAACCGTAAGTACTTATTAGGATTATAATATTATTGAATTCCACAATACGATCTCTATATATTGACCAAAGTTATTTCATATTATGCTAGATGTACATTTGATATACTTCTCCTTTTTTACAGGGCAGTTAACAATTGTTTTGTACTATTCATACTTGTTTTATGTACATGCTTCTGTATCTAGGTTGGACCGCCCTGGCTGTATCCAAGCCGTCATTACTGTTTACCAATAACTGTTCCAGTATCCCTTGCTACATGATGTATGCCAGCTCGAAGGAATTAGAAGTCAATGAACTAATGTACTGCTTTATTGTTACTATAAGTCACCGGCTGCCAAATTTCATCCGAAAATGCAAGGATGCAAAACCAAAATAAAGTACATCATACAACCGTTTGTTTTGTCGGAGGATACAACTGCAATTGTTGGTATCTATGAGTAGGGGTGAAAACGGATCAGATAGTTTCCGACCGATCCGGATGAAAACGAATACGGATTGTGTTGGATTAGATTTTCTTCAAATAATTCTCGAATCGGAAACAAATACGGATTTTTTGTCTGAAACGAATACAAATACAATAAACCTGATATCCGACAAATACGAATACGGATATGGATTTTCCAGATAATACTGATCCGGATATCCAAGAATTCAGCCCAACATTGCCCAGCCCAAGCCAGCCTCTCTCATCTCCCCTGCCATCAGCCCACTAGCAAATATTAATGTTTATTAAAAATAAATTTAGTATTGTCGGTAGATTAAAATTTGTACTAATTAAATTGATGTACTGCCGTTTAAATCATTTTGATGTAAATTTAAATTCTTAATTAATTTATTAGTCACATTTAAATGTTAGAAATCCATTAAGAATTATTTAGGACTTTAGAAAAAATTAACTGCTATTTGAAAATTTAAAATCTATACAATGGTATGACTATTGTGGATAAAAATACTTATGCTTGTTTAGATTTCATTAATGTTTTGACAAGATAAACTATTTATGTGTTTTCATTGATTTTGGATGTATAGTTTAAGGAGTTTTCATGTTCCGATAAATATTCGTGACCGTATTCGTTTCAATTTGTATTCGCTCCGTATCTGTATTCGATATTATTCGTATTTATATTCGTATCCAAGGCATCCGTATTCATATACACATCCGACAAAAAAAATATGAAAACAAATATAATAGAGATATTATCCGTTCGTATTCGATCCATTTGCATCCCTATCTATGAGCACTCTGGCATCTTAAGCCACCTCATAGTTGTACATGTGTCCCTTGTTTGGAAGGTGTTGTGGACCATGGGTTCTTGAGGTGGAGAAATAGAAAAAAAAAGCGTTATATTTTTTGCGGTACTTATAAAGTTTATAACTTGCATAGTTCAATATACATGATTATTGGCGAAATGCATGTTTCATCGGAATAGCATGGTGGTCATATTTTTAGGTTTTAGCATAATTGTTCTACATTGTAACAGCAATTAGACTATGGCACCATTCTAAACAGCTTCTAGCTTCAAAAGGCGAAAGTCGTTTGAAACCGTTAGTTTCTTAACGCTGTTTTTTCTTCCCCCTTTTTTCTTTTTCATTCTCCTATTTTTTATTCATTTTCCTTTAACTGAATATATCAAAAAAAGTTAACAGTCGCTATAATATCATTTCAGTTAAAGTCACAATACTTTTGAACGAGGCCTATATGAAACTATGAACAGGCTTGGCCACCAATATCTTTTACTTGTTTATATGGCTTTTCTACTTGCAAGGCATTTGTCTACCAAAAAAATCTGAATTCAAAAGGCATTTTTTAGCAATTCTAATGGCATCATTATCTCTATTTAGTTCAATTCAATGAAGTAAATAATCTTCATAAATATGTAATATAGTTCTAACTACAGATATTCAACTAGTGTGTGTCTATATATATGTGTGTATGTATGTTATATATATAGAGAGAGACGCAGTTATTAGCACAGCAAAGTATGCTGAAAATCGCGAATATAGTTCTGATAAAAATACATACGGTAACTTAATGGTGAAGAGTCTTGTAAGGCACCAACTGGATTAGGTGACCCAATCCGTCATCCATCTTCGCCACCTCTCTGATTTCCTTTCCATCAAGTCAGTTGTGTCGACACTTCGTTGAAATTGCTGCCCAGCCGAATATTATTATGAAGGGCCACAATGCCCAGAACATTAGCTCAAAAATAAGACGTATTATGATCCGGCATATCCGAATACCCAATCTAGCGCGCAGTGCTCTTGCAACCTTAAGCTTTTGCAAAGGTTCTATAATTCCGATGACAATTACAAGAAAAGTAATCATAGAGACCGCAACGGCGGTGTTATGAGCGACGGGAGCAAGCACCATATAAAGACCCAATGCAAAAGCAGTTACCAAGCTTGTGACCGAACTAGACGCGAAGAACACAGACATATTGAAATGCTTTCCACGGACGGACAAATCAACCATTGCCATGCCAGAGAACATTAGACTGATGGTAGCCAAGGAGGCACAAACGAATGCTAATGTGTTTGCCATCACGAATGCATCAAAAGTATACCTCCCGGCAAGCGTTGGTGTGCCACCGTTAGGGTGGTCATCGGCTCTATAACCACCGGGCAGGGCAAAAGTTGCACCAAATGCCACCGTTGCAATAAGTGCTGAGCCAATGCCCAGAACTTGTGTAGAATCCTTAATTTTTTCTTGCTCTTTGTCATCGACTAGTTGGGGTTCATGTTCGTTTAGGAAACCCCATGAATAACAACCATGTCCGGCGCCGGCATCCCATAACGAAAGATGTATCAATGCTTGTGGATTCTGTGAAAAAAATACGACCAGGAGACACGAACTAAACAAATCAGTATTATTGTCATTTGATTAAAAGAGGATAGATAAGCCAGGGTGAACAGAAAGCAGAAAGTGGATTACCCAATTAAAAGACAAACCACGGGGAAACATGCACTGTGATAGACCTAGTGGAGTTAGTCCACTATAATTTGGTAAATTAAGTCGTACTTGCCGGTTTCCCATGAGTGAACAAAATATCCTCAGATTCCCAGTCAAGACAGCTAGATGTAGCGGGGTGTTCCCATCCTTGTCCTGCGTATTCAAAATTGATGCTACCAACGGTGCTCTGCAAGCATACGAGACTATATTGTAACGCTTCTTCTCCACAGCAACATGGAAAAAAGTCCTTCCCTGGGTATCACACAAATTGACGCATTCCGAGCACTTTTTAAGCAAACTGACGACGGCCTCGAGACTGCCGTCCGAGGCAGCAATGTGAATGGGGAATGACCCACTTTTGTCTGGTTGGTAAGCTGCAGATGGGTTAGCTTCTAGGAGTTCTAGGAGTGGTAACATGTCGCTGACGACGGGCCACCGCCAAGAAACAGCAACGTGAAGAGGTGTACTCCCATTATGGTCTGGCTGTATAGTAAGGTCCTTGTTCCAATCCAATAGATTTTCGTCATCGCTGCAGTTGGACGCTTTATGTCAAACAAATGTTGCACTGAAGCTTTCAAGATAGAATGTCGGAAAGTAATATTTAGTGCAAGAACAACTAGAATGTAAATGAGACGGATTTTCTTGGAAAAGACTAGATACAAGGATTTTTTTAAGGTACACCACAACTGATGTGAGCCGTTGATTACCTTATTTAATGGGTTTACCTATTACCTGGAATGGGGTAATAGATTACCGATCACTGTGACATACTAAAATTTTCCAAAATTTGCATAAAAAATTTTCACGGAAATCTTAAATTGCATCTTAAAGTGTTCTCCGGTTTTTCTAAGCTCACCTAGATTTTTCCTCAAGTTTTCCAATAGGGCCATCCCCAATTTATCCCCCAATTTATTTCTTCCTTAACCAGCCCACCTTCCCTTCCAGCCCGCCTGCCACCATCCTTGAAGCTGTGCCTTGCCATGCTCTGACCACGCCGTCGTGCATGCGACTCGCTGTTCCGTATCTTCCCGAACCTTCCTATCTGAGTCACCATGACCGCCTCCTCCTCTTGAATCCCTAACCATTCGCCGGCGAGTGCCTCCGCTCTGTTAGAATTAATCTTCATGATTTGTAGGTGGTCAAAGCCACAGTCGATGTAGTAGTCGAAGCCGCGAAGGCGGCGAAGCAGTGGTCGAAGCCTTAGTCGAAGCCATGTGGTCGGTGCCTAAGGCGAGTCGAAGATCCGGAAGAACAATATAGCAGCACTCCAAAGAATACTGTAGCAGTCACAGGTACTGTAGCAGGCGTGAGTATTGTAGTAGTCGAAAACACTGTAGCAACCGTGGTTACTGTAGCGGTTGAGAACCGAGAGTAGTCAAAAGTTTGAGTAGCAGCAGTGGTCGTAAGTTGTGCTCGATGTCTGAGCAACGGCTGAGTCGATAGGTAGTTGTGAGAGGGCTGAGTCTTATGGATCATATAGAGATTTTAGGAGGTTCATGGCATTAGAATATGTCCTAGTAGAGTTAGTGGGTGCGTGGAGTGCAGGTCATGTGACCTTATGTGCATGAGGCTTATTTAAGCCGTGTAATTCCTGTTACATTGTAAAAGTAGCATAAATAAAAAAAGATTGAGTGATTCAATCCCAATATTGTATTAGGCTCCCTCTGTGTGTTTATCCAGAGTGACAAGAGAGAGGATTGAGCGATTCAATCCCAGCATTTGGTATCAGAGCATGAGTTCCCAGTTTGGTGTATGCCTAAGTACCTTCGCTTCAACATGATGTCCACCACTGAGCAAATGGCGGCAACAGCAGGGCATTCGACGAGGAAGGGAAGCGTCTCTCTAGTACCCGATGCTCACCTCTTCCAACTACTCCACCTTGGCGATCAAGATGGAGGCGTGTATGGAGGCGTAGGATATTTGGGAGGCGATCGAACCCACGGTCGGAGTGGTCATGGAAAGAAGGAAGGACAAGATGGCACTTGCGTGCATCTTCCAAACCATTCCCGCGGTTGTGCTCCACCAGGTTGTCAAGAAGACAGAAGGTGTGGGAGAGCTTGAAGATGAGGTATCTTGACGCCGATCGAGTGAAGAAGGTGCGGCTGCAAACCTTGAAAAGTGAATTCGAGGCTTGCGCATGAAGGAAGGCAACTCCATCGATGAGTTTGCTAGCAAGATAAGTGGGCTAGTGTAACATCCCACATAGGGAATTAATGTATTTGCGAAAAGTGTAAAATCTTTTAATCACTTTCATGGTAATTTCAAAATCTTTGGTGTTGCTCGAATCTCTCAAATTGGTTTTTCTTGCCAAAAGCCCAATTAATAAAATTCGAAATCTTGGGATCAAGAACCAAGTTTGAAAATCAAAATGAGAGAGATACAATTCCCCTTGGAAGTATTGATTTCATATTTAAAATTTGAAATCTGGACCTCCAAAACCAAGAACGAAAATTGAAACTAATATAAAATCTTTCCGTCCAATTTGCATATCTGGAATTTCAAATTCTGAAAATTTAAAAGCATTATTTCTCCGAAGTCTGCTACTCTTAAAATCTAATTGTTGAATTCAAAAATATGAACCAAGATACAAATTCAGAACTGCATTACAAATTTAAATTTCTGGAAACTCTTAAAATCACTAAAAACTCTCCTGGGCTGGCCCATTTTCTTTTTCCCGGCCCGACCACCATTTTCTTCTTTTTCTTTTCTGGCCCGTTGGCCGCTCCTTCTCTTTTCTTCGGCCCCGGCCCACCCGACGCGCTCGCCTCTCTTCTTCCTTCTTCCTCCTCCTCCCTCTTCTCTCGTCGCGCCAAGCCGGCCTGCGCCTCTACTCCACGCGCCGGCCCAGCCCGCCCCGAAACCGCGTGCCACCCCCGGTTTCGCTCGACTCCACCTCTGTACGCCTACCTGCCGCTCCTACCACCGGCCTACCCCGGCGTTATTCCTCAGCGCGTCTCCGCTCGGCGTTACTCCGCCTGCGCCTGGCTTCAATTCGCCCAGCTGTTCGCCACCTTCGCCCGCCTTTAAGGAGCTGGCCGAAACCCCCCTTGCTCCTATTCCCCATTGCTCTTCTCCCTCGCGCCCAGCAGAGCTGTCCAGCTGGTGTCGCCGCCGCCCCCTCTTGTCTCGGCCGCCTCCGGCGAGTTTTCCGCAAGCCGATTGCGTCCCGGCATGCGCCCGAGCGTCAGGCACCTCCCCTCGCCGTTAATCGGAGCGCCATCGCCCGAGAACGCCCCGCCCGCTCCTCCTCCGTCTCCGGCCGGCCGACGCCATTCCTGCCGCCGCCTCCACCTCGGTCGGCCCCGGGGCGATTCCACGCGGTGAGAGCACCTCCCCAGTGCCCCGAGGCCTCCCCAACCTTTGGCCGACATCCTCCGTCCCCGGAGCGCTCCCGCCACGGCGATCCGGCCGCACTGCCGCCCGCGCACGATGCCAGGCCGCCTCGACCTCCCTCCGACCGCTTCAAGCGCCCCGGTGAGTCCACTGTACTCCACTCGTGCTCCGGCGCGCCTCCCTCTCTTTCCCCTTCCTCTCCGGCCACCGGCGCCCAACCGGCTATCCTCCGCCGTCCGCATCCCCCTGCTGTCGGCACGCCTTGGCGCCACCCCGGCCGAGGCCCTGCCGCCGGGAGCCTCCTCATCGATGGAGCGTTTCGTTTTACCGGTCGCCGCCCGCCCCCCTCCGGCCGCTCCTCGCCGGCGTCGGCGTCGCCCAACTCCAGGGCCTCCCTCCTCTGTTCGGCCTAAGGCCCCTCTGCCCCGCTCTGTTCCAGCCGAATCCGACTCCTTCTCTGACCCCTTTTTGTATGGCATGTGGACCCACTAAAGATTGGAACCTGGTGAATATGCATCACTTGCATGCTCCCAAATTCAGTGGTAGCAAGCATCTCAAAATATAAATTGCAAATAAAAATGAAAATAAAATTTAATTGTGGGAGTTAACTAAAAAGGGTATGAAATGAAATTAAAAATCTAAGTTTGATTAAGTGCATGTAAAGACACATTGTGCATAAGAATAGGAATAATGAATTATTTATGAATTCATAATGAAAAGATTTATGCAATTGAATTGAAATCTTAACAACGGTTCATATGGGTCAAGTAAAATTTATGCATTAATTTTCATGTACAACATTTCATATAGTGAGAATTTACACCTACCCTGCTTAATAAGTTTATCGCTCAAAAGTCATTTGCACGCCACATAAAATATCAAGTGTAATTTGCTTATCTCTAAAATCATGAACGCTGTCTTTCCTACGTCCATCTAAATATGTTTAAGCAAACTAAATCAATTTGGCAAGATTTGGCCACACAAAATAACAACCACAAAACACTCATTCAATAAAATGCAGACCGCTAACAATAAGATTGGTTAGCTAGCAAAATAATCAATCTTGTGCATAATGTTAATTGGTTAAGCAATTAGATTTCATATCCTAATTAAGTTGTTAAAAACAATGATTCATTGAGCTGGCCGCTGCTATCCCAGTTAAGTTCTGCCACATGAAATATCAAGGGTACACCACATATACAATTATACTCATCTTACGTATCCGTATTCTAAAATCGTAAAATAATGTTTCTCTATACTACCCTCGTTACTCTCTTTTATCTGTCCCTAAGTCCTGCCCGACTCATGGAACTTTCTTGATAAATGTAAATCAATTAAGAGCAAGTCATCAAATAAAAGGTCGAGCCTCTCCTTTTCCCAATCGGCTACACAGATGATTCCTGAAGATGTATCTTTACTTTTGATCCTCATTACCCTAAAATTTTCCCTCACGGTAAAGCTATTCAGACCACTCGTTCTTCTACTCAAATCCAGCTACCGCTGTGTTTACGGCGTACTAATCCGAATCATCCTCCTATTCTCAAATCATAGTAAGTGTGTGATTTAAATTAAATTGGGCATTTTAAAGTATCTGGATTTATTTGGTCTTTCTTTTCTTTGCTGCGTATTAGAATCTGAAGACTCGGCGAGACGACGAATTCAAACAGTAAGACTGGGTAAAAGCGAGGACCAGTAATTTAAAGTCACTGGCTGAGAAGGCTTTGATTTAAAGCAATCGAGGCCATGGTAACATAAGCAAGGCAAGTCATCACTTTGATCATATTGCTCCCACATTTTATGCAAATTTATGTTCCTTTAAATTATCAACCTGCATGCCTAATTTAATATGCAAATGTATGTCAAAACTTAAGGTAGCTACATGCCCATTTGTTGTTGGATTAAATTTAGTATGCCTTTCCTTGACACTTGAATCACTTAATCCTTGTCGCCATAGATATTAATGTTAATCTTCTCTAGCTATAGATTATATTAAAATGCTATGCTAGTCCGGTCAAGTCCAGGGCGCTAGACGTCCTGATCATCAATCTTTACAACAAAAGAATTTATTTTGGGACAGTCATGGGATGTACGTGGCTGAATAGTTTGTTACGACTGTTTTATGCTTCTCAAAACCCTCAAAATCTGCTTTACCTGTCTGGGCGGTTGGTGAGAGTGGATGGTGCCGATGTCGCACGAGAACCCGTGGTTTGTGGTAAGAACTGCCTGGACAAATTAAGGACTGAATCTTGTGACGACCTCCTTGTGTAAAACAGTACAACCACAAGTCTATATGGGTACGACCTAGCTGATTAACTTACAAAGATTTAGTTCAGATATCACCAGTGGTAAGTGGGTGCCAGGACATACTGGTTTACTCACAGTGGGATACAGGGACCGACTGTACCCATACGGCGCAAGAGGGGCCTCGATGGCGGATAGAACCCTTCAGCGGTGAAACCTCAGCGGGTGGTATCTAGCTAGATCGGAGTAAGGTAAAGGCTTTGTGATAATTCATCTGTGTCTCACGCCTAAGGAAGCATGTTGACTATTAAGATGACTTATCTCTTGTGGTGAAAGTGTGCAACCTCTGCAGAGTGTAAAACTATTCGAATAGCCGTGCCCACGGTCAAGGGCGGACACGGGAACTTACTCGAGTTAGTTCTATTTCCAAAAACATTTGTGGGTGGGATAAAACCAGTCAGAGGGACGTACTCTAAGTTTTGAATTTTTCCTGGAGGGAAGTACTCCAGTGGTGAAAACTAGCATAGGTGGGGGTAACCATGCACTGTAAAAGGTGGATGTAACCTACACTTCTATTATTATCGCATTCTCACAATCAATTTCATAAAATCTGTTTCAGTTAAAATTGCTAAGTCTCAGGAGTCTTTCCTATTTATTGTAATTTCAAAACACTGATTCTAGCAAATAAAAGAGCCTCAAGCCTTCCTTGACAACTTTGCATCTATTATTACTGCATCCTGTGTGGTGGCTTGCTGAGTATCATCGTACTCATTCTTGCTTAATTGCTACCATTCAGTCAGAAAGAACAGGAATGTCTAGCCCTGCGACGCTAAAAAAGGGTCGACAGAGCTGGAAGACGAAGAGGCCATGGACTAGGTCGCGAACCCCAGTTGGTTGCCTGTGGGCAAGTCCTGAGGGTCCCACCTGTGTGGAGTTTCCGCTGCTGCATTTTATTATTTTCGGCCTAATCGGCCCATGGGTAAGTATTACTGTATTATTTACGCTTTCGCATGATATGTTTTTGATATACAGTAATGTATCTGTGAGCACTATCTACTGATCTAGGGAATAGTGCGGTGGAATCACAGAGGATCTGGGTTTTGCTAACCCGGGGTCCGACAGCTAGCGAGTAAGTTTAGTGGTCTTGGTGCCACCCTGGAGGACACCGCACTCATCAAGAAGTTGCTCAATTCGGCTCCTGATAAGTTTTTGCATGTTATTGCTGCAATTGAGCAATTCTCCGATGTGGATACCATGCCATTCGAGGAGGCGATTGGCCGCCTCAAAGTGTACAACGAGGAGATACACAAGCGCGAAAAGGAGGTGAAGAGCATTTGCTTCTCACCAAGGCCGAGTGGGAGACTTGATCATCGAAGCGAAATGGCAAGGGCTCCTCTGGCAGCACTACTAGTGGTGGTGGTCAAAGAAAGTTAGACAAAATCAAGGTGATGTACTATAAATGCCAAGAGTTTGGTCACTTCACATACGAGTGCCCTGAGAAAGGAATGGAGGTGAACGAAAAAGGAAAGGAGGAGAAAGTGCTACTCTGTGATGTTCAGAGTGATGATGAGCCAACTCTTCTGTGAAGATTCGTGAAGTGTGGTCAGACAAGATTAGGGGAAATAAATTTGTTAGATACTAATTTTGACAAAGTTTGTATCTGCATGTTTGATTTAGTCTTTTGCATGTAGTGATTGTGTTGTATAGGTCTTTGCATTTAGAAGTGTGTGGCACTAGAAGAAGCTGGCGGTGGCGAAGGCCATCGCAACGAGGAAGAGTCGATGTGATGCTGGTGCCAACGGCAGTGTGATGCTACTGCAAGGAGAAGTCGGTGTGAGACCGACAACAACAGCAGTGCGAACCCGCTATGTGAAGTTTCGATGTGAAGTCAAAGGCGGTGGTGTAAAACCATCACCGTTGCAAAATGAAGACATGCACGAACAGTGGTGTGAGACTGTTGTAAGTCATGCAAAGAGAAGGCTGCTGTGTGTGGCTAGAAAAAGTTGCTGCGTGTGACAAGAAGATGCGGGTGATCCGTATTGGTGAGTCAACACAACAAGATTAAGGGGGAGAATGTTAGAATTAATCTTGATGATTTGTAAGTGGTCAAAGCCACAGTCGATGTAGTGGTTGAAGCCATGAAGTAGTGGTCGAAGCCTTGGTCAAAGCTGTGTGGTCGATGCCTAAGTCGAGTCGAAGATCCGGAAGAACACTATAGCAGTACTCGAAAGAACACTATAGCAGTCACGAATATTGTAGCAGTCAAAAACATTGTAGTAGTCATAGGTGCTGTAGCAGTCAAAAACACTACAGCAGTTGTGGTTACTGTAGCAGTCAAGAACCGAGAGTAGTCGGATGTTTGAGTAGCAGCAGTGGTCGTATGTTGTTCTGGACATCTGAGCAACGGCTGGGTCCATAGGTAGTTATGAGAGGGCCGAGTCTTACAAATCATGGAGAGATTCCAGGAGGTTCATGGCATAAGAATAGGTCCTAGTGGAGTTAGTGGGTGAGTGGAGTACAGGTCATGTGACCTTATGTGCATGAGACTTATTTAAGCCGTGTAATTCCTGTTAAGTTGTAAGAGTAGCAGAAATAAAAAAGATTGAGTGATTCAATCTAATATTGTATTAGTCTCCCTCTGTGTGTGTTTATCTAGAGTGACAAGAGAGAGGATTGAGCGATTCAATCCCAACACGCTCTACCGTGGGGATCATTGTCACTGGCCTTGATTGCTTTACCTTAGACAAACTGTCGCCTAGAGCATCACTACAACCCTGCCATGCTCATGCACATGCTAGCACTTTCATTTTCCCACCAGAGCTCACTCTATTTCCCTCAAAAATCCCAAAAATTTGACCTGCAAATTGCCCCATTGTAAGACCATATGGTAACAGCCCCACGAGGGTGATGAGTATTTGACATCTCTTGTGCTTTTTTGTTGTTTGAATTTAATTTTGTGAATTTGTATTTTGAGTTGCTGGTGTTTGGAGCTAGCGGTACTACCGGCGTTGAAGTCACGATATTACCGGCTAGTGGTAATACCGACGTTGAAGGGGCAGTATGACCGGCTAAAGCGGTAGTACCAGCCCATGATTGTAGGTAGCTATTTTCTAGAGGAGATCTTATTGGAGTTTTTGGGCTAAGGCCTGCTACAGTAATACTGGTATTGAAATCACTATACAACCGGAGGGCGGTATGACCGGCATGGGTGACACGGTCATACCGGCCCTATGCTGAGATGGTTGTGAGTGTTCATTTTGGTAGTATTAGTCAAAGTGGGAGTCCATGTATGTATAAGTTATGGCATGTATCCATGCATATGGTTTACTAATAGAGAGTCAAGTGCATATCATTTGTGCTCGGGTCGATTATTTTATTCTTTGGTATGAAGGTGCTTTGATAATTGTTGTGGCTAGCAGCGAGACTGAGGCTATGAAAGGAGTTCTGAGGCCACGATGTGTCGTGTAAGTCCGAGTGTAGCAACATCTCAAGGCAAGAAGCACGGGAGAAAGACAAGGGTAATAAAGAGGCAATGCATGCATGTGATGTGCTAATTGGTCTTTTGCATTCCAAGTGCTGACGTTCCTTAGAGCAGGCGTATGATCTTGACAGCAAGGCGTTGGGCATTATGAACTGTGGAGGATGTTGGTGTGCCATAGAACTTAGGCATTTCAAGTGGTGACGGCCTCGGCGCAGGCTTACAATCTTGGCGACAATTCATTGGCATCACATCATCGTGAAGACCAGTACTATCCTAAGTGGTTTAGCTCACGTATCTATGGTTGGAGTATCTTATCGGGCTTGTGGAGCCTTTAGAAGTCACACTTTGAAAAGTGTGCAAGTGTATGAGAGTGAAAACTTGTTTGTGTGTGGGTTACTAGGTTTCCTTATATATAGTGGTGTGATCCACTAAGGAATGGTTGGTTGGTGTGAGGTGGTAGCCTCCACTATATAGCCTTGTGTTGAGTTGAGTCTTGTGAGAAATTTGAGAGTTTTAGGGTTAGGGTTTTCTTATGTTGGAGTCTTATGTGTGTGTGCTCTAGGCTTAGAGCTTTGCTATCCTTAGGGATTGACTGTAAAACATTCTTCTCCAAGTGAAATAAACATCTAAAGGTTGCCCAAGTGAGTAGTACCATGAATCCCCTCATGTGCTTTGATTTTCTTGCCTTTTTTTGTTTGAATTTATCTTCTCTTGAGCTTTTTTGGTGCCAATGACGTATAAGGGGTGGAGATATCTCTTGGAGACAAGATCCCATCTATCTAGACATGATCTGGAGTGAAGGACCATGTGAGAAGGTTCATGGTTTTATTAAGATGAAACATTGTCATTTTTAAGGAGTAACAATTTGGAATTTGCAGATTTTTCTCGACAACTTGCAGAAATGGATGATTTTGAAAAATATGAATTATAAGATGATTTATGACCTAGGTCAGTGGTTATAGCTTGCATGATATATGATATTGCTAATGTCGGTCAAATTATGAAAACTTGTGCCCGCAAATGATTTCTTAGTCTTTAAATATACAGGGTCGCATGGAGTCAACAACGAGTATAGGGGCAAGCTCATGGAGGAGTCAAGGCTCAGAATAATCAAGGATGCTATGTGAGATGTGAGCTCAAGCATGACATGATAAAGGTGGAAAATGTTGAAGAAAAGTTCGAATGACGGGTTTGCACCATGTGGCTCGATCGGTCCAAGTGAGATGTGGTTCGGTGGAAACGGAACAGGAGAGATTTACTGACGCGTGGCAAGCCAGTGGTGCACCTACCATGGCAAGCATGGTGATTGCTTGCAATGGAATGGGATGATCAGGTAAAGAAAGGGTATTTGGTAGTTTTACCAAAATACCGAAAACTACCTTGAAGCAAAACCGCAGTGTTTGGGAAAGCGGTTTAGGTCAAAGAGAATCTGAGAAGATTAAGTTGAATCAAAGTTAAGGACTTAATGGATTTGGGCTTATGCGCTTTGAAAAAGCATGCATAAGTGTAGTGTGTAAGTTAAAACCCATGTGTGTAGAATTATTGGGTTTCACCCATTATGATAAGTGGATAGTATCCACTAAGATTTAGATATGGCTAGTTAGCCCATCTATTTAAGGTATTGGGATGGAGACTTGTGGTTAACCATCCAACATTTCTCTGTTGTGCTCTCTTGTTTAAGGTTAAGGTTTGAGTGTTCAGTGCTTTGTATGATCTTTGTCCTCTAAGATAGAGTGGCTATAAAACTTTTCTCCTCAAGTAGTAATAGAATCAATGTTTGATTATCTCAATGGCTATCTGTTATTTTGATTGATTTGCACTTGATTTGGTTGCTTTTTCCTCTTCTCCCTTCCCTTCTTGATCTTGCTGTACCAAGAACGTGCAAGAGATGGAAATAACCTTAGAAAATCAATCTCCAACCATCTAAGCACTTGTTGGCAAGTTCAGAAGAAACTCAGTCTTTGCTCATTTTGGCCTCCCCGAGTGATTTTTTGATCTAGCTATTTCTATCTCGATTTTTTAGTGTTCTTGCTTATTAGGACAGGTGGGAATTCATCTAGTGCCATTTGGCTATCATCCATCCACGAGCATGTCATATTCACCATTTGTGGTTTCTGACCCATTTTTGGTGCAATCTGCTTTCAATAAAAAGGTTATAACTTTGGCAATGATTTCCTTGATCATTAATTGAAATAGGTTCTTGACACCCTAGAGAAATTGCATACCAAATTTCAAGTGATTTGGAGTTTTGATTTGAGAGTTAGCTCAATTTTATGTTTTAACCCAGTTTTGGTGCAACAGAGCTTCACAAACCAAAAGATCCTAACTCTCTTGAGTTCTTTTAGGTTTTTTGATTGTGATAGATTTCTAATGTCATGACATAACTTTGTTTCAAGTCTTTTGTATCGACGGATCAAAAGTTACATAGTTTTTTGAATTTGAAATAGTGTTGTTTTCACTATTTATGAGCTGAAATTTCAGTAACTTTGAGAATTTTTGGATTTTTGGCTTCTTAATCTTTATGGCTTCTCACAGCTATTGGAGTGAAGATTAGGAGAATACTTGAGGGATAATTTGAAGGCACTATTCACATCCCCCTCTGTTGCCATACCGGTCATACATACATGAAATTCTTGAGTTTGCCCGGTTTTTCTCAAAAGAGAGGTGATTTTTGTGTTTTGCTCTTGTGGGTGTTTTGAATAAAATTCGTGCTATATTCTAGTTTGCTATGATATATGAGAACCCATCCTAGGTCATCTAAACCATCTAGGACTCACAAGTAAGAGCAGATCAAAATTTCCCTCTTTTGTCCAGTTTTAGTGCACCCTTCGTTCGAACAGAAAAAGATCAGAACTTTAGCAACGGTTTTCTTGATCGTTAATTGGAATATATTTCTGACATCTTTGGGAAGGTGCATGCAAAATTTCAAGTCATTTGGATCAGCCTATCAAAAGCTACATGGAGTCTTGATTTTGAAATCGTGTTGATTTTACTATAGTAAGAGGTACGACCATGGTACTACCAAAATTACCGTTTGTTTCTTGGATTTTCAGTTTCTTGACTTGCTATGTTGTTTGTTGGGTTTCTATCCTAATCTTTTTTAGCCTTGTAGCTATCATAGTAATAGATTGGTGAATATTTGAGAATAGATTTTGATCTGACTTGCCGTTCTTTGTCCTACACCTAGGGGTGAAAACGGATCAGATAGTTTCCAACCGATCCGGATGAAAACGAATACGGATTGTGTCGGATCGTTCTTCAGATAATTCTCGGATCGGAAACAAATACGGATTTTTTTGTTGGAAACGAATACGAATACAGTAGGCCTGATATCCGGCGAATACGGATACGAATATGGATTATCCGGATAATACAGAATCGGATATCCGGGATTTCAGCCCAACATTACCCAGTCCAAACCAACCCCTCTCATCTCCCCTGTCACCAGCCCACTAGCGCAACCAAGCCATAAGCCTCCATTACCATTAGGCATTAGGTTCCCTAGTCATATTAAATTACAAAAACCACTAGTAAATTTATGTTTATTAAAAAATAAATTTAGTATTGTTGGTAGATTAAAATTTGTACCGATTAAATTGATGTATGCTGTTTAAATCATTTTGATGTAAATTTAAATACTTAATTAATTTATTAGCCACATGTAAATGGTAGAAATCTATTAAGAATTATTTAGGACTTTAGAAAAAAATTAACTGCCATTTGAAGATCTATACAATAGTATGACTATTGTGGATAAAAATACTTATGCTTGTTTAGATTTCATAAATGTTTTGACAAGATAAGTTTTGGGTGTATAGTTTAAGGGGTTTTATGTTCTGATAAATATTCGTGACCGTATTCGTTTCGATTCGTATTTGCTCTGTATCTGTATTCGATATTATTCGTATTTGTATTCGTATCTGAGGTATCCGTATTTGTATCCGCATCTGCGAAAAAATATTAAAACAAATACAGTAAAAACATTATCCGTCTATATTCGATCTGTTTGCATCCCTACCTACACCCATCCTCAGAATTAGTGTTACCGTTGTCTCCCTCATTTCCCTGTGACCGCACTAAGCCGCTCTGCTAGAAAAATTACTGCCGGAATCTCGTCGGTGGCCAGCGCACCGCCCATGCTCCGTTCCTCGTCGCCACTCCCAGCCATCCCACACCTCACTATCCACGTCACGGTGGCCACCTCCATCTCCTAAATCTTCTCCCGCCCTCGCCCAGGCCACCTTGTCGCCAAAGGCCCCCACCATCGAGCCCGTTTGTGCCACCACGAGCGTCGCCGCCGCCAACCTATATGGTACCACTTCGGGCCAAGCCACCAACACCATGAGTTTGCCCACATTAGGACTGCCAGAATCCGCCGCCAGCGAGCTCTGCTCTTCCACAGCCTTCACCTTTCTCCGCTTCGTTCCGGCCGCTGCAGTCCTCCTGTTCCTCGGGTGTCACCAAAAAAGGGTTTGAAGTCCTCGGGAGCACACCGTGGACTTGCCGTCGTTTCCATTTCACCGCCATAGCTCCACCCCCATCCCTCTCTCTTTCTTCCCCCCCCCTTTTCTCCACCTCTTTCTGCCTCTGTTTCGATCGGGGAAGAAGCACAGTAACAGCTAGGTACTGTTCACTCATGGTTTAGTCGGGCTAGTTGCACCACACAGGATCCAAACAATACCGAGCCCGACCTGATTTAAACCGGTTTAGGGCTGTTCTAGCCGGTTTAACTCCGGTTACACCGGTTTTGACCACACAGACTCCGGTTCTGCACATAAGGCCTAGCCTAGACCCCTGTAGACCCATTTACATCCGCTGTCTATCTTCATCAATTCCAGGCAATCCGAAGCCGCCTGATGATCATTTTCTATCTTCCAAAGTTTTCGGCCTGAGCTTTTAAAACCCTAAAAATTAGTAATATTTATTTTAAATACTTTATTTGATGTTCATTTTCTTATTTTGTGTTATTCGCCTCACATTACAACACGAGGATGGACCCATTGAAGCAGGAGATGGTCCAAAAGCTTATGAATGAGTAAACAATTTTGAGCCAAAAGGGAAGTCATGGCTCTTTTATCATGTTTGCAATCCTAGTAGCTAGAAATATGGTTTATTTTATGCATTACTTACTTATCAACAATATTTATTATTCATTAAGTTCGCATAATATTGCCTAGTAGTTAATTTTCTTTAATCATATGATTTATTATGCCATCTTTGATAATAATTTGATGTGATTTTTCCTTAACAATACGAGACCGGATAATAAATTTGTAAGCACCTCTAGTAGGATTCGAAGACTGCCGAGGGTGCAAGGGGACTCCACAAGAAACACAAATGGCCAAGTATATTCAATGTATGGCTAGGTTTACAAAATGGACTCCCCCTTTCCACATGTGGAGGGTGCTATTTACAGAGTGCAGGGGAGGCAAGTGAAGTTACAAAATTGCCCTTATGGCTTAGCTTTACTCCTAAGGGTATTATCATCTTTTGTTCCATGCAGGTCCCGCCTTGTCCGCAAGGCCCTAGGGTTGGTTCGTGGCCAACTCTGAACCTCACCAAGGTTGGCTGTGGACCCCCTCCAAGGTCGGTGTGTGAACTTCGCCGAGGTTAACCGTGGACCCCCTTTAGGGTCGGTGCGTGAATACAGAGGCGGACCTAGCAGTGGGTCAAGTGGGGCACCAACCCCACCTACCGCTGGCCGACCGTGTGTACCTCTCACACCCCCATAGCTCCACGCTAGCTATATAAATAACCTTATCGGGCTTAAAAAGCTATTGTATGATAAAGAAGTTTGTATTTTTAGCGGTGATTATAAACTACAAGACATCTTGGCTCTTGGCATAGAGCATCTCTCCCTCTTGTGTCTACAAGTCTATAACTCTACAAGGGTCGAGCACGAGCTTTAAGTATTGGCCACTAATTTTAGGGACTCAGCCAACCTCAATACTCAAATATCGATGGACAATAGTTGACCTTCAAAAATAAAGAAATTCCAATGGTTTAGACATTTCGCATATTGCAAGTCAATACTAGTAGTTATTGACATGGATTATGTAATGGGCCATGGGCATATGTGCACTAGTTCATACTAGCTCAGAATTGTGCAGAATAAAGCAAATACAGATTTAAATAATGGTTATATGGTAATACTAACAATAATCTGTTAGGTGAAAAGGTAATATTTCTGAAAATATTTTTGCAACTGATTTTTTCACAAAAATGAATATTTAACTATATTATTCAATAAATAATTTCCTATTTTAAGGTATATTTACCAAAAAAATAGTTTAAATTACTGGCCAACGTCTCATTCTAGGTGGTCACCGCCCAGTTCTATCTGGACCGCGTGACGACCACTATGTTCTCCTCCACACCGTGGAGTTAGCACCGCTGCCCTCGTTTGGCAAAATATGACGTATATTATAGTTTCCAAGGTAGCCCGTAATAGCCACAATAGCGTTTTTCTATCTGTCATTAGCAATGTAGCATGCTACCGTAGGCCGGCAACTCGACATTTAGTAAATTGGTCAGTAAGTCCTATTAGCCCCTCCTAAATTTTGATCCTAGGTCCGCCACTACGTGAATATCGCCGAGGTTGGCTGCGGACCTCCTTCGGGGTTGACCTGCGGACCTTAACCAGAGTAGACTCCCGATTGGTGCAACCATGCTGAATAATAACCTTCAAACACGGTGAATCCGTTATGACCTAGTAACCTGATCGATTAGCAGGTCACACATGCATAAGATCAAAAGAAGTCTTGACGAATAGACGGCCAGAGTCTCTTTTACCTCTAAGTGGGTAAGGTGGCGCGCAATAAAAGGCCTCTAAATGCAATCCAATATGGTACTCCATCTGTTTCAAAATATGACATATAATAGTTTTTACCAAACGAAGGAAATACATCTTATGTGGTCACCTACGGTTAAAGGAAATTGGGTCAGAGCTCCAATTTTTATTAACTTAAGAAACAAAATTCTTAAAACGTACCGTACCTGTCAATTGTCCATAAACATGCCCACAAAATAGACAAACAAAACTAATGTATGGTAGTACAGTAGTTACCTATGTTCCGAAGGACAGCGGCATGTAACGCATTTTGTCCGTCTGGTCCAGAGTATGATAGTTGGTTGTCTCCCTCGTACAATTTCTCTGCAGTGGAGAACTCTCTTAGCAGGATGGATAGGTACAATGGTGAAGTGCCTACACTTGGGACACGGGCCAATTCTGAATCCTCTCTCAATAGCAAGTTGACTATATCCCCATTTTCACTACGGATTGCCTCATGCAACACTGTCTCCCCACGCTTGTTCTGCTTTCTAAGTAATGTCTTCAACTTCTCACTGCCATCTGCTTCACATTTCGCCAAATCTACAAGATAAGACACAATTCCGTGATTCCCGGTCCGAGCAGCACAGTGCAGCGGCGTGTCGCCCATCTTGTTGGTCGCATCCATGAGGTGTTTGGCTTTGTTGTAGATCACATACACGCTATCGAGGAAGTTATCCCCCGAGGATCCTGCCACAAGAAGCACGATGTTTTTTGGGACCAATTCATGTTGACTGACTACTGTGTGCACTGTATGTGTAAGCAGTCTATGCGTACCAGATTTTGCTACGACATGGAGGGCGGTGTCTCCCTGCAGTGTCGCTCCACCCAGGATCGACTCTGAAGGGGGTACAGCAGGTTGATCAACACCTTGCTGTACTGCTTCAGAAGGAGTTTGCTGCATGTCTGAGCGCCCGTCGGTGTTGTTGCCAAGCTGATCAGTACCGGCATCAGTAGTAGAAGCTTGCTGCTGGGTCAAGATTCCATCGGTAGCATTGCCAGCTGGCTGATGCGTGACTTCCTGGGAGGCCAAGCTTCCATTGGAGGTGTCGTTAGGTTGATCTGGACCTTCTTCGACTGCATCAGTAGAAGTTGGCTGCACAGCCAAGCTTCCATTCGAGACATCATTCACATCGAAGGTGTCTCCGTCGGGCACGTCAACGACGACCTGTGGTGCCACCGTCGCTGGGCGCACCGGTGAATCTCCCCAGCTCAGAAGAATCTTTAGCGCCTCGCAATCCCCACTGCTCGAAGCCATTAGCAGTGAGGGTTGCATGACCGACGGGGATAGGGAAGACCTCGCGACCTCACCCACTGGGGTGATGGGGTTCTGTGGTAGCTCGGTATTCATCGGCTCCATCACCACCAGCAGCTGCTATAGGAAGCCTCCGTTGTCGCACTGTAGGAATATTTTTTCTCGAGCAAGTGGTTCAAGATGGAAATGTTTGATTCTCGATGTATATAAAAATCTATTCGAGTCTCCAGACTCCAGAAACCAACCTACTCCATCATATGCTACTAGTAAACTGCCCCTACTCCGTTATATGCTACCGGTAAAATGTCCGTGTGTTCCAACTTACGCTTTCGGGAAGACGTTGTTGGGACTCGGGAAACGGTGGAGGGCCGCTGCTTGGTGGTGCGTTGGCCGGTCCACCGGGTGAGATAAAAATCGCTTAGAGATAAATTAATTCATTATTATTGGCACGAACAAACGGTACAATTACGTCCACAACAACAACAACAGTAGTGGACCTAGTGGGTTGGAAGGGAACAAGACAAAAACATCGGTGTGATTGTGTGAATACCCGTGACCCGGCGGTCATCGGGACCGCATGCGGTAGGTTCAAACAAAAGGAGTTTGCACGGAAGGGAAGCACGTTTGTGGTTTTGAATTCCAAAAGTTCAAAACTCTGCATTATTTAAATTGACTATCCGATTCGCAATCCGTTTAAATATTTGTGTTTCTTACAATGATATCTTTAAAACAAAATCAAACTTCGATATATAACTTTCAACTGATCACGTTCAACTAGATAACTTTTAACTACACAAGCATCAACTAGACAGCTTTCAAGTAGAGAGTTTTTCACTAGACATATTTTAACTAAACAACTTTCTTTTCTTTAAGCTTTGCGTGATAACATTCAACTACACAATTTTCAACTCAAAAATTCCACACCTTTGAACTTAAAAAAAATAGCGTATTAAAAGAAACAGTAGTAGAATCTTTCTGCAGGATCAAGATTCCATCGGTAGCATTGCCAGATGGCTGACGCGTGACTTCCTGGGAAGCCAACCTTCCATTGGAGGCGTCGCTAGGCTGATGTTGGCATTCTTTGCCTGCATCAGTAGAAGTTGGCTACACAGAAGCTTCCATTCGGGACGTCGTTCACGACGAAGCAGTCTCCGTCGCCCGTCGGTCACGGCAACGACGACCTATGGTTGCATGACCGACGGGGTGATGGGGTTCTGTGGTAGCTCGGTGTTCATAGGTTCCATCACCACTACTAGCTGCTTCTGAAGGACCACAGGTTTTATGTCATATCCGTACCTGACACCAAGTCCGATACAGATATAACAGGGACACATCGCGAATATGTGTCGACGGCGTGTCGACTAATTTAAAAAATAAATTTTAATTTTGGAAATTGCCAACATATGTTGGACATAGCGTAACCGTGAGTCCGACATAGCCTAGGACAGAGCCCAGCCCACTATGTGGAACCCTAACTGGCTACCTATTCCCCGATCTACCGAATCCGCCCACGCCTACCGAATCCGCCCACGCCTCACTGCCTCGCTCTCCAGTCTCATCAGTCCTCGCTCTCCTCTCGCGAGAGTCGGCTCCAGCCGCCAGATCCTCCGTCGCGCATCCCGCTGGCGTCTCCCACAGCTCCTCCGTCGTGCCACCGGAGGTGTCTTCTGTGCACTGATGTATTATCTCCCTAAACTGGCTATTTGGCTTACATGAAGAACTAGTGATTGAAATTTGGCACATCCCCTGCAGTTTGCTGATCCATGTGTCTGTTTGCAAGTTTCTGCCTATTTGCATGTGTCCACACTAAATCTTCCTCGTGCTGCAGCATCCAGTAGTACCAGTCGGTTAGTACGTCTTTGCTGCTACCTATTGTTTTTTCGCTACCATGCATGAGTCTTTTACCTTTTGTGTCTCTAGGTTCTGTCTGCACTTAGGAAGATTTCTAGTGCTATCATAATCTGTGTCAGAAATTTTCACTAAATCAATATACTAAAGCCTTAGATGTTTACCTCAAATCTACTGGTGGGCCATAATTACGATTAAATCATAGCCTTAGATATTAAATGGCCAGCTCAAAAGGGGAAAAAAATTGTCTACAGGGGCTCCGTAATTTCTCACATGTACGGTCACTAATGTAGGCCCTGATGTCACAACATTAAGAATGCTCACATACTTGATTAGCATTATTGATTGGTAGCTTAACAATCAGATTCCAAATATCCCATTAAGAAGACCATGAATAAGTCAGTGGTCTTGTCCTCATAAACTCTGCAAACTTTGACTGCTACTGAACTGGTTGAGGTGCAATTGCCTCATGATTCTGTCGGTTCATTGCTGCATTCATATTCTGCATCATGGTATTCATCAACTGAGTTTGAGCTGCAAAACTGGCTTAAGATCAGATCCAATCCTAGGGGTACTGGCTGGGGCACTTGGGTTGGCGGATCCGTAGCACCACTTTCTGACTCCTGTTTCATCTGACTACGGCCAGCTGAGTTCCAGGTATCAACCATCTAATAAGATAACACCAAGGTTACTAAGAAAAGAGGGAAAAAGCAATAGACAAGAGGTAAACTCGTCTAAAGGGGATACCTAATGGCAACTTAAACTAAGAAAACACTTAGCCGGGAAAGGCTAACAAAAGAAACACTTTCATTAACTCCAAATAAAGATTTGGCATGGCTGTAGCATAATGCTGAAAGCATAACTGTAGCTCCCCTCATAAGCAACGGCAAATAAAAATCAAAATGTTCTAATATGCACTAAGGCTATATATACAAGAGTCTAATCTAATGGCTAGCTAGGCTCTGCCTCTGAGTCATTGTAAAATACCCATGAGTTGCAAACAGGTGGCAATGGCTCTCTTGCTTCAACTGGAATGAAGCACCAAAGGTACTCTGATGTGAATGACAATATTGCAATATATACATCTTATGGCTGCTGTTGTACTAATTGGTTTATACAAAACAATGAGAATGACACAATAATTGATTCATACATATACCATGCATATGTGTTATTCTTTTTGTTTACTACACCTTCAGATGTTTATGATGTGCTAAACAGGAGAAGTGTTGACGATAAATATATATACCATGCATACACGTTGTATTCTTTGTTTAGTACAATTTCAGGCTATCACAACCGAGGACGGCTTTTCTCGAAGAATGGGAGGATGATACGGATACAGACATGCATAGCACTTTTCAGTTAAATATATTATTTGACTAAAAGGAATTATTGAGCCGCATTAAATATTATCAATGAATTTCTTTGTATTGATGAGAATAATATTCTATCTCATACAAGCTCTTTATGTATTCTTAGGTTTGAACGGCGTGAAAACTTCGGAACGACGAGGGAGGAGATGGAGTCTGAGACCAAAGCACTGGAGGAGCATCAGATTAAAGAACTTCTTTGGCACAACTATTAGAGATCCATTCGGTCATAAGACAGGAGTTTAAGAAGTCCATGCAAAAGTTTACGGCCATGTAAAATCTAATTGTTTTGAGTCCGAACTGTTCCACGGCCTGCGTGCCAATTGCTTTGAGTCCGAACTAGGAGTTATTAGAGCATATACAATACAAGACGTTTATATATGAATACTTAAAGAGAGATTAGAATATAGCCACATCATGAAGAACACATGCAAAAGTTATTTCCTCCAATGAAAGCATCTCTTCCGTGGGTGCTTAGATGATATATTATCTATTAATAAATATAGTTATACACATAAGCACCTACTAAGCACCGATGCTTATTTAAGCATCAATGCTTTAAAATAAGCACATTATCTATCTTATGTGACAAGAAAAATCAGTTTTTTATTGCTAAATATCTCTTTAAACACCTGAATTGTACATACTCTTAGTCTCTATGAGTCCGAACTTTTGTTAGGAATCGACTCGGCCCTCAAGCTGAGTTGGAGACAAATCTCGGGCCGAATAGTCTAGCTGTAGCCTATACGTGCGCGTGGTTGTTTCGGCAACCGCCGCTGTACATATACGCATCGTTCGCATCAGAAAACGGGGGACTAGAAAGTAGAAGACAATACGTGACGAGAGGGAGATGGGTCAGAACAGTAGCCACTAGAAAACCAATGGAGATGGATTGGTGTATGATTTTGATATTTTGATCCCAATCAAATTTAGTTGAGAAATTTAAGAGTTCTCACAAATTAAGATCGTTTAACCTTTCCGCTAGGAATTGGAAGCGTGATAGGCTTTCGTTTGGTGGTCGTGAAGTCCGGTGCGTATGATCTTGCGAATTAAAGAGTGTTCGTTCTTGCATTGGTAACGGGGGATCGCTATAATTCGAGAGGCTGTACTTGAGTATCCAATCCTACGTTGAGAAGATCGGGCGACCCCGTATCATTTTGGTATCAGAGTACAGTTTACTCGGTAGGATTATTTATCCTTATTTTCAGATTGATTTATTTCTGTCCTATAGTCCATTAAACTGAAAAGTTACAATAAAAAAATCCAAATCCTAGTTTTTGCATCTGTTAATTCTCGTGAGTTTTATTAAGTTTTGATCCATTAAAATTTTTATTTAGGTGTTGATCGCTTATATTCTTTTGCGTAGCTCAATCGTTGTGTCCACATAAAACTAAAAAAAACAATCCGCTATAGTAGTCACAGCATTGTTTGGCCGAACAGGTTGAATATTTGCTGTTGGTTTGGTCTTGCAAGGATTCCATTCAGAAACAAACCGAATAGACTGCTGCTAGTTGTGTTCGTTGCTTGCGCCACAAATCCATCCGATCCAGCTACCTCCAAATCTGAATGCATAATTAGTGTTAATTGGGTTTCATCTAATTGCACTCCTGGTTGCATTCTATTGGATTGATAGTGTTGAGAAATCTGGGTCCAAGCCAGCAGCCCTGGCCCATTATAGGCACCCCACCGTAGACTATAAATAGGGAGCCGTACCGGCATATTGTAGACACCAATGCAATTGAAAGCAATAAAGAAAGACCAAAAGTTCTCTCTACCTCACTCTGTGTTCAATCTATTATTCCGTCTTCTATGATTGATTCGTTTTGTTCTAAGTAGAGGGATCGATCGGACTGGTCGCCAGTGACGGTTCCTCAACAGGTAGCAACACATTGCCTCTCTGCTGCCGAATGCTTTGATCACACATGGATTGTTTTGCCTTGCTCCATCAAAAAGCTAGCTGTAGTCCGGAACAGGCTCGAAGTATCTAGTGCTCATCTTGATAGATTAAAACAGCTAGCTGTGAACCGGCCGAAATCTGAATAGTGAAAATCCAAGGTGCTTTGCTGTTGATCCGAAATCCTTTGGGAGGTTGAATCTGAGTTTAACTCCACCAAGATAGTGCAACGGTTGGTTTTTAATCATTATTGTCGTGCATCACATAAGAATCAACCGAACACCCCCTCCCCGGATCCATCCCCGGGGACCCCATCTCTTTCTCCACGCCTCCACCCCCGGTGAGCTTCGGTTGAGCGCAACATCCACAAGCGCCACCATAGTTAACCAAGGTTCGTCGCCCCCATGGGTAGCCTCCTCGGCTCCTCGCAGTTGTCACTAAACTCAGCTATGGGGCAGCGAGCTAGGTGTCTCAAGCTCAGGAGGGACAAGCGATGGATCTCCATTGCTACACGGTGAGGCCTCCCCGAGCTCAGAGAAGGAGGTGGTTGTCTGGGATGGCCTCGCCCCTGCCAGATCTGTGCTCGCAAGAGATGGGGCAGTGTTAGGGAAAACAATTTTGGGCCAAAATTTGATTTACTCGGACACCCCGAAAAAAGCCCAATCCAATTAAAAAATTGGCCTGTTTTCAATTTTTGCGCCAGTCGGCCCAACCAACTAGACCACCACCTCATCTCTCTTATCTATGAGCAGCTCCAAAAGATGGGCTAAATTTGATCCCCTATAATCTCATTTTAGGGGACATGCTAAAAAATTGGGGATCAATATAACTCCTTTGCTCCAACAGTCATCCCCAAAACTAGTCCCCTAAATATTTTAAATCTGCTACATGGGCTTATGGACCATATTAGTTATAAATCGGCCCAGCTGCCGAGCCTGTTCACCACCAAGCGCCGCCCCGGTTCATGCCCTTGCAGCGCCGCCCTGTTCATTCCTTCTAGCGTCGCCCCTGTTCGTTCTTCGTAGCGCCGCCCATTTCAAACAACCTGCTCCTCCATTTATTTTATCACGGTAATCTCAACGAACGCCACTGCTCTTACTATAATCTCCACATGCATGTGAACTAGCTAGCTAGTTGGAGCCTAAAATTTATTTTATCTGCTAGTGTTTTGTACAATAGATTTTCTGCTAGTTTTAAATTTTGTACAGTATGGTTGTGCATACTAAAAAGGATATTTTTTTAATTGAAACAGTTGTTGGAAAATAATCTTGTCTCACGCAACGCGAAGGAAAAAAAATTGGGCGCGGAATCGCCTACTCGCGCGCGGCAACGGTGATTGGGGACGCGTGGGGTGAGGCCAAATTTGGCTCCGGTGGGGTGAGATATTGGGGGTGTTAAAATTTTTAGTGGTGGTTTTGGGGATCTTTTGGAGGGGGTTTTTTTTTTCACTAATCACCAAAATTTGTTTTAAAGGGTGTTTTAGCCTATCTCTTGGAGTTGCTCTTAGGTTGCTACTTCACCCCCAAATGCTCATCGGCATCTCCCAAACCCTCACTCACCGCAGCCTACCCCTTCCGCTTGTCGCCGCCGCAGTAGCCATGTAATCTTCCACCACCAACGGGAACATCTTCCATGTTGTCTTCCACCACAGCATGGATGCGGCAGCCGCTGCCTCCCCCCTTACCCCCCCCCCCCCACTCCCTGTCCCTTCTCCCGTGCCGACGATGGGGAATTTGTCCCGATGCGATTGGGAAATGGGCTTGCCTTTGCGGATGTGGTGACCAATGGTGCAAGACGACATTGTTGCTACAACGGATGCGGTAATTTTTAATATATTTGTATTTCTTGAATTCAAATTGTTTTGTTTTTGCATATTTCAGCCAAATTTTTCTAAAAAATCTGCAATTTTTGACATTTCTGAAATTTGGATTTCTCGTGCGGTTCAAAATTTTTTTAAACTGAAATTGTTTTCCCTGGGTGGTATCTTGAACCAGCTGCCGCCTGCTTTGAGTATGTCACCAAAATGTTGCAACTAGTACGTCGAAAAGCTACAAGAATTATCCCCAGTTGCTTTAGCTGTTTCAATGGTTTTTCATTGCTGAAATAAGGTTTCTTTTTTTGTTGCAATAGTTTTTTTGTTTTTGTTGCACCAATAATTTTTAGTTGCAGCACATTTTTATTTGCACTTTTGTTTGTTGCATTCGAAATGGGATTTATTGCAAGCTTGGTAACTAATTGTTGCATTTTACAGATTTTTGTTGTGGTCGGATTGAACAGACGAGATTGACCTCCTTTAAGTGAGATCTTATAGCAGATGAAACGTACGATGGAAACATCCCCATCGTAACTTTGGACTCTAGTCACCTCCAAGTCATATTGCTTACGTTTCGAACACCTAAAATTTGCACAAACTTGAATGGAAAAAATAATAAATCAGCAAATTGTCACCTATTTGCTCCTTGACTTCTAAAATTAAGTTTATTCCATTGGAATGTGCTGAAGATGGAATCTAGTGGAATCCTAACCTTAGGTGTTACTTTCATCAATTTAAAGAGAAAATCTATACAGTTTTGCACTAGTTTAACAAAAAAACCAACAAAATCTAGTGCTAAAACCCTAGCACTCACAATCCAACAAGCATATCTAATCTTATAAAGAAACTAATCAAAATTTGTGAGAACTGTTAGACCATGTTGCTAAATCTAGGATATTTTGGTGATGAATAATTGACAATAGTTAATTTGTGATGATGAATAACTGGTAATTTTATTTAGCGTTCTTATACGAGTTGTGTTTCGTGTGTGTGGATTAATGTTGGTCAAGTTGGAGAGAACTTGAGCCGGGGAAACGTTCTTTGGTCTTTGCATACGCAGGTTGAGCATGGAGACGGTTATGGTCGATGACGAGGAGGACCGCGACTACGAGGGGGAAATCTGAGGTCCAAGCGGTCGAGGATATCATGAGGTGATCAGGCTCACGCTGGAGCACATGGAGATCAAAGGTGGATGATGCATGGAGAAACTACGGGAGGTGCGGTCCTACAGGCTTCGACACGTGACGCATTAGAAAAGTTGGAATTTTGAAAAACCGTGCTAGGAAGGGTTTCAGGTCCCTTTGCTGTTGGAATCAGATTAGAACTCCTGGGCTTAGGCTTAGCTCATATTTTGGGCCCTACACTATAAATAGAGACAGGGTTGGAGGTTAACCCTGTGGTTTTTGGTGAGACTAATTTCGTACTAGGGTTTAGGGGTGCCAAGAGGCAGGGGCGTTCTTGGGCCCGTGCGGACTGTGCGACCGCTCGGGGCCCCCAAATCCAAGGGGCCCATGCTAATATAGGTACCCTAAGTATATACTATGTATAAGGCTTTGTATTAAGTATCTATGCAGTCCAAAAGGCCCAAATTAATAAGTAATATTTCATTTCAAAGAACACCAAAAGAATGATGCACTTCAAGTGAATTATATAGCAATCAAGAGTTTGAGGATATATGTGTGTTTCAAGCAACAGGTATCCATTGTCCATACTATTCTACTTTTTAATGCAATACACTATATAGACTTAGGCCCCGTTTGGCACGGCTCTACTTCACAAGTGGAGCTCTTTTTTTTGGCTTCAGCTCCACGAACAGCTCCACCGGTGGAGCTGGAGCTGTTTTGGTAGACTGTTTGGCAAAACAGCTCCACCTGTTTTATCATGCATGGTTGAGAGATGTCAATTGTCCAATATACCCCTGTCTATTTAGCTTGTAGTAACATCAAGAGCTGTATGTTTCTACATGATTTTTCATCCGAGTAAATTTGAATTCAAAAAAAAATTAAAATAACACAAAGTATTAGCAACCAATATTTAACGGCGGTGGCGCTCCCTTCACGGTCAAAGCCGAGAAGACCGAACAGAGGAACGGGAACGGGAGAATAGAAGAGCCGGTGGCAGATCGCGTAAATTCACGAAAGTACAAGGGCAGTGACATGCGGGCCTGCGGATGGAGCCGGGTGGAGCTACTTTTTTCAGCTCCATCTCGTACATATCTTTTGTCTTAGCATGTTTTAAGGGACTCCTTGGGTGAGCTATTTTGTTTTACCCCGTTTGGCACAAAACGGCTCCAAACAGCTCCAGGAGCCGGTGGTGGAGCTGTGCCAAACGGGGCCTTATAGTATACATTGTTATCGTTTTATTTTGACACTTAATTTAAGGCCGTATTTAGAGTTTCGCTCAAGGCCCCCAAATTTTCCGGGACGCCACTGCAAGAGGGCACTTTGTAGCCACTATAATTCAGAAATAAAATCTAGATCAATTTTGGGAGAAAAGATATCAGGGCACGGCGTCTTTTGCGAAAAGGAAAACAAAGTTTGCGGCGTCATCTTTCGGTCCTCGGTTTCCACGGCAGCTATGGCTCGTATCCATCGAAAAAGGCGAGCGCCAGCCGTGTTGCATGGAGGAATAAACGAAGCAGCCGAGACGTGTTGATCGAAGTGTGCTGTGGTCGGCCATATCGAATTGAGCGGCGGCCGGTACGTAGAAAACTTGCATGCATGTATACGTTGATGGGGTCTGATGGATAATGGCAAAGAGACTTATATTGAGGCATAATATATACGTTGCATGCACTGGCTGATGGAAGTTGTGGGCTGAGATTTGTTGATCGAAGGCGTGAGCGGCGGCTTGTTATTTGAAGACTCACGCATGCATGACGGCCGTGACTGGGGATTGAAAAAAAAAACACGACGGGCGGCAGCCGTGTGGAGCGTAAAAAAAAAAGAAGACGAGTGGCGGCTGACTCTTTTGATCAAAGACACGAGCGGCAACGAATTTTTTTTGTACGAATAATCTATTTTTATTCGAAATTACATAAATATATTTGTGGAATTTTTTTTTACAAAAATAGGCTCTAGTCGCCCAATGGGGACGACTAGAGCTAATCGCCCAACCAGAGGCCGACAGAATGTCTGTCGCCCTACTCTCGGGCGATTGAAACCAGTTGCCGCCCGCATTGGGCGACTTGCAGTGCAGTCGCCCAATGCGGGCGACTGCACTCAGTCCCCCGTGATTTTTTAAGTTTTGTCAATTTTGTAGTTTTAAACTGGGAAAAAATCTGGTGTAATTGTAATAAAAGTTTATGTTCACTGTATGTTGTAGGTGCATAAAAAATTTTGGAAATTTTTTTTAAAGAACGATTGACCGTACAACGATCGATACATACAGTGGTAAGTTATATTTTGATATTACTGAGAATTCGTGTACGGAGAGAACCGGTATGTTAATATTGTTAAAGGACTTGCTATGTGAATCATTGAATGCGAACAGACGAGATAATAAGCTTATCTGAATAGAAATAAACTTCATAATATAGTTGGAGTAACATGCCGAGTACTTTTTTATTACATGCATAACATATAGCATGATATGCGACTAACCCACCCAACTGCTCGTACGACCTACTGTGTGGACCGGGGCCACTTTCCCTTCCTTACTCGCTCGGCGATGAACTCCTCCGCGGCCTCTTTTTCCTTAACCGCCATTTCCCTCTTTCTCTCGCGCTCCCTCTCGCGAGCCTCCCACTCCCTACGTGTGCACGCTTCGAGATGAGCTTGCGTCTGGCGTTGTATACGTAGGGTTTGCTCGTTCTTGCGGCGCTCCTCCTCCCGCAACTCCTTGTCCCGTGTGACACTCCACTCCTCGAAGTCGAGGGTCCATTGGTCCACAGGGTGGATCTCAAGATCGATCCATTTGCGGTAGGCACATAGGGGTTGAGACTGTAAATACAGGGGAGAGATTGTTAGTCCGTGCTGTGAAGGAGAAAAGGTAGGGGAAAATAGTGCATGTGGTCCTTACCGGCTGCCGATAGGTTGCAGTGTCAAGACGGCTGTCGGGGTAATCACTGGAGTAGTTTGCGCAACCCCAGTAACGCATACCTAGGCTGATGCGGTGCTTAGACTTGAAGAACTTACACGTGTCCACGCACCAACAAAGGGGGGTGTCTCCCCCTCAGGTGGGAGTTGCGGTGAACGCTCGGTAGGGACATTCGAGATGGGGTTGTTGCTACACGGCCGCTCATTGCGGGGAGCTGACCTCGTAGCACGCTGGGTTTGTTCTGCCCGGGCCGCAATAGCCCTTATTTTCTCATCGCGGGCGGCAGCTGACCATGCTAGGTCACGAGTCTCCTCCCGTTCCTTCACCATCTTGTCCCATTGTTTCTTCTGGCTTTTGTCCATCCCGGTGGGGTGAAGGAAATGCGATGTAGTGTGGGGTTTGGAAGTGCAGTGTTCTCTGCGAAATGGAATGCACACAAATTTATAGGGTCTGTTTTCTCTCTACTCCTATGTGTAAAGCTGGTCCGTGTGGTCATAGCACTGAGTAAAGCTGGGCGTGCTGCCATATCACTGCAAAAAGGTTGCGTCGTCATGCCATGTGACTGAGCAAAGCTGCCCCATTTTGTCATGTCACTGCGTAAAGCTGGCCTCTTTTGTCATCTCACTGAGCAAAGCTGGCCCGTTTTGTCATGTCACTGCGCAAAGCTGGCCTCTTTTGTCATCTCACTGAGCAAAGCTGGTCCATTTTGTCATGTCACTACGCAAAGCTGGCCTCTTTTGTCATCTCACTGAGCAAATCTGCCTCGTTTTATCATCTCACTTCGCAAAGTTGCACTCTTTTGTCATGTCACTGAGCAAAACTGCCCCCCTTTGGTCATCTCACTAAGCAAAGCTGGGCTCTTTTATCATGTCACTGCGCAAAGCTATATTCTTTTGTCATCTCACTAAGCAAAGCTGGCTCATTTTGTCATGTTACTGCGCAAAGCTGGTCTCTTTTGTCATCTCACTGAGCAAAACTGCCCCATTTTGTCATCTCACTGAGCAAAGCTAGGCTCTTTTGTCATATCACTGCGCAAAGCTGGCCTCTTTTGTCAGCAATACTCCATTGCAGTAAGTTATCTCGTTCTATATAAAGAGCACGGGTGCGGTCCCGTGAAGGTGAATCGAACCCTATAAATCGAACGAAGAAGTACCTTTTCTGTCATGTTGATACATACCATGGTGGACGCCGAAGGGAAAGTTGGAGCGGGGTCACCCAAAGAAGACCTTCCCTTGCAAAGGAGGGAGGACTTCGGTCCTAACTGCCGCATGATACCCAGGAGGCGTGCTCAACCAATGTGGCCAAAATGCAGACACAATGAGTACGCGGTCGTCTAGGTCGTCGAAGGCCATTTTGATGACGGGCGATGTTTCTTCCGATGCCCACACTCCGGGGTATAAATTGCTAATAGTACATTTTTTGTTATTGCTTATAGAGCCTCTTTGTTTACCATCTTTTTCCGCAGATGGCAAAATACGACTTCACCCGCTGGATCGACCCTCCTCATGAACTGTATATTATCAACTACGTGGATACATTATGGGATCGAATCTTTTAGTTGGAGGAGCGATTCGACACTCTCAATGAGTAGAACAACGACCTTTGCCAACAGATGCAATCCGAGAGGGGCAACGAGAAGGTTGTCAACATAGGAAGCTCGTATGATCCGACATGTTGCTGTGCAAACCCTAGTTGCATATGTGCATGCCACTACAACGATGGCCAGCCACGTCCGAGGCGTCCCCCTCAGCAATTCTACATGTGGGTGCCACGAGGCTCGTTTGGCATATAGGCAACGAGATGTATGGTTGTACCGTAGTATGTAGGAGTGTTGATCGAAATGATGTGCAATGTTGTTAAGCATATCATGGATTGGTTGTTGTCTTCGTGCGATTGTTATCATGAGCCATAACAAAATCACATTTTGACGAACAACAAATACAACTAGTAAGTCAGTAAACAGAGCAATATACTAAGCTACCAGCACAACACTAACTACATTACAGAAAAGGGATGTAACATACAAGTTTTACAAATGGTACATGAAATTTAACTGTAGTCTCCAACAACTACTGATCAGGACATGCATTGCATCGTCTAGCTGTGTGCCCCTCCTGACTGCATCGCCCACAATGTGCACCAGATGTTCTAGCTTGTGATTCGTCCATATCATTTCTAATACGCCGGCTCTGTCACCGACCCTTCCCACCCTTCAGCAAGTTAACATCTGGAACCCAGGTTCTCACTGCAATGTTCAAGGTGGCGAAGTTTCCGATCACCCTGAACCCCCGGAGCTCCCCACACCAAGCCTGTAGTATCCTCTCCTTAAAGAAGTACTCCGACATGAAGTTCGAAGGATCTATGCCCACGGTCCCACATGCAGCGAGGACATGAGAGCATGGCTTGTGTAACAATTTAAGCTTGTTGCACGTGTAGCTAGGTTCATTTGCATGATCTCCAAGGCATACCTCGTGGGTAACAAGGGAACGAGCCATCCCAAATCCGGCTCTATCACAGAGTATCACGTCAAAACGATGCTACTTATTTCCCATGACCTGCACTATGTGCAATTGACCCTTCTGTGCCTTCGTCTCCATGTACGCCGTAATTTTTGACGAATACAGAGCTCGGGGATTGGCCGCATGAAGTGCGGCACTCGCGCGCTTCTCCCTGAAGTAGCGGATTATGCTGTAAAGAACACCTTCCACGATGGCGATAAGGGGCTAAGAACGGAGGCCCCTGAGAACCCAATTGTACACCTTGGCAAGGTTAGTTGTCATTATGCCGTACCTTGCGCCATTCGTGTCGTGCAACAGCGATCACTTCTTCAATGGTTTCCCCCTCGATCCACTGCGAGAAGTACTTAATGTTTCGTGAGCTCTTCCTTCTTGGACCAGCTGGGTTAGGCTCATCAAGTGCTGGCAAGCATTGCGGTTGTGCCACCCCAAGAATGACCGACCCCTTGCTCCTCTCTCCGACGTTCTTCCTGGTGTGCTCATCCAATAACGCCCACAAAGCATCAAATTTTCTCCGCTGGTTCTACCTAGCCAGCCTCTTGAATAGCTTCATCAAAGATTGCTTCGAGAATTGCTTGAAAAAGTTGGCCCCTAAGTGACGAATGCACCACCTGTTCCTCATGTCCGGTCAAGAAAAGGGCTTCTTGGGGTCTTCCTGCAGTTTTCTTATCGCCTTTATAATCCCAGCGTGGCGATCATGGATTACGCACAACTAGGACGAGTGCCGACAACTCCAACCCTGGCATGTCTGAGAAACCACAGCCAGCTCTCATAATTTTCACTTTCCACAAATGTGATGGCCAGTGGCAATATTTGGTTATTGCCGTCAACGCCTATGGCTGTCAGGATCTGCCCCTTCTATTTGCCTGTCAAGAAGGTCTCGTCAATTGAGATCACTGGCAGCATGTACCTGAATGCCTCAATGCAAGCACCAAACTCCAGGTCAGCCAATGTAGCACATCTGCGATTCGAGCATTCTCGCCATCCGGAAGTACGAGAGTGACTTGCGGAAAGCCGCTCAAATCCACACCATTCGGACTTTCACGAATTGTTCCAGCACCGTAATGCACTCTCAATGTAGTGGCTACTACCATTGATGATGTCGGCCTGCATATACGTTTCAATTTTGCGACATGTCAAATAACATCGCACAATACTAAACTTTCTGTACTAAAAATTATGCTACAATTTCTATACTACAAAATGTTCCATACTAAAAAATGTATACTAAAACTTTTCTATACTAACATTTCTATACTAAAACTGTACTAAATTTTCTACATCTACAATTTTTACTAACACTAACATTTCATAAAAATAATATTGCAAAATACAAAATAATCAAAAAATACCTGAATCTGAGGATCTAAATAGATGGAATAGCTTCCACTTCTCCTTCCTCCCTCACCTCCTCCTATCCTGTCCTCCTCTCCCTCCCTCTCTCTCCCTCTTCTCCCTCTCCTCTCCTCCTCTCCCTCTCCTTTTCTCCCTCTCCTCTTCTCCTCCTTTTCTTCCTCTCCTTCCTCTCCTCTTCTTTTCTCTTCTTCTCTCCTTTCTTCTCTGCGAGTGAAAAATGTGTAAGCAGTGGCGGCAGCCGAGTGAGCTACCTTAAGGCCCCCCTGTCGCCCTGGCGTTGGGCAACTGCAATTACAGTCGCCCAACCATATAGCAACTGCAATGCAGTCGGCCAATGCTCGCAAGACAGCAATAATTCGCCCAACCGTTGGCATATTTCCAACGTGTTGCCTCTCGGTTGGGCGATAGGCTCCAGTCGCCCTCCCATTGGGCGACTGGAGCCTATTTTTGTAAAACAAATTCCCGCGGGTATATTTCTATAATTTTAAATAAAATATAGATTATTCGTACAAAAATTTCTCTTGAGTCGATCGTGAAAAAAAAACAGCGGCAGCTGTGTTTTTAGTCTTTCGTTGGTTAGTTCTTGTGCAGCGGCCGAGACTTTTTGCTGGAGCATTTATTGAGCAGGTAGCTACGTTTTTGAGTTCGGATGGTTGTGAGCGGCGGCCTACAATTTGTTGATCGAAGTATTATGCAGGGCCATGAGAAAGCAATAATCAAAGTCATCACGTGAAGTAAGTAGCACAAGGTATTTTAGTTCCTAGTATTATTTATTTGGTTGTTTTTTTTTTATCATTAGTAGGTTAGACGGTCAGAAAATAATTATAAAAAAAGTTTCTATTATACATCACAATCATTTCTATTATACATCACAATCATTCACTCTTCTCTGATTATCATGGATGATCTTACAAAAATAAATCCATGTCTGGATAGAGACCACAAAACGCACACCGGCCAAATTGTGTGTCGAGAACAAATCATTCAAGGACAAAAAGATTGAATCAATCACCTTGAATAGGAAAGGAATGTAGCAGAGGAACGTCTGAGTGGTGAGCCTCCTCCGATCCTCCTATGATCCATATGTACGGATCACTACAGATGCGCTGTCTTATTCGATTCCACACACAGTGAGGGTGGTGAGCGACGTAGAAGTTTTGGGTGGTACCGGCTACGAGAGGCAAGGGATTGCAGATGACAGGGTGGGAGTAGGAAAAAGTTGAGATTGGGTGGGGGTGGCAGTGGTATGCTCGCACGATGATTCGCCATCTAATTGCGCATCATGCCTGATCCGTTCGTCTTCATCCGTTGGCTCCACGACTAGGTGTGCGTTAGTCTTAAGGCGTATCTAGGTGTGCGATAGATTTTGCGTAGAACTTTCATAAGGTGCCATTGTTGAAAGTTACTTGTGTTATAGTGGAACTAGAAGAATACCCCACACATTGCAGCGGGAATTTGTAGAGAAATTGAATCGATAACTGATAAAATGATTTGGACATACATACTGTCGACGGCAGACGTGCAATAGGTTACCAAGCCAATTGACTAAGAACATAGGGGATTCAAAAGGTTATAAAATGATAGATAGAACCAGTGGACAGGAAGCAAAATGGATAAGTACTCCCTCATTTTTCATTTACTTGGCATTTTTTACCAAAATTTTCTTTCACAAATACTTGGTACTTTGCTATTTTCAATGTAAATTTTTGCTCGTGTGCTTGCACAGATAGCAAAAATATATGGCTTTACTACTTCTTGTAGTTACTGTTTATCAGAGTAGTTAGGTTTTAGGGATATTTTTGTTATAATATAAAAAAATGATTGTGTAAATATATATGTTTGGTTAAAAATGCCAAGTGGTCGAAAACGGTGGGAGTAGTGATAAGAACACCGTACCAGGTATATGATTTGGCGTGAACCGTACAGGCAAAGCAGGCAAAATTGAGGCAGTCGTATGAAATAAAAAAAGTGAACACTCATTCATATAGATAAGACAAAACGATCAATCAAAAGTGATTGTTGCTGGTGATGACAGTGAGGGCCGAGATTGTTGACGTCGTGTTGGATGTAGGAGATAGGTGGAGATCGATCGACACGGAAGAGATGCCCAGCCTTTTCTCTCTAATGCGATGAACAGCAGGCAGATAGCAAATACGAACCATGGAACAGCAAGCTTGCAGGTGCGAAAAAACGTTTTATCTTTCTTGCAATAACTCCCAAAGAGCAAAACGATGGTTGGCTGGTGATGACAGTGAGGGCTGAGATTGTTGACGTCGTGTTTGATGTGGGAGATGGGTGGGGATCGACAGGAAAGAGGAAGATGGGCTGGTATGGTCCAAATTTGGGACACGGAAGCTGAATCCAATGGCCACGAACGAAGGAAGTTGGACTGGGCTGTTTTGAGGCAAATCGATGCCACTAGATTTTGATCCAACGTCTATCAGAATTTGTGATGGTGCGGGGAAGAGAGAAAACAGCATTAACAACAGTGAGTGGGGATTACCTGTTTAGTATTATAGGATTACCTAACCTTGAGGTCTTGTTTAAGAGGCTTAAGCCCATTCCCTATTAGGATCCCGGGAGAAATATGGCCCGTGGAAGATCCGCCTCCCCAGGTGGCTGTTTGGATAAGAAGGGGTTGGGAAAAATTCCTGTCCAACTAGGACCAATCCCCGGGACAGGAAAACGCTCTTCTCGACGTCAGGATATCTTCCCCACACGCAAGTGCGACTCCGCCTTCCCGATCCAACTCTTCTAGCTCTCCTCCTCCTCCTCCCACTTGTCGCCATCGCCGTTGTGTCCAAGGAATTGACAGAGCCAGAGTCAACACCGAGCTAGTCAGCTTCAGATCTGGTGGTGCTGCTGATGTGGACATTCCTACGGTTATACACGCATACACGTGTCCAGCTGCACCTATTGATTTTAGTAATGCTAAGGTGAATCCGTTTCTTAGTTCATGCTGTTTTAATATAATAAAGAATTGATACTACCTAATGCATTTACTTATGAATATAAGTAAGAAGGAAAGGAAGAAAGGTTTGCGTGTGGAAAACAAGGAAAGAAGGGGAGTCCGAGATGATGCGCTTTGCTTTTGGTTGGATAAGATTTTTGAGTTGAATCCGCATGCAACTTGGAAAGGAAGGTTAGGAGGGGCTGTGCACGTGGAGATAAGGAAATTGGCCTGTTTGGGACTACTCTGCTCCACCAACTCCACCATAGAGCAGCTCCACTGTGGAGTTCCTAGAGCAGGTGGTCCTCTTTGGCACACAGCCTAACTCCAGCTCCAGGAATATGAGGTTTCCCTGAGAAAGGTCCAATGTGCCTCTAAATGATGTTTGGTGTATATTTTGATGGCTGCGGAGCATATGTAACTGAATATTTTTTGTTGCCAATTGAAATATGATGTAAAATATTATAATCGCAATTAATTTATTCGAGAAAACAAAAAAACAAATATTTTGGTCAAATAATTCCATCCTTTTGTCTCATTATTTCACATCAAAAACTCAATTCTTTGCATTGGATAGGTGACCTCAAAAATGGATAAGAAGCAATATTGGTAGATATCTGAACTTATGTACAACAGACTTTACCTCTCAAATCTATATTGATACCAAGCATGTGTTATATTGATAATACCAACAAAACAATGTCCATACTCCCACTCCAACAGGAAGGCAGAAAATAAGCAGCTTAGCTTATGTTGAATCATTTCGTTCATCAACTACAAAGTATTAGCTATACATCATCTTGAGTTATTTAGATGATGGCCACATACAATTGAACAATTATTATGCGTATTCCATTGCAAAGTGCAATGAATTAGACATAGTCACATACAAACAATGGAGATTAGCTATACTGGTAGATGAAAAGAAAATCGAAGACGTTCCAATCACAGAGATTACTTGTATTGTGCTTTCATTTTCTTTTACACCATCTCTCTATGTAACATGAACAAGCAAAAATCTCATACAGACCACCATGATTGCCATCGCTAAGTGAGCAGAAATTACTGATATTACTGATTTTTGAGCAGTTAGCAAGCACGGTATGATCAAAATGCACAACCTTTCTTCTTCCCCTCGATCGATCAGGGCATCTCGCGGAGGAACCCCAGGAAGATCACAAAACAGATTGAAATGGCAGAGAGGAGGAGGAGCGGCCAGGCGTAGAGGAGGAGGCCGAGCGGGAGGAGGAGCGGCCGGCGTAGAGGAGGAGGCCGGGCGGGAGGAGGAGCGGCCGGGCGTAGAGGAGGAGGCCAGGCGGGACGGCGGCGGATCTGGGGAGGGGCGACGGGGCGGCGGGGGATCTGGGGAGGGGGCGGCGGGGGAGGGGGCGGCGGCGGATCGGGGGAGGGCGAGAGGAGCAGCGCGGGTGGGTGGGGAGGACAGCGTCGTGCGGGTGGGTGGGGAGGAGAAGAAAAGAAATTGATGAATCAGTACGGAGGGAAGAGTGTGTAATGGCAGTGGTGGGTAATTACCCCTTAACTCCACGAGAAGATACAAAACGCTGGTTTCTGGAGTACCCCTTGAGGAGCTCCAGGAAAAACGTAGAGTTGGCCCTCAACTCCACCTTTTTCTTGGAGTGGAGATTCTGGAGCTGGACCTGTTTGGCTGGGTAGTTTAGGAGCGGAGCTGCAAAAGTGGGAGCAGAGCAGTCCCAAACAGACCCTAAAGGGCAAACCGAGTATGGTGCTGATTTGGAGATCACTAGTAGAGTGCCCGTGCTAACGCTACGGCGGCATTTGAGGGATGCACATGAAAACAACCAAATAACGATATTTTTTCCTTACCCGTGCTAACGCTACGATAAAAAACAAAAAAGACTATGTTTCTTAAAAATGAAGTAAATAGTGAGATAGATTAAGACTCATGCCAAAAGAGATTCATGATGAGTTATCATATTATTGAGTCCATAGCAATTATGCTTAAAGAGCAACATTGCAAATAAATAACATCACAGCTATTACATCTTTTGAAGCCACCTAAATCCTCACACGCCTAATAAGTTCTTGTATATCTTCAGAAATGTTGTCTTTAGATTCGTTGTCCTTTTACTTCAACATCTCTATCAAGAATTTGGTCCTCAGTGCATTCCCATCCTGTACAAATTAAAATTCAAAACAAGATAAAATTCGACCGCCTCGCCGCCGACCTCATCGACCGCGCCGTCAAGACCCTTGATGTCCTTAACGCGGTCTCCCTCACGCTCGCCTCGCTCCAGGGCTCGCGTCGCGCGGGGCTCACCGCCGCCTCCTACCTCCTCGGTCCGCCCCTGCACCGCGCCCACTTCACCCGCGCGCGCCGGGCCATCTCGAGGCTATTCCCGGACGCCACCAAGGTCGCCGCGCCGTCCCCTTCCTCCCGCACCGCGCGCGCTGTCCTTCAGCGTGTCCAAGAACTGGCCCACGGGGCGCCACGTGCACGCCATGGCGGCGCACCTCTCTCCGCCGCCGCAGGCGCCTGCGGCGGCTGCCACCAGGTGCGGACTCGAGCTGGCCCTATACACCATGAGCTCGATTCTTGTGTTCACCGTGTGGGCGCTGGTCGCCGCGGTGCCGTGCCATGACCGGTCTTCCGCGTCTACCAATCCCCCGGTAGTCTCGGACGCAACTTGTCGGACGTCTCGGTGCGGTACGTGCGCTCCCCCAGCGAGAGGCACGCGAAGAACTTGTCCTTGAACCCTATCTCCGCCTGTGGCACCAACCAACCAGATCAAAAAAATAAAGCATCTCATGTTAAAAACAGTGCAGTATTATACTACAAAAAATAAAACCAAATACCATTGTCTTCTTGTGCAGCATTACGGTACAACAAATATGGAGGCTGAAGTTCGTATTCAAAATCACTCAATAGATCCTCCACGAGATTATCTATTTAGACAAAAAAAAGTTTTTTTCATGAGGAATCCGGCACACCAATCAATTTACTTTATACAGTGAAGCAGTTTAAAATCTAGACGTGATGTACAAAGTTAGCAGTTTTAGCCCTAAGTCCTAACCAACTTATGTTAAATACTATGAAAAACCTACCCTACTGTGGGTAATAAAAAGAATGCAAACTCCCAATATGTTCTGCTGCTCATAGAGGTGGTCTCACCTTGTTCACAGTGTTTGTGTGATGTTACATCACATCAAATGAAATGTTGAAAAACCTATGCTGGAAGTGTGCGGATCTAAATGTACCGTAACCTTCCCCCCCAATAACTGCTGCATTACTTCATCTAATCTACTTGAACATAATCTTAGGATTTAGGAGACTCGGGATTTAGCAAGACCCAAAAAGAATGGCCCGTTGTGATCTATATCCTATATTCCTATTTGCTTCAGAAGAACGTAAAGGTCCCAGTGTACCACCAGATTAGTTCCATGATGCAACATCTAACCAAACCCCAATAGATGAGCTAATCAGGATATATCACACATGCACGTACCGGTGTTGCGCCTGTTCATGACGATGAACTGGAACCTCGGCTCATCTACATGAATCAGAACAGGGCTCGCTGGGACCGATACTTAAAAGATGGCTACATTTGGGTTTGAAAAGGGAATTGGTTTATTACAGGTGGTAGCCAGCATTCATCTGATTTTCAAAACAAAAATCTAAAAAATTAATGAGTGGAACATATTCCTAAGCTGAATGATTTTTGAAAAGGCTAATATGGCTGAGATAGCAAGTACATCACCTTAAGAAATGGATTGTTGGCTGATAATTCAATGTTTTGTGCGCCAACATGAAAAGCAACTTGATATCAACAAACCTATTCTAGACTATACACACTGCTCATAAACACAAAGCAATTACAAAACCATATCTCAATGGACTTATTGCTCGGGATAGAGTAAATTTTATTAGCAACTACAAAATCATGCAAGATGTTACTAACCACAATCTCACATTAACATAAATTTCTGCACGGGTAGAATCAGCAGAGGACGAAAATCAAAGTACCGAGCAATGTGCGGAGGAAAACATCGTACCAAGGCCTGCACCACCTCGAGTCTATTTGAATCCATCATGAGGCTCTGCATCATCGATGGCGCCATCCATGGAATGATGGCTTCTCTCGAAGTGAAACGATTTCCGGATCTGCAAGACCGATCATCCTCACCACTTCATCCGACCAAACATATCAAACAAACCTCATTATTAGATCTTTGCAGCAAACTAAGAAGAAAAGAAACCGCGAGATATGCGACGGTTTATGCACATGCCTCTCAAAGACAAATCACGAAAACCACGTCTTGTCTCTCGTGATTCCGGCGACGATCGAGTCCGGATCACATGGTCGCAGCTTGTCGAGGACCAGACCGAGCGGCGCTGCCCATGTCTACTCTCCATGAGGTCTCGCGCGAGAAGACGATCTCCTTAACCACGGCATCCGAGGCCTCGGGGTTCCCATGAACAGCGTGTGGAGCACCGCTTCCTCGTTCTCGAAAGCTGCGCATGAGGTCCCCGACCGACGATTGACGGCCTCCGCGCGCCACCAAGGCCACGCCGAGGCGCGCCACGTATGCGTCGCTAGGAAGAACGCCAGCCCGGCGGCGCGCGGCGGATGGAGCTCGCGCTTGCTCGCTCGGGGCCAAAGGCATGGCGCGCCACGCCGAGACGACGCCGAAGCGCCATTCGTCGGCGGCGCGGTCGCGGGCATCCCCGGCGAGGACAGCGGCGGCACCAACCGAACTCCCGCATCGTGCCCCCCGGCGTCGGCTCCAGCAGGTACGAGTACCGTGCGCTTGCGGTAGGCATGAAACGCCGGATGAGGCGGTCCGCCTCCTCCGTCGCGCGCGTCCTCCTCGCGCCGCGTCTCGCCGCCTCCTCCCGCCACTCGCGTATGCCAAACCGCGCCATCTCCTCGCCACTCGTCGCACAGCAGGTCCTCCGCCCGAACCCCTTCTCCTTTTCCCCTCCACCACCGCGCGTCCTTCTCCGGCGCCGCCGACGCCATCCCAAGAAACCGCCCGCTTCCCGGCGAGAAACCCCGCGCCTTTGAGGACGAGAGCGCGACGGAAGCGGGGATTCGAGGCGAGGGTTTGGGCAATGGATCGGATAGGGGATTTGATGTCCCAGCGAGCGCTGTTTTGATGTCCCAGCGAGCACGTGGCCGGCGGCGGCAGCCCGCGACTGCATGCCCGCGCCGGCGGTTGCGCCCAGCGGCGGCGGCGGCTCTCACGGCGGCGCCCGACGGCGACAGCGTGGCGCGCCGGCGGCAGGTGCAGCGCCGACGCGCGGCGGTGGAGGAGGCCGGGGGGAGACGGCGGCGGCGGGTCTCCGAGGGCAGCAGCGGGCGCCTGTGGGCATTTCTTGGTGGCGGCTGGTTAGGGTTTTGGGGAAACCCTAATTCCCCTCCCCTCATATATATACACACCTGCCGAAATATATGCGCGGGGAGGTGAGCGTGGATCGTTGGATATGAGTGGGTAAGGAGAGAGAAAGGTGGGAATTGATCCTTGATCGTTGATTTCACTGGTTGGTTTTCTTAGGGACACAATTTGGGGTGGACGTAGAAAAACTCATGACTGCTGGGGGCACAATTTGGGGTGGGCGTAGAAAAGAACTGAACTGGTGTATTTTAGGAGTAGAGAAGAGGATGTCTCGTGTGCTCTCTAGTCTGAATCAAGATGACTTTCTGGAGTTTCTTAAGAAAACCGAAGTTGGTTTTTCAGAGATCCACGAGAAAACAAATTGGTTGTATTGTATCTTGTTTTAGGAAAGTTTGAGTGATAGTTTCTTTGGGTTGTTGGTCGAGCCTAGCAGAGGGATCCGAATAGGAGTTTTAGGAAATTTTTTATGAATATTCTATTTTTATTCAAAATAATAGAAATATACATGCGCCAACATTTTTTACAGAAATATGCTTCAGTCGCCTAACCGTAGGGTGAATGGAACTTGTCGCCCAACAGCCAAGTGACAACAACATTGTCTGTAATCCGTTGGGCGATAGGTACTAGTTGCTTGACCGTTGAGTGACTGGAACCTGTCACCCAGGGATAGGGCGAATCGCCCAGCATCTACAGTCGCCTGAATTTTGAAACTCTAACATAAATATTTACTGAATTTTGTAATACCAACGTACTAATGACATTACATTCGTTTCTATGGACGATTAATTTGTACGTAACAGTGACTGAATTTTCTATAACTATAATTTTGTACGCATGCTAATTTGCTAACGATACTAATTTGGTAAAACTATGCTCGCTAAATTATACACAACTACACGCTTCTACGGCTGCTAATTTCCTAAAACTAAATTAACTAAATTTTCTATACCAAAAATTGAACTTTTTCTATCTACATCTATAATTTTCTACTAACACTAACAGTAAATAATATATGTACTGCATATACAACATTGCAAATACAAAAAAGAAATACCTACAGTTGCTTCTTCCTCTCCTCTCCACTTCTACAGCTGCTAATTTTCTAAAACTAAATTTTCTATACCAAAAATTAAACTATTTCTATCTACATCTATAATTTTCTACTAACACTAACAGTAAATAATATATGTACTACATATACAACATTGCATATACAAAATAACCTAGAGTTGCTTTTTCCTCTCCTCTCCTCCCCCTTCTCCTTCCTCTTCTCTCCCCCTTCTCCTTTTCTCTCCTCTCCTCTCCTCCCCTCCCTCTCCTTTTCTCTTCTCTCTTTTCTTTCCTCTCTTCCTCTCCTCGGTCGCCTTCTCTGTTGCTTCTTTCTATTCTATTGAGGGCGGCGCCCGAGTGGCCTCGCCTTTTATCTCCCATTCCAGTCGCCTGGCCGTTGGGCGACTAGCTCCAGTCGCCCGATGGTTAGACGATTAGAACCTATTTCTATAAAAAAAATATTGGCACGGGTATATTTTTGTTATTTCGAATAAAAAATAGATTATTCATAAAAAATATTCAGAGTTTTAGACGGTTGTTTTGGTCGAGATATGCAAGGGTTGCATCCCTATTTATTTTGTACGCGCCTCATATAATTCAGACCATTTTTATAATATTTTTAGATTGCAAAATTACATGTACTAGCGTTCACCCTTGTTCTTCCTAATTGATTTAGCGCAGCCATATCTAGAGGGGGAATTGGGCATTCGTTTTTCAAAGATTGTTATGTTTTTTTCCGGAATTTGAGATATCGATATTCTTCACTCGAGGGTAGGTGAGAAACATCACATGTGTGATTATGAAAATTAAAGAGTTGCAACCCTATTGCATTGACAGTGGGGACCAACTATGGCATCAAGTTTATGCGCAAGTTATCGTCGATTCTACGTTGAGAAGATCGGGCACCCCGTATCAACTGCTATCTCTGTCAAGCCTGCACATGTGTCGCCGCCTTGCAGAGCCCGCGCATAGCGTCTCCACCTCCATGAAGCCCGCACACGGCGCTGCCATCTTTGTCGAGCCCCCTGTACGGCACCGCTACCTCCGCCGAGCCCGCACATACGGCCGCCTCACGGAGCCCCTGCACGGCGCCTCCCCATCCATCGAGCTTGCACATGATGGCGCCTCCTCTGGTAGGCCCATGCAACGTACCGACCGCCTCGCCGAGATGCTGCGCTGCTACACCAATTGGCCGGCTTCGCCACCACCCCATCTCCTCATTCGCCAGCGTTGTTGGGGTCACGCTCTGCCACAACGCCACCGCCTAATCCGTGACACCCACTGGCATCTCATCGGGCCATAGCGCCGCCCCAGCTGGCTGGCACCGCTACCACATGGCCTGCCCACGGCCACTCATGCCTCTCCTTTGATTTTCTTTTATCTCTATTTTTCTGTCATTTTCCTGATATTTTCAATTTTGCCTGAAGTTTTTTTTTTGATATCTTAGATCGGAGGACCTTTTTATCCCCTTCTCTCCCAAATGATCACGGGAAATATCCTCCCGAGGGATTGTATTCTGACGGGATCCCATGTGCAGGGGCGAGCCACGAATTGGACATGTGGGATTTGAAAAGGCTAAAATTTTGTATATCGAATGATGTGCTAATCCGATATACCAAGGCTAATTGAGTAGTCACGAATTGGACACAAGAAAAGCTAAGGTTTTCTTGTGTGGCCCATCCGCCTCTCTCTAATTCATTCAAGAGCTAATTGAGGAGTCACGAAAGGCCCGAAAGACTCACATCTACTGTTTTTGTAGGTAGTAAGAGGGATCTAATCCCAAATATCAATGTCTCAGCTATATATAATATAATATAACGTTATATATCACATTGCAGCTAAAAAAGGTGGCAACGAACTCATAATTCAAGTCATTAATGACAATACAAACCCCATGTATAAATTAGATATGTTGAGTAGAAAAGCAAATTTGCACTGGATTAATATATGCCCGCATCACTTAACATCATTAAGGGCAGTCCCAATGGGTGGTTTCTATGGCATTAAATAAGGTGCCAAGTAGACAAAATGCGGATGTGTCATTGAAGTTAAGGAAAAGAGATAAGGAAATGGTTTCTTATACAAGAAATCATGTCTACACAGGAACCAAGATAGAAAGAGCTGTGATAGGTAGATGATAGGAGAGAGAAGATAGATGATTAGATGAAAATTTTATTTGTAGAAACTATCCATTGGAAGTATAGTTTCTATGGGTAGTGTCTACATTAATTGGCAAGTATAGAAACTATCTCATATTTTCTGCATTGGGAGTGCTCTAACAATTATCAAGAATTAAATACTGATAAATATTAACTGATAAGCGAATGCATTGATTACATAATTAAATGAGTGTCTTGTCCATATTATTATGGGGCAATTTGTACATATTGAATATAGTGTTTAGAGATAATAATTAGAGGTAATCTAGCTATTTTCACTATTTCTTAATCTATATACCAAAAAGTGTTTTTCAAATTTAGACAGAGAGTATACTATGTTAGTAGAAATAGTACGACCACAGGGGCAGGCCACTGCCAGCCCCCTCCTCTCGCCCCTGCCCATGTGACCAATAAATCCCGTCTGGGATGTGCCTTCACTGGGAAAATTTCCCCTGGTAGCCGAACAAGGCTGATGGAGGAATTGTGCGTCTTGTATGAATGCTTCTTGTTAAAAGCTGGTTCCCACTACTTATCCTTTAAGATGTCGCGGTACATGTCTTCCTCTCTTGTCTACAAAATGTTCATATCTTTCCAGTCAGTTTGATTTTAGAGGTGACATGTCTTTCCTGACATTTTGATGTTTAAGGTGAAAATGACATCCCGTACACATCAAATAATATGCCCAGGTGATGCCAACGTTAATAAGTCCAGAACTACACCGCTCATAGGCCCTAGCCCTCAGTTTCGGGCTTTCGGCAGCCTGTAGCCCACTCGAGCCTTTGCTCCCGTTTCGGGCACTGAGGCGCGGGACGAGCGTGCCAGATGCCAATTCGGCAGCGAATTCGCACCCTGCCGAAGCAATCATCCATCGCGCGAACCCGACTGGAGTTCCGGGCCCTGGCTGCCATGCCCACGACTCGTACGTACCGCCATCCATGACGACGACCTCACGCCCGCACGTCACCGATCGTAGCAAACGACCCGTTCGTGCAGCCACAGCCACAGCCACAGCCACGCGCCCTGCCTCACCGACCGGCCGGCAATAGGCGTTCGCCCCGTACGTCTGCCCGGTACGTAGTCGTGTGTCCGCGTTCACAAGTTGTGCGGTTTCTTTATTCAGCCGTAAACGTACTTGCAGTGCAGGATCAACGACGGACAAAATGCTAGTCACTTCCACAGCTACACAACAAATCACCGCGAACGGTTCAAAAACATCATTATAAACACTTTCGTGAATCGTCCAAGCTTATGGATCAGTAATAATACAAAGTCATCGCAGACGGCTTCTGAACCATATATGATGCAGACTTTCACAGACGGTTTTTACTAAAAACCGTGAGTAACACAGACGGTTTTTAGTAGAAATCGTCTGTGATATACGGTTTATTACAAACAGTTTCAACTAAAAACCCTCTATGATATTAATATATCACAAACGATTTGTACCGTCTATGTTACTCAACTATCACAGACAGTTACGAGTTAATATCTATTTGTGATATTTTTTATTCCTAAACCTATTTTTGTTTATTGGCTAGTATTAGGAAATGCTAGTCATACCCTCTGAAACAAGCAGATCAACATAGTATATATATACATCTCACATTCATTCATTTCAGAAACAGAAACATATCCATTTCAGATCAATACAGTATATATATACATCTCACATTTATTCATTTCAGAAACAAGAACATCCATTTTATAAATCAAATAACAAAAATTAAATAAATAGATATCCCAGTTAAATTAAGCTCAATTTTATCCCAGTTAAATTAATTCTACATTATTGTGGGACTCCCCATCTTCTTTTATGACTTTAGACATCAGGAAGTACGCACACTGTCCTTGAATATGTTTGAGGTCAGTCTGTTCCAACGGAGTTATAGGGATGGACACAACCTGTTGGTAGGAAGATCAATGTCATACATACATACGTAAATTGAAAAGTATAAAATAATTATCGCAAGATTGATAAACCTAAGTATCAAAGTTCTTCCCAAAATCAACGAGTAGTTGCATGTTGTGACAAACATAAAATCCACAGGTATTGCCCGCCGGCTACTGGTGGCACTGTAAAAAAAATAGAATTTGTTTGTTTGAGAGGCATTACTACGAAGTGTTATATAGGATTAATATATACAAGCGAATATCGGGAAATCTAGATCATGTCGTAAGGCGTCGACCCCTCTCTTGGATTTCCATACCTCTACAACGTACATGGCGAATGCCCTAGTGATTGCAAAAGTTAGCCTTAGTCATTGGAAAGGAAGGAAAGATTACAATGGAGTTATCTATGGAGAAAATGTGTTTACCCGTCGATTAATCATTGGACAACTGTGTAATCGGTTTTGTTCTTCCTTAGGGAACTAAGGTATATTACCTTATTCCATTTTGATACAATTACAATTAGAATCCAGTGGAACCTACACAGATATGTCGTTATGGTCATTAAACCTAAGTTTGTGTTACTTATAAAGTACAAATAAAAAAGTATAGCCACTACTGTAGCTCTTACTCCTAGTTGTAGGGTATAAGTATGAATTCCTTGTTGCGGTGAGCCAGCAATGTCATTGTCATGTAATGCTGGACGAAGGATACATTCTCATTGATATTATCCATAGAGACCAAGCGTGGGTCAAAGAAACCAACTGGTAATGTCTTTAATCTGGCTTCAGTCACCATGTAATTTCTTTAATTTGTTAGTTTGAGCGGCATGCTCAGGTGAGGAGGAGAGCGCCGGGCATGGGGGGAAGGCAGACAGGCTTGGGGGAGGCAGCGGCAAGCTCGGGGGAGGCTGTGTCGGGCTCGAGAGAGGAGGAGGGCACCAGGCGTGGGGGAGGAGGGGCGCGGGACTCGGGGGAGGCAGCAATGAGCTTGAGAAAGGTGGCGGCATTAAGTGGGGACTGAGATGTACCGGTAGTACAGTGGGGAAAACCCTAGAGCATTATATATAGGGGAATAATCACAGACGGTTCCATTTAAGAATCGTCTGTGATATTTATAATTACAGATGGTTCTAAAAAAACCATCTATAATAATAATACATTACAGACGATTTTAATTTAGAACTGTTTGCGATTATAAATATCACAGACGGTTTTAGTTTAAAACTGTTTACGATGATTTTAACATATTCTCATATATATAAATGCAAATTCACATGAATATGACTCATTCTTATATATATATATATATATATATATAAATGCAAATTCACATATATATCAAACATTCTTATGTACATAAATGCAAATTCACATATACATGACACATTCTCATACACATGTATAAATGCAAATACAGAACATATGACATATAAACATTTCATTCATCATTCCACTTGATTATTTCCTTTAAAAAATAGCCCTTCATGATGATCGACGCATGTGTGGCTAGTTTTATCACGTTGTTCTTCCTCGACCCTATGCCATTTTCGAAAAAGGCAACTCATCAAATTGATTGTATTCTTCCTCGTCCGCTACATTCTTAACTCTGACAATCCTCCTTTTTCCATGAAGAACTCATGGCGGTTCTTATTTGCCTGGTCGGTTACATAGAAAACATGAATAACTTAGTTAGCGAGTATAAATAGTTTGTCTTTGTATCCGACACTTTGAGGTCAACGATAGTGACACCGTACTTATCGATATTCACCTGTGAGAGATGAACCCAACAGCACCGAAATAAGAGGATCTTGAAAAACACGTAGTCGAGCTCCTAAATATCCTCTATGAACCCATAGGAGTTCCTCAATCCATCGGTATTGAATGCATCTATGTAGGCACCGCTGATCTGGTTAGTGCTCTTTGCATCCTGAGCCTGCATATAGAATGTATACCCATTTATGTCATATTCTTGCCATGTCATAACTGTAAATATTGGCCCTTTTGACAACCATGTCAGCATATCACTTGGCGAGCTCATAGCGAGTCGCTTCTTTAACCATTGGTTGAATCGACTGTTGTGTTGTCTTGTGATCCAAATATCTGGCCGCTCCAAGTTTTGTTGCCAAAGCATGTCCTTGTGCTGGTCGATATAAAGGGATACTTCAGTCATGTGTTATAAGACCGTGAAATGGGCTTGAGCATATGCATCTATATATAAAGTGATTGCTTTCCTTCCAATAGTTATGATACCCTTGATCCTCCCCTCATGGCAAGCTCGTGACACACATATCGGTTCGACCTGAGCCATGTAATCGACACAGAACTCAATGACCTTTTCAGTTGCATAACCTTCGATAATACTGCCCTCTGGCCAAGATCGATTTTGTACATATGACTTGAGAATTCCCACGAACCTCTCAAACGAGTACATGTTACGTAGGAATATGGGCACGCATATTTTTATCTCCCACACAATGTGAACATTGAGATGGACCATGATATCAAAAAATGATAGAAGGAAATACATCTCAAGATGATATAGAGTCATCACCACCTTGTCCTGTAGAGTATTTAGTCCTTTTGGATCGATGACCTTCTGAGCAATTGTGTTAAAGAAATAACTTAGCTTCATGATTGTCTCTTGGACCTTGATCGATAAAATACTTCTAATTACAATAGAGAGTATCTGTGTCATCGGCACATGACAATCATGAGACTTCATGCCAATTAATTTCAAATCTTCCATTGAAACAAGTTTCTTCATATTGGCGAAGTAATCAGACGGAACTTTCACACCATGCAAGCATTGGCACAATTCAATTCTCTCGGCCTTGGATAAAGTGTAACAAGCAGGGGGAAGGTAAGTTCATCCTTTATTGGACTTTATCGGTGCTAACTCAGGCCTGATATCCATATCAACCAAGTCAAACCATGCATTGACACCATCTTTTGTTTTATCACAAATGTTCAGTAAGAGACTAATCAAGCTGTCATATACATTGTTCTCTACGTGTATGACATTGATGCAGTGGTGAACTTCTAGGTGCTCCATATAAGGTAAGTCCCAAAATATTGATCTCTTCTTCCAGACATTCTTCTTGTGGGTCATCTATTTATGTTCCTTTTCGAGCACAACATTTAAATCATTAACCATATCATACACCTGTTTTCCGCTTAAATGCCTTAGAGCTGAACCGTCCTTCTTCTCTCCGTCGAATTGTTTCTTCATCCTGCAGTATGGGTGAGCCCTTCGAAGGAACCTACGGTGACGCATATATACGGTTTTATCTAAGTATTATCTAAGTAGTGAGTACAGGTTTTGGCCCCATTTGTACTCTAGTCCGATAGGTTTGCAAGAGCAAGATAATCTTTTATGGTGCATAATAACAAGGAGCGTAAAGTGAAATTCTCATTTGTACACATCCCATATTTGTACCCCTTCGATCCACAGTGTTTTTAGATCTTCCACCAATGGTGCTAGGTACACATCAATAGCATTGTTAGGTTGCTTCGGCCCTTGGATAAGTATCAACAGCAAAATATATTTCCGCTTCATACACAACCAAGGAAGAAGGTTGTAGATACAAAGAGTCACAGGCTAAGTGCTATGTTGGCTGCTCATGTTACCGAAAGAATTCATTCCATCTGTACTCAATCCAAACCTTATATTCCTCGGTTCTGCACCAAAGTCTGCAAACCTTCTGTCAATGTTTCTCCACTGGGTAGAATCAGCAAGGTGTCTTAGCATTCCATCCTTCTTACGCTCCTCTGAGTGCCAACACAGCAATTTTGCCTCATTTGGGTTCGCAAAAAATCGTTTCAAATGAGGAATTATAGGAAGATACCAAGCCACATTAGCAGGAGATCCTTTCTTCACATCTATTCCCTCGTCGTCATCTAATTGATTATTACACTTGTATTAGGATGCGTTGCACACCGGACATACATGCATGTTTGCATACTCTTTACAGTAGAGGATACAGTCATTCAGACATACTTGTATTCTTTCTACTTCTAGTCCCAATGGACAAAGAACCTTTTTAGCTTTGTAGGTAGTTTTGGGCAACCCGTTTCTTTTCGGAAGCATGCCTGCTAAAAGATGTAACAATACCATGAAACTCTTGTTGGATCAACCGTTGCTTGCCTTCAATTTCACTGACAACCTCGTGTACTTTGACTTGTAGCACGTGAACAGTCAATGCATGGATAGTACATATATTCCACCCCCCTTATTCAACATATCCTCCTCGGCGGCTCTTGTAAAAGCAGAAACACCATTAATGTACTCTTCACTCACATGGTTCCCAACACTACTACAAAAAGGATCATCACAGATAGTTCAAAACTATCACCACAGATGGTTTTTTGAACCGTCTAAATTTATGTGTCAGTTATAATTAGAGGTTATCGCAGACGGTTTGTAAGACGTCTATGATAAATACATCACAGACGGTTTATAACTAGAACCGTCTGTAAAGAACATTATAACAGACGGTTCTAGCTACCAACCGTCGGTGATACTCACACATCACAGACGGTTCTAGCTACCAACCGTCTGTGATGTGTGAGTATCACAGACGGTTGGTAGCTAGAACCGTTTGTGATACTTCCCCATCATAGATGGTGTCTGGTTCGAGCCGTCTGTGATAATTCTTCATCACAAACGGTTTTTGGTTCGAGCCGTCTATGATAATTCTTCACAAACGGTTTATACGACAAAACCGTCTGTGGTAGTTCATTCTATATCTAAATATTTTCTCTTTTTCGGCTAGCCTCAGAAAATGTTAAATATATCATCTCAAAACAAGCAAATACAACAATAAACACAACAACACATTCTATTTCCATTAAGATTAGAATCCACCATTACAATATCACAAAATATCGAGTAGGTTACCTATAGCACTGCATACTTACAATTTTATAAAGATAAACTTCACGGCTACAAATTCAGAAAAATGCTTACACTATAAGAAACTTCAGGCTAATGTAAACTAGACTTACACATCTTTCATTAAACTACAATCTAAAACATATGGTGCAGGAAAATTTTCAAGTAGCTGAAACAAAAAGGCATTGAAAACCATTTTCAACTTCTGTGACAAAATCAATGGTAGCCTTCTCGAGTAGGGAGAGGGGGTTAATAATGATCACCTTGGCCTTCTTCCTTTCCATCTTGCTTCAAGTGAAATTTCAGTCACAATTGCCGAACCCGTTCCCACCCTTGCCGCGTACAAACAAGCTGGAGTTGTACTGGTGGTATTGGTTCTTCGAGTAGGGAGAGGGGGTTAATAAGGAGCGAGAGGTGGGGAGGAGAACGGTGCCTGCCGTTCGATGCAGAGAGAATGGACGGGTGAGATTGGGATCCTAGGAGATATGCCATGGATCGGTGACATGACGGGATATCACAGACGGTTCAGATTACAAACCGTTTATGATAGAGACATCACAGATGGTTCATAACAAAAAACCGTCTGTGATAATAGGAGATATCACAGACGGTTCATAAAAAAAATAGTCAGTGATAATGGCGTCACAAAGACAATATATCGGTACAATATAAATAGCTAGTCTCAAAAGATAAAATAGCAAAATTTTATTTGGCTTATATATACTCATTTGAAAGGTTTCGACGAGATCTATAACTTTGCAGTTGAGGTGAAACCCAAATTCTGAAGAGAAGATCAAAGATTTTTGGAAAAAACAGAAACTTAAAATACAAATTTAGGGCTAAAGATGGCCGATTTTGAGGTTTTTTTGGATCGGGCTCATCGTTAGCTTTCCAACGAGTATAAGAACGTCAAAAACGGACATCATATGTAAAAGTTATGCCTGTTTTACTGAAGGTGTCTCAAAACTAAATCCTATTCGGACTCATGCGGGCGATTACGAAATTTTGGAGGATTACAAGGTGGGAAACATATTACAGACAATTTTTAATACAAACCGTCTGTGATAACTTTATTATCACAGATGATTTTTAATACAAACCGTCTATGAAGTGTCATTGACAGTTTAAATAAAAAACCGTTTATGGTGTCTGCTATTATCACAGATGGTTCTTATCAGGAACCATCTGTGATAATTCACAAACGGTTCTTGATAAGAACCGCCTGTGATGTCTTGTATTATCACAAATGGTTCATATAAATAACCGTCTGTGAAAATACCATATACGGTTATTCGTATAAACCGTCTGTGATACTTACAACACAGACGGTTCCTAGAAACCGTCTATAATGTAAGCGTCCAGTTTAACCACTTTTGTAGTAGTGCAACGTACATCCAGCTTCGGCCTTACGTTATGCATATAACAATTTAGTATAACATATTCAATAAATTAATTACTATACTATATATGTACGATCTACATTAAGTAGCTATATGTAGCAACAATAATTAATTAAATTGAACTAAGTAGAAATAGACTATGAATTGACTAAACCCTAAATCATGCTAGATGTAAAATAATCTTCTCTCTACATCAAGCTAGCTAGATCAACCATCTTCAATTCTCCTTTCAACAAAAGCTATAAATGTAAATTGTAATTCAACTAGGAGTAAATTACTAACCGTAGGTAGTCAAAAGCTTAGTGGATCTACAATTACTCTTGTCAAATAGTCTTCTTTTACCAAATCGCCTCAAAGCCCTGCCTCCAGCTCAAAGCAGCAGCGTAGATCTAGAATTTAAGACAGAGGGTCAACAGCTCTGTACGTAATAAATATGGTGGAATTATCACAGACATTTTTATACAAACTGCCTGTGACAACCAGATTATCATAGACGGTTTTTAATACAAACCGTCTGTGAAGTATCACAGATGATTCCAGTATAAAACAATCTGTGATATTTGAAAATATCACAGACGGTTTTTTAATTGAACCGTCTGTGATACTTAATACGATTTGTATCAGGGCCGGCCCTGAGGGGGGGCGAGAGGGGCGGTCGCCCCGGGCCCCCAAAATCCAGGGGCCCCTCATATACTATGTAGAGTATATACATGCAACAAATAGAAGGCATGGTTAAATACTTTAATACTTATAGAAATGAAGGGTTTGCTTTGAGTATGATCATTGCCAAAGATATTGCAGCTCAAATGAATGTAGAGCCATCATTTCCAGTTAAGCGGCGTGTTCTTAGGAAGAAACAATTTGATGAAATTGATTGTGATGAAGCAGTTTTGCAAGCTAAGAAGGAATTTGAAGTTAATTATTTTTTTTTGTTATGGTTGATATGGCAATCAATTCATTGAAAAGTAGATTTCAAGAACTCCAAACATTCGAAGTATATTTGGATTTTTAATGAGTTCAACAACATTGAAGTCATTGGATCGAATGAATTAAAAGAATGTTGTACAAAATTTGCGAAACTTTCTCTCTAGATGGTTCCTCGATGTTGAGTTAAATGATCTAATTTCTGAGTTAAGTGTTATGCAATTGACTTTATCGAGATAAACCAATGTCGCTATGGAGATCTTTGAGTTTGTCGAGAAGCGGATTGTTATCCTAATATTTCTATTGCTTATCGGATTTTATTTACTATGCCTGTGACCGTGGCATCAGCTGAAAGAAGCTTTTCAAAGTTGAAATTGTTGAAGAATCATTTAAGGTCAACAATGTCTCAAGAGAGGTTAAACGGTTTGGCAACTTTATGTATTGAGAAGAAATTATTGGATGAGATTGATATCAATACCATCATCAATGATTTCGCATCTAGAAATGTTAGAAGAAATTTTAAGGTAATATCTATGAACTCTTTGATGTGAATTTTTCTTTAATTAAGTGTTTGTTGGTAAAATTAGATATATATATATATATATATATATATATATATATATATATATATATATATATATATATATATATATATATATATATATATAGACGAGTGTTTCATGCACCATGGTGCCTAGGCACCAATATCAATACCCGTTGATTTGCTTGAGATTCATAACGTTTGATGTGGGTATCTTCATATACCCATAAAAAGTATATTTGAGATATCAAACTCAAAAATTTAAATTCAACTTCAGTTTAATTAGTTTGAACTATTTTTATGGTATATACTCACTGTAGTTGCATTGAACTCAAAAGTAGTTCAAACTAGTTTGAACTGAGTTAAAACTAACTTACCATAAATATATCAAGGGTATAAAACATTTTCATACCCAAACTCAAAAAAATTATCAATCATACACGTGTATCGGATGTTGGTGCCTAGGCACCATGGTGCATTACGTAATTTTCCTATATATATATATATATATATATATATATATATATATATGTGTGTGTGTGTGTGTGTGTGTGTGTGTGTGTGTGTGTGTGTGTGTGTGTGTGTGTGTGTGTGTGTGTGTGTGTGTAGATTTATATTTAGATATTTATACTAAGGCCCTTATTTCTAGTTTCGTCCCGGGCCCCTAAAATCCTAGGACCGGCCCTGGTTTGTATTAAAAACTGTTTGTGATATTTCCTCTTCACATAGGGTTTTTAAGTCTGCTAGCAACACAGACGGTCTCTAAACTAAAACCGTTTGTGATTGTATTTAATGCAAAAGGTTTTGATGAACCGTCTATGATATGGTGTCTAATATACAACTTTTTATAGTAGTGTTCCTAGCTCCTACCATGTGAAAGATCGCAAAACAATGTAATTTCTGCACAACGTACTGCATGTGCGCTGCGCTACTGCAGCGTGTATGTTCAATGCTTACTGGACACATGAGAACAGCGGTGCAGTCAACGTTTGTAAACAAAAATGCAATTCCACGATGATTGGGTTTGATGGGAGAGCGGAAAGAAATAAAAGTCAACGTACGTTTGTAAAAAAACAAATGCAATTCCACGATGATAGGGTCGAGTTTTTTTGCAAACACATTAAAATTGCTACTCGCTTATGGGCTCTACTTAAACCGAGTCTCTTCAGTCTGTTGTAACAACTAGCAGCATAAACGTGGTGCTATGTCGCACTAGCTAAGTAAAAGAGGCAAAAATTCATAAGAGGGGATTATCTGAAAAAGCGAGGATATGTACGTATTTTCTGAGAAAGTGAAGTGTTTTTCCGTATGAAACTAAGGACCCGTGTATAATTTTGCGAAACTGTGAGGTTCTACTCAGCAAAAAGAGGGCCTTCATAAAAATATGGAGGAACTGTACAAAATTTTGGTGAAGTAGAGGGGTTTTTCAGTAAAAAAAATGATGTGATAGGGATTTTTTGTAAAACCGAGGACCCTTACACTATTTCGAAAAATTCCAGAGGCCTTTTTGGGGAAAAAAGCTTACGTGGCATAGGGGAGGCCGGGAACTCCCCCCTTTAATATAGTGATGATGATTTGCAAGTGTTGTTTTATTACGTTTGTTCACAATATGATCTTGATTGAGCAACTAATATGGGAGCGTATGGTTGCTGGTTGGTGCTACTACCTAGCCTCCCTTTCAAAACATTATATAAGTTTATAACAAGACCTTTTTTTTACACTAGGTTCTAATGATGTGCAAAAGGTTCTTCTGGAATAACATATGCTCTCTGATAGGCTAGCTTCAACTGAGCCTCGCTTTTAATACTACACATAGACAGGATTACAGGTCCTACGACTTTTTACAGATATATGATCTGGCAAAGTATATGTGCAAGTAATGGTTAGTGAAAAACTCTAGACCAATTATTATATTTTATTATGTGACATTATTATTTTACTTTAAGTGTAGAATTTTACTTCGAGAAAAAAATGATCATTAAGCTCCCTAAATCTTAACTATGGTGGTGATCGGTTCGGCTGAAAGCCTTATGGCTTATAGCTGTAAACATCAGAATGATCGAAAAAATCAGAATGATTGTGAGGCTTATTTACCATAATTAAATTTAAAAAAATTTAAAAATAGAAAAACATATTATCCCATCACGTATAATGTAAACAAATACGAGGAAAAAAAGAACCGGTAAAAAAACTCAAAAAAAAGCCAAAAGTTCAGAAAAAGATGAAATTTATGAATAGTGCAAAAATAAGCTGAAGCCAGAAGCTGAAGCCATATTGATCAGGGCCATGTCAGCTAGATCTTTAAAGAAGCATTTTGGCTCCTAAATGCATGTATGGGGACATGTCAGCTGAAAGTGCTTAGATGCGGCCCCCTTCGATGCACCGTGTACAGAAAGTAGGGGAGATTTTTTTTTAAAAAAAACATTGCAACCTCTATATATATTTCTATTACTTAGTTCTGGCGGATCTCTTTTGTTTTTTTTGCGAGAAATCATTTCTATATATGAGAGGGAGGTGCCTTAAGCTCTGTTTAGTGGTGTCGTGCTTTTGTTTTTTATATATTTTAATATGACAATTAGTTAAAAACATCTTTTTTGGAGACATAACAATAACATCTTATTGGGATTAGTAAAGATTCCCATAACTAGTTCGATAATTATCACCAGAACTGCTCTTCGAAATTTGTGCAATTTTAGTTTTTGGAGAACGTAAAGCACTATTTGGATAATAATTCTTTTAGTTAAGAAAATTAACATTCATAATTTTGCGGTTGATATTTTGTAGCATTCTAAAATAAAATTTTTGTGCACTTACGTAGAATACTTTCTGACTTGCGTTCCACTCCATTGCAATGGCTCTTGCTTCTTCGTCTTCAGAATCCCATGCCCCCCCTCACCTAGCCATCTTCCCGTTCATGGCGAAAGGCCACACCATCGCGCTCATCCAGCTCGTCCACTGCCTCCGTCGCCACAACCTCGCCACCGTCACCTTCTTCACCACCCCTGGCAACGCCGCCTTCGTCCGCGAAGGGCTGTCTGACGCCGACGCAGCCGTCGTCGAGCTCGCCTTCCCTGCCGACGTCCCTGGCATCCCGCCGGGCGTCGAGAGCGCCGAGGGCCTCACGTCCATGGCCTCCTTCGTCGTCTTCACCGAGGCCGTGGCACTGCTCCAGCCGCGGTTCGAGGAGTCCCTGGCCGCTATGCAGCCCCCGGCCAGCCTCCTCGTCGCCGACGCGTTCCTGTACTGGACGAACGCGTCGGCGGCCAGGCTCAGCGTCCCGAAGGTGTCGTTCTTCGGGATGTCCGCGTTCGCGCATGTCATGCGAGAGCTGCGCATCCGCCACGACCCGTGCGCCATACTGCAGCACGGCGACGTCGACGGCGATGGCAATCCGGCCACGTTCACGGTGCCGGAGTTCCCGCACATCAAGCTCACGTTCGAAGACTTCATGGCGCCGTTCGGCGACCCATCGTCGATCGGGCCGATGCTGGAGCTAGACGGCAAGCTGGGAAAGGCCATCGAGGAAGGCCATGGTCTGATCATGAACACTTTCCACGGCCTAGAGCGTCCGTACGTCGAGTTTTGGAACGACCACGTCAGGCCGAGGGCCTGGCCGGTCGGCCCACTCTGCCTCTTCCAGCCAACGTCTGCGCAAGGCAACGCCCGCCGGCCCTCATGGATGGAGTGGCTGGACGAGAAGGCGGCCGCCGGCCGGGCCGTCCTCTACATCGCGCTCGGGACGCTGGCCGCGATCCCGGAGGTCCAACTCAAGGAAGTTGCAGACGGGCTGGAGCGGGCCGAGGTGGATTTCATATGGGCTGTGAGGCCCGAGAACATCGACCTCGGCCCAGGGTTCGAGGAGCGTACCAATGACAGGGGCTTGGTGGTAAGAGAATGGGTGGATCAATTGGAGATTTTACGGCATAAAAGCGTGCGAGGATTCCTGAGTCACTGCGGGTGGAACTCGGTGCTGGAGAGTGTCACGGCCGGCGTGCCGCTGGCGGTTTGGCCCATGCACGCCGAGCAACCTTTCAACGCGAAGTTCTTAGTCGATGAGCTGAAGATCGCGGTTAGAGTTTGGACGAGCGATAGGACGATGCGGGGTTTGGTCACAAGCGAGGAGGTCTCAAAGGTGGTGAGGGAGCTGATGCTAGGCGAGGCGGGGGCGGAGGCGGCGAAGAACGTGACGGAGCTGTCGGCGCTGGCTAAGGAGGCCGTGGCCGAGGGTGGATCGTCTTGGAAGGCAATGGAGGAGATGATCGGCGAGCTGTGTGCAACGAAAATGCATGGGGACGTAGAGGCAAGCCAAGAGGTGACGGTAGATGTTTAGCTTGCGGTGTTTTCCTTTCTTTGAAATAATTTGGTGATGTGTGCAGCTATGCGGCTTGAGGCCAAACCAGTCTTTGGGTTGGTACCTCTTTTCGTAGGAGAATAATGTCTGGAAATATTTCTGAATGGTACTAAAGCATTTACAACAAAGTTTTCAGTGTGTCAAGCGTTGATTTAGAGCATACGAAATTACGGAAATGCATTTCTACCCTTAGTTGTATGTGCACATATTGCCTTTTACCATTGCAGCTGCATGGAGACTCATGATGTTAATTTCTCTTTGTGAGAGACGGTGGAAACATTTGGCTAGTTCAGTTATCTTAAAAGTCACAACCCACAACTCAACATGTGGTTGATGGAAGTGAACTTTGGTCGTCAGCTACAGAGATAACACAGATAAGTTATGTTATGGATGGCAATGCTGATAATTTAATTTCAGTTTGCAGCAACATTTAAAGAATTGGGCTGGTGGGGACAATTTATCTAGGCAAGTACATGATAGGTTGTTGCTTCGTAGAAGGGAGCTGGGAAATTTAGCTTGGCGACCTCCAAAAACGTGCATAATCAAATGAAATAATGGTTATACTGATGCAATGTTTATATAAAAAAGACTGTATTACAGAACGCATAAAACATAGTATTCTATCTCTACACCTACTTTTAATGTTTATAGAGCTGTCGGGGCGCCATTACACTTGGGTAAGCAGCGGGGATGACCCCACTTTTGAGAAGTTAGACAGGGTCTTAACTAGTACGGAGTGGGAACAAAAATTTTCGCTTACCTCAATAGTGGCTAAACCTAGAAGTAATTCAGATCACACACCTTTGCTTTTAAACACAGGTGCCTCTTCTCATAATAAACAATCGCCACTATTTAAATTTGAACGGGGTTGGCTTTTGAGAGATGGGTTCCATAATTTGGTTGCAGATGTGTGGCAATCAGAAAACAAAGGAAACTCAGCCATAGAGAAATGGCAAAGTAAAATACGATCCCTCAGGCAATTCTTGAGAGGTTGGGCCAAAAATACTGCAGGCCATAATAAAAAAGAGAAGAAGAAATTAGTCTCTATGATTGATGAGCTGGACAAAAAGGCGGAAATTACCGTGCTCTCAACTCAGGATCTAGATATGAAGCGCTACCTTAATGATCGATTAGTTCACTTGCTGAGGGAGGAAGAAGCCAAATGGTACAAGCGAGCTAAAACAAAACACCTCCTGGAAGGTGATGATAATACAAAATACTTCCACTTGGTTGCTAATGGTAAACATAGGAAACAACGAATCTTTAAATTAGAACAAGAAGAGGGGCTAATTGTGGGTTATGCTGAATTAAAAGCATATATCACGAACTATTATAAGGGTTTATTTGGACCACCAGAGGAAAATAATTTTACAATGGTGGAATACCAAAACCAAGATATACCCCAGGTCACGGAAGAGGAAAATGACTTTCTCACCTCCCCGTTTACAGAGATGGAGATAAAGGAGGCAGTCTTCCAGATGGAACACAATAAATCGCCTGGACCTGATGGATTCCCAGCAGAGTTCTACCAGGCGTTTTGGGAAGTTATTAAAGGAGATATTATAGCTCTCTTTGCTGATTTTTATGAAGAACACTTCCCTCTGTATAGCCTTAATTTTGGAGTAATTACTCTTCTTCCAAAAGTTCATGGGGCAACAAAGATTCAACAGTATAGACCTATTTGCTTGCTCAATGTGAGCTTCAAGATTTTCACCAAAGTAGCTACAAATAGACTCATGCGAGTGGCTACTAATGTGGTACGGCCATCCCAAACGGCTTTTATGCCAGGTAGACATATAATGGAAGGAGTAGTGATGTTGCACGAAACTATTCATGAATTACATACGAAGCAACTAGATGGGGTGATCCTTAAGATTGACTTTGAGAAGGCCTATGACAAAGTAAAATGGTCTTTTCTCCAGCAAACTCTTCGTATGAAAGGATTCAGTCACCGTTGGTGTAACTGGATCGATAAATATGTCACGGGTGGAAGTGTAGGCATCAAGATTAATGATGATATTGGACATTACTTCCAAACAAAAAAGGGACTCAGACAAGGAGATCCTCTGTCACCTATTTTGTTTAATATTGTAGTTGACATGCTCTCCATTTTAATTCAGAGGGCAAAGGATGATGGCCAAATTCGGGGAGTCATACCTCACCTTGTGGATGATGGGTTGTCTATTTTACAATATGCGGACGATACAATCCTCTTTCTAGACCATGATACAGAGCAGGCTAAGAATATGAAGTTATTGCTCTGTGTTTTTGAACAACTTTCTGGTCTGAAAATTAACTTTCATAAAAGTGAGATTTTTTGTTTTGGAGAAGCAAAGAAATATGAAAAGGAATATACTAGTCTGTTCGGATGTGATGTAGGGTCTTTTCCTTTTAGATACTTAGGTATTTCGATGCACTATAGAAAACTTCGCAATGCAGAGTGGGGTGTTCTCGAGGAAAGATTCAAGCGAAAATTGAGCACTTGGAAGGCTAAGCATTTATCCTATGGGGGTCGTCTGGTCTTACTAAATTCAGTCCTAAGCAGTTTACCTACTTTTCTAATGTCCTTTTTTGAAACTCCAAAAGGAGTAATTGAAACTCTGGATTTTTACAGGTCAAGATTTTTTTGGCAAGGTAATAATGATAAACAAAAATTTCGCCTAGCCAATTGGGACATTCTGTGTCGCCCTAAAGATCAAGGGGGCCTGGGAATAGTTGATCTCTGGCTTAAGAACAAATGTCTCCTCAGTAAATGGTTATTCAAACTCCTTAATGAGGAAGGGACTTGGCAGACCTTACTCAGAAATAAATATCTGAGCTCGAAAAGCCTTACACAGGTCCAATTAAAGCCTGGGGATTCTCAGTTTTGGAAAGGTTTGCTAAAGGTCAAAGATGACTTTCTAGGATGTGGGACATTTAAAATAAGAGATGGCTCACAAACCAGATTTTGGGAGGATACATGGATAGATTCATTACCTCTTAAAGACCAATTTCCTAACTTATATAACATAGCCAATTATCCCCATGTAACTCTGCGGACTGTCATGAATCAAGTGCCTCTTAATGTATCTTTTCGCAGAGCTCTAACTGGGGATAAATGGACAGCTTGGCTAAAGTTAGTACAAAAAGTAGCTAATGTTCAACTTTCTAATGAGAGGGATGTCTTTAGCTGGAATATCCATAATCATGGTCAGTTCTCAGTGCAGTCGATGTACCTGCATCTCATAAATCAACATATCCCTTTTCCTAATAAATTTATCTGGAAGTTGAAGCTTCCCCTAAAGATAAAAATTTTCCTCTGGTATTTCCAGCGAGGGGTTATCTTAACAAAGGATAATTAAATTAAAAGGATTTGGACTAGTAGCAAAAAGTGTTGTTTCTGTGATTGCAATGAAACAATTAAGCACCTATTTTTTGATTGTTACCACGCGAAATCTATTTGGAACATTGTTCATATTTGTAACATCCCAAAATTTGGTTTTCTGGAAAAATTTAAATTCAAATTAATTATTTTAAAGTAATTGGATTTTATTTGGCTTTTATCTGATTGTCTGGATTTTATTTCAAAATTTAAAGAAATAAAATGTATTTTAAATATTTTATTAAAGCCAAAAAGGGAAAATTATATTTTTCCTAGCCTCTCCTAAAATTTTAAATATTATTTGAGAATTTTCTGAATTTAAAATCAATTTTCAAAGTTAAAAAGTATTTTATAAATTATTAAAATGCAAATCTGAAATTAAAAATACTTTTAATCAGTCTAAAATGCATCCAGGAATATTTTATGATTTTTCTGGAATTTTTAGACACTAAATATTAATTTTCCAAGCTTTTATAAAGTTTCTAGTAATTGCTGAAATTTATTCCGAAAATAAAAATCAAATTAAATCCTAGCCCGCCACGTGTCGCTCTCAGATTAAATCCACCTCTCTCCACGTTTTAATCCTAGCCATCCACCACAACTTACCCCTTCATAAAATCCAAAGCCTCTCATACACCCACTTGCCACGTGTCGCAAATCCGACGGCCCGTACCCCTTCACTAATTCACCCTCTCTATGACACATGGGGCCCCCTTGTCATATCCTTCTTCAACCTCACCTTCTTCCTCCTCCCACCCTCTCTCTCCACCTCCATTAACCCGAAAATAAAGCTTTGATTGCGGCCGTTTTCGTCGCTTTAAATCTCGATTAAATGGTGGAAACGGAAGCCCCATCAATCCTCCATTCCTCCGTTTCCCCTCAAATTTCGCCCCTAATTGCGGATTTCATTAACTCCGTGAGCTCCCATTTTCGCCGCCTCCTCCCCTTGCCTATAAATACCGCCTCCTCCTCCTTCACACCGCCCCATTGCCTCACGCGCCGCCATTTTGCGCGCCGCGCCGCCCGCCTCCGCCGCCGCCGCGGTAGCCGCCGACCCCTCATCCGCCGCGCGCCGCGCCCCACCTCCGGCCGCCGGCCGCCGGCGAGGCCGCCGGCCGCCGCGCCCCGAGCCGGCCGAGCGCGCCGCCGCGTGGCCTCCACGTCGGCCGGCCTTGCCGCGTGGCGCCACCCCGCCGCCGCGTGGCGCCATGTGGCCGGCGCACCACGTCGGCAAGGCCCATGGTCCGTGGATCCGGTCCACGGTAGACCGGACCCACCCGTCATTCAAATAACTTTCCCGCTCAAGAAATTCGAAATTTGCTGACGTCATAAATGGCATTTTCCAATACAAAAATAATTCCCGAAATCCGGTTTTTCCTTTTTCCCTCCTATTTAATCTTTCGGAAGCCATAACTTTCTCGTTTTAACTCCGATTTAAGCCGTTCAAATTTCTAAATTTTTCTAAAATCCTAAACTATCCAAATATGGACTCTTTTTAAATTTTTGAATTTTATTTAAATTTTGTTTGATTTTATTTGTTTTGTTTGTCTGTCTTTTCGCGCGTAGATTCCGCCGTCGCCGAGGAATTCGTCGAGTCGCAGCAAGAAGACCCAAACAGCACTCAAGAAGGCAAGTCTCCTTTGATCATTTCGAACCTATGATTTTGAAATGTTTTAATTATTTTAAATTATGTGCATTGCTATTTATATAAAATATTAGTTCAAATCTTAAGGGTTAGTTAAACCAACCTTGTTATACCCTCCATTGAAATTGAATGCCATGTACCTTTGTCACCCTAGAATTTCATTTGTCTCAATAATGAGATTATTACTGAATCTTTGTGAATAGTGGAATGGTAGTATAATGCTTAGTCTCGCTATTTAATACCTTTGAAATCTTGAAAATGGGAAATTATGAATTATTGTAATACCCCTGTGTTTATGAAAATTAGTGGTAATTGGAGTTGCCACTGTTCTTTTAAAATAAACTAAAATGTGAAAATTGGTTTAGATTAGGGTGGATGGTTGGTTTGGATTGGTGCAGTAAGCACGAGAACTTGTTAAGTGTATGTTCCACCCTAGTCAATTAAGGACCGACGCTTGTGTTTGTCCAAACTGAGCATTAACCGTACAACCACAAGTCTATATGGGTACGACCTAGCTGACTAACTTACGATAGTCTAGTTTAGGTGCCACCAGTGGAAAGTGGATGCCAGGGATGGACTGGTTATTCACAGTGAGGGACAGGGATTTACTGTACTCATATGGCGCAAGAGGGGGCTTCGGTTCGGGCGGTTAGCCTACCTGCAGTGAAACCTCGTGGGTGGTATCTAGCTAGATTAGAGTAAGGTAAAAGCTTTGTGATATTTTATCCGGGTCTCATGCCAAAGGAAGCGTGTTGACTTTTAGGATAATTTATCTCTTGTGGGTAAAGTTGTACAACCTCTGCAGAGTGTAAAACTATTCGAATAGCCGTGCCCACGGTCAAGGGCGGGCAAGGAATGCATGCACATGGTAGATTTCTGGTTTTGTTTTAAAATCAAAGTTTTGTATTCGAGGGTGGAGGAACTCTCGGAAGGGTATCTGGCGGTTGGAGCAGAGAGGGTGGATTTAACCCGCAGATATTAAACTTGTTCAAGTTGTTGGCTAGTGTTGGTAGATGGAACCTTCACTAGAAAGTTAATGATAGTTTCGCTAAAACATTTACTTTATTAACTTGATGCCTTGAAAATAATTAGTAGTAATTGAATTTTAAAATGTTGCTTTGTGCAAAAGAACCATATAGCCTTCCTTTGTTAAGCCTTGCATCTATGCATTTTCCCAAGACTTGCGGAGTACTTTATGTACTCACATGCTACACTTAAAATAAACCTCGAAGAACATGAAGCTCCGAAGGTGTCTACGACTCATCGCTTCGCTTGTGGTGTGATGGATTCTTCCGGAGGACTAGGTCGCGCTTCTCGATCAATCGCTCGTGGCATTTTGATGGGTCTATTTTGAGTTTACTTTGCTTCCGCTGTGTTTTGATTGTGCGAGGTCTTGAAACCTCCAATGTAATAATGAGACCGGGTGGTCAGTACTCTTTATAATTGTAATAAATACGTTGTTGGTCATGAATCATTTCTGTTTAACTGTGTGCACTAGCTTTGATCTGGGACTAGTGCAGAACTACACAGAGGGTCCGGGTTTGGAAATCCGGGGTCCCGACAATATAGCAACTGGTTTAACCCCTCCTAGATCCACTACTCATATGCTTGGCAGTTGGTTAACAGGCATTGGGAGAATGGAAAGAAATTTGATTTTTGTGGGGGTGGCGGCTATTATTTGGGCAATCTGGTGTACTCGTAATGACATTGTTTTTGAGAAAAAACCATATTCTTCTTTTGTGCAGACTATATTCAGGGGGTCATATTGGCTGCGGTTTTGGGCGCTGCTGCAGCGTGACGGCACAAAGGAAAAAATCCGGTTGGCAAGCAAAGCATTGGAGGTGGTCGCCTTGGATGTTTTCGTCAAGAATGGGTGGCCAAATAATAATAGACTTTGCTTTTGATTTCTCTATATTTGAGTGTACTCTTTTTCATTTTATTTGTCCAGTGTTTGAGCTGGGAATTTTGTAAGGTTTTGGCTATGTGCGTATGCAGAGGCCGGATATTTCCATTATCTAAAAAAAATCTCTACACCTACTACAGATTAAGATTCTCTTGAAAAAAAACAACATTTCATTTGGAAAGGGACTCACTATGCCATTTTGATATAATTTTCCAAATTTCTCTTCATCTGCAAACAATGCAGCCCTACTATATTGACACTGAATCACTGAAAGCTGACAAATCTAATGTTACTAGTACATCACGTAGGTAAAGAGAAACAGGAATCCAAGATCGCCAAGCTGTGACCCAACAACAACTCAGTTTGAACTTGGAAGGTCACCTAATGGCCCCATCAACCCACATGGCAATTTGATACCAACATGGGGCCATTAGGTGACCTTCCAAGTTCAACACTTTGATACCAACATGGCAGTTTACATACATTGTTTTTGTGGTGCAAATTGTCCAGTTGATAATAACTAGAGTGAGATGTTCAAAGCGCCAATTGTAAAAGGTAAATGAAAGCAACCTGGCAACTTCAATTTTCGGAGAATTTACTATGTACTACTGGAAATATTGAAAATTTAGGAAATGTCCTTGCATAGTTAAGGCCTTAAGGCCATAGGAGGCGTCGGACCCCGGATTTGCAATCTGGAACTCTCTGTTTTTCCACCGTACTATTTTCTAGATCAATAGCTAGTGCACACAGATACATTATTGAAGTATACATATACATCGTATAAACCATACCATATAATAATATTACACAACAGAGTTTAAATAACTCATACCAGGTAGAGTTTTACCCTTGCAGCTGCATGGAGATTCATAATGTTAATTTCTCTTTTTGAGAGATGGTGGAAACATTTGGCTAGTTCAGTCATCTTAAAAGTCTCAACCCACAACTCAACATGTGGTTGACAGAAGTGAACTTTGGTCGTCACCTAGCGACACTACTACAGAAAAGATCATCACAGACGGTTCCTCAATCGTCTGTGTTTATGTATTAGTGATAATATGTAGTTATCACAGACGGCTCCCAAGGCGTCTGTGATAACTTACAATACAGACGATTAATGTCACAAATTGTATGTGATAGTCGAGTATCACAGATGGTTTTTTATAAAAAAAATCGTCTGTGATAGTCGAGTATCACAGACGTTTTTTTATACAAACCATCTGTGATACTCAACTATCACAGATGGTTAATAACAAAAACCGTCTGTGATATCGTTGATATCACAGACGGTTCAGTGTTTGAAAACTGTCTGGGATATATATCACAGACGGTTTAGAACACCGAACCGTCTGTGATAGCTATTTCAAAAGCGATTTTATTTGCTCTTTTTCAGCTAGCCTCAGGATATGCTAGCCATACCCTCTAAAAACAAACAAGATCACGTATATAGCATAGGACAATCATTACATAAATCACACAGATGAATGAAACAACACCAGCAGATCGCATATATATATCATGAAAATCGTTACACAGTTCTCACAAATGAATTAACCATCCTTTGTTTGATCAGAAATGTTTAGTAAGAGACCAATGAAACTGTTACATACATTCTTCTCTACATGTATGACATCTATGCAATTGCAAACTTCTGAGTGCTCCCAATAAAGCAAGTCCCAAAATATTGACCTCTTCTTCCACATGTTCTTCCGACAGGTCCTTAATTTACGTCTCTTTCTAAGCACAACGTCGATATCCTTGACCATATGATACACCTCTTTTCCGCTAAAAGGCCTTGGTACTGAGTCATCCTCTTTGCTCCATCAAATTGTTTCTTCATCTTGCGGTATGGGTGATACTTTGGAAGGAACCTACGGTGACACATGTACACAGTTTTACGCGAGTTGTTCAACCACACACTCTCGGTATAATCTAAGCAGTGCGGACAGGTTTTGACTCCTTTTGTACTCAACCCTGACAGGTTATCAAGGGCAGGAAAATCACCCCCGCCTTGTCGTTGGTGCCTAAGGCGAAGTAAGAACCAGAGAGAGAAGGGCGAAGCACCTGGAACCCTAGGTGGTGGCCGACGGTGCCTCCATCTTGTCACTCCGGTCTCTCGACAGCGTCTCCATCTCACAGATACAGTCTCGACGGCGCCTCTAGCCCATCCCCGTTGCCCAGCAGGTAGCAAGCTCTCGGCGTCGTGTCGCCCTCTGGCTCCACCCCTGTCACCCAGCAGTAGCACCAGCAAGATACCCACCCTCCCCCACCACCCCCTCCTCTCTGTTGTGTTTTGCTCTCTGCTCTTAATGAATCGGGACGCGTGCGGCAAAAGTATGGAGTTGGGGAGGAACTGAGAGGAGAAGGTAGGGGAAGGGAGGCGCTTGGAGCAGCGGCGTTGGGCGGCGGCGTGCGCAGAAGGCATGGGCAGGGAAAAGATGAGAATAGTGCGGGATTGATGACAAGTTTGGCATTTTTGCAATTTAGTGTTCAAAGTTCTATGAAATTGCAATTAGATCATTCTCTCTTTGGATTTCTTCTGATTTAGTCCTCCAGAGCTCCGTTTTCTTCGCTTTAGGATTTGTATAAGGTGTTGCCTTGCCTTTCTTCTTACCACTTAAAAGGTGTGAGGAGGTGGGTCGCCTCACCTCGTCTTACCGTCTTAATAACCTTAACACACATATTAAGTGGACCGCTTGATATCCAAGCAGAGTGAAAGGAACGATTGCGTACTTATAAAAAAAAATAGTAGCACTACAATTTGCGCTACTACCCTTTGGATCAGTCAGTTGTAAGCTCCAACTCCACCATCCTTGTGTTTACATGGCACTGCATTGAGGACCTTGGCTTATTTCCGGATAGGCGTATATGCAACTCACAGCGTACGCAGTACTCTTTCTCAAATAAAATAACATTATTTTTCATTAGAAGTCAGAATTGTGTAGCACCGCCGTTGAATTAATTAGAAAGTCAATTATTTGTCCTATAGGCTATAGCTAGACAGAAAGATGTATCTAGTTCGGATCTCTTAAATTAAAAGATAAATAGTTCACCTCGGTATTATCTGTATTCTGTAGGTCATCCTTCACCTTTATTTGCACCTTCTGTTCTTTATCATAGGGTCAACTATGATGACAAGTTCACAACAGATTCCATAAGTTCCAATATTGTACTTGTTCCTGGATGGTACCGATCATGATGTATTCATAGATATCGCAGCACAAGTATAATTTTCTAGCTCACACAAGCTTTCTATGGATGTAATTAGACATATAATTTTACATTATATATAAAACATGGCATATCCAGACAATAAAATACACATCTTCAATGATGTCAATCTATTTAAATTTTTCCACAATTTTTTGGACTGCTATGTAATTTCCTATAGAAGATGGAGTCTTGTAAAAGAAAAAATTCTATGGGGTCCAATTGACGGCACAACTCCCTCCATGCTCTGCATCTGTACATAATGTCTAGTCGGAAACCTGATAGAAAGATCAATATGAATAAAATTTGTCAAAACCAAAATCAACAACTATTTATCATATTCAGGTAGTAATCATAAATCAACAACTATTTATCATATTCAGGTAGTAATCATACACTTCTATTTCCAAATGAAATATGAAATGAACATCGTCAAGTAGAACTACCTTATTAGTGACATCTTTGGAATCACCAGTTTGGTGGCATGCCTCGTCCATGTTCCCTCTAATTTCTTCACAGGCATTCACATCCTGTCCACTGCCTAAGGATCCAAGGTCAAGTACTTGCTGGACATTTGCTTTGTCTGCAATGCATAAGGTCTTGCTCCTTCCACTGAGGCTGTTATCAATTTCAATGCAGGTTGCATGGGATTGAGGCATGTCCAATGATTTCAAAAGACCACAACCTGTGAGGTCCAATGTGTGGAGCCTCTGGATGGACTCTGGCAACTGCTTAAGCTCACAGCAACTTTCTAGGTTTAAAGACATAAGAAAAGTGAGGTCACCAAGTGACCTTGGCAATTGCTTGAGTCTAGAGCAACCTGCCAAGCTCAGATCTTCTAAACATTCCAAGTTACCAAATGAATGAGGCAATTCTTCAAGCTTGGTGCAACCTGATAGATCCAAGAATCGAAGTTTATGAAGTCCACAAAGAGAAAAAGGTAACTCACAAATTCCAGTACAGCATGACAAGTTGAGGTGCTCTAGCCTCTTGAGATCACCAAGTGTTGGAGGCAAGTTTTGAAGTTTGTCACAACCATGTAGATTGAAATATTTTAGCTTCTGAAAAGTTCCAATGAAAACGGGTAGCACTTCGATGTAAGTTTCTGCAAGATTCAAAGACTCAAGGTTTTGTAAGCAAATCATTTCATTAGGTAATGCCCTAATTCTTGAGTCCGAAACATTGAGGTATCTCAAATGTTTCAACTGACCAATAGAAGCTGGTAATTCTCCAAAGGGGCATCCACTAAGATCAATAATACGTGAGTATCTCAGTACTGAAAATGTGTCCGCAATGACATTTATTGTCTCAAATTTTTTGAAATGCACTGCCTTTGCTTTGGCTAACAAATCTTTCTGCATTGCGTATTGTCCACTGTAATTAGTCAATACCGCATAGCGAAAGGGGAGCTTTTCTATACAGCCATTTAACACCATTTTGTAATCCATACTTAAGAGATCATCTCTGGAAATAAACCTCACAAATTCATGGACCATATCATCCATGCGAAGTATAACAGGAGCATTGGTGTGCTTCATTTCGGTGGCCTGAAAAACAAATGCGTTAGTTGATTGGATGTAACCATCTTCTTGAATTCAGACTAGTCGCTCAAACTAGCTAGCCGTTTAGTACAAAACAATTGTAACCCAAAAACCTGAAACCTGAAAAAAAAATTGAAACCTGAAAAATGGTATACAACAGGGGCCAATGGCACCATTATGATATTTTATAACAACTAACCCATTCGTTTTCTTGTATGACAATCTCAACAGGGTCCTACAAGTATGGCACCACTATGATATTAGCAGTACAGCACCAATGTCGTTCAAGGAGCTGCAATAAGCATACTGAGGTGCAGTATTTGGCTTGTCCATCAGAAATGACAGATCATTATGTCCATTGCATTAACTTTCCAAAGGAACAAATGTTTTTTTTTCCTCGATAAGCAAGCAGAAACTATGCTCTTACTATGCTCATATTCACACATGGCTCACATATTGCTTCCAGTTCTTTAGTACAGATTGAGTGCCTGATTGCTACAATTTATTATATGTTTACTGCATCTGTCTAACAAGTTCCATAGAAATATGCATTGCTTGAATACAAAAAAGGTGTTATGTAGCTATTCTTTTACTAGACATGTCATACAAATAAATTATTCTACTGTAAGCACAATATGTGATTGCTGATTACTGCAACAGACCAACAGTAGTCATGATTACTAGAAAAGTATAACTAGAAGAAAAAGGTATGTATAGGATAACATATTTTACAACTATTATTAGTCTGAGCAAAGATAAACTTTACAGAAAATGAAAAAGAATTCAAGCTGTAAACTTTTAACTTACCAAGGATATGTCTGGAATTTGAAGGAAGGATACCGATAAAAGATGTTGGATGTATCTCTCCCCAAGTATATAAGCAGGTATGATCCCAAGTTTTGATTCAAGCAAATCCAGTGCAGTCCACTGTTGAATGAGTTCATCCTTACATATATTACATCCTTTGGGAAAGACCGCCAAATAAAGAAAGCATGACTTTAGTGCCAAAGGCATGCTGTAATATATGTCCTTGAATGATACAAACAGTTTAGCATCATGAGTAAGTATTTCTTCTCCATCTAAGAGCTCCCTACATGGCTCTGGATTTGGACTAGTGTGCTCTTGTAAACTGAATATGACAGAATCCCTTGCAACGCCATCCAACTTTCTACTGATTGTCTTCATTCGAAGGGCCACATTTATATGAAAGAGTAATAGACTTGACGGCCAAAATAATGTTAACTGCAAAATTTGAATCCAAAAGTTAAATAAATGACATTCCAAATTAGTTTACATAATTTAATTCAGCTGCATCTAGTGCAGACCACTCACTAGATACTATCATGCTAACCCTTTAAATCAGAGATCAAATCAAACATTTATTCTCCAAAACTCGATCCGTGCATGCGGTACTTCGTATCGGAAGCAAATCATGGAGGTATCGTAATGCGATTACAAGGGGAGGGGCGGGGAGCTTCGTGGTTCCAATTTACCTTCCTGCCATGGGGGCTGGCTTGGTGCTTGGTGTTGCAGCGGTCCTCGAGTTCGTCGAGTAGATCCTCCAGCTCATAGATTAACTCCTTTATCTTCCTCTGCGCCGCGCCCATCTCGACGGACAGCTCCTCCGACTCCGCCATTGACAGCATGAACTGCAACTTGAACAGGGGCCGCTTCATACGGATCATGCCCTCGCAGAGCATCGAGGGGAGCCCCCACCGGCAGGCACGGGATTCCAGCCGCCGTTGGAGCCCATCCGCGACGGTGACGGCGACGGCGGTCCCCATGGCGACGCGATTTTGGGGGAGAAGGCGGGAAGACGGCTGTACCGAGGCGACGCTGGTACGGAGGGTTTGCTTATAGCCCTGTGCGAGACGACCGATTCGGATACTAGCTCACGTTCGGTTCGGTTAGGGCCGGGTTTTTTTTTTAATTTATGGCATTTACTTATTTCGGATGAGACAAACGCAATAACGAATGGGCTACAGTCTGCGATCTATTTGGCAGTTCGGCCAGCAAGCCCAGCAAACTGAGTTCCAATGACATTCTGGCCCCACCGATAAGTGCCCATCCCCACTGTTGGAAGAACGAAAGCCCACCATCATCCTGCTCACCCAGGGCTCCTGCCTCCCAGTGCCCGTCGAAGCGGCGGCCATGCGCACCGAATCCCGAGCAGCTCCGCATCCGCGTCGGAACCACGTCGTCGGCACCGCCGGGGAGCGGCAAGGTGCTCACCTCCCACTTCCTCTTTGTTTTGTTTACATTCCCGAGCGCGCAGTAGATTAATCGCGACACATGAGGTGCCTAGCTTAATCTGCACTTCTGATTCGGTTGCGATTCCGACTACGGTAACTGGGTGTGATTTCAAGCAGTTCGATGTTTTGCTGCTGCGGCTTTCCTATTCTATTTAAGGTTTGGTTCGTATTGGAAGTAGTAATTTGAAGCGGAATAAGCTACTAATGTTGCGACATAGATTAGTCATGTCTTACGTTAAAGGATCATGCTAAGTTATTGGTGTTCTGTGTGCGTGTGTGCGCGCGCCTAAATGCAAATGATTGCACTGAGAGCTCATGCTTGGGTCCAGGAGAGAGAATTGTTTGTTTACCATTCTTTCAAACCGTCTGATTGTTTGTTGATCTTACACCATCACACGGTTACACAAAGATCGTCCCATTCAATATTTCTCGGCTGCTGAGCACTTTGATTTGCTTGAATTACAACTTCAAGGCCCTCCGAGTCAATGTTGATCCATGTACAGAACACACTGGCTTGAAGACAGATGCATTGGTTTGACTAAGAGCTAGTTTGGTTCTTATTAACCAAGTAGATAAAATAAGTGTATGCTATCATTTTGTTTTGACTTTGAACCAGGGGGACAATTCCTTTTTCTGGATTCAAATGTTTTGCTTTTCTTTGTGAGGTGTGCTAACATTATGTGTGATGAACCTGTTCCTATAAGAACTAAAGCCGAGCTTTCCAGTTCCTTACATGTAATACTAGTATGAAAGGAAAGGGAGGAAATGAAAACAATCTAAGGGGGATAAAAGAAATAAAAAAGACGTTTATCGTCAGATTCATCGGTTTTAGAAATACCGAAGCAGTAGCGCTCATTGAGGTTCCTAGACCGTCCCCAGCTGGTCGGCACTATCTCGCGTTTTGGGTTTTCATCATCCGGCGAGAAATTCCATCCTTAACCTTGCACAGTAGAAAAACCATTAAACAAAGCAGAGCCCACCCGTTAGACCAAAAAGTCCTTAAAACCCACAGAGTCCTCATAGAGGAGCCAAGGGTAAGTGGGGGGCAGCCTGGTCAATTGCATAAAGCCAAGAGAGTCTTACGGGCATGCCCCTCATAAGCAGACTAGCCACACAAGCCTCACTTCCATTTCTTCCCTCAAACCGTGAGTAAGCCCAAGGCACAAGCCAGCAAGAGAGCCAGTAGCTCATTGTTGTTAGGCCACAGCCACATGAGCCAGCCAAACCCCCACAAGTCAAGCACCAACATCACAACCAGGCACTTAGAACAGGAAGGAGGTAAGGGAAGGAGTATACCAAAGATAAGGACGTTGTGGTAATGGCGTGCCATCATCAGTGAGCCACACGCTCCCAATAGCCACCCCGTGCTCCCCGACGTGCGGGAAGGCCTCGGGTCCTGACAAAGTCAGGCCTTGTTGCACACCACCACTGCATGTGCCAAGGATAAAACCAGGTAAGCAGTAGTTGAATCAAAGGCAATAGTAAAGGGGGGAGAGTGAAGCAGTGATGCCCTTAGGGCTCATGGTGGTGGTGCCCGGAGGCCGAGCCATGGCGTTGGCAGTCGGCTGGAGGGTAGTGCTCCTGGGTGCAAGCCTATGAGGGGCGGTGCCACAAAGGGGCTGAGCCGGGAAGGTGACATGGGGGGTGGCGACCTGGAGCCAAAGGCCAAGGGTAGGCAAGCCAAGACCAAGGGGGGAAGCGTGGCGCGGACCTCCCAGTCGACCATGAGCTGTGGCAAGTGAGCCCGAGGAGGAGGAGCAAGGAGAAACAATAGGGAGCCAGCGGATTCAGCCCTAGTAGATCAGATCTGGGGGAGATGTCCAGGGTGGTGTAGGCGCGCACAGAGGGAGGCCGGTGGTCGGCGGTGAGCTTGGGACTAGCGTGCCCAAGCTCGGCCATGAGTCACCATCCTACCTGGGGAGCGCCAGAGTGAGAAAGAGAGAGAGGAGTGAATAAGAGAAATGGAAGAAGGAGATGTGGGGAGAAGAGAAGTCAGAGGAGGAGGCGCTCGGCACTAGTGGCTGGCGGCGCTCAGCGTAGCCCCGCCATGAACCAGAATGGAGGGTGAGGGGGAGAGGAGAGATTGAGGAAGGGGAAGAAGATAAGGTCATTTCGGTCGAACCAAATGAAGAGATAAGGCTAGTCGGTAAGAAAAGAGAGAGAGAGAGAGAGAGAGAGAGGAAAAGAAAAAAAAGGAAGGAAAAAAGAGAGAAAGGAGCAGGGCCGTCTCCAGAAATTTGGGGCCCCAGGGCAAATTGCAAAATGAGGCCCTCAATTTTTAAAAATATTGATCTAATATAACTAAGGCATACTATCGCACAATCATGTAAGATTAACTTCAATATGTATTACTCCACACAAGATTTGGAAATATATCAAATATTAAGACCAAAAAAATATAGTACTGACCTCATGTTCTACTAAAAAGCATCATACGTCTTGTATTTCTTGAAATGAAATCTCCAATTATATCTTCATAATTAATCTTCTCCAAGACATCATTTTCAAGCGCTATTATCGCTAACCCATTGAGTCTTTCTTGTGTCATAGTAGAACACAAGTAGGATTTCAACAACTTGAGTTTAGAAAAGCTCCTTTCCGCAGATGCAACAGTCACAGGAATGGTTAACAAAATTCTATATGCAATAACAGCGTTAGGATAAAAGGGGCGCTTCTTCAAAAACTTCAGAATATCAAGAGGACCCATAGATTCCTCAAGTAAATCTTGGATGAAAGTTAACTCCGCAAACAATTCTTGTCCATCAATATCTTTGTGTTCTCCATTCTTAAGTGCATCCTCAAGATTAACACAAGCAGCCATCAAATTCTTATCATCCAAGGATCATGACCTATCTCAAGTAAACAAGAAACCAAAAGTTTTTTCATACCCTTGATACTGTTCAAATCTCTTGGTAAGTGAAACTATAGCTTGATCAATAACGGCTATAAAATAATTAACCCGAAATGACTCCTCTTCAGATTGTGAAACAATGGATGCATCATCTGCGGCCTCATCAAAGTGTCTTTTTCTTTTGATTTTTCGCTTGGGTTGGAACTCTGCAACAATTGCAAACTTGATTGCAGAAGCTAACAAATTTATTAACTCATTCTGGATGGAAGGACCAAGATAATGATCATGGATTTTGTCATTGGTGATGCGATCAACATGCTCTTTGACAACTGGGTCAAATTCAGCCAACATTTGAACCAGTCCTAAGAAATTCCCATTACTTTCTTGGTATAACCTGCTATTAGTGCCACGAAATGCTATATTATGTTCTGCAAGAAATTTAACAATTAAAAGAATCCTAAGCAAAACTTTTCTCCAATGCTCCCTTTCTTTTTCAAGTTCTCTTTGAGCAACTTTATCAATTGTTTGATTCTTCTGGAACCTGAGACGCAAGTCATACCATGTAGCCATATTTGTGACATGTTCTCTACTAGTTTCATGCTCTTTAAGTCTATTGCCAAGATGAGTCCAGTCACTAAATCCGTCATTTGCTAATTGACCTCTCACAAGCCCCTTTCTTAATAATTTGCAGCAAAAACAAAATACTTTATCAAGCTCTTTGCTGTATACAAGCCATTCTCTGTCACAATTTTCTCCGTTTGAGAGAACTCTGGTGTAATGCAATGCAGAAAATCTTCTAGAATATTTGTCTCTTGGACCATGCTCAATAGACAGGTCTCTTTTAGGACCCTTTTGCACCAAAATATCAATCATTTTAGGATCAAGTGCATCCCAAGTTCTTGGATCAAATATATCAGGCTGAAAAGAATTTCTATAGTGTGAGCCTCAACCTCTACTGCATCATCGCTTTCACCAATTTCTGTAGTGTTAGCCTCAACCTCTGGATCATCACCTTCATTATTTTCTGTAATGTGAGCCTCGACCTCTACTGTGTCATCACCATGACTATCATCAACATTAGCATCTGCAATTTCTCTCACAAAAAATCTGTCAAGAGCACCCTTTTGAGATTGAGCTACTGCTTCTAGTCTTTGTCTCTTCTTACGCTTTTCAGCACCAAAATCATACTTCCTATTTCTTGTAGACATGATGAGGATTGACTGATTGAGAAAACAAATGTCTTCCTGTTTTTTTTAAAGAAGTAGCTGATTACAGAACAAATAAAAATTCTAACCATTGCGGCATTGCTGATCAATCTAATCACTAATTAAACCTGATCAATGAAATCGTAGATGCACTGATTAACCAGCCTCTACTCCAACCACAGTATATACTAATATACGTTAATTTCCTACGTGCACAAATCTTTCTGTAGATACTCAAATAGTCAAATGCATGCCGTATCTTTAAATTGTTTGTTTAGCTGCTACTGTAAATTGTAAAAGGGTAGTTGCATCCTAATTATTAATACAAGTCTTTGCATACACTGAGATGGCAAGACAATACCCATGCTTTGGATTTGCGGCAAAGATGCCAAATGAAATGTCGATTGGTGGAGGATGTGTGTTAACGGTAGTTACGTACGTACCGGAGCCGGAGGTCTCCTGGCTTGCGCTTGCGCTCGCTGTCGTCACCCGTGTCGCCGAAGGACGGGAACGCGCCGGCCGCCGCGACGAAGGCGTCGTATCACGTATGAACCACTGATTCTAGCGGTTACCACATCAGCGATTCAGCGGCCGCAGAATTGAAGAACAAGAAACCCTAGATAGCAGGCACACCATGCGCATCGGCGGGAGCCGCAGGACCGGAACCGGTTGTACATCAGTACATAATACGTATCGGTATAGGCCTATAGCATTATTTGGGGGCCCACCAATTTGGGGGCCCTGTGCCATCGCTCAGTTTGCACATCCTCATCAACGGGCCTGGAAAGGAGGAGAAAATAAAACAAGAAAAAAGAAGGGGGGATTTGTGACATACGTGTCGAATCCTTACCCGTTGCACGTCTCTATCCCAGTTTTGGGCTTTGCGCATAGAATCAAGGACTTTTATAAAAGTATGTGTATCGTTGTAGTATCCTGAGTCAGTTAACGCTTGTACAGGTGGAGGTCCTAGTGGAGAGCCATCCACGCAACGTCCTCGAGGCTAACCAGACAAGTGCATGGTAGAGCGATAGACCGTAGAGTTTATGAAATATGCGATGTTTACATGATATGATGATGCTTGTACACTTTTCTTTCGAGAATTGACCTCTCTTCCTCATTGCTAGTTCCCACATGGACTTCATTTTTGTACGAGTAAACTGAGTTTAAAGGGCAGAGTTGGTTTATTGGTATTCTTAGTGAGCAACAACAGTTCTTTCATTCACATGGCCATGTTATATAAACATAAAGTTTAAGTATGAGTAGATATTTTACTTCTCAAATTTTTATAGGTATTGAAATTGCTAATATATAACAAGTACTCAGTAGTCAGTATTAATTGAAAAATATTGATAAGTACTTAGGATTATTTTTATACATAAATATAACTTAATATTTACAAATATTAATATTAAAAATCCACCAGACAAGTCTGGCAATTGAACCAGTTGTCCAACAGGTGAATAAGTGAAGCAATGAGTGCCAAGGATTTTCAAAAACTCATCAGCTTGCACGGCGTGTAGCAGCAGGACAGTGACGTTTTCTATTCATACTCTGAACTAGTTTGTTAGCTTTCATTCTTTCAGTTGATGTGTCTTAAGCTGCTGGAATCTTATTTTGCATGCCATATACTGTTTTTTTTAAAAGTTAATTCTTTCTATTTTTGCTGTGAAACATGTTTGAGTAATTGAGTGGGATCTAAAAGTAAATTCTGTAGGGTACGTATCCTACAGTTGCAAGAGCTTGCGCTTCTTCCAGCTCACTAAAGAGCAGTAAGGCACAGCGTCTAATTTCTACCCCTCCTTCCATCTGCAAAGCATGGAGGGCTCAAAGCCATGGAGTACACTGTTGGGATATAGATAAACTACACTAACGTAAATTAAAATTTTCTACCACATAAATAAAAAAGCCATACGAGTAAGAGATCATAGATCGTTACCATTAGACATACAGTGCAGCAAAAGTACAGTTGAAGCAGCCGATTCAACGAAGAGTGCATCAATGTAATGGAAGTAGTCAACCGCCCTCTGGCCAACCGTCTCCTCCTCGCGATCGTCCCGATCAGCGATGCAGTCACAGCAGTGCCTCTACGGAGGTCCACACGTCTAGGAATGGAATACCGTGCATCAGCGTGCTAGCACCAATGCACACGACAGAGATTGTGAGAGGTGGCGACTAGGGTTTCGATGGCTATATTTCGGGATACCTTCCTCAGCCCTGCATCTCTCTTTATATAGCCTCCAATCGGATCCTTATCCGATACGATCAGATATCATATCTATCTCAGAGAACCTTAAGTTGTATCTTTATCCAATACGAGTAGAGATCGTATCCCACTCGAAGACTATCATCTGGACCCTTATCATTCCAGCACATTAAGTGTGTGACCCTGTAGGTTCATATATATTTGGCCATAGGTCAAAAACTCCTTTCAAGTTCATAAGTCGGTTGCGGTCCATAGCAAGACATAATGACTCCCAAATATACATAAATATCATATCAAACAAACTTATATAGTGCTTATATACCGATCCCTTTACGATACCAAATTGAACTCAAGGTGAGAAGCATGCCATCCTATGATAACTCGGTCCTTCACTCAACCATATAGTGGATTACTCAGTTGTGATTGGCTTCTCAACCACATTTGATATGGTCATGCACTTCTTTAATCCAATTATATCGAGGGGTCCAGAAATATCTCTCCTGTTATATGGGAGTGATAAATTTCATCTTGATCACTCATATTCCTCCACATATTTCATAGTAATTCCGAAAGCTATCTTTATGATCACCCAGTCATAAAGTAGTGTTTGCCAACCCCTAAGTAAACTATTATACATGTAGGAAACAATGATGACCTCAGGTCTAAAGATCTTACATACACTATGTATGAGACCAACTGATGACACTTAAGAATAGAACTATTCCCGCAGTGTCTTATGGTGGGTCAATCCAACATCATGTTCTCTAATATGTATCCACATTATTAATTTGATATTCCATATCTATGATCTATGAAACATGATTATCAATCAAAACATGTGCTAATATATAAATCATAATTGTCCCACATAATGATATAAGATCAGGGATAATTTAGAATAACATCAAAATATGAATAAAGAATTCCACGAACAAGTCATATACTTGTTAATCAATATAAACGATATTTATTCAAGGGATAAAATAACATACTATGCTATTTAAAAGATCATAAATATAGAAGTGATACAATTATCTCCATGATTGCCTCTAGGGCATATCACTAACATACACTGGACCACTTTTGTCTAATGCACTTAAAGCAACTGATCTATCAATTGCTTCCTTTGCGATGGATGAGGTCAAACTATGCTGCAGTTTTAGAGATGATCTAGAACGTCTGAAATAGACCAAGCTTTTTGATGGAATGGCAACTGAGAAATGCTGAGGATAAGTATCTGGAGTACTGGCTAAGAATTCCATAACACAATGACAATGCTTATCCAAGAGGCCAGAAAAGGTTGTATAATTATGTCAGTGAGGTGATCAGGACGATGAAATCCTTGAATTATGATATTGAATATGTTGTCGATGAATACTATAATTCAAAAGAGCGTTTGAAAAGAATGATCGTCTTCAAAAGGTAACATGTAACATCCCATTTTGGGAGTTGTATGTGCTTGAGTGAAAATTTTCAAATTGGAACTTGAATTCAAATTGTCTTCTCAAAATTCAAACAAAATTTCAAAATTCAAAGTTTCAAACCCCTCTTGGCCGAGCCCATCCCACCCTACCTCCCCCTCAGCTCACCAGGCCACCTCTAGCATGGCCTAGAATGGCCCACGCTGCCCGGACGCGCTCTGGGTCACGCATGTTTCACTATTCTAAGGCTTCGTGAAGTTAGGTCGTTTTAAGGAAAATGCTATTCTCCGCGCGCTCTGCACCACCCCGACCTTTGCTTGATGCTGCGCCACTCCCTCACCCTACGCGTTCTGGGATTCCTAGCACTACACCACACCTTCTTTGCCCCATCCTTATTGCTCCACCACCTCCCTTGTGCTCCAATGCCCGATCGTCCTTTCCCCTTTACCTATTGCGCCATGCCGTTGCGTCCAAGCCACGCTTGCCAGCTCCTTGCGTCGTGTGCCACTCAATTAAGCGTTGTGCCACTCCCCTTCATCCCTGCCTTAGTCATCCGTCGACATCACCGCTTAGCTGTAGCACTGCCATCATGGCACCAACGGCCACCGAGCCCTCTCATCCGCTATAAAGCTACGCATCATCCTCCTCCAGTCCCCACTCACCTCTCCTCCCTTTCAATCACCCTGAGAACCACTCAAGCCACTTCCTTCCTCCCCTCTGGTCACGTCACCACCGCCAATGCTGTTTGGGACTCGTCGCATCCCAGTTCAATTAGTCGCACATGGAGCTTCATGTGGACCTCCCAAGGATGACCCAAGCCACCCTAGCCCCTCCCTTCTTCTCTAGTGAGCTCTTCGCAACACCCACCTCACTGCTGCCTTGGTTCTCCATCAACAGACTACTCTGAGCATCTTCGAGTTTTGCCATTGCTTCTGGTATGCTTCCCTCCATCCTACGATGCTCCTATAGCAAAGATTCGAACCCTGGAGCTTTGAGCCACCATAGTGCCATGCTCGCCCTAGCACCGCCACATGAGCTCACTACCGACCACCCTAGCCTCTGAATTGGGTCACAATATCTCACCTAGAGGTGCGGGCCAAGGCAATGATTCCATTTTTGACTATGCATCCAGTCGCCATCCTTCCCCTCGTCATCAGCAAGTCACGCCACACTCGGTGGGAGGAAAACAACTATAGCACTAAAATTAAGTTAACCGCGCATGTTTAATTAGTGTAATAATGGTAGTTAGTAGTTGTTAAACAGTCTCTGATCGGTGGGCCTTCCCCCATTAAGTTAAAGACTCAGTCTCTATGACAGGTGAAACCCTTTTGCTATTTTAAATTCTTTTAAAACCGGTTTCAAAAGCCAGAGCCACTGACAAGTGGGCCCCAATTACTATTGCACAGTAAATAGACCCCACATGTCAGCCGTAGAACCTTTTCCATTGGAAAATATATCAAAATTAAAATCTAGCAGGACCCAACTGTCAATCTCAGTTAGGATTTTCAATAGAAAAATAATTCAAAATTTTAATAAAACATGTGGGCCCCCTATGTCAGTGAGATTAAGCTCTCTCCTTTTTCTTTTTCTTGAATTAAATTCTAATTTAAACTTCGAAGGACTCGTTCTCACACATATTAGCTCCAAATTTAATGAAATTTGTTTCTAAAATTTCTAAATTCAAGATCTATTAATGGAAGTGGTTTTTGCTAAATTTGGAGTTGATTTGATTTTTTGAATTTATTTGAGTTACTCGCATGTTTATTTACTTTTTGCTGTGTTCGTTCGAATAGAGTACGAGGACACCGAGGGGCCGCCGTTCGAGCAAGGTCAAGAATTCCAAGACCACCCTACTTGTCAGCGAGATGAGTCAATACTTTGATCGTATTGCACTTACCTTTTGAATGCAAGTTATTTTAATTCAAATATCAAATTGCATGTTTTAATTTATTATGCAAAGTATATTCGCATTAGTTCATAATTAATTCCTTATGGATAATTGCTTAATTATATCCCACTCCTTGGCTTCGGATATACAACCTTATTGCCCTAGAATTAATGGTTAACACATTAGTGATAAGTCTATATCTAAGTGTCATGCTTAGTCTGCTTAAATACTTGGGGACATTAATTTGCCTTGGCATCATTTGACATATGAAAACTTGGTCTGGACAGTCATTGGTGGAAAGTGACTGGTATGTTGAACTCAATTATTTTATGCTCCCAAAAGCCCTAATTTGCTTAAATATTTGGTGTTGTTGAATTTACGAGAATGTGTGGAACATGATAGAACTACCCAGATAACCTTAAGGACTGAATCTTGTGACGATCTCCTAATGTAAAACAGTGCAACCATAAGTCTATAATAGATACGACTTGGCCAATTAATTTGCATCGATCTAGTGTGGGTTGTGCCATCGGTGTAAAGACGTGCAAGTGAGCCAAAGGCAAAGGCCTTTAACGTGATGACACAAGAGAGGGCTTCTGGAGGTGTGGTCATACCCAACAGCGGTGGAAACCTTAGCGGGTGTGACCTCACTAGGAAAATGCATTGTAAAGGCCTTATAGTGACCTTCTTGATGTGCATATCTAAGAAAATATGTAGAATATAACAAGTTCGTTGTCTCTTGTTGGGAAGGTGTATGACCTCTGTATAGGGAAAAATATTTGAACAGTCGTGCCTACAGTCATGGGCAGGCATGGGAACTTACTCGAGTTAGTGTCTATTTCTAAAAGTTTGTGGATGGAATGAAAAGTTCGGGCAGATAATGCCCTAAATTGTATTGCCCTGGGCGGTCGGTCTCAATGATAATAATGAGTGGATATAAAGCTGAAAAATTAGTATATGGTGTAGGTAGCATGTAACGATGGATGAAATCTGTATTGCTATCATTGTAATAATTCACACACTTTAGAAAATATTTTTTTGTTAAAATGCTAAGTCATATGAATTTCTAATTATTCATAATTTTGAAATATTGGCTTTAGCAAATAAAAGAACCCGAGCCTAATTGTTAAACCTTGCATGTGTAAATATTGCATTATATGTGTTGGCTCGTGGAGTACTATTGCTTGTACTCACACTCGCTCATAAAATCTTCAGAACATGTGGACCAAGGGCAGTACGCATACTACAACATTTAAGGAGTTGATGGTGATGAAGATGGCAGAGTTTAACTTAGTATCTAGTAGATTAGGTCTCGCCTCAGTCTAGCTAACTAAGGTGGTGTTTGCGTGCATCAATATTATCTAAGTCCTTAGTTAATATCTGCCGTATACAAATCTTCCCCATCCACTTGCGTGTGGCGAGATGTGTCCTCTCCTTTTTGCTTCCACTGTCGCTTATGCAAATTATGTATGAATCCATTTGGCATGATCGGTCTTATTGTAAACTTGACCTGAGGTGGTCTATTTAAAATTTGATGTTGTAATATTAATATAGGTACAATTTTCGTCCTGTATGAAATGATTTAGTGATGTATCTATGAACACTATTTACTGATCCAGGGAATAGTGCAGTGATTCCATAGAGGATTCTGGATTAGCTAAATCTGAGTCCGACATAACACTTCTGCTTTACTTTCTCCTGGAAGTTATGTTTCCTTTTATACTCTAGTAGTACTATAGCAATTTAGTTTAGCAATGGTATTCCTTATCTATTTTACACGGTACACATTTTGTTCTATTTTAAAGGACACGTTAGTAGGTCAATGTCTTTTCTATATTGATAAATAAGAGGCCAAAAGTTTAGTTTAGTAGGTTAATGTCTTTTCATCTAAAGTGCAGCAGCTTATTTTAGCAACATTACTTCACATTGTTGATAAATGTGTGGATGTATACATGAATACATGTGATTCTAAGATAAGATGCAAAAGTAACAGCCTAAGGAAAGCATCTAGGCCCTGAAAAATAGTTTTGGTGCTTAATGATATTATGTGAATATGGGACTAACATGTTTGCTAAGTGTTTAAAAGGATCAGCGCCAATGATGACTATAAGATGCATGCTAAGGGTCAACATAAAGATCAATGCGGTTCAAGACAAAGGTATAGTAGACTAGGACCCTTTTTTCTTTTACCGGTCTAAGGAGAAAAGGTGGTAGACCAGATTATAGGATAAATGCCATACTATTAAGAGGGGTCATGGCTAATAGCTTGACAGTATATTCTTGGGCCATTGGATCAATCTAGGATCATGCATGCACTTATAATTAATTGATAACCAAACTATGTACTATCAGGATTATTGGAAGTACTGGAGTGTAAACAGCGTTACTTCCGCTTTCTGGAAGTTCCAACAAATCGAGCGGAATGTTTTTTGTAGAAAGCACCAACGGAACCCTTTTGACTCTTAGGAAAAAAAAAGTACCGGAGTTTTAATGGCGGAACTACCACAGAGCGGTAGTACCGCAATCCTTGTATGGTACTTCGATATCACGGAAGCTCCGAAAATCCGAGTGGTATATTTTTTTTCCAGAGAGTGCCAACTTTGGGCTCCGAAACAAACGAAAGTACCACGCTAGCTTTTCAGAACTATCGATGATCAGAACTACCACAATTTCAAAGGCAGTAGTACCGCGTCGACTTTTAATGGCTAGTTCTGACGCTCTAATATAGCTGTTACTAGTCTTGCAGTAAAGATGCGATAGTTCCGCAAATTACACTGCGGTACTACCGCTCATCCTAACTTTTCAAGATTGTTTTGTGAAATGGCTATTTTTGGTTGGTGTGGGTATAAATACTTCCCCACCTACTCAAGGAAAAGGAGAGAGACTTCGTTGAACATCTTTGAACATTGAGCATTCACTCCACACCTCTATTTCATTGTGTGCATTCATTTGAGGTAGTTGAGTGAAATCAAGTGCATTTCATTCCTAGATTGATCCTTCGCACTTGATTGTCGTCAATCGAAGCTGTGATTTATTACTCTTGGTGTTTACCGGCACCTAGATGGCTTAGTGGGAGATTGCGAGGTGACCTCTTCAAGAAGTTTGTGAAGAGGCCCAACGTCAACTTGTGAGTAGTTTATCCATCTCCGGAGCGGAGGAAGGACGATCACTAGTGGATTAAGGAGCTGAGGCTTAATTCATGGAGCCGGTCCAAGTCGTTTGGACTTTTCTCAACGTGGATTAGGGGAAATCGGAAAGTTTTCAAACACCACGGTAAAAACATCATGTGTCGAATTGGTTATCTCTTCTTTCCGCACTTATATTTCTAGTATATTGTGATTGTTATATTTATTTGTGCTAGAGATATACTTGTAGAGACTTTTGCTTGTAGCATCTTAGACACACTAGTATTGTGTAGGTTTGAATTGCTTTAAAATCTTGCTAGACATAATTGTGATAATTGCTTTAGTGAACAAGAAATTTTAGGACCTCCTGTTCACCCCCTTCTAGTCAGTTATCCTTGATCCTACACTTAACCACTGGCCGTTGTTTTAGGCACAGTAGCACTCTACATATCATAGATTTTTTTTAATTGTCTACTTTTGTACCACCTAGCATTCCTTGAACTATTGTATGGCATGCACGGATAATCTAGAGCAATCATTGGATGGGCATAAAAGGGAAAGGAAAGGATAGTTATCATAATTTCTAACAAGTCAAATTTAGATTTACAGTGGACTAATGGAGACCTAAAACATTTTAGATTTGCCCATCTTTGCCAATTTTAAAGCTTCCTTTTGGGCTTTTATGTAGATTTCGTAAATGATCTGCTCACACACATAAAAACAAAAAAATGGCAGATCATGGGTGAGTTCTTTTGGGCTCATGGCTTAGCATTCTGTAGTAATTAACTTTCAAATAAAGTGTCTTTTCAAGGCTGGGTTTACAAATCGAATTAAGTAGACATTGTCCTAACTTCATCTATATCTCCATACTCTCTCCCTAGTAAATAACCAGAATTCAAAAGCCAAAAGCCACAAACCAAAAGAACCCACCCAAGCTAAAGAACAGGTATCTGTACTCCCAAGAAGCTTTACAGGCACGAGCAACACATGGGTCTGTTCTTTTCAGCTTCTAAAAATAGTTTTTCGGTTTTTCTACATTAACTAACTTTCAAATGGAGTGTCTTTTCAAGACAGAGTCTACAAATTGATTATAGTATACACTGTAGTGACTTCATTTATATCTGTCAAAACCACACGCGAGTTCCAATTACTCTGCACTCTCTCATGAAAAGACTAAAAGCCATAAGCTGTAGCCAAAAACAACCCCAGTATCTAGAATTAAGCTACAAAGTTAAGGTGTTAGGTCTGTCTTTTATTAAAGAGAATTCCTTATTTGCCATTGAATGTTTCCCTTATCCCTGATCTACCATCGAAAAATTCTCGCTCTCCTCTGTGTCATCACTACTTTCTGAATCCTTACCCTTCCATGCCATCACCATCAACACTGTTAGCTCAAGCTACCATTCAGTTTTTTGAACAATGACCATCTTGCCTTCACAATGGCCCACCGATTAGCCACAACTAAGAGGACAAGGGGGCAGAGGAGGCGGGAGGAAGCCATGGCGCCTATTGTCAACCTTGCCAGTTGCGAGGAAGCACCGGTGAAGGCACATAGTGGCAAATCCACTAGGTAGGCTTCATCAGGCTGAAGCCTACCCTCCACCGGTCGACCGAACCCCCTCTCCTAGCTCCCCGGTGGCTACTGGCTACCCTACGGTTGTGACATGTCAATGCCATGGTTGTTGGCATGCTGCAAGCTGGCAAACTACAAACAAGAAGAAGAACAAGAACTGAAGAAGCAAGGCCGAAGAAGTAGTAAAGCCAGGCCCAATTCACGTCCGTGGTCCGCCCACCACCCACATCCCCACTGGTCCACATGGCACCCTGTTGGCCTGTTTCCGTGTCCCAAAATTCTCCAAATCCAAGATCCCCAATCCATTCCCTTCCCCGTTCCCCCAAATCCCCAATCAATTGACCTAAGCATGGAGGCAGTGAGGAGTGGGGACTAACTGACTGAGGTTGCTCACCTGTGCACAAGGTCTGAAGCCCACGATGCCGCTCGTGCAGTCGTGCTCAAGCCGAGGCGGGGAGGTGCCGACGAGATCTGGAGGCGACGAGGCACCGAGGTGGGGAGGCCGGAGCCAAAGGCGGGGAGCCGGGGAGGCACTGAGACGGGGAGGCACATGAGCCTGAGCTGGGGAGGCGAGGTTGTGGGGAGGCATTGACGGCTGACCGCTGAGCACCTTGAGCCGAGGGTGACGAGGCCAGAGGCGGGGTCACGACATCGTGGACTGAGAAGGGGAGAGCGGAGGCGAGGTCGCGCCAGGGAGTTGGGGAGGCTAGAGGCGGGGATGGCCGGGAGCCCGGGAGGCTGGAGACAGGAGACTGGAGGCCCAAGCTGGAGGGCGGAAGCTCTACGCTGAGGACCTAAGGTCTAAGTGAACTAGTGAAGGGCGGAGGCTGGCTACTGAGTACTAATACCATTTCCCCCAACCGATTTGTAGGTTTGCAACTCATTCCTCAATTAGTCAATTAGCAATTTGTTAGAATAAAGTATGGTATTATTGTATATACTTAATTAGCAATTAATTCGTAGGTTCGCAATAATGGAGAAATGAACTTTTGTAATTATTTCACAAGCAATTCAAGTAGTACTCCCCCAACTGATAAGAGCGCAACTCTACCAAAGAAGCCTCGACCAGAATTTAATCCAGATGAAATTATTGCCAATTCGGCGCATCGCATACTAATAGAAGATTTTTCCAATGAAATTAGAGATGAAGTGAGGAGGACATATTTGTTGAATGGCAAAGTGTGGAGATCCTTTCAAGAATCATGGTTTAACAAGTTTGGTTGGCTAGAATATAGTGTGGAAAAGGATACCACTTTTTGTTGCTATTGTTTTCTTTTCAAGAAAGCATCACAACCCAACACATTTGGTAATGATGTATTTATAAAAGTTGGGTTCTCTCGTTGAAAGACGACTATAGATGTTTTTAATAAACATGTTGGTGGTCCAAATAGTTTCCACAACATCACAAGGGGTGAGTGTGATGACTTTCAGAATTAACAGTTAAGTGTATCTAATAAAATGAGCACTTACTGTAAGGAGGCTAAAATTGCATACAAAATTCATTTGACTACATCTTTAGATTGTGCAAGATATCTCATAGCACAAAGTGAAACTTTTTGTGGACATGACGAATCCTTCACTTCTATCAACAAAGGTAATTTTAAAGAGCTATTGGATTGGTACCAGGATAAGAAGGAGGAAGTGAAGTATGCATTTGATACAGCTCCTGGGCATGCAGTTATGACTTACGGCTGGCACTACAAGAAAACCCCCCTCTAGGCACGCTTTCATAGTAACGCACGCTGAAAGCGTCTCTACATGGACACGTAAAGACGCTTCTTGACACGACTTTTTGAGCATATCAATGTGACACGACATTTGACACGCTTTCACCATCAAAAGGCATCTAAAGACACTTTTTAACATGATATTGAAAGCGCCTCAAAATGACACGGTGTTTGACACGCTTTTAATCGTTAATAGCATCTAGACATGTTGTTAAGCGTATCATACAAGCGTCCATAGCCATCTAAAGATGCTTTTTGACATGATACTAAAAACGTCTCAAAATGACACGGAGTTAGACACGCTTTAAATCATCAATAGCATCTAGACACGTTGCAAAGCGTAACAAACAACTATCTGCATACATATTAAAAATGTTTTTTGCTTTGATATTAGAAATATCTCAATATACATCGTAAAGCGTATCAAACAACCGGCACAACCACTTCCAAATTTCCCGGTCATCCGAGGCATTCTCAATCGCACCATCAATCCATCACGTCTCCACATGGACATCCGCTGCAGCTAATTAAGTTACTAATATTAGTGTGTTGTTTTATTAAGTGTGATATTTTGTCTAATAAAATATCAGTTTATAAAGAAAAAGGTTTCTTAGTGTGGTGGTTTGGCCCTTTATTGCAGCTTTATTTATATTTTTAATTAATTTAATAGGTAGGTCTCTAGTTCGAGTCCAACTTAATGCAACATTTTTTTTATCTTTTTCAACTGTGGAATTAGAAGAAACAAACAAAACCTAGGACAATGAGTCCAATCGAAGAGATTGAATTCATACAACCATTGTGAGTGCTAACCATCAACCTATAAACCAATTTGTGAAGGTCATTAGGAAAAAATGCTAAAAACATTTATATGTCAATATCGTTTGGTGCAAAATGTTAAGATTTATTTAATACTTTAATAGCTCGTTAAAATCTATTAGTAGGATTGTATACACAACTTTATACGTTAGTACGGATCCAGAGTTTTGTTCGGTGTTAGCGGACAACAATACAGTAAAATAGGCATAACTTTTGCATACCAAAGGCTTATTACCAAGTTTGACTCCCAAAATTCGATCATTTCATGCCTTTTTGAGCCTTGCAAGTTTCAACACCTGCATACTACCCGTACTTGCGAACACGTAGGTAATTTATACCTGGCTCGGACATATATGTACCATCATAAATTTAACCTAATATAGCATAAAAACACACTTGTGGCCTAGCTCAACTATCAAATCTATTACTATTAGACTTTTATTTGGTGAACTTTTGTTGCTACGTTGTTATTGTCGACATTTACGTACAGATATTTGTCGACATGTGATTTTGATCGTATGATATATTCTTGAGTTTTGTTGTCTGCAGCGGGTGTGCATTATGCGGTGGGTTAACCGTCAGGTATTTTTATCCGCACGGATATAGGTCTGGGTAAATATAGCCAAATGATGTACGTACTGCCTTCTACAATTTCTCATGTGTAGTACAAAATGAACTTTGGCGGTGAATTCCAATGGCATGTCAATGGTACATATTCGAGCCAAACGTGAAATGTTCAGCTCATTCAGAGTAGGACTGCTCGCTTGCACGTGCCCATATAAGTTGATATAGCCAAACGATGTACGTACTGCCTTCTACGATTTCTCATGTGCAGTACAAAATGAACTTTGGCGGCGAATTCCAATGGCATGTCAACGGTACAGATTGGAGCCAAACGTGAAATTTTCAGCTCATTCAGAGTAGGACTGCTCGCTTGCACAGGCCCATATAGGTTGATATAGCCAAACGATGTACGTACTGCCTTCTACGATTTCTCATGTGCAATACGAAATGAACTTTGGTGGCGAATTTTAATGGCAAGCCAGCAGTACAGATGAGAGTCAAATGTGAAATTTTCAGCTCATTCGGAGAACGACTACTCGCTTGTATAGGTTGATACAACCAAACAGTGTACGTACTGCCTTCTACGATTTCTCATGTACAGTACAAAATGAACTTTGGCGGCGAATTCCAATGGCATGTCAATAGTACAGATTGGAGCCAAACGTGAAATTTTCAGCTTATTCAGAGTAGGACTGCTCACTTGCACAGTCCCACATAGGTTGATATAGCCAAACGATGTACGTACTGCCTTCTACGATTTCTCATGTGCGATTGAAATGAACTTTGCGGCGAATTCCAATGGCATGCCAGCAGTACAGATGAGAGTCAAATGTGAAATTTTCAGCTCATTCGGAGAACGATTACTCGCTTGTATAGGTTGATACAACCAAACAATATACGTACTGCCTTGTACGATTTCTCATGTACAGTACAAAATAAACTTTGGCGGTGAATTCTAATGGCATGTCAACGGTACAGATTGGAGCTAAACGTGAAATTTTCAGCTCATTCATAACTAAGTTGCATAATTTTATTTTAGCCTAATTTTATTTTTCTTCTCTTCTCATTTTTTCCTTTCCTTTCCTTTTCTTTCCTCTTTCTTTTCTTACCTCGGCCGACTCTCATTTTCCCCCCTCCTCTCCATCGGAAAAAATTACATGGAAACTGGATGCAGCGTGGTGCCGTGCATACATGGCTCGGATTCTTGACACGTGTCCACCCAGAGCGATCCAACCGTGCGTGGCTGGGAAAGCCTCTCGCACGTTCGCCGCTCGGCCCGGCGCGCGCTGCGCTCGGCTAGAGAAACGGCTTGCCCTCTAGTGCGTGGCGTCGTCGTACTAGTTTGACGATCCATATTTTTCTATCGGCGCTAATAAACGCTGGAGGACGGTGCCTAGCCCTAGTACGTGGCTGCCGTCGTTGTCGACCCGCCAGCGTGCATGGCGGCGGCGAATTGACGACACAGCCATCACGGCAGAGGAAGTGGCGAACGCCATCGCCGACGCGGCCGTGATGATTCCAGAGGATTCAATGGCCGCCATGGCAGAAGGACGGCGCCACAACGACGACACAGCTGCCGCGCTTTTCCAGGCTCTTTGGGAATTTCCGCTCTTTGGTTTCACTACTCCTACACGTGGCAAACAATGATGGTAGGTATGCACGCCGAAGCAATAGATACTGTTTCCACGCAATTTTTTTCCTCTCCATCTCCCTCTCTCGCCTCGCCAGGTCCGGATCTTCCACCCTCCTCCCGCCGCCTCCCGCCTCCCTCTCCCGGCCGCCTCCTCCTCCCACCTCCCGCCTCCTCCCCCGCCCCCCCCCCCGCCGTCCCCGGCCGCCTCCTCTCCCCCCGCCGCCCCTGGCTGCCTCCTCCTCCCCCCGCCGCCCCCTCCCTCCGGGCCTCCCGAGTCCCGCCTCCCCCACCGCGCCCTCCCTCCCTCCCGGCCTCCCCGCCCCTCCCCAGCCGCCTCCTCCCCACCACCCCCCGCCGCCTCCTCCTCTTCCCACCTCCCCCGAGCGGCCGGGCCCCTCCCTCCTCCCTCCTCTCGACCTCCCCACCGCCCCTCCCCAGCCACCTCCTCCTCTCCCCACCTCCCCGCTGCCGCCTCCTCCTCTCCCCACCTCCCCCCGCCGCCTCCTCCTCTCCCCACCTCCCCGGCGGTGGGCCCTCCTCCTCCCCACCTCCCCCCGCCGCCGCCTCCTTCTCCCCACCTACCCCGCCGCCTCGGCCGCCCCTCCTCCCCACGCTTCCCACCAATTGCAGTGCAAAAATTAACTTGCCGCCTATCTAAACTAATAAACCACCAGTTAAAATTATCCTACATCCACCCAACAATTACTTGCTCCACAGTCATGACCTTAACTACGTCCACACCACAATATGCACCCAGAATTACACCATCATAAAAACGTAGGCACCAGATCATCTCTCAGCCATTCTCTCTCCTTACTCAACCAAATCCAACGGCCATGGTTCAATGTATCTGCACTACAACAAAGACATTGCGCGATCCGATCTCCCACTCCCGCGCCTCCCCCTCCCCTCCCTCCGCCTCCCCCATCCTCCCCTAACCCGTGCGCCTGCCTCCCCCCTGGCGAACCCGTGCGCCTCCCCTCTAATTTCTCCGCCGCCTCCTCCCCTCCCTCCTTCTCCGCCGCCGCCTGCCTCCCCCACCGAACCCGTGCGCCTCCTCCCTCTGATTTCTCCGCCGCCGCCTCCCCTCCCTCCTCATCCGCCGCCGCCTGCCCCGCTCCACCGCCGCCTCCTCCCCACCCCGCGCCGCCGCCTCCTCCCCTCCCTCCTCCTCTTCCGTCGCCTGCCCCGCTCCTCCAATCCGCAAAGGCGATGGTGGAAGCTTCTAGAACCTCGGAGGTGCGCCGCGATGCGGTGTTCGGGTGGTGGGTCATCTTCTCTCCCGCGCGCTCGCCGCCCCACGGACCTCAAGTCTCACGCCCCACGCACCTAGCCCCAACCCCGGCCCCGGCGCCCCAAGCCTACTTGCCCTTACGCCTCGGCCGCGAGTGAGTCGCGCCGAGATCTTCGCGTCCCCGACGCCGCCCGACACGTCGGCGTGCTGGATCCTCGTGATCGAGAACCTGCACCGGTCTTTGTGGCGTGAGGCGAGCGCCGGCGCCGGAGGAGGTGCCGGGGCGGGAGCCCAGGAGTGCGCCGTGCGGGGTTCGGTTTCACGACGTGGTCATCGAGACGCCGCGCCACGACGTGCGGGCTCGGGACTGGGCGCGGAGGGGTTGGCGACGCCCTGCTCGCGTACGCGCGGCGCGTGCGGCAACTTGCTGAGCACCCAGCGGTGAAGTATGTTCAGGTAGAGTTCTTTTTTAAAGTTCGGCGTTTCTGCTTAGGTAGGTAGATTAGATGGATAGGAATGGCAAACTGATGTATGTTTTGATTTCTAACTATTTGATGGTGGTAATTGATGCTAGGTAGGGCACTAGGTAGTTGTTATTTAGAACTGACAAATCGCTAGAGGTTGATACAGTTATTATGGTGAACTGAAAAGTCGTTACACGCCTAGACGGAGATATTCCCGTTTGTTGTCCATGCAATGTATCTATGTTTTACATGTTAGTGTGTTCCTGTATGGTGATATGGAGATGGGCACTAATTATACGCTTTAGCCAAAGCTGAATTTGAAAATTCCAGTGCCATCTGTTGCATTATGTTTGATGAATGGTGCATTTGTGTGCAAATGAGATTATAAGTTGGGTGTTTTGGTTGCATGTCTTTATGTTTGATGGATAATGCATCTTCATGACATTGTTTGCAAATCAGCTGGTAGCCCAGTATGGTGGTACGCATGCTTGAGGTTAGGCTGCATGGTGTTATAGTTCGGTGAAAAAAGATGTTTTTACTGGATTCAGGGGCACTTGCTATGAGCCCCTGTTTGTGCCAAACACCTTTCTTGGTGTTACAGAAATGACATCAATCATACACTTTTTAGCTTAAAGATGAATCAGAAAATGCCAATTCACTCTGTTCTAATATGTTTCGATGATTACAAACCAAGGAAATTGCTCCGATTTTGCCCTGATATGGGTTCTTTTGGCCCGCTCTTATTATCCGGTGATTTGTAAATTTGCGATGATAGAAGGAAGCGGTGGAGGAGGCAGCAGGAGGCGTCACCAACCCCAGATTCGTTGTCATTGGAAGTTGATTGTGTTCTTCGTGTGTTCCAACTTCACTTCTGGCTGTTCAGGAATGCGCAGGAGAAGAAAGACGGTTCATTCGGTTTTGTATGTGATTTTTAGCTGATTTCATGTGCTCCATCTCCTCAATTCTCACTATTTCATGTGCTTTTTTCAGGTAATACTTTGCTGGGAGTGGGTTTGGGAGAATCTATTGCATTTCAGCTTGAAATGATGGGATGATTTCCTTGGTTGTATACTAGCATGTGCTGCTCATTGATAACGTAAGTTGGTTTTGTGGAGTTCATCAGACTGAAAGGGCTGTAACTTTGCTTAATGGGTGTATAGTTGACGGTTGTATTTGGGTGCGTAAGTAGGTTAATTGATTTCACGTGCAGATGTAGGCTGGTTGACTATTTTATTCTTTCGTATTATCCCATATTTGTGATTAAATTGATCTTTTAGACCTATCTATATTGTGTCAATGATCACGCTTTGTAATTATTGATTGGAAAGACAAGGGCATACCAACACGATGCTGTGAAGATATTCATTTGCTGATGCTTCTTATGAGCTCATACTTATTGATTGTATGCAGGAGGGAAGGAACACCATATGGCCACATAATCCTCAAACAGGCTGGAGTTATTGTGTGACGATACCTTCTTGGATTGCTCAAACACCTGAAACTGGTGTGACCGCTGAAAACTTCCTTAAATTTGTAGTTGTGAGTATTGTTTATCTTCTATCCTCTTGTTTTCCGCACTTATGTTGGTGCAGAAAGGAGTTTAGTCAGTCAATGTAGTTGCATATCCAGATAGGCAATGTCATGTCGCTGGTATAATTTTGTGTTATAACAAAATGAGCTAGGAGGAATAAAGTGAGAAAACTTTGGTAGGTGATAAAAAGACAAAACCTTCAGCATTTATCAAGCCAAGAACTAAGTTTTCTTTGAAGGTTATCTCCCTTTAAATTCTAGAATTCCAATGTGTTGCTAAAGTTTTACCTGTTATATCATTCTTTTTTTCTTTTTGCCTCATAGGATTAGTTTAGACTTTGCTCTAAACTTTGCTGTTTTTGTGTTTATGATCCATCTTTAATGCCCATAAAGGACAGTTTTACAGGATACATGTTGGTATACAATCTCCAGAAGGCGTTAGCTCTAGCCATGGAGTTCTTCGAAGGTTTAGTGACTTTCTAAAGTTTTCACCTGATGTAAGTTGAGACAACTATTGCTATTTTATTGTTTCACACGTCATGCATCTTACAATTGTACTATTCTTCTTTCTTTAACTGGAAACCTGCTAAGGTGATCTGTAATGGGTGTTGAAATTAATTTTGATAATCTATACATGGCCGTGGTTGAAGATGGCTCGGATGGGCGTGGTCCGATGGTGGTGGTCGGATGAGTGTGGTCAGATGGCGGTGGTCGAAGATTTCGTGTCCAATCCATTCCCGGAGTCTGATGTACTTCCGCAAGGTTGGCAATATTCATTCGATTCCACACACATCCTGTATCATATAACTAATATAATTAGAACAAAGATGGACTGTATTTGAACAATCATGCGTTTCTAAAAACATTTGAATAATCGTTTACTTTTGAGTAATAGCTTAAGATGAGAAACGAATTTATACCGATGCTCAAAAGATCAACGCAGCAGTTCAAATTCACAATATTGGCATGCAAGCATCCTTTGTGGGCATTGTATGCCTTTATGAAGACCCCATAGCTCACGTTCTACAGTGCTTTTGCATAGTGCGCAATTCACCTTTGTTTGTCATGATTAGTGGTGCTACAACTTAGATTAGTAATCGTAGTCGTAATCGTGGTCGTAAGCCGTCCTCGAGCACGTTGTGGGTGTTGGAATTAATTTTGATAATCTATACGTGGCCCGGCGCGGATTCTCTGACTTACAGGAGGTAAGTCATGGCTAACTTTCCCCCTGCCCGATGCCATCCATTCAGCATCCAACGGCTGATAAAAGAGCACCTTCCCCACGGCTTTTGGTGGAGTGGTCGTAGATGCCGTGGTCGTAGGACCTTACGACCACCGTGGTCGTAGGACCACCTTTGCCGTGAAAGTAAAAAAACTAGAAGTAAAAAATTCACGGTGTCCGAGCGGCGCGGGGAGATCGGACGGCATCCGAGCGGCGCGGGGAACTCGGGGAGATCGGACGGCGTCCGAGTGGCTCGGGGGGATCGGACGGCGTCCGAACGGCGTGGGGAGGGAGACACACCCGACAGGTGGGTCCGGGTGGTCAGCGAGAGAGGGAGGCGCGAACGCAAGGCGGACGGCAGAGATGGGCCGACGCGGCCGGGTGGACTGATCTGGGCTGGCCAAGTGGCAAGCGGGGGAGGGGCTAGGCGGGATCGGGCGGGAGATCCGGCCGTCCATGCGGCGGCCTGAGGGGAGGGGAGAGGAATTTTAGTTTTAATTTTGATTTTTGATTTTTAGAGAGGCTAGAAAATTCAATAAAGCTCAGAAAAAAATATTAAATAAATTCTAAAAATCCCAGAAAATTCACAGAAGTTCCTGGGTAAGTTTTGGACTTAAATAAAACATTTTCAACAACAGTTCTTGCATTAAATTTTAAATTTAATTTCCTTCAAAATGCTTTTTAATCTTTTAAATAACTTTTCTTAAAAAAACTCAGAAAAACCTTGAGATGTCACATACGGCGAGGGAGTAGCGGCGGCTGGTACTGTTTCGAGCGGCGCCTCGACTGCTCCGCGTGTGCTCCTCTCCCCAGACGACCCGCGCCCCAGTAAAAGCATCGTGAATCTTAATGAATCTGATTGTTCGTTTTATTTTTTACAAATTTTATCTTATTTTGTATTTTACCGTAGCGTTAGCATGGGCACACTACTAGTTGTATTACTAATTACTTTCATTTGCCGCCAATCGTCCCTATGACCTCCGAGAAAATAGCCAAACTGCCGATTAATCTACCTCTCCCTCTCCGTAGAAACTTCCCCCATCTGTTCCATCTCCTAGATCCAGGGGCCCTCTGCAGCACCAAAATATAACAACCTCCCAATCCTCGACCCCGATGCATCAACCGCCTAATTCTTGGCCGCTCCTCCGACGGCACAGGCCATCCACCGGTCGTCGTCGCTCTTGTCCATGTCGCTGTGATCTTCACGAACTCCGGCTGTGCCGCAAAGGGTGGACATCTTCCCTTCTCGTCACTGCCGTAGTGCCGTCCACATCTGCCATCGGTGAGCACACTTCGCCTTCGTTCCCTCTTCATCTACCTGTGAGAGAGGTACTGGGGGTCGATCTTTGGTGAGCCTAACATCTTTACCTCTGCATTGCGGTGGCCCTGTGAGAGAGAGGGCTGAAGGAAGAGGGGGGTCGACATGATGATTTGCCATGGGCGGGTGTGTGAGTTCAGTTAGGTTGCAGGTCTGCTTGTTGCTTCTTTAAATGCTTGTGTCCATCATCTGCGTCACATCTTTGCTTGGTTTGAGATTTTGTGGAGACTCGTTCGCATGTTCCTTTCATCATTTGAATCTCGCAATTTTGGGTGGTCAAAAGTAGTTACTTGTAATGGCATCAAACACTAAGTTCTTGCAGAAATTGAACGTAGTGGTAGGTTCAGATGCTTAGTCTTTGAGGATTCTGATTTGGTGACTACAATATTGAGAGTAGCACTCTGCCTGAATTGAAGACCGACTATTAGTATTAATATGCACAAATAATTTCATCTGTCCACATTGGTAATGCTAGAAAATATTCAGTGTTGATCTGTCCAAGCATCAAAAATTAGATTTTGTGCTATCTCTATCTACTATTTCTATCGCAACGTGGCCCTAATTATGTAGCTCAGATTTTTGCTTGCCCTAATGTTTCCATTACTAAGCATCAAACAATTTTGAGGATTGGAATGTTTTTGCTGCAAATTTAGGCTGTTAAGTGCTAATTAGTAAGGACACTGTGGGAAATTTTTAGGATTTCGTGTATCTGCAACATACCGTCGCTGAATTGATGCATATGGTTATGTTTCCTTGCAAGTCAATAAATCTTGAGAATAGTATATAATAATGTTACCTACCTTGCAATATATCTTTTCACATGGTCTTGCTTTACTATAATTTGATTTTATTTTATTGGTGATTTCATTTAGGAGCATTATATTTCTATTCCTCGCTAATTATAAGTTGTTTTTAATTAAGTGCAGCCCATTGTTACATTTCCTTCCGAGTGTTGCTACTACTCTGAATATGATATTTTTGGAGGAATCTGAATGTGAGATTTAGTTTACGATCTTGCTGCAACTCCCAATATGAAGTTGAAAACAATAATCTGCACTAAATTTATGGAATATTTGTGTTCATTGGCTATAGGCTTGCTAGAGTTTTCTTGCATGAACTGAAATCTCCAATATGCAATATGGTCTGAGATGTGCTAACATTATGAAATATTCCAGTCATGTACATCTATTTTGATTATCAGAAATCTAAATTGAGTGGTAGATAACCCATGTTACATGTCACAAAACTGAGAGTTCAACTATGACTGCAGGTGGCACATATTGAGAATCAGGGTCAAGCAGATAAGGGTTCTAAAGGCCTAACTTTACCACGTGGTAGCATAATGACCAACATGGTATGTCTATGTTCCTATTACTGTAACCCTTCATATAGATAGTATGGTTGAACTTGCTAGATCGATGATATGCTTTGATTGTGTCTACTGCAGAGATCTCAAAGAATTAAAGCTCCAGCTCATAATCAATCAGGATCGGTATGTACTTGTTTCCCCTGTTGTTTCAAAGCTAAATTAATTACAAGTTTAAAGATCATAGATTTATGTTTTACAAAATGGTAGAGCCAAGTGGAAGTCTATCTTTTTTCACTAAGAAACAAATATAAAGTCGTGGCCAAAGGAAAGTTAGTGACTATTGACAGCACTTGAAATATTGGTGGCACCATGCTTGGGAAAGAATTTGTTGGGGTTTATGTTGATGCCCTTGAAAATAATGGCAATGGAAACAATGGAGATGAGATGTTACCTAGACCACTCTATTCTATGAAAACTATGAGAGATGCTATTGGCTTTATTGTTGCTTGGCCCCGTTCACATGTAAGTTTTCTCTTATATTAACCAAATGCTTTACAGTTTTGTAATTTCCTAAAATTGTACTATCCCTCTAAACACATGTCTCATTGTAGGTTAAAAGACTTAAGAGTTCAACTCAAACCTACACAACCTTGGTATGTTTCGTTCTTCAAGTGCTATATCCGTTTGATTAGAATTCATGTGTGTCAACTTAATCTCCTCTTATTTTGCAGCATGATGGAAACATGTAACTTGATGTGGATGGAAAGACAAGCTACAAGTTTCGGAGTGAACAAGATAGATTTTAGATGTTAGAGAAAAAAATATAGATATTTGTACGATATTGCCACTTTTCCTATGCTTCTTTATGAATATGGTTTGTATTTGAGAGTGCACTTTAATGAGTCATTAATCAGTATCTTGTTTTGTAAAGACAAAATGGATTTTTCAATGCAATGCCTTCATGATTCACTTTCTCATTATCTAATCATGCAAATTCATTTGTGTCCAAATTTGTAAACAATGTCTCTTTATTTCTAGTATGTAAGAAGGCGTTACTATAAATGTGCCTATATTAATAGACACGCTATAACGATGCATCGATATCCATATTTTTGATATGATGTTATAAAACATTACTATACAACGTTTCTATATTAGCAGACACGAAATATAAATGTATGTATAAAATTGTCTCTATATTTCTTGAAACGCAAAATGGTGTTACTATACAATGTATCTATATTGTTGGACACACAATATAAATGTATCTACTCAACCGTCTCTATACTTCTTAATACACAATACGACGTTATTACACAACGTGACTACATTAGTACACACATAATATAAATGTATATATGAGAACGTCTCTACATTTCTTAACACGTAATGAAGCGCTGCTATATAACGTAACTACACAAATAGACACGTTATATAAATGTATCTATAAAAGTGTATCAATATGCGTAGGCATGCAACTAACGTCTCTACAAAACGTCTTTTTATCTCCTTGATACGTTTAGAGAACTCATTTCTACAAGTCCTGACACGGTCCATGCGAAGACGCTTCTAACACGCTTTATAAAAACGTGCCTACAATCTTGTAGAGATGAAATAAAGCGTGTCTAACGTATAAATAAAGCGTCACTACAAGGGGGATTTCTTGTAGTGTGGTAGTGCATCTTGTAAGAGAAAAGATGCGTTGATTGAAAAGCATCATGATATCCTATTGGAGAAGTTAGAGAATGGTTTGATGTCTGCTGGGATAGGGCTACATCAGGAATTTGGTAGAACGAGACCTAAAGATACTCGGTGGGGCTCACATCTCAAAACCTTGCTTCGTATATACCAAATATGGGAGGCAGTTGTGGATGTGCTAGAACTTATAAGTGAAGATGGTTATCAAAACACAAGTCATGGTGAAGTAGTAGGTTTGATGAAAAATATGGGATCCTTTCAATTTGTGTTCATCATGCATTTTTTGATAACATTGTTGAGCATAACAAATGAGCTATCACTTGCTTTACAAAGGAAGCATCAAGACATCGTTGAAGCTATGGGCTTGATACATGATGTGAAAGAATGCTTGCAAGATATGAGGGACAATGGGTGGAAGGCATTGTTTGACCAAGTCTAAAGCTTTTGTGAGGCTTATGGGATTGGTGTGCCAAATATGAATGACGTCATTGGAGTTATAGGTAAATCTGTACGTCGGAAGCATACAGTGACTCAATATCATTATTACAAAGTTGATATTTTCAATACTGCTCTTGATGCAACTATGAATGAGATGAATCATCACTTCAATGAAGTTTCATCGGAGTTATTAGTATGTATGTCTTGTCTTGATCCAAGCGACTCATTCTCTAAATTTAATGTTCATAAGTTTATTCGATTTGCTGAGATTTATGCTGATAATTTCACGGTGGCTGATCGATTCTTGTTAGGAAATCAGCTTCAAACCTTCATTCTAAACATTAGGAGAAATGAGGAATTTCATGGATGTCCTGATATTTCAAAACTTGCTCAATTGATGGTTGAAACAAAAAAAAGATGGAATTTTTCCATTGGTATATCGTCTCATCGAGCTGATATTGATCCTTTCAGTGGCAACGGCATCTATTAAGAGAATATTTTTAGCAATAAATATTATCAAAGCAGATTTGTGTAACAAGGTGTCAGATGAGTGGCTGAATGATTTGATGGTATGCTACACTAAGCAAGACATATTTAGATCTATTGACGATGATGCAATCATAAAATCCTTCCAAGGCATGAAAAATCGCAGAATAAATTTGCCTCATGAAAGTTGTGATTCAAGCTAGCGTCTTAGTGGTATGAATCTTTTATTTTAAATGTTCATAATCATTTAAGTAATTAAGTACGATTTGCTATTGTATTACTAATTTTTCAAATTTTGATAAACAGATTGTTACCTACCGAAACCATATTTACATATTTTGGGGATACACTTGCCATTAGCGAGGTACCTCCATTGTTTTTCTCTTTTTTCTTTGCTTTTATTCATGTATGAAACTATGAATTTGATTGCACAAGAAAATATAACTATGTTTGTTATAAGTTAGTTTAGTTATTCGAGGTGTAGGGCCAACAATTCTAGAAAAAGCTTATGATCTAGCGGTGAATGTATACTTTTTCAGTCTATCCTTATTTTTCATCCTGGATTTGCCACTAAAGGCACATGGCGTTGCTACTGCAAAAAAATTGATACAAATTGTAGGAAAATTTTGGACACCCACTACAACATTAGGGCTTGTTCTTTTCAGCTTCTAAAAGCTGCTTTTCGGCTTTTCTACAGTAACTAGATTTTAAACGAAATATCTTTTTGAGATAGGGCCGACCAGTTAATTGTAGTACATATTGTATCAACTTTATTTATAACGGTAAAAACCGCACACGAGTTTCTGTTACTATGTAATCTCTCACACGAACAGCCTAAAAGTCACAAGCCGCAACCAAAAGCTATAAACTTTAGCTAAGAAAAACACGCCCTAGTTTGCTGATCTAGAACGAAATAATATCAACACCATAGTCTCCTGATCCAAACAAATAGTTGAGAAATCCAGAAATTTCCAGCACCATTGGAACACCATTTTCCTTAATCAAGCAACACACTTGTAGATCATACTGTCATGAAGAAATTGCATCACAATTGCAGTAGAGAAATAGAAAAAAAAGAGAGGGAGGAGTGGCAAATCAGCTCGAGCCATGGCACCATCAGACCATCTCCCCCATGGTATGAGGGCATGCCGGGGGGTGTCGGCCAGAGGTGGGATGCTGCCGGCGGTGGGAGACTGACCGCCTTGTCCCCGAGGTCCGCCATCTCCACTACGGAGCTCCGCCTTGTCTCCAAGCTTTGGATCTGGACATGGGTTGGGGCGGTGTGGAACATGAGCTGGGTGGCACCGGGGGAGGACATGGAAGAGGAGCAGCGACGGATTCGACGGCTGGTGTTGGGGCGGCTGGCAGGAGCTGGGAGGGGTGGGGCAGCAGCCGGTGTTAGGAGCAAGAAGACGAAGATGGAGGAAGAAGGAATTTTCTCTTTGTAAAAAAGAATAATATTTCTTTTTTTATTGAATATCGTGTGGCTGCACGGACATTGCATTACATTAATAAACTAGTTACGTATCCGTGCGTTCCAACGGAACTCATTAAATATATAGATAATCGTGTTATAGAAGAGAGTTGCTCTGATCGGTTGAAAAATGAAGAATGGTGAGAAGTTAAGGGAATAGAGCGGTTGAAGGAAAATGGATGTACAACCACCAACTCATTCTTTTATAGTAATAGATAGTTTTCGTAAATAGCAACATCCGTAGCAAAATCTTGGATTCTTGTCATGTAGCACTCCCACTCCGTATCTACTGCATCGTTTTGTAACTGGAGACGTGTGTTTATGAGCTTAAGGTCTTTCAAATAACTGAAAACAGCATTACTTATCGAGTTACTACTTTGGTAACATTTTCAGGGAACATCATTGTACTCCATGTCCAATCCTATTATTTCGAAAGTTAGCCTGATTGGAAGTACGAAATATTTTAGAGGTGAGCTGCGGAGGATCCAAGAGTACATTCCGAGTATTGACAAATTACCAAGTTCTAAGATGGACCAGACCACTTCTTATGCATGTGGAAGCAGTGCAATCATCGGGAGGGATAAGGACTTAAACAAGATGATGGGCATGCCAATGCAACGGAATGCAATGCAATCATCGGGAGGTGCAAGGACTTGAACAAGATGATGGGCATGCTAATGCAATGGAATGCTGAAGGGTTAGTAGTATGTGGGTACCAAATGTATTTTCTGAAGAATTATCCAGAGTGCCGCCAGATAGAAACATAGAATTCGTAACCAAGTTGTTGTCCGGAATAACTCCAATTTCGAAAAGACCGTACAGAATACATACGAATGAGTTAGCCGAGTTAAAGGAGCAACTTAAGGAGTAGCAAACTAAGGGATCCATTAGGCCGAGTTCATCGCCATGGGGATCGCCGGTGCTATTCGTGAAGAAGAATGGTAATTTAGTGATGTGTATTGACTATCGGTCCTTAAATGAAGTAACCATTAAGAATAAGTATCTACTGCCATGGATTAATGACTTGTTTGACCAAATGAATGGAGCTGAGTTTTCTCCAAAATTAACTTGAGAATAGAATATTTTCAACTTAAGATCAAATCAGGGATATTCCAAATACAACATTCACCACCTGTTATATGCTATATGAGTATACCGTTATATCGTTCAATCTCAGATTGACCAATGTTTCTGTTTACTTTACGAACCTCATAAATGAAGTGTTTATGGAGTTCTCGGATAAATTTGTGATGGTTTTTATAGATGACATACTCATGTACTCGATGAGTGAAGAAGAGTACAAATGCCACCTAATATTGAAATTGGAAAAGCTCAGAGAGCATAAATTATATGCCAAATTTAGTAAATATGAATTTTGCTTGAAAGAAGTGGGATTTTTAGGTCATATGCTATTCAAAGGTGGAGTTGCAGTGGATCCAAACAAGGTTAAAGATGTGTTAGAATGGGAGCAACCCAAATCTGTTATGGATGTTTGTAGTTTTCTCGTTTGACCAGATATTACTGTTATAAGATGGAGACTCTCCATGCTCTCCACCGTCGCCGCTGCGCGCTACGACGTAGAGGGCAGGGTCCCCCTCCAGGAGCGAGGGCGGATAAGGTGCAGAATGATCGACTTCGACGACGGCTTGATAAGGCGGCGCAACAGCAGGCCGTGCCCCTCCGTCTTCCGGCCTGCCAAGATCAGTTAGCCCATGAAGATCGGCGGAGCATGAGGCCATCAGCAGCTTGGGATGCATGGCCATCACTGGTGGCGAGGCAGTTTGCGCGGTGGGCGGATCACTAGCAGGTTGCTCTGTGTTGCTCAGCGCCATCAACAGCAGGGTATGTAGTGTCAATTGTACTAGCTACTTCTACGACGTACTCTTGCGAACGGCCGGATTGTCGGCAGCCACTAGCATTTCCTTACTTGTATTGAGTTGGAGGCTTCTCAGAATAGAAAGGTTTGACGATACTTGACGGAACGCTTGCGAACGTCTGGATCGGCAGTCCAAAGCATACCTGCATAGCCTCAGGCAAGAGGAGAGCAGGATTCCCTTTAAATTAATACAGATTATCGTGGAATTTTCCGTAGAGCGAGTTTGGTTTAGGGTGAAAATATGTAGCTAGGTTAACACAGCTCCTAACCCCGAACAGAACACAGCCCACCCCTACCAAACTCAGCATCAGAGTGCATAATTAGTATTCCAACTATCCCTTCTTTCATAAATGATCTGTATCATCTATATATCCAGTGTAGACAAAAACGAATATTGTGTTATTTCACTGGTCCTATTGCAGTTGTCATTTTGTTAAGTATAAGTGAAGTGTTCGTCTTTTCTCATCATCTTAAGCTTTTAGCTGAATAGGCTGATGTATGCAACTCAACATGGTATCAGAGTCAAAAGATCTTGAGTTCAATCCAGTTAGCGCAGTTTAAATAAAACTAGTCTTGTACCCGTACGTTGCAACAGAAACCCAAATTATAGAAGCAAGTACCTCAATAAGTAAATATCCTATTTTATCTCCACAAAAAACCAATATAATATGAGAAAAAAAGTCTTCAAGCAATAAATAGAAAAACAAATCCAACTGTAAAATCTAATATGCAAATTGTATACCTTGTTAACCACATCGATAGATTGCTTTTGTAAAAAAAAAAATCTAGCTAGTAGTCTCTTTTCTCCCCCCATCAGAGAGAAACTCAACTTTTTTGCATAAAGTCAATACTTGACCAGTCGACTCCACCTTCCAACAGTGATAAATATGTAATTGACAAAAAGCCTGAAGCCAGTCTATGAAAACCAGATCAGAACAAAACTGAGCTTAGAACCCATTAGGCCAAAACTGGAATTATAAAAAAAAACATATCAGACATTTACAGATTTCAAGTCCTCATTACTAAACAAATATAGGTACCTAAAAGACATTACCATGCTCCAGCACAACATTTTAACTATAGATGGCCAACCTATTCAACTAATCTTAGCAACACCACTCTCACATGCATAAGCTCAATCACCTTGTTCTTGATCAAAGCCTACTGCAGCCTACTCTCAAACCCAAGCTGGACAGTCAAATGGTAAGAAAAAAAATTAACCGAACACTATCACTCAAATGGCAACAACTATTATCACAGTATATAGGTTCTTCTATTATCACAGTATATAGAGCTTTTGAATAATAGCCTAGTGCACTCTCTAGAGGTAGATTTGTTGTGCAAAGAATGACATACATTACCCCATTTACTGTTCTTGGTGTGGTGTCTTTTGAACTTACATTCCCAGCTGCTGAGACAGCTTAACAGTAGTACTGGCTGTCTGCATGCAGCTCCCACTCCGGCAGAAGAAAATTCAGCTACTTCACAGCTTTTGGCATCCGAAAGCCACCTTACTTGGAATGCGATTTGTATCCCAATAATGCAAGAAGAGAACAGCAGGTCTACTAATTGCTTCACTTGCTCATCTTACTTTGGCTTTCGGTCGCAGTGGATGATGGGCTCTGGTTTGCACTGATGGAGATAAGTCATACCCCTGAACATTCAAGGCAGCAATAGGTCACAGGATACATCATTAGTATTGATGCACATTTTGCATTGGAACATTATTATCTTTTGTGGAAGTGTAAAGACTAAAGACAATATGACATATGTTTGAATTCTTCAGTTTCTGTCAGAATCAGAAGTTAGATATACATGGCAATATCAAGGGCATATCTTAGCACCTTCTGACCATGTAGCTTTCCTACCCTCTGCATACAGTTTGATAAATCGCCCTGTGTTTAAGAATAACCACATGACTAAGTCCATCCAAGGGTATACGTTTGTAAACTAGACAGTGGCGTATTCATATTTTTATTTGACAATAAAATTGTAGTTTTTTATCAGGGTAAAGACAGCATAATCTTATTACATCTGGACGGTATTCAGAAACAATCATCATAGGTATGTTCTGAGTGACGGCTCCAACGAACTGAACATTAGGGTGCCGGACCTTCTTGAGTACCATCAGCTCATGCCTGAAAGAGTTTCTGTAACAAAAAAAAAGGTAATTTTTTTAATGTCAAACCAATTTGTTAGGCACTTTCGAATTCAGCATTGAGATTTGCATCTTACATGGCTTCTTGATCGGAGTAGCTTTCTCTGCCTAGTATTTTTCACCGAAACCTTGGTGCCATTCCATTTTGCAACTTGGTACGCCCCCTGTTTAATGCTTACACGATTAGCCTTTTGTTCTGTCATTTTCTCCACAGCATCATATATCCATTCTTGAACCATTGTTTCTGAAACAAAATTGGGAAAGAAAAATTCACCTCATCCCCTTTCCAGAATCAGAGCTCGCTGGGTTCAATTCGTAATTTCGTACTTCGGTATCTCCCTAGGGTTCAATACCGTCATCGGTGTCCTCCTATCTCTGCAAAAAGGATCAAATTAAGATCAGCAGATGAACCTTCAGATCACAGAATATTCAGAAACCTTTTGCCGAAGTGGTAGAAAAAGACAAAAAAGAAGTCTTTGATGCACCGGTAGTGTGTTTTTACTAACCATAGACCAGAATAAACAGTTTTATCTATAGAATAACTTTGCAGGACATAAATTCTAGCTGGACATTTTTGCATTTCAGCTTGCGAATAATTTTATCTGAAGGGTGGGCCTAGTGCATTGGTGGAGTCTCTCCATTGTGCGCTGATGGTTGCGGTTCGAATCAGCCTCTCTGCAAAGCAGGGGAAAGACTACCTAGAAAATCCCCTTCCTCAGACCCTACACAGCGTGGGAGCTTCAGCACTGGATACACCCTTTTTTTTTAGTGAAAGCAGGGCATCCATAACCTCCTAATCTATAATGAACAACATACCATGTGATATTCATATATGCAATAGCTTCCCAAACCGCTAGAAGGTAAATCAAGGGGGTATCCAGTTTGGATAAATTTCTGTCAGGTGCACGAAGCATATCCTGTTAAGAGAGAGAGGGAGAGCGAGGGAGGGAGGAAAAGCAGACCTCAGGATTCCTCCATTTCTTTTGTGAGAGCTCCAATTGTCCCAGGATGCAGTCTTAGGATTCTTCTCCATTTCTTTTGTGAGGATCAGTTTCGCCACTAAATTCAACAATACAACATCAAAACAAATTATAGCTATCTGCTCTGATCACCTAAAGATCCAAACACCCCGCCTGGTTCAACAAACTGTATCCAATTCAAGCTGTGCATGTCCTATTTTAACCTAAGGATTGCCTTGTTTTTATAGCCAACTTAATGCACTAAGCAATAAGTCTGTAACTATCCAATTGAATTAAAAAGCATACCTGGTGATCAGAGATCTTGACAGGCACGAGGAAGATGTCACTGTCCACCTCCATAGTATCCTTTCCCCCTGCAACCACCCCCTTCCGCATCTTAGACAGCCGGGTATCGTCGGTGTCCCTGTCGAGACCCGAATATGCAAATCCGGACTCTCTGTGTATACTGCACTAGTCCAGGATCACGCTAGTGCACACAGTCAAACATAGAGGTAATCATCACCACAATCACAATATTAAATAAGGGAAACTCGAATTATTAAACAATATCCAGAAGTGAGACCTTATGGTCAAGCTTACAATCTCAATAGCCTTAAGGGCTTAACAAAACTTAGCAGCGGAAAATCCAAAATAAACGTAGTGGCCAATCGACATGCCCACGTGCAATCGAGTGGGAGCGAAGCCTAGAACGCGTAGTCGTCAAGTACTCGCCTCCGGAACCTCCTGCTGGTAGCACTCCTCTTCCTCAATCGAGCAACATAGGCGTAAAGCCGTGAGTACATTGGTACTCAGCAAGCCGTTTGTAACAAATGATGCAATATAGTATGCAAGGCTTACCAAGGGAAGGCTGAAAGGGCTAATTTGCATAAACAGCATTTGAAATTACCATAAATAGATTGAAGGCGAATTGTAAATAAGACAATAATGAATAATCAAAGGAATTGAAGTAAACTACTTATGGACCTCCCATCCATAAGCTAAACCAACCACTCATGGACCTCCCATCCACAAGTTAAACCAACAGTGAATTAACCACCCACTGACCAGCTACAAAATTTCCAAGAGTAACTATACCTCGTGTGAAATCACCGAGCATTGTCCATGACCGAGGACGCGGCTATTCGAATAGTTTTACACTCTGCAGAGGTTGCACAACTGTACCCACACGATGCGATTAGCCTCAGCTTAAGGAAATCACAACAATGCCTTTACAATGTTCAATTCCAACCCAATCCCGCCCGCTAGGGTTTCGCATCACACCCCCCCTTGCGCCCCGTGGAATGTATACGACACCCACTGACATCCCAATGGCGGAACCAGAATTGAAACATCACAAATTAATCAGCCAGGTCTGTCCCATACCAGACATGTGGTTTGCACGGTAAGACTCAGATCAATGGCGCACAAAGTTAAGTCCTTAAGTGTTCTCGGGCGAGACTACCACATCCTCGAAGTGCTCCAACACTTCCCCTTTATCGCACGATCATTCGCCTGAGTGAAATCCAATTTTGTATAACCACCGCCAATGACGCACCAACGCCACGGCACAAATTTTATAACAATGGCACCAACCACGATTCAATATCTCATTAAGTCAAATTAATTAATCACATGCGATGATGAACCCTTTCGCAAAATAAGCAAGGCTAAGCATTCTAATCGTACCAACCCAATGTGACAAATAACATAGCATCACTAATAAAATTCCCAACCTAAGGTGACAATGGCATCAAGGTATTCCAAAATATCAAGGAGGGAAATAACCAATCGGGACGATAACTACCAATACAAGGGTTTGAATAAAAATAGCGATGCAAGATAATTTAAAACAAAATAATTAAATAATAGATTGCAAACTGGGTTCAACATGATCAAAGGACACGACTTGCCTTGGCCTTGCTCAGCTGACGGCTCTTGATCTTCAAATCTGACGGCGGCTCCCTCGAACGCGTGATCTAACGAGAGAGAAAACGAAACAAAGAGACAAAATAAATTCAAATAAAAATTCAAAGGAACTCCAAAAATTCTCAAACCTGAACCAAAACATAGAGCTCAATTTTAGATGAATTTAGGAAAAAGAATCGGGTCAATCGGAGCTAGGACGAGGGAGAACGGGGCTCTGGAAAAATAAATCTACAGAAAATCGGGAAATTGGAAAAGTGCACTGTGCTGTAGACCGGGCGCATGGTGAGATGGGTCTACGGTGGGCTCGGCTCACGAAACAGTGCGGGCGGCGGCTGCTGACGCGGGCGGCAGAGGCTGACGTGGCGCTGACGTGGCGGCGACACGTGGCTGCCACGTCAGATAGGGCTGACGTGGACGGTGATGTGGCTAGGGCTGACGCGGCGCATGCGGGGCGGCGGCGGCGGTCGATCGGACGGCTCTAGGGCGTCCACGCGGCGCGATCTGGGCCTTTGGCTCAGATCTGGATGGGCGGCGGGGATGAGGCGGCGCGGGAGGCGGGAGTCGGCCGATGGCCGACGCGTGGCGGGCGCGGGGACCGAGGGGTCGCGGCGCGGCGTCCGCTGGCGGCGTGGTGCGCGGCCGGCGATCGAGGAGGCGCGGACGCCCGGCGGCGGCGGCGGGCTGGCCGACGGCGGAGCGCGGCAGCGGCGGCGGCGGCGAGCGGCGCACGCGGCGGCGGCTAGGGTTAGGCGGCGGGCTCACCGCTACGGTGGCGGCGGCGGTGGAGACGGCGGCGTCGGCGGCGACGGCTGGCCGACGACGAAAGGCAACGGCGGCGAGACGGCGCCACGGCAGCGACGCGGCGGCGGCGCACGGCGAGACGGCGGCGCGCGGCGAGGTACGCGAACCGAGGCGGCGCGTGCAATAAATACCCGTGGCGAGGGGCGACGTGGCACGACGCCGAGTCTGGCCGGATACGCCTCGGCGGTGGGCCCCACCCGCCGACACGAGAGGAGGCGGCCGAGATGACGCTATTGGCGAGGAGCGCTGGATGGTCGACACGTGTCGGCCATCGGCGCTCAAGGCGGCGCATCGCACGCGATGATGCGCGCGCGCGCGCGCGCGCGGCGCACTGGGCCGACGGTGAGCGGGTGGGCGGGCCGTTCGGTGGGCTTCGGCCCACCGGCCGGTTTGGCTTTTCTTTTTCCAGAAATTCCAATAATTCTTTTTGAGCTCTAGAAAATAGCAAATAAATCCGGAAAAATCCCAGAAAATTCCAGAAAATTTCCTTGAGACTCAAGGAACTCAAATAAAATAAACTTGGCAAATGTTAATGTTTAATTTAATCATATTAAATCTAAATATATTCTGAAAATTCCTTTTAAGCTTTAATTAATTCCAGAAAATTCAAATGGTGAATTTTATTTTAAAAGCTTCAAAAAGGCTCTGAAAATCAGGATGTTACGAACCTCCCCCCTTAAACGGAATCTCGACCCCGAGATTCAGGCTTACTAAAAGAATAGGTTACCAGGTGCGACGTTGGAGACGACGTGGTTCAAGCTTCCCCTTGCAACATTCTGAGGTATCTGGGCTCCCTGACTTGACGATGTTCCACGGCTTGCTCCTGGGGTCTTTGTAGGGGTACTTCCAAGGTTGAATGGAATTGGCGTGATTCCTTGACGCTTTTGCGGGCAATTGCGAGCAAAATGACCTGGCTCTTTGCACTTGAAACAATTAGATGAAATTATTGGGCTTCTGTCACTCTGAGGTTGACCGCTGACATTGATAGGGCGTGGTCCCGAAACATCATGATGAGGCATTGGAGCTGGAGTCTTGAAATCTGACTGCTGCGGTACCCGAGCTGGCTGGTAAGTGCTGAAACGCTGCCTCTGAGCCTGGTGAGACTGAAATCCCTGCTGAGCCATCCTCCTCTTGCGAGACTCCTCGAGCTCGCGGCGACTGTCCTCAATTAGGATGACCTTATCCACCATCTGCTGAAAGCTGGCATAGTCGTTGCCCACAACTTGCACCTTCAATCCTGGGTTCAAGCCTTTCCGGAACCTCTTCTGACGGTCTTCATCTGTGTAGAGACCCGAATATGCAAATCCGGACTCTCCTGTGTATTTTGCACTAGTCCAGGATCACGCTAGTGCACACAGTATAAACAAAGATGAAATATCGAACATATCACGATTCACTAAGAAAAGACTCAAATATTATTAATAATCATCAGAGTACGACCTTATGGTCAAGCTTACAATAGACTAGCCCGAAGGGCTTAACACAAACTAGCAGCGGAAAATCCAAAAGAAAGCGCAGCAGCCAATCGACATGCCCACAGGCTATCGAGTGGAGAACGAAGCCTAATCCGCGAAGACGTCGAAGTACTCTCCTTCTGGAACCTCCTGCTGGTGATACTCCTCCTCAACTGAGCAACAGGGGCATAAAGCCGTGAGTACATTGGTACTCAGCAAGTCGTTTGTAACAAAGATGCAATATAGTATGCAAGGCTTACCAATGGATGGCTGAAAGGTTAATTTTGCATAAAGCAACAATTTAAGGTAAATACAATAAGTAGATTGAAAAGCAAACTTTATAAATGATAATAAATAAGTAACCAAAGGAATTGAGACCAACCACAAGTGAACTAGCCATTCACCCAAGGAATCCACCATGAACCAAGATCCATGAAATGAACACCCGTGAACTAACCATTCACTTCCCAACTTAACCCAACCAGGTTTTTATGAAAACTCTACCCCTCGTGTGAAATCACCGAGCATTGTCCATGACCGAGGACACGGCTATTCGAATAGTTTTACACTCTGCAGAGGTTGTACAACTTTACCCACAAGACATGATCATCCCGGATTGCCACGCGAGTTACACACTTCCTTAGGTGTGCGGCGAGGAGATCATGACAAGGCCTTTACAATGTTCAATCTCAACCCAGTTCCGCCTCGCTAAGGTTTCGCCGTCGAGTAGGTTAACCCCCTAGTCGATAATTGCCCCCTCTTGCGCCATTGTGGATCCATGGCTCCAACCACACCACAATCATCCCAACGACGGAACCGAAATTGAAACATCCCAAATTAATTAGCCAAGTCCATCCCATACTGGACATGTGGTTGTACGGTAAGGCTCAGATCAATGGCGCACAAAGTTAAGTCCTTAAATTTACTCAGGCGAAACATCCACATCCCATGTGCCTCTCGCACCCCCTTTACTGCACGATCATTCGCCCGAGTGAAAACCAATTTTGTATAACCAACACCAATGACACACCAATGTCATGGCACACAAATTTTATAACAGTGGCACCAACCACGATTCGATATCTCATTAAGTCAAATTAATTAATCACATGCGATGATGAACCCTTTCGCAAGATAAGCAAGGCTAAGCATTCTAATCGTACCAACCCAATGTGACAAATAGCATAGCATCACTAATTAAATTCCCTACCTAAGGTGACAATGGCAACAAGGTATTCCAAATATCAAGGAGGGAAATAACCAATTGGGACGATAACTACCAATACAAGGGTTTGAATAAAAAATAGCGATGCAAGATAATTTAAAACAAAATAATTAAATAATAGATTGCAAACTGGGTTCAACATGATCAAAGGACACGACTTGCCTTGGCCTTGCTCAGCTGAGGTCTCTTGGTCTTCAAGTCTAACTTCCGTTCCCTCGAACACGTGATCTAACGAGAGAGAAAACGCAACGAAAACACAAAACAAGATCAAATAAAATTCAAATAAACTCCAAAAACTGCAAAATCAGAACCAAAAGATAGAGCTCAATTTTAGATGAATTTAGGAAGAAGAATCGGGTCAATCGGAGCTAGGACGAGGGAGAACGGGCCTCTGGAAAATTGGATCTAAAGAAAATCGGGGAAATTAGAAAATTGCCTTGTCTGTGGACCGGTGCACGGAGACTGGTCTCGGTGGACGCCGCGACGCGGAATGTGCGGGCGGCGGCTTGCTGGCGTGGCGGCTAGGGCTGACGTGGCATGACCCGTCGGCCCTAGGGCTGGCGTGGCTGCTGACTGGGCGGGTGACGGGGCTCGGCTGACGTGGCCGGTTCACGGGTGCACGGCTGGCAGGTGGGCCCGACACGGCAGTGGCTCGGTGCACGGTGGGTTGGGCGACGGAAGGCGGCGGTCGCGGCCGACGCCAGCGACGGCGGGCGCGCGGGACCGAGGGGACGCGGGCGCGCGAGGCGGCGGCGAGGCGCGGCGTGTCCGCGGCGATGGCGGCGGCGGCGGCGGCGGCCGGCGCGGTCAGGGACGGCAGCGGGTAGGGATCTGGTGGCGGGGCTCACCGGCAGCAACCGACGATGGCGAACGACGGCGGCGACGGCGGCTGCGGGACGAGGAAGTCGAGGGGGCGGCCTCCGTATTTATACACGGCCGTCGAGGTGTTCGACTCGGAGACGGCGGAGGAAAACGGAAGGCGGCGGCGGCGTCCCGATCGGAGACGGGGAAGAGAGTCCGGGTCGGAAACGGGGACCCTGACAGGTGGGCCCCACCCGTCAGCGGCTCGGACGGGCGAGCGGCGAGGATGGCGCACGGGCGTGAGCGGGCGGCCGGGATGGCGACACGCGTCGACCATCGGCAGGGGCAAGCGGCGCGCGCGCGCACCGATGTGCGACGCGTGGCACGGCGGCGGGCGGTGCGGCGGCGGCTTTCTGGCTGGGTCGGTGGTGGGTTTCGCCCATCGGCGGTTGGGATTTTCTTTTCTTTTTCTTTTCCAGAAATTCAAATAAATTCTTTTGAGCTCTAGAAAATAGCAAATAAATCCAGAAAAATCCAGAAAAAAAATCCAATAAAGCCCTTGAGACACAAAGAACTCAAATAAAATAACATTGGCAAATGTTAATGTTTATCTTAATCATATTAAATCCTTTTAATTAACAAAAATTCCAATTAAGCTTTAATTAATTCTAGAAAAATTCAAATGGTGAATTTTATTTTAAAAGCTTCAAAAAGGCTCTGAAAATCAGTATGTTACAATCTGTGGCTACGTCCTCGGGTGCATAGCGAGCTAGCTGAGTGAATTTATTGAGGTATTCACTCACTGTCATGTTCCTCTGCTGCAACTCACGGAACTCCTCCTTCTTCATGTCCATCACCCCATCCAGGACATGGGCGTGACGGAAAGCGGTGGAGAACTCATCCCAAGTAATCTTGTCTCGGTCCTCGTGGGCGCCACAAGAGTTCTCCCACCCTCTCGCTGCAGTCCTCTAGCTGGTGTCTTTGCATGCAGCACTCTCTCCTGTCTGTGCTGGGCCAAGTTCAGCTTTTCTCTATCGAACGGATCCAGTCATCCGCCGCCAAAGGCTCAAGAATCTGGAGTAGGTAGGCGGCCTCGTCCTCATAAACTCGCAAAGCGGGATTGATGGTGAGTGACACGAGGTGCTGCTACCACAGGTCGGTGCCGACGCTGAGCCATATTGTTCATATTCGCATCATTGCTTGCATCATCGAGTCAGGCCATCGAGAACCGACCGAGAGCGGGTCCGTGGTCGCGGGCGCGCTGGGGTGGCTGAGTGGAACTGTTCCCTAGGTTCTGGTTTGTCTGCTCATGACCTGTGGAGTTCCTGGTTTCAACCATCTTGCGGCTGCTCTGAAAAGAAAGATCATTTGCTGAGAACTGACTTCTGAAGGCTCAATAGGTAAGAGGGAAAAGCAAAGGAAAGCGGTAAACTCGTCTAAGGGGAATAACTAATGGCAACCTAAACTAAGCAGACACTTAGCCGAAAAGGCTAACAAAAGAAGCAATAAACTCCACAAAAAGACTTTTGACATGACTGCATCATAATGCTAGAAGCAAAACTGCAGCTCACATCACACACAATGGCAAATAAGAAGCAAGACGATCTATACGATACTAAAAACTATAACAAGGTACTAATCTAATGGCTTCTAATCTTCACGGAAATCTCCAATCCTTTCTTGACATATTGGGCGCTTCCTTGAGCCAAACTTCACAGCACAGCTTGAAGAATTCCATGCCAACTTTCACTTTGGTCGAGGGACACTCGAGACATCTATGGACATTATAGGGATAAGAAGTCACATTGAGTTTCGAAAACAAGTTCTCAGAGGAGACAAGGAGCAAGAATCCTAAGAATGAGGTAAGAATAAAGAATTACTAGTCAATCATTTGGTTGATTTGATTTAGAAAATAAATTTTGAAATATTTTCTAATTCGACCACTCTAACTAGGGCTTTGTCCTGCAGTCGATTTGGCTCTGATACCATCTCTGTCGAGACCCGAATATGCAAATCCGGACTCTCTGTGTATACTGCACTAGTCCAGGATCACGCTAGTGCACACAGTCAAACATAGAGGTAATCATCACCACAATCACAATATTAAATAAGGGAAACTCGAATTATTAAACAATATCCAGAAGTGAGACCTTATGGTCAAGCTTACAATCTCAATAGCCTTAAGGGCTTAACAAAACTTAGCAGCGGAAAATCCAAAATAAACGTAGTGGCCAATCGACATGCCCACAGGCAATCGAGTGGGGAGCGAAGCCTAGAACGCGTAGTCGTCAAGTACTCGCCTCCGGAACCTCCCGCTGGTAGCACTCCTCTTCCTCAACCGAGCAACATAGGCGTAAAGCCGTGAGTACATTGGTACTCGACAAGCCGCTTGTAACAAATGATGCAATATAGTATGCAAGGCTTACCAAGGGAAGGTGAAAGGGCTAATTTGCATAAACAGATTTGAAATTACCATAAATAGATTGAAGGCGAATTGTAAATAAGACAATAATGAATAATCAAAGGAATTGAAGTAAACTACTTATGGACCTCCCATCCATAAGCTAAACCAACCACTCATGGACCTCCCATCCACAAGTTAAACCAACAGTGAATTAACCACCCACCGACCACTACAAAATTTCCAAGAGTAACTATACCTCGTGTGAAATCACCGAGCATTGTCCATGACCGAGGACGCGCTATTCGAATAGTTTTACACTCGCAGAGGTTGCACAACTGTACCCACACGATGCGATTAGCCTCACTTAAGGAAATCACAACAATGCCTTTACAATGTTCAATTCCAACCCAATCCCGCCCGCTAGGGTTTCGCATCACACCCCTTGCGCCCGTGGAATGTATACGACACCCACCGACATCCCAATGGCGGAACCGAATTGAAACATCACAAATTAATCACCAGTCTGTCCCATACCGCACATGTGGTTTGCACAGTAAGACTCGGATCAATGGCGCACAAAGTTAAGTCCTTAAGTGTTCTCGGCGAGACTACCACATCCTCGAAGTGCTCCAACACTTCCCCTTTATCGCACGATCATTCGCCGAGTGAAATCCAATTTTGTATAACCACCGCCAATGACGCACCAACGCCACGGCACAAATTTTATAACAGTGGCACCAACCACGATTCAATATCTCATTAAGTCAAATTAATTAATCACATGCGATGATGAACCCTTTCGCAAAATAAGCAAGGCTAAGCATTCTAATCGTACCAACCCAATGTGACAAATAACATAGCATCACTAATAAAATTCCCAACCTAAGGTGACAATGGCATCAAGGTATTCCAAAATATCAAGGAGGAAATAACCAATCGGACGATAACTACCAATACAAGGGTTTGAATAAAAATAGCGATGCAAGATAATTTAAAACAAAATAATTAAATAATAGATTGCAAACTGGGTTCAACATGATCAAAGGACACGACTTGCCTTGGCCTTGCTCAGCTGACGGCTCTTGATCTTCAAATCTGACGGCGGCTCCCTCGAACGCGTGATCTAACGAGAGAGAAAACGAAACAAAGAGACAAAATAAATTCAAATAAAAATTCAAAGGAACTCCAAAAATTCTCAAACCTGAACCAAAACAAAGAGCTCAATTTTAGATGAATTTAGGAAAAAGAATCGGGTCAATCGGAGCTAGGACGACGGAGAACGGGGCTCTGGAAAAATAAATCTACAGAAAATCGGGAAATTGGAAAAGTGCACTGTGCTGTAGACCGGGCGCATGGTGAGATGGGTCTACGGTGGGCTCGGCTCACAAAACAGTGCGGGCGGTGGCTGCTGACGCGGGCGGCAGAGGCTGACGTGGCGCTGACGTGGCGGCGACACGTGGCTGCCACGTCAGATAGGGCTGACGTGGACGGTGATGTGGCTAGGGCTGACGCGGCGCATGCGGGGCGGCAGCGGCGGTCGATCAGACGGCTCTAGGGCGTCCACGCGGCGCGATCCGGGCCTTTGGCTCCAGATCTGGATGGGCGGCGGGATGAGGCGGCGCGAGGCGGAGTCGGCCGATGGCCGACGCGTGGCGCGCGAGGACCGGGGTCGCGGGCGCGGCGTCCGGCCGGCGGCGTGGTGCGCGGCCGGCGACCGAGGAGGCGCGGACGTCCGGCGGCGGCGGCGGCCGGGCCGACGGCGAGTGCGGCGGCGGCGGCGGCGGCGGCGGCGACGGCGGTGGCGGCTAGGGTTAGGCGGTGGGGCTCACCGCTACGGCGGCGACGGCGGCGAGACGGTGGTGGAGACGGCAGCGTCGGCGGCGACGGCCGCCGACGACGGCGGCGACGGCGGCGAGACGGCGACGGCAAGCGACAGCGGCGCGCGACGGCGAGACGGCGGCGGCGCGGTGAGGTACGCGAACCGAGGCGGCGCGTGCAATAAATACCCGTGGCGAGGGCCGACGTGGCACGGACGCCGAGTCCCGGCGGATACGCCTCGGCAGTGGGCCCCACCGCGCCGACACGAGAGAGAGCGGCGAGATGACGCGTTGGCGAGGAGCGCTGGATGGTCGACACGTGTCGCCATCGGCGGCTCAAGCGGCGCGGCGCGCGCGGATGCGCGCGCGCGCGCGCGAGGCGCAGCTGGGCGGGCGGGTGAGCGGCTGGGCGGTCGGTCGGGCCGAGCCGGTTCGGTGGGCCGGCCCACCGCCGGTTTGGCTTTTCTTTTCCGAAATTCCAATAATTCTTTTTGAGCTCTAGAAAATAGCAAATAAATCCGAAAAATCGAGAAAATTTCCTTGAGACTCAAGGAACTCAAATAAAATAAACTTGGCAAATGTTAATGTTTAATTTAATCATATTAAATCTAAATATATTCTGAAAATTCCTTTTAAGCTTTAATTAATTCCAGAAAATTCAAATGGTGAATTTTATTTTAAAAGCTTCAAAAAGGCTCTGAAAATCAGGATGTTACAGTCCCCAACCTCTGTTTCCAGCACACCGTCCTTAAACAGCTTCACACAAATCTCACTCATCTGGAAGCCTCAAAGTGCACATCCGCGGAGCCGTCATCCCCCACCTCCAGCTTCACCACAACGGTGACCCACTTCGGGATCCCACCCTCCGCCTACAGCTCGGAGGCCTGAACCACCTCCCGGTTCGACATGGTGTACTCACCCGTCTCACTCGCCTTTCTCCCGAACGCCTGTGTGAACACCAACCCCACCTGAGGCATCCCAGGCCCCTCGGCGATGGCATCGACGCAGGCCTCCTCGTCGGTGTCCCGCATCAGCTGGACGACGTCCTTGGTCTCGGCGTCGACGCGGCCGTAGAGGAAGCCCACCCGGACGGCGAATGCGAGTGCCTCGGCGACGTAGAGCTGGAAGGCGTTGGCGGTGTCGCGGTCAAAGGAGGCTGCAGCGCAGAGCGGCGCCTCCTGGTGGGTGACGCGGATCTGGCGCGCGATGAGGTCGTCCATGGTCATCTTCTTGCCGAAGGAGCCGGCGAGGGGTGGGGAAGAGGAGGAGGCGGGCGGAGTGGGGGGAGGAGGAGGTGGCGGGGGCATGGGGAGGGAGGGAGGCGGCGGGCAGAGTGGGGGGAGGAGGCGGCGGGAGCGGGGCGTGGGGTGGGAAGGAGGAGGCGGCGGCGTGTGAAGAGAAATGAACGGACGGCGTGGGGATCTCGATAAGTGAGGGGAGCGAGTGGAAAGACAGATAAAAGTACAAACCACCAATCTATTTTTTTTAGTATAGTAGAAATAATTGTAACACACTTCTATTGTATGTCTTATCAGTGTAGAGCCTACAAGTAAAAGAGAGTATTGAAATATAAATAAATTACTCGTATTTCCTCATCAGTTTCTAACTGATATATGTAACTCTATAATTTTTGCTATTGGGTTTTACATCAAATATTGTTTTGCAACTATATTTAGGGGCGAAACTAGTTTAAGACATAAGATTCAAAGCTTATATACATTTCTCTAGTTTATCTAGATTTCACCTCACCTAAACCGTGGCTTGGGCCGACGCTAGACTGCATTCATCGCTGCAAATAGGCCTGGACCTGTGAGAGAGCAAATGACAAGAAAAAGGACACGGGTGAGTAGAAAAACAAGAGTTTCTTACTTTGTTGTACAATGAAACAGGGTGATATATACCGGAGCTTGGGAAGTTTCAAAGGGAAAAGAAAGTTCTAGCGGAGTACAATGATGAAGAAGAACAGTTCAGCAACTTATTGGACCCATCAATTGTAGCATCTACCGTTGATGCCTTGACTTCAGTCACGGTCTGTTAGAAATAATCTTAATTTAGAATTTAAATTAAGTTCAAGATACAGTTGAACCTATCTTTGTGTATTACTCAAGTTGAAGTCGTAACCAACTTAAAGTCTAAGTACATATATTAGTCAGAGAGTCCTAGCTTATATAATTTGTAAGTTTGTAACCAATTTTGATAAGAAGAGCAAGAGAATAAGGAAATTCAGAAAACTTGGCTACGCAGTTGCGGTCGAGGCAATTATCATGTGTGTTGTAAATAATGCTATTTGAAAGTGCTCTACCAGAGATTTTCACTTCTGTTTAACATATGCTATTTGAAAGTGCTCTACCAGAAATTTTCACTGAACAGAAGTGAAAATCTCTGGTAAAGCTCAAACCTACACTAGTTGTTCAAATCAATTTCATCATTTGACATATTTCATCATTGAGCATTTAATCCCATAGCCCACAAGCATTGCATGTAATGTCTCCTGGTACTAGAGAAATTCATAGAATGTAATCAACTAGTACATCTCTTGGAACATGTAATGCGCAAAAAAGTAATCAAGAATCTCACAGTGCACATGGCACTCGAAGCCATCAAGAAGATTAGGCAAGGCACACCCGAGGGTGCTGATCCAGAAAACCTAGCGCCCCGTTGTGCCGCAGTGAGAGGGCGAGATCGTCAAAGATATAGTGCCTACCTTTGCCGTTCGGGACACACCAAATCAACAAAGCCAAGGTGAAGGAGATGCCACACAAGAACACTAAGAAGCACCAGCCTAGTGCGTCTCGCCATCGAGCACTAGGGACTCCAAATCACCACTGAGGCCGACAGTTATGCAGCGAAGAAGCGGCCCCAAGGACCAAAATTCAAAGCCAAATCGGGAAGAAAAGAGGGGGAATGAAGAGATAGGGCTCACTGATTTTCCGATGCATCTCAAGGAAGAGGTAGCCTCCTTTTATAACTGAGAGGAGAAGGGGGAAGAGGAGCTCGGTGTAGTGGCCACCAATGACTAGAGCTGAAGCCCCTGGCCGCAAGCGCCGCCTGCATCGCCTCACTCTTCCATTGAAGCCACAATCGCCCCAAGATCGGATCCATCTAGATGAAGCGCCGCACGGGGAGGAGACTAGGTCTCCTCCCCCTTATCTCTTCGAGTCGGCCCACCGATAGGTGGGCCCTTTCTCTTTTTTCCTTTTCCATTTTTTTCTCAATTGAGAAATTACCAAAAATGCCCTTGAAACACAACAATGTATTCTTCTATGCTTATTCGTATATCTGAGTTTTCTCTTTGGATTGTGCAAACAATTGGTATCAACGCCACAACGAAGAAACTCCCTGAGGCGAACGACGAAGAAGTAGCTGCAGGGATGGGAGTACTACGGCAGCTTTGGCCGGCACATCACCATCTATGAGCATGGACATCAGCCAGCCAACACAGGAGTACGGAGAGAAGGCGAAGCAATAGAGGTTGTTCATTGGCTTTCCACCTCGTCTCGGCACCGAGCAGCAGACGACCAGCGAGGCTGATGAACACGGGACGCAGAAGCCCTCAGCAGCGAGGACGCGCGACAGCGGCAGTGGCGGATCAATGCATTGGGTGGAGCACATGGTTTTCTATCACACGCACACGCGTTCGTGAGTGGAGCCAGGTCGTCAAGACCTGGTCAACCCGATGACCGTGACGCACGAGGCATGCGGCGCTGGGGAGGACGACACAGTGAGTCAACCAAATATGAGGTGTCTACAGGTGCTGGGCTTGGGCTCACGAGACGCAGAGCTTGGGCAGCATCTGGTGGAGAAGTACGACTACATTTAGTTCGTTAACGAGAATATGCAGGATGTTGAGAAGATACATTCATCATCCCGAGTCAAGTCCGTAGTGATGAGTCTAGGTGTTAAGGAGGTGTGTTCACCATCCTGATTAGAGTAAGTAGAACTACGTCCAAAGTGTTGAGGAGATATATGTGCCGTCCTAAGTCGAGTCTGTAGGAGTTGAGTTTGGAGCATTTAAGAGATGTGTTCGCCGTGTTGTGTCAAGTATAAGTTGGACAAGTCGTAGTTGAAATTGACTACCCCAATAAATTAGAAATGTGTCAATATTAAGGGGTGTTAATCAAGTTAGAGTTGACTGGGGCATGTAGATGGATGTATATTAGTTGATTTGACTTCTTATATGTAACTATGTGCTTAATTTGCATATAGATTGCTTCATGTGGAGACGTAACTGGTAGTTCAAATAATACGTTGAGATTAAACTAGAAGTATGTTAAGTCAAGATTAGGAGGAAAATGTTGGAAATAATCTTGACATTGAGTTTAAATCAAATCCGAGACACAGAAAAATCCGTCTCCATATATTACTCAAGTAGAAGTCATGACCAACTTGAAGTATGAGTACATATATTAGTTAGAAAGTACTAACCTATATAATGAGACTTGTAACCAATTTTGACAAGAAGAGCAAGAGAATAGATAAATTCTGAAAACTCTGTTTATTCGTACTAATAAAGTGTCTATACGTTACAACGAAGTACCAAATAAATGTGATACATATTATCAAACATGATCACAAACTAAACAGTGAATATTAATTTTATCTTACAAAAATAGGTATCACATTTAGCAGTTGATGTTGTTCTTGTCCAACATGAGCAAAAATAAAATACATAATATATCTAGGACGTAAGAATATCTTTTATAGATAATATTTTTCGGTAATGCCAGTAGAATCAAAGGTAGCGCGATGTGGGGGCACGCTGCGTGATACCAAGCGCGAGAAGCGAGAGAAGGGGCAGGTGAATGGGTAAATTCCCATATTATATTAGTGGAGATGTAGAAGTAAAACCATCACAGGTGGCTAGGTATGGAAGAGTACAAGAGACCTGAGCGAAAACCCAACTGAAGGTGAAGGCATCCGAAGAACTGATGGCTTAGCAAAAGTTGATGCAGGGATACCAACAGAACTGAAGGGCTACTTTCTGATGGTGAAAAAGTTTTGCATTTCCCAAAACCGTTGCCTTCTTCATGGATGGCCGAAACAGCAGGCACGTACTTGCACAAGTAAAAAAGTATGTTTAGAAAAATTGTCAAATATTGCAAAAAGAGAAAAAAAAAAGATGAAGGTAAATTTGCCAAATGGAGATGCAAACCATATTATGCAAAACCTTTAATTTATTAAAAGGGCACCACTAAGTTTTGTTTTCTTAGGTACCATTAAGATTTAAAATGCTGCTGGAAGCCAGTTTTGACTGTTATATTTTTAAGAAGTGACCAAATTGACCTTATCTGATATTTCAAAAAATAATTCACTTTCATTGCCAACATTTGAGATAATTGAAAGCTTCAAAAGTCAAGATTTGAAAATCTAATTTTGAGATGTCCAAAATCTAGAAAATGAGTGCTTAAATTTGAAGATTCAGATTTTAAATATCCCCATTTGTAGTTTTCAAAGTCTTCAAATACCTACAGTAGCATATATAGACATGGTTTTAGATCATCAGTGGTATCAAAGGAAGCAATGAAAAGAAGTAATAACACTGACATTGCTTGAAATATCAGTGGTCTATAAAGAATTTTCCCTTATTAAAATGGTAAAATGCTAGCACTTACCACATCCTTCTCTACGTTAGGTCCAGAAGATTTAGTCAAAGATGTAGGTTTGATCTTCGATTTAAATGGGAGTCCCTCTACTCTACGTGTTTGCTTAGTTTTAACTGAAAAATAGCTGTGTATTGAGTTAGATAGTAATAACATACAATAGTGCCAAATACTAAGCTAAATTTGGAAGCCTGGGAGGCTAAGTAAAAGAAATGCCTGAGTTTACAGGAAACTTGGCTTCCTTAAAAAGCCATATACACAAGATTATCTAGAGCTAACTTTTTGTTTGGTTTGGAAATATTTGTCACAGATGAGGTACTTTGAGGGACCATGGAAAGAGAAAGTTGAAACTTCTTTGGTATTCTTGACACCTGAGCTGTAGCACTTGAGTTCGGCACCTTCTTCTGTGTATAATGAAGTTAAGACCAACAACATTTGTAATTATTAAGACTTAAACTTGTAACAACGGTATAGATGATAAGTTGTCCCTACTTTTGTTAAGAAAAACCTAAGACTTGTCCAATTATATCCCTAAATCATCATAAGGATATTTATATCCTGTTGGTGGTCATGGTATGCACTTTTGGATGCTTCCCTAAAGCATCATAAGGATATTTACATCCTGCTGGTGGTCATGGTATGCACTTTTGGATGCTTCTTGCTGAGCTTTTATCTTGTGCTCCTTGCACTTAGTCAGAAAAGAGCAATATTATGGCATGATTATTACTCTGACTACCATAAGTAAACAATGTGCCGAGTGATGAACTGACTGCAAGTTCTTTCTATTCATCCCAACTAGAAGTTTTTGCAGAAGAAAACAACTTCCTTCCCTTGTTTTCTGTGCTCCGAAATTTTGCAGGCAATTTGGTACCAGAGTTCTCCACGACTTCCTTGAGTACAGATGTATTGCCAGATTTCCCAAACCTACACAACGGGGAAATCGTACCGGTACCACCAAGCCTTGAGTCAGAGCTCCCATTTGCCTTAACTTGGGAACCACTAAGCATAGAAAGCTCCAAATTATCCAAAACACCTATGAATTTAGTGGAATCTGTTTATTTGTGGTCCAACTTGGTATGTAGATTTGTGAAAGAATTATTGAACCTTCTTCGGTGAAGAAAGTAGGATTCCATGCTATGCTTTTCCTCAAGTTGAACCCCCGGGCTTCTTTTTTGTCTTTGTAGAGACAAATCCCTCATGCCGCAGGGTTGGGCAATATGAGATACCATCTCGATCTTGATAGATATTCTCTTTGTCGCCTGTGACCATGAGGGATGGACAATCTATTAGTCTAAACTAAAACTTCTGTCCCTGAATCCATCAGTGAAAATCGGCATAGCACATTTAAACTAGACTTGTAAGCTGCCAATGGACACATCATCAGGAGTGAGGGCCAAATAGAGTTAAGAGAAAGCATGTTGTTCGCATTAACATAGGCAGGGAAGCAGAGAGAAACAAAACACTATGTCTCCACCCACCCATATGATTGGATAACAGAATCAAACAAAATACTACCTGCTGAAAGAATCAAGCCACAGGCATTTTCCCAAACCAAGGTGCAAATCAAAAACTTGGTACTTTGGTAGAAATTAAGCAGGCGGCAATCTTTGGTAGCAGTTAAGCGGGCGGCATGGGGGCAAAGAAACAATGTAATCTGGAAAGGATTATAAATGAAAGGACGAACCCTAGCTAGCAAATTAGGGGGCAAAGAGAGGAAAGGTCACCGTATCCGGCGGCGATGGGGAAGTAGCGTAGTGAGGCCATGCGTGGATCTCAGACTTGAGGAGGAGGAAATGCAGCAGGAGGAGGTGGCATCGACGGGAAATTGCCAAAGCATGAGATGAGATGCGAAACTAAAAGAAACCAGGGCAACCAAGCCAGCCAAGTGGGAAGGAACACACTGACAGACTCTAATGGGGTTTTACTCAAGACAAAGTCTGTGGTAGTTGATAAGTCACCGAAGTGGTAAGTCATCGAAGGTTATTATTAGAAATCACCTGTGATATTTGAAGATAATATAGATAGTTTTTACTGTAAATTATTAGTGACTTATCACAGACAATTCGTAATAAAAAATCATATGTGATAATAATGTCATCATAGATGATTTATGATTAGAAGCGTATGTGATATTTACAGACGGTTCTTATTAAAAAACCGCCTATTATGAGGCATCCAGTATAGTCTTCTTTATAGTAGTGATTCTTTTGTTAAGCTAGTGAGGCTCTTTTATTTGTTATATTGAAACCTTCAGTTCATATATGTAGAGTGTCCATATCATTATCTACTGATCATGCAATAGATTTTTTTACATCTGTAGGCTTATTTCACTTTGCAAAGATGCAGTGCAGTTATCAAGATCGATCTTGATTTCTCAAATATCAATAATTTTGTTGTTGCAGATGAAAAACTATCAAAATTATTTGAGCGAAGCATCTTAAAGTACCATTTGTTTTGGGTTGTTTTAAAAATCTGAGCAGTATTATCATTGTGCTATTTCAAAAATATCCACGGTACTTTGGGTCATGTTATTATTCTTAAGTCGTTACATAGGCTTGTTGATGCTGGTATTAAGTACCATGAGTTGTTCAAAGAAATGTTGAAGAAGCTTATGGAGAAAGTTAAACAAAACGATGGCATTATTCTCTTCATTGATGAAATGCTCACATTCGTGGGAGTAGGGGCAGCTGAAGCCTGAAGGTGCAATCGAGCTGCTAACACCTTGAAACCAGCTCTTGCAAGAGGTGAAATGGAGGTATATGTGCTTGATGTGTTTATCTGGATTTTGAATTCCTTTAGTGTTAATTGATTTAGAAAAGTGTAAAGATCAAGTCAGGCTTGTTCTGTTTGTAAAAGAATGTGCTCATATTGGATATTGCTATACAACCAGGAATTTATAAGGCTTTCCTTCTAACCAATACAGATGTATGTTCATTGTTTATGCGTACCATAAATCAGTCTCTGGTGCCTAAAGTATATCCTAATTGCAAATTGTTGGTTTTAGGATATATTCTAAATTTAGTTTGCAATAGAAATTGTAAATAGTCACGTATTTTTAGTGCTATTCTTTCATATCGATTGACTACTTGGTATTTACACAAATCCTTTTTAGTTTTCAAGTCAAATGCATGCGGTCGCCCGCATGTTGCATTGCATCTTATAAATAGATGATACCACGAATTCTAAACTTTAAAGAAATGAAATAATATGAGTTTAGAATTTGAGATATCATTTACATAAGATCCATTGCAACACACGGACAGGAAGTTAGTAGAGATGTATGAGTTTTCTGTGGGGGTTGGTTTCCATACTTCAAATATGCATGACATCCAAAGATTATTATGTACGACCAATATTCAAATAAGATGTTGACCAGAACTATTATGCAAGAGGAGAGTAGGATTCCCTTTTAATTAATATAGATTATCGTGGAATTTTCCATAGAGTGAGTTTGGTTTAGGGTGAAAATATATAGCTACATTAACCCAACTCCTAACGCTGAATTGAACATAGCCCGCCCCCACCAAACTCGACCTCAAGTGAATAATTAGTATTCCAATTATCCCTTCTGTTCGACGCGAGAAGTCGCTCACGAATTTCTGAATCCAGGGTTATAAGATGTGGGCGTGCCAGTGTACTAAAGTACACAAGAATAAATAAACACAACAAAAGATAGGGAAACATATATTTTATTTATTCATTTGAGAAGAACAAAATTACAGATCCCTTTATGTGTGTGTGTGTGTGTGCGCGCGCACGCACGTGCGCGCTCTGTAGCCTGCTTTGCGTAATAGATCTGACATAGATGATATGGTGTCCTGATTCCCAGGGCCTCGGAAGTCCTCTCGGTTAATTACATCCACGAGGTAACCCACAGAAAACCTCCGATTAAGCTACGCATTGGTCGTCGTCTTTAGTCTTCGCCTTATGTTCCTCATGCAAGGGGTGAATGATTAATGAAGGTATGGGCGTTGGTATTATCCATAGCCTCGTCGGTCTACGGGGCCATTGACAGTGTGGTCATTACACTTGACCGTGCCCGCCGGTGCCATTCAACCTCGTTAGTATTGAACATACACAACGAAAGTGATTTTTGAGGTACGCATGATTAACGTCTAGCATGACCAATCTGACAACAATAGTGGCTAGAATCGGTGTCGTAGGTATAGCCTGAATGAAAGAACTAGTAGAGCAGGCCATGGAGATCAAGTATCAATATGATAGACAACCAGCAAAAACCATTCATAGTCGAGATTCATCAGAGTCAAACCCGCCAAGAAACATCTATGGTCGAAATCCACCGCAGTCGAAATCCATCAAAAAACAACCATGGTCAAAATCCATGATGGTCAAAACCCATCAGAAGTGCTTAGTGGTCAAGCATCACTATGATTGAATTTGTCGGGAAATCTCCGTGGTCGGAAGTCACATGGTTGAAACTATCAAAAAACATCTAGGCTTAGGAACATACTGTGGTCGAAGCCCATCAGCAAATAACCATGGTTGACAGTCATAGTAATCGACACCTCCTGGAAAACATCCGTGGTCAAAAGTCACATGGTCGACACCATCGGACAGCATCCGAGGTCAGCAACACACTATGGTCAAAGCCCATCGACAAACGGACATGGTTAACAGTCACAGTAATCAACACCACCGGGAAACATCCATGGTCAAAAGTCACATGGTCGACACCATCGGGCAACATCCGAGGTCGAACAGTCACAGTGGTTGAAACTCATTGAGAGACTACTGTGGTCGAAATCCATCGAAAACATCCGTGGTCGAAACCCATCGGAAGACAGCCGTGATCGAGACCCACCATGGTCGAAACCCATCGGAAACGTCCATGGTCGGAACCCACTGGAAACGAAACCCATCAGAAACGTCCATGGTTGAACAGTCACAGTGGTCAAAACCCATCAGAAACGTCCATGGTCAAAATCCATGTGGTCGAAGAAAGTACTCATAAAAAGTATTGAAGCACCGTGATTGACGATCTACGGCTGAAGAAGTAGGTGTACCATAGGTGGTCAGAGAGGCTTGGCTCTGGCACGTGTAGTATGTGTCCATCCTCGGGAGGTGGTCGTAGGCGTCTGTCTTTGGAAGCAATCAAAGTCTTCAGCTCTAGCAAGTGGTCGTAGCAATCGACAGTCGTATTCATCCTTGGAAGCAGTTGGAGGCGTCCAGCTCCAGTAAGCGATCGTAGATGGCTAATGGTCGTAGGCATTCTTAGAAGCGGTCGGAGTCATCCGGCTCCAGTAAGTGATCGTAGATGGCTAATGGTCATAGATGGCCATCTTTGGAGAGTGATTGGAGGATCCTGACTTTAGGAAACAATTAGCAGTGGTTGAGAACTTCAACTTTACGGAGCGATCAGAGACACACCTGACTACGAAATCGATTGGTAGTGGACAGGAACTTCGACCTTGCGAAGCGATCGGAGGTACGCATAGCTTCGGAATCAATCGGTGGTGACAGGGGACTCTGACTCTGTGAAGCAATCGCAAGTGCTAACTTCAGCCAGCGATCGGGAGCTCACAACTTCGGTGACGATTAGCAGTGGTCATGGTTGCTTGGTGACATTATCGTCGTAGCCGTTGTTCGTTGTATGCATCTTAACTAGCTGCAAAAGAAAGATGGGAAGGACTGTTTTTACCTTTCTTGACATAGGAAGCCATGATCATCGCCTCAGGCCTCTCTTTAGCTCCTCTCTGCTTCGGTCTTTCTCTTCATCTCCACCTCTACATCTGGGATGTTTGGCCTTGCAATTGCCTCCGCGTCCACCTCTGTGTCTATGTCCAGGGTGTGCTTTCGCTCCTCGCGATTCTCCTTCGCATTCGCCTCTGCGTCTACATCCGAGGATCTCCTCCATCCTCTACGTTTGCGTCCAAGGATCTCCTTTTGCTCCTATGCGTACATCCTTGCCTCTCCTTTTATAGGCTCGGGAGGGGGGGGTCATAGGTGCCATATACGGCTCCAACACGGTGTCGGTTGCACCGTTTGAGTTAGAGATAAAATTCCAATAAACTTCCTGATTGGCCATGGATTAATTACATTCCCGGACTCTGCTTTTATCTCAGAGGTTTGTTGAGCGTTATCTCCAACTGGATGAGGATACGGAGTGACCATGCCTTGCTGCTACTGATCTGCAACCGTGGTCGAACGGCACAACGCGGTTGAACAGGCTAAACATGGTCGTATTTGTCTGATCAACATAGCATAGTTGTAACCGAAGTACATGCTCGACACCCAGGCGGTCGAAGACGTGGTCGCGGGAACGTAGTTGTAGCGAGTGCTTGAGCAGGCATGGTCGTAACAGCTGGTTGACACAGTGTGCCACAATGTGGTCGTAGCAGCCGGTCGACACAGTGTGGCCATAGCCAAAGAACGAGTTCGACACCCATGTGATCGAAGACGTGGCCAAATAGACGTGGTCGTAAGATGTGCCATATTGTACCATGTGGTCAATGAGCCATGGTCGAGCAGTAGATGAACCATGGTCGAGTGGAGCACATATAGAACACTGTGTGGCTATCAAAACGTGGTCGTATCATGATCCGAACTTAAGGAATTTGAATTTTGGACTACACATGCACGTATTGAAACTTCCTTCCCAAATGTGCACCTGGGTACTTGCTTTAACTTAAAACATTTGTACAGAAACTCATCAAACACCTTCTTTCCGCTAAAATAAACTATGCCTTCTTTCATCAATGATACATATCATTTATATATCCAGTATAGACAAAAACGAATATTGTGTTATTGCACTGGTCCTCTTTGAGAGACTATACAAGAGGGTCTAAGTTGCTTTACGATGAACCATTCACATTTGTGTGGGGTTGGATTTTAAATTTTTACAAGATTTTTAGTTTTTCAAAATTTGCTTCAGATCTGGCGGTCTGACCAGCCTGGGAGGCCGTTAGATCAGCTACCGATTAGACCAGTCAGTGCTAGCAGTTTGACCGGCTGACATCAGCTGTCTGACTAGCCAAATGTGTTGCTTCGGCTGAAAATTGGTATTTTGAAAATTCTCATCACGGTCTGGTTTGTTTTGACCTAGGTTAGTGTATATGTATTGCATGAAGCCTGTTTTGACTAACATGGGTCTGGTTGTAAAGGACTTATACTCAAAAATAGGATATGCAAGTAGACTTTGAGTCAACCATGGTCAATAGCAAAGATTAGGGCTACGCTCATTAGAGGAGCCAAGGCCCAGAATGATCAAGACTACCGAGTGAGATGGCTAAACTCAAGCATGGCACAAGGAAGGTAAGAAATGTTGAAGGGAAGGTTTAAGCGACGGGATGCAACGAGTGTCTTGGTCGGTCTAAGTGAAGTGTGGTCCAATGGAACCGGAATGGGAGAGACATGCCGATGCTGGCAAGCCAATAGTGCACCTATACATGGCAAGCATGGCTATTTCTTATAAGGGAAGATGAAGACCGGGTTCAGAAATTGTATTTTGGTAAGTTTACCAAATACCTAAAACTGTGTTTGATCAAAACCGTGGCGCTTGGGAATGCAGTTTTGGTCAAGGAAAAGCTGAAATGATCAAGTAGATCAAAAGATGAAGACTTAGTGAATTCGGGCTCATATGCTTTGATAAGTGTGGATGAGTTAAGAGTGTGAGTAAAACTCGTGTTGTGTGGGATTAATGGGTTCTCCCATATGTGCTAGTAGATAGTGTCTATTAGTGTTAGCTATGGGCTAGTTGCCTCATCTATTTAACATGTTGGGATGAATATTTGCATGTTAACATCCAACCATCCATCATTCTAGCAAAGAGCTCTAGGATTAGGGTTTGAGAAGTGTGAGTGCTGTGGTATGCTCTCTTGTCCTCCAGGTGGAGTAACTGTAAAACCTTTATCCTCAAGTAGTAAGAGATCAGCTTTGTTCTTCACTCCTGGACTATTATTGATTTGGTTGATTTGATCTTGTTCTATTTGGTTTTGATGTCTTCTCTTCCCTTCTTGATCATGCTGTGTGTTAAGGATGTGTAAGTGATATATGAAGATGATACATGAAGATCAATTCCCATCTATCTAGGCATCAAGTATTGCAAGTTCTTAAAGTTCCTCGATTTTGCTTGGATTGACCACATCATGAGTTTTCTTGATCTAAGAGTTTTTGTCTCAAATCTTTGTGAGTTTTTGCTTGCTATGACATATCAGAATACATCTAGAGCTAGCTTGGCCATCCTTCACCAATGAGTAAGTCATATTCTGAGTTTTTTTGTTTTTACCCCAGTTTTAGTACAACCTTGTTTATTCTTAAGAAAGGTTTGAACTTTGACAAGAATTTAAGAGATCCTTGGGTGAAATGGGTTTTTGAGGCCTTAAGTAAGGTGTGTGCAAAATCTTATCTTATTTGGCCATAGATTTTTGGAGTTGCACCAAAGGTGATTCGGACTTAGGCTGATTTTTTGTTTTGTGAACAAGGGAGTAGTCATACTGCTCTCAGGCCTAGTCGGGCTAGAGGCCAGTCAGACCGTCTGGGGCACCGGCGGTTAGACCATCTTGAAGCCGTCGGTCAGACCGTCTCTTGATATCCGGTCAGACTGCCCAGGTGCAGGGTTTTTGTTCTTCGGCTTTTGAGTTGATTACTTTGGCTTCGGTCTCCAATTTTAATCTTCATAGCTTAGTAATTACTGGAGTAAAGGATTAATTAATACTCGAGGAAAATTTTAAAGGCACTATTCATCCATCTATGTTGCCATACTTATCCTACACTATTGCAGTTGTAATTTTTGCCATTGGGTTATTTATCAAATATTGTTTTGGCTACTGCATTCTATCGCTGCAAATAGGCCTGGACCCGTGAGAGAGCAAATGACAAGAAAAAAGGGCACGGCTGAGTAGAAAAACAAAAGGTTCTTACGTTGTTGTACAATGAAACAGGATGACATATCCAGAACTTGGGAAGTTTCAAAAGGGGATAAATGTTCTAGCGAGTACAATGATGAAGAACTACAGTTCAGCAACTTTATTTTGTTTGAAACGAGAGTTCAGCAACTTAATGGACCCATCAATTGTAGCATCTACCGTTGATGGCTCAGACTTCAGTCACCGGTTTTGATACTTCAGAAGATATGCAGGGCATCCAAAGATTATTATGTAAGACCAATATTCGAATAAGATGTTGACCAGAACTGTAATTCCTAATCCCTTCCATATCTGAAGTCCCAATCTATGATGTAGCGATATTGTCTGAGTTATCGTGTGAGCAAGGTACCTATTTCCGTAGAGCACTAGAGCTGAAGTGATGCAACAAACAGTAATGGCGGTCACGAGAGCAACCGGAGCAAGCGCCACATATATCCCGGATGCAAAAGCAACGCCCAGGCTTCTGACCGAGCTCCGCAATAGGATGAGAGATCCAGTGAAGTACTTCTTGCGGATGCTGAAGTCAACTGCAGTCATACCCGAGTACATGAGACCAAAGGTAGATAGACTGGAGCAGATGAAAGCCATTGTGTTCGAGATGACGAATGCGTTAAAAGCGTAACTCCCTGCGAGCGTTGGTGCCCCGCCGTTGGTGTGGTCATCGGCTCTGTAACCACCGGGTGGGGCAAACGCTGCGGCGAATGTGATTGTTACAATAAGCACTGAGCTAATGCCCAGATATTGGGTCGAGTCCGTCATCTTCCTTGATTCTTCGACTTGATCTAATTTTGGAACGTAAATTTCTTGAAAGCGATCTTGCCTGCAGCTAGTACCTCCCATGGTGGTACATGCAAGTAACCGATGTATCCAGCTTTGCGCATTCTGCAAGAGCAAACACGGGTAAATGAATTGTACAACAAATGTACGTACCCTACTGCATTCTTCCCCTTTGAAAGCGACATGGTTGAGACAAACAAACAAAAAAATTGATTACCGATCCATAATGAATTCCAGAATGATTAACCACACTTTCTGAAACATCCAGAGCAGTATGCCCCTTGTTATTTGCCAGATCTAAGAATACTTGTCTGTTACGTATTAGATAGCCAAATGAATGCAGATCCCCTACTTGGACTGCTAGGTGTAGCGCTGTGTTCATATCATCGTCCTGCATGTTCAGAACTGATGCAAGACGTGGTTCTTTGCAGGCAAAAGCAACTATGTTATGCCTCTTACTCTCAACAGCAACATGGAGGAAGGTCCTTCCCTGGACATCGAGCAATCCGGCACAATCAGGACACTTACCGAGCAAAATTTTGACGATCTTGAGCCTGCCCATTGAGGCAGCCACATGTATGGGGAACAAGCCACCTTTGTCTGGATGATATACCGAAGATATGTGAGCATCCAATAGTAGTTCGGTCATACCGTACATCCTCCTGGAAAAGGATAACCAAACCGAAGAACCAAGTACTGTCTCCCTTCCTGAACGTTCCACTGATGCAGCGAAGTGAAGGGGCGTATTCCCAAATCGATCAACTTCCTTTGCTAGGTCTCTGTTCCATCCTAACAGCATCTCTGTCATCCCTGTAATTAGGGATTTTTATATTAACTAAACAAGGCTAAAAAAGCAAGCCCAAATTAGTTACATTCTAAAAACATTCCTACCTTGGATCCGTATCAAAATTTAAAGTGAACCTGAATGGCCCTATATGGTACTGCCGTAGTGCACATGTGCCTAGTGAGAAATACTCAATCAATCAAAACTTTAGAAAAAAGGGGAAATTGCTCTCATAGTACTCCTTTTTTGGGCACTGTGCAAATATACCACTCAAAATTTTAACATTGCTCTTGTAGCACTCTTTAAGTTACAAGGCTTGCCTCAATAGCATTTTGGACATTTTCCCCTACCTCTGCCTCTCCTCCCTCTTCTCTCCTACATCCTCCTCACCGCCGCCACTAGCTCTTCGGTGATTGGCTTCTCCCTATCTATATTCATCTCCCTACCAGCAACTGAGGAGGTCGTCACTGCTAAAATATAAGATTTGAGCCCAACGTATTGCCTAATATTATTTGCACAAAGTAGCAAGTGGGAATGATATGCATGCAAAGTAAAAAAAAATACCAAAAGGGCAATTTTTCCCTTAGAACAACTATATATTGTGAAAGGAACATCAAATTTTGCACTTTGTTTAAGTTACTCAGCACCATGCTAAAATCGGCTTGACTTTCAGACGTCATACAGTTAGAGATTACAAATATATATTTTTTGTATTGTTCCACGTAGTGCAACCTGTTCCAGTTATACACTCATATATAGGTAATTTGAAAAGTACTAGTTAGTATACACAGAATCCAACCAATTAAATGTATAAGTTCAACAAAAAATGTTTAACACTATTAACAATCAAATTTCAAAGAGAGATAAAAAAAGTTTAATTGAGCACTATAAACTACAAATTAATGGAAGTAATTTTTTTAAAAAGGGAACTATGATTGCAGCATGATATATATAATAGGGAGTGACTATTGCACAGGCGACTGGAATTTTTTTATCTCTCAGTCACTTGAAGTTGCACTTTCAATCACCTGAAGTTGCAGATGAATTTTTTGGAGGGGGACTGCAACTTCAGTTGATTGAGAGTACAACTTTAATTGCACTTTGAATCACCTGAAGTTGCAGGTGTTTTTTTTGGAGAGAAGCTGCAACTTCAGTTGATTGAAAGTGTAATTTCAGATGACAGAGAGATAAAAAAAATTTCAGTTGTCTGTGCAATAGTAAAACCATATATAATAATAGGTGTAGTTAGTTCCTAACGTGAAAAGGGTGGAGAGAGTGTTAATGTTAGACCTCAGAGGAAATGTAGGCCTAAGGTGACGTGTGAGTCATGGTGTGAAAAATGCTTCAAATACTTCTATACACATAAATACTCCTTTCATTCTTTATTTGATGATACTGTAACACTGTCTAGATTGCCTATATGAAAATAGTATCACTAAATTTATGAAAAAAAATACTTTCATAGCACTATAATCTTCTGAGCAATGTTTCAATGTTTTTCTCTCTAACAAGAGTAGCACTAATCTCAAAAGTAAATGAAGAGGTAAGTAACATTTATCAATCATTTATCATACTTTAAAAATTATGCAAATCACTATAGAGGAAAATATAGAAACATCTTCCTAATCTTATTAATTTATACTAACGTATATCACCTTCATTGTCTTTTACTTCGTTTTAAGCATCTTCACGATCTTCAACATGTATATTTTACTATTACTTTTTCTAACTAAATATTAGCAAAAAACTAAAATATAATTACCTAGAAGTAATTTTGATGATAAATCTACTAATATCATTTTCATGTGGCAAATATAAACACTCAAATGTGTGTTAGTGGTCAACGTTTTAAAAAGTTGATTGCATGTTACTAGATCTATGGCATCTATCTTGAAACAAAGGTAGTAGTTATAAAATATTATTATGGTCAAAGTAACATCTCTTAAGACTATAAAAAGTCGTTGACATCGTTTGGAAAATAATAGGGGATTAATTAATACGGTTATAGTATACAGTATAGACAAAGGGCCATGAGTGGGTGTGGCTAGAGAGTACCTTTGCCCCTGAGAACCGCAGCATGCAAGGCTGTTTGTCCGTCAGGGCCGGAGTATGATAGGCCGCCGTCTCTCTCATGTAGCAGCTGCGCAATGCCGGCCCGACCTAATGAGATGGCCAGGTACAACGGTGAAGTGCCAACATCCGGAACGCGAGCCAGTTCTGGATCCGCCGACATCAGCAGTTCGACCATGCCCTCCTTGGCGAAGCGTATTGCCTCGTGCAAAACCGTCTCCCCATTCTTGTTCTGCTTTCTCAGCAACGCTTTGGTATCCTGGCCTCCTCCAGCCAAAGAAATGAGGAGAGTGGCCATTGCTACATTGCCCGCCCTTGCAGCGCAATGCAAGGGCGTGTCGCCATTCTTGTTGTACCTATCCTGAAGAAGGTGTCTGGCCTTGTCGTATATCAGCTGTGCGCACTGCAAGAACTCCTGGCTGTCGCCACATGCTGCAACCACGTGGAGGACCGAGCCTCCCTGAGATGTGGCTCCCGGGAGGACCGTCGTCACCGGCGGCGGCTGCGGTGACGGCGGCCTCGAAGCAGAAAGGTGACTGGCGCCTTCCAATGATACGTCGGTGGAAGGCCGCCGAATAAGTAGGCTTGCCTCATGCACGTCCACCACGACCATTGTCGCCGCCGAGGCTGGCAGTGCCAGTTCATCTTCCCCGTTCAGGAGGTCCCTCAAAAGCGTCAAGTTGCCGCTGCGAGCGGCCATTAGCAGCTCGGGACGCATGATGAGCATGGGAGCTTGGGCACCCACATTATTCGCAGAGGGGACCAGATAGGGAGGTTGAACTTCATTGCTCGAGCTCGACGCCATCACCCTTAGCTTCGTATCCTCTGTTACAATCCTCGCAGTTTCTCCTTTCTAATATGACGCTCAAAGCATTTATATATGGATCGATAATGCTATGCCCCGTGCGTCTGACGCAATGGGGGAAAAAAAGAACGGACACTGTCCAGCACTTTCCTACCCGTCGGTTAGCCATACTATGTCACTAAAATCCTAAGGGCATGCACAATGCAAAGTAGCCACAAGTGGTAGCTTCAAGAGAGAGGGAGTATTCCATATCAGCTTAAGACACTCCACAAAAATTTCTTATCCAATGCATGGCGCCTTCAAGTGGTGGTTTGAGACATTTGTATTGCAACCCTCCATTTTCCATTTCAGCCCTGTATAGTATTTAAATTTTCGTACTTATCGAAATATATACACTAAAACCCTAGAAAAACAAAAGAAATTACACAATTGCCATAGGACCACATGTCAGTCATAAATATCTCACCCTAACCCCACCCACAATCCTCTCCTCACCCTCACTCTCACCGCGCACATCACCTCTCTTCCCCAAATTCAGTGATCCTTGCCACCACTTTTGTTGCGGTCGTCGTCAGGGCTCCCATCTAGAGCTCTCTCACCGGAGCATCACCGCTCCCTACCACCAGCATGAGCCAATATCCACAACAAACAAAACCAACTCAACTCCACGCATACGAGCATACACAAACATAGATCAAGAGATGATATATTGCTCTGGGAGTTGATTCTACAGCCACTCCATCTAAGAGGACCAGGAGCACCACTGCTCCGCCCAAAAACAAGAACGCATGCAAAAAGAACAAAAAAAACCCTAGAGACTCATCTGGATGGGTAGCCCTCTATCCCTATTTATAGTCACGTGATACCGGGGATGACCCGTTAACCCCCTACCTATCACCGGGTTTTCACGCACACTTCTTACATCAACCCGTTAGCTCATACAAGACAAAAGTGCTTTAACATAACAGCCTTCCTTTTTCAGGTCTTGGGCAAATCACCAAAATGCCCCTTTGCCACCTTCCTGGAAGCTTTCTGCTTTCTTGCCGTCCAATCCTGGCAACCACTTTGTAAGCCTTAGTCATCTTTGGCATCTCTCCAACCGTTCTGAACCTCAACATCTCCCTGTGCCTAGTCCCGATTCTTTCATGCCTCACCATGACCTAGCTCCAAATTCCCGCAAATACCACTGACAAGCAAAGCATCACATAGCACCGCACTATACACGAGAATCATCAATTTGCATAAATAGAATGCACTTAGAGAACAACCCAGCTGGTCTTATACCACTTACGACTACTCAGATGCACTGGACATGAGGTACTCGTAGCCCTAGAAGTCCCACCAGTAGTCTACGACCACTCAGCAAGTCATTATGACCATCACACAGGTCGCTACAACTATGAAACAACTGTTATGACCACATAGCAATCGCTACGACCAACCCCACAGGACTACGACTTTAACGCACCTGGTTGCTACGACTTACGATCACACAGACAGAGCGCTTCTACCATCGCTCACAGCCAGTAGAGTCTATGACCATTGACCACGACCAGAAGAATCTACGACCATCGACCATGGCCAGTCAGATCTACGACCATCGACCACAGCCAGATGAAGCTACGACTATTGATCACGGCCAGACGAAGCTACGACTATCGACCACGAAGTCATAAAAGCCTCTGCCGACCACCAAGTCGTAAAACCGACTGTCGGCTACCAAGTCGTAAAAACGAGTGCCGACCACCAAGTCGTAAAATCGACTGACAACCACACAAAGTCGTAAAATCGACAGCCGACCACAAAGTCGTAGAATCAGCTGCCGACCACAAAGTCGTAGAAACAGCTGCCAACCAGAAAGTCGTAGAATCGACTGACGACCACAGAGTCGTAAACTCGACTGCCGACCACAAAGTCGTAAACACTACTAACGATCACAGAGGCACACAACGTGGTCGTATAGAGCAATTCTAAAGGCACTCACGACCACCTAGTCGTAACAGCACATACGACCACCAAGTCGTAACAGTACCTACGACGACCTAGTCGTAACTTGGGCTGCTAAACACAAAGACGGGCATAGAGGTCGTAATGTCAGCAACCTTCTGCACAGACCTCAAAAACTAAAATCAGCCTTTACATAAACTCTAAAGCAAAGGTCAATTACTCATCACAACCATGGGGTGACCTCCACATGGTCTCACATACGTCTTATCTCTATTTGTTCTTTTACTTTTGTATTGCCTAATTGTGTGATTTTTTTTCAAGTTTAGTTGATTGGTTACATGGATCAACAGATATTTAACACCTTTAGCTTTTGGAGTCCTCGCTTGACCAAGATCGTTTTTTAACACCTTTAGCGTTTGGTTTCTTTGCATGTCTCGCTTGTTTTTTCTTTTAAGATGCTCCGTGCCTCGTTTTTTAAAGATTTTTTAACACCTTTAGCTTTTGGTTTCTTTGCATGTGTGTCGCTTGTTTTTTCTTTTAAGATGCTTCGTGCTAGGGCTGTGCATAAAAAAACCGAACCGAAAAAACCGGACGAAAAAAACCGAACCGAACCGGTCAACTCGGTTTGACCGGTTTTCGGTATTCGGTTCGGTTTTTATATTTCAGGTTTTTTGGTATTCGGTTTTTTCGGGAAAAACCGATTAAAAACCGAAAAAACCGAAAAAAACCGAAACTGTGTTTGCGCCTAGCACTCGCAGTCTGGCGCTCGCTTGTCCGGCCGTATTCTTCAACGTGGCGGGGGCTGCAGAATAGACAGCCCGTGCTCGCGAGTCGCAGAGCCATATTGGCCCAAAAATTCTTCATGGCCCAATTAATGAATTCCCGGCTGATCTCTGTACGGTTGTCTGGTTGGCCCCTTTGTACGGTGTGAAATTCTTCATTTCTTTTGTGGGTGTCTGGTTGTCTGCCCTGCTCACTTGCTCAAGTTCATGCAGGAGGCAGTGAGCCAGTGAGTGAGCTAAGTCAACATTTCGCCAAAAAGTTGTGGTTGTCAACATTTGAGCAAAGGCCAAAAAGTTGTCTCATTTCGCCATGGTGATTCACAAATAAGAATAGTAGACTGGGAGGCTAGCAGAGACTATATATACTGACATATTGTTATCTACTCGTCTCGCTAGTCACTATATTATTTGCAATTTGCGTTAACTTTGGTAAATATGGTATTTACCGATACCGCACCGAAATAAATTGGGATTTACCGATACCGAACCGTATTTTTAAACATACCGTATACTACCGAACTAATAATACCGTATTTACCGTATATACCGTATTTACCGAACCGATTTTACCGAACTAACCGAATGCACAGTCCTACTTCGTGCCTCGTTTTTTAAGATGCTCCATGCATCGCATTGTCGCCCTCTTTAGTCCTGCTATTCTTTCTTTTTTTTTCTCTTTCGGATGGTATAGTAGATCACCGATTTTTGTTGTCTGCTTAACAACTTTTCCCGTACGGAACACTCGTCCTCCTGCTTTGCATAGGACGGACAAGCTGTCCGCTGCAACCCCTTGTCTCGGAACGCGGTTTCTCTGTTCCTTCTTCGTGTTCCTCTCGTATTTTCGTTGACGTAGCAAACATTCAGAGTATCCTCCCTATCTCTCTCATGTTTCCTTGGTACTCTGGATGTTTACCACATCGACAAAAATACGAAAAAAACACAGAGAAACCGCGTTCCTCATCTCGTGGGGCTTTTCCCATTACAAATCGAATAAGGCAAATCTTATGACAAGCCGTCTAAAAAAGTACGCTTATGTGAAACGTCACTCTAATGATTTTGCTTCTAACTCCACTCCAAATGTGCGAATAATCACGGTATGTCACTTTTTGTATTTATGCTCGTTTTTTCACCCATTTTAGCATATACACCCCACGGGAAAGGACGTTCTTGTTACAAGCATCAAGCATGAGCGCACGAAGGCGACGATGCATGAACTATATGATGTGAGTTACATGTTGCAAGCAGGAGTACAATGATGCGACATCAATCTCGTACGACTATAGACAGTATATATAAGTGCACAAAAGAACTAATAAGTCTATACCTATAATATAATCGGATATTCCAAAAAAATATCACGCTAAGATTTATAATAGGTCATATTTAAGATTTATTTTTGGTAGATATATAAACTATTCACAACAGTTAAACATATGGACTGAAATCGTAATAGATAGAAACTCTTATTCACAACAGTTTAACATATGGACTGGGTGAGCTTGATTGAGGTAGCAGACGTGCAGCACGGTTGTGTGGAGGCGGTCCGACGGGACAGAACCGTTGGTATCGATCGGCAGGAAGGGTGAGTTTTTGATGAACATCTCCACGACGTACTCTCGACGGTTATGACAGCGATGACCAGAGGCGGAGTCACACCTCGGACAAGGTAGACTTCAGTTTAAGATGTGAAAAAATATCTAGTGTACAGTCCGGGTAAATTCAGTTCAGTCTGAGTAATATTTTCATGATCCAGCCTAGATAACGTAGATTATTTCACCACTAAGCTCAGGGTATAACTAAATTCTGACTTCGCCACTAGCGATGACGGTGTGAGCTTGAGGCAGCAGGCCGAGCACAGCACAGGAATCAGACCGGTGTGACGTAGGAGTCCATGCGCATGAAAAAAAAGCTTAGGTGACTTATAGCTATTGGTTGTAATGATTAATTTTTTCTCAATTATTTAATTAATAAAAAGTAAAAATAAAAACATTATTGTATCTCTATGGATAGTATAAAAGAAAAAGTAAAAAGATAAAAAGCAAAAGTAAAAACTAAAATTAAAATTAAAAATCAACAAGTTATAAGTGTCTTCGGCGAATCGGGATCCTGAAGAAACCAAAAGTCCAAGCCGTTCGGTGCGGGGTGGAAGAGACAGGCAGGATTTGGCCCACGCTGACATGCGGCTTGCCGCCAATGTGGCCGGTGGGTCCAACAAAAAGTCATACGCACAATCAAAGAAAAAGGCGGCCAGTATAATCCTTTTCAAATAGCACCGGGGCTTGGAGATCGTACTGTTCATGGACGGTTTACGGGTTCGGCTGGTCGTTCTTCGGGTTTTAACTTCTGATTTATAACTTCTAAATGTTGGAACGAAGACTTCTTAATTTTAGTTTTTAGCTTTTCTTCTTTGTTTTTCTTTGTTTGTTCTATTTTCCTTTGTATTGTCTATAAAGATATAATAATATTTATATTTTTTATTCTTTTTTAGTAGAATGAAATAGAAAAAACTAATAATTATTACAGTGTAATTTTAACCAAAATTCAACAGGAAAAGTTAGAAGCAGCTAAAAAAAGCTGTATTGACCGGGGTGGACAATTTTGGCTAGATTGGTCAGGTTCCAACGGGTTGGAGGGAGGTGATTTTGGTGGGTTGGTTTGGGTTGAGTAAATGGTTAATTACACGGGTTGTGTGGCTCAGCATAAATACAAAATGGAAGGGTTTGGTTCACATTATAGTATACAGGACTTGTATGCCTTTATATATATAGGAATTGAAATATACGCGTTAAATGTAACTCACATGTACAACTAGTTGCTGTTCTACAAACTAAGGCTGTTTCACATGCATGATTCATGATTCTTGCCTAAGAACGTAAACACAGTCGTCGATATTTATTGAAAGATAACTGTCATCGACCATTAAATAATAATATTAGCTAGAAGTAAGTAGCATTTCCTCATAGCAAAGTTATAATTAAGGCTGTGATCGTTTCGGGTTCAGCTTCTGACTTCCAGCTTATTTTTCACTATTCATAAATTTCGTCTTTTTCTGAACTTTCGGTTTTTTGTTGAACTTTTTTGTCGGTTCTTTTTTTCTCGTATTTGTTTGTATTATACATAATGGGCTAACATATTTTTTAAATTTTTTAAATTTAATTATGCTAAATAAGTCTCTGTCAGCTACGGTGTTTTTCAGCCAGCTACAGTGCTTTTCAGCCATAAGAGTTTTGTCGTCTAAGCCAACATTTGTGCTATTGTCTCAATGCAAGAATAATAGCAGTGCCTGAATTGGCCACAAACATTTAAGAACCGTAGCATCTACTAGGTGTAACTGCAGCATTGCATGTGATTCTCGTTCGCCAGTTGGTCGTCATAGTCATAACACATTCGTTTGAACTTTAAAGAAAGGTAAGATCGCGTAACACATCTCTTTCAGAACTTCAGCACGACTGGGCTTGGAACAATCCTCCTGCCATCAGCTTGAAATCAGGGCATCTCAGCTGAAACTGTTCTCACTATGAACAAAGGTTGCAAGTCAAACTGAGTTTGGCATCAAAATTTAAACAAAAAAGAATCATGTAGAAAGGGTGTGTTTCTTGCACTGAAAAGTGAACTAATTCAAATAGGAACATACCATCATATTGACAATGTAGGACCGGTACGACAACAGAATGAGATGAATAGTGTCTTTAAAATTTTTCCCCAATTATTCATCAATCCTTCACTCTAATAGCTACTAAGCTATAAAAATCAGGATTAGAATCCAACCTCAAAGCATGCAACTCAAGAAACCCTCTGGCGGTCTAACCGGAGAGGGGCAGTCTGACCGCTCCCCTAATCTAGAACTGAAAAATTAGTCTGAGCCAATGCAACTTTTGATACGACTCAAAAAATACAAGTCCAAATGATATAAATTTTTGTACACGTCTTGCTTAAGATCTCGGGAATCTAATACATCCAAAGTTTGCAAAAATTTATGTCAAAATTTAGACCTTTCTCTAGAACAAGCAAGATTGCACCAAAACCAGACAAAAGCGGAAAACTCGAAATATGACTTGCTCATGGCTGGAGGGTGACTAAGATGGCTCTACGTATATTCCTACATATCACATCAAGCATGAAATCACAAAAAATCGAGGCAAAAATTTTTGGATTAAGAAATCTCTCGAGAAAGTCAAATCCAAGTAAATCCAGGTAACTTTATGAACTTGCCACACCTAATATCTAGATAGATAGGGATTAATTTCTATATGACATCTCCATTACTTACTTGTCTTTGACATCCAGCAAGATAAGAAGGGGAGAGAAAAAAAATCATGACCAACAAGATCAATAAGCACCTACTCACGTGATAACCAATGTCTCTTTAGTGTTGTTTAAGGTTTGATGAGAGAAGACATGGAGAACGGAGAATGAAACAATAAGACAATTCAAAGAAGAATAACATTAAAGATCAAACCTAGAGCATCAATTAATCAAGATCTCCCGACAAGATAAGATTACAAATACTATAGCATCCTTTTTAATCTCTTATCGAGAGCATCTTGTAACCAATTCATGGTAATAAAGATCACCCCATTCTCCTCTTAAATCCTTCTAAGAGACTTAGTTTTTTTTCTCACAATTCGTAAGATCAGTCACTTGATCATCAACACCAGCACTTGAGAGACTGCCCAGTAAAGTGCTACCGGGAAAGACCTTCCCCACAGATATTTGGATCACCGGTGGCTATCTACCCTAGATTCTCATTTTTGTTGGCAAGTGAAAATTTCCCTAGCAGTTAAGTTTTATTGATGGATTATTGCCCAACAAATTATTGTCCTTAATACTATGCCATGGTGTAGCGTGGAGCTAGCTGATCCTCCAATTAACATGCATTTCACAGGCAAGAACAATGAGCAAATACCAGAATAGCAGAACACTAGAGGCAAGCAACGACCTTCCAGTTGGAGTTAGCATCGATTGAAATTAAGTACCACTTGCATATCAGCATCGATAATACAATACATATGTTCCAACCAATCGGCCTGCATATATTCGGGCTACCACTGGGATACCCATTACCCAAACCCATACCCTCGTTGTTAGGTAAGATATAGATAAGAGAGGCAACACCTATTGAGATTCCGGTATGGATAGGGTAATACACATTTATCTGTCAATACCCATACCCGTTGAGATCAACAAAAAAACCATCACCATCCTCTCTCTCTCTCCTCTCTTTCCCCTCTCTCCCCATCTGCTCCCCCTCTCTTCTCCTCACCACCGTGGCCGGCGAGGACTCTCTCTCCTCCCTGAGCTCCTCCTCGACCTAAGATACAACCCCCTCACATCACCGAGCTCTTACGCCACCAACTACTTCTATCGTGACTGTGGTTGTCGCCGGCAAGTTGGGGTGCTATATCATGCACTCCCCCCTCTTTTATCCAAAGGGTAGCCAACTCATTGGGTCTCACCCGGTTTTATTGGGTACGAGTAATTTGCCTTCAAATGGGCACGGCGCATGGGTAATTATTGGACATGGATATTGGTCACGCCATACACTCCCCCTGTTTAGGTTATGCACATTGATGTTACGGTGTTGTCCGTTGTAGCCTGCATACAAGATTTGAGCGGTTTAAATGTAAATGCGGAGCATGGAGAAACCAAGGTCATTTTCATTTTTTTGATTTTTTAATCGGCTTTTGACTTTTATTTTTTATTAATAACTATTTATTTAACTAATAAGCCTGTAGCTAAAAACTATAACCCTAAAATTAGGTGTGGCTGATGCAAGAAGACAGGCGAGCTTTCACACGTTTCCCCTTTCCCTTGCATTGCGTGGCAAAAGAGCTCCCTTCTGAGGAAAAGGATTTGAGTGGAAGGTTGAGCGCACGAAGCGGATGCAGAACAGGACGAATGCCCAACCGATGAAAGGATACGTGTGTACCCAACAGATGGCTTTTATCATCATTAATTAATTTGAACTTTGTTTTAGCCACGCCTCATCTCCCGGGCTTGGAATGGCCGCGTAGCACAGCCCATTAAGCCCCTGCAGCTTGCAGCCCATTAGGGAGTTTAAATAAACTCTACAGACAGCCCACAGGCTACAGTCCACAATGGCACGGCCCTTTTTCCCTCACGGGCCATACGCTCACACAACTCACAGATCCCCTCTTTTTGTGTTTTTTTTTTCAGTTCACAATTCAACTGCTGATCTGCGAATCGCCGAACAATGACTGTGAGTTGCTAATAATCTAATCTAGTCTAGAGAAATGATTAGGAAAGATTTTTCATCTCAGAATTGACAAGACAAAAAAAATAGCATCTTGGCATACGTTGCTATTTGAGCTCTGTTAAACTCGAGTTGCTTAGAAGTCAGAACTCGAATAGGGCCAAACGGGACATTTTACAGTGATGGTAGTTCAAGCTTACCAGATGGTCCAAGGTGTGCCACAAGACTAAAAACTAGACGATTCTGCATTACAAGATCAACCATCCATTCTTATTTTTTTTAAAAAAATCAGTTCAATAGGAGCTCTGCTATTCATTATCTCTATTAATATAAAAGAGAAGTTTATCTATTTACCACCCTCACCTTACACATGCCAAAAAAACTAGCCAACCCCTCTAAAAAAAATAAGGAAAAACCAGCCAACCTCTCTCGAAAAAATCAGGAAAGACTTTGAACGGTTGTCGACCACAAAAAACAGCCGAACGCCCCACGCCTAAGCAGTCAATTAGTCAAATAGTTTTACTCATATTTATTTGACTTTCTCACCGTTCTGACTCGTAATGTACATGTCATGTCATGTCATCAAAGCATTCTTTCATCAATTTATCACGTATCATATTTATCATCAAGTTATACCATACTAAACAAAAGGATAATTAAAATTATTGCATGATATGAATAATTCAATTATAGTGAGCAAGTATTAATCATCATTTATCATTCTACTAAGTACTTGCCTCTACAGTTATGACGATCAGACTGATTAGAAGATGACACTAACCCCAAAGTTACTCCTCCTATAGTAAACACCTAAACTCAATACAAGCTATAGCAATACAATACAACACTAAATCGACAATGTTCCTACATGCTCTCTAAATCCACAATGTTCCCCCTTTAGCAGACAATCTCCCTACTGTGTTGGCACTAAAATTATCATAACTTTCAACTCTCATATCGTATTAAAGCAAACTGTACCAGTTCTGGAATCTATATAAAATTTTCTACAACTTACTAGTTGATCAAATGTCCAGACTAAATCATCTAAACCCCCATTTTTAACCCCGAAGACAGATCTATCATCTTTTGAACAACAGACTTAATAATTTAATATCTTTTAATCTACACATGCAAATATATTGAACTATGATATTTTTAGATATTTCATAAAATTATATACCACTTCTTAGTTATGCCCAAAATTCAATTCTACCATTAAGTCAGTCAAATTAATTTTTTTCCATGACTACATCCAACAACAACCCGGTTCTGAATAACAGTTTCTAAAATTTATAACTTTTGTTCTACTCATCTAAAAATTATATTCTTGGACTTTCTAGAACCCTTAAGAAATTACCAACACTTTTTATGTAGACCAAATACCCAAATTATTCCACCTACTATTTTTAATCTGCAGATTAATATGTGCTGCCAATAGATGATAATTTACCATATGACAGACTTACAAGATTTATAACTTGAAATCTATTCTTCCGATCGATATAATTAAATATTCTATGAAAATCTACTAAAATTCTTTATAATTATTTAGTAGATAATATTCTTAAATTATGGCATAAGGCAATCGAGACAGGAGTCGAAAATTACCACAAATCAAACCATCTACTAATCATTTTTCTAACGAACACTTGTTACTACTTCTCTAATCTTAATTTTAATCTCTACCCAAAAAAGCAAAATAGGAAGAAAATATACAGATCGTTACCTACGTGTCACATCTCCCTCCTAAATTTTCCTTAGTGCTATTTTTCCCTTGATTTCTGTAACGCCCCCATTTCTGGGGATGGTACGGAACATCGTAACCGTACAAGATGAACAGTTACGACGTTCTTAGATATGAGTGATCATCACAACAGTACAAGCTTACAACAAAAGATCTAACTTTGTTACAATATAGGGTTATCACCATTTTACACAGCAAGCGTGCAAGCCTACAAACCACAGTACATTAGAAAAGGATCCAAAACGGCCTGAGCGAGGCTAAAACCTAAGACCAATCTTCTTCAGAATAAATTGGTTCCTCGGGAGCTTCATCCTCTGCAGGCTCTTCTTGACAACATTGACTTTCTGTTATTTGTATTTAGCAAGTAATGAGTACAACCGTACCCAGCAAGTTACAAGGGTAAACCCTAATTTATTATTTGCAAGGATATTCATAGGTGGGAATATATTGGGTTTATTACATTGAGTGGATGCAGTTTTATTTGTAAACAAATAAAATTTCAAACATTTGCTCCTTAAGATCAGGGGGTTTTCATTATCAGATAAAGTTCATCATTAAACAGATTAACATCATCATAAATCCTTCTTACGCCTTGTTGTTGGAATCATCCAATAAACAAACTTCATTAACCGGAAGCACGGCGTATTCGAATACCATTTGTTTCAGTCTGCAGAGTTGCTCAACTTTACCCACACGATTTCTTAACTCCCGTGACAGAGTTAAGAAAGATAGGTCGTTTCACTGCTCAATTCTCTATATAGGCTCTACCCGGTAGCATCACTCAGTCACAGCCAATATTAAATATAAACTTCCCCTTGCCGTTTTAAGTGAACACTACCGTTGTTAGGTACCCGCAGCATACCTAACTCCCCGGCATCCTGTCATCTCATCCTATAGAGTTTCAATTGAACAGAGCAGCTACTAAACCAGTGTTGACAAGTCAACTCCTGTGGTTCGAGCGATCACTATGTTTTTTACTTGGCACAACGTTCTTGTCCTTATATTTTTCACCTGAGGCATCCAACCACAAACTTCCACTGTGCTTAACAGCACTAACCACCACCAAACCAGCCTCCATCCCAGGGTAAAGCGGTGGGCTAAGTCCGTTACCCGGATTCCCACCAGCCTCTCTACCCGAAGTCCAACCCTAGGGTAAAGCGGTGGGCTAAGTCCGCCACACGGATTTCCACAACCTCTTTACCCTAGGTCTAAATCTTTTCAAATTCTATAGGCCTAAGGCCAAGGTCACGTAGTATTGTAAAATGTTGAATGAGATGATCTTATAAATATTTGTACAATATTTTAATTCTTACTAAGGTTGTCAAGGTGAATGTGGCCATCAATCAAAGCAGGGCATTTTTCAGTGGTAGGATTTATCTACATAGCAAGCCATTCTAAACATTTTTATTTTAAGCAATTAACATTTCACAATTATCAATAATGAAAATACATTAATTAAACAATGTAAATTTCATGGGATTCAATATGATCAAAAACTTGTAACTTGCCTTGCTGATCAGGGATCTCAATTATGTCGTATATCTGAACGACTAGTTCTGGCTCATGGACTACGACCTCAGCGATCTCAGAAGCTAGCGCAAACACATAAAATAACAACATAAGTCCAAACTTGATTCTAATCAAGTTAGGGAAAATAATCTAATTATAAAGAAGTAAAATGCATAAAATCTCAAATAAACATTTCGAGGATATTAAGATTTGATTTTTGGTGGAAGGGAAATATTTGGATTTGTGGAATTTGAATTTATAAAGCTAGATTTTAATGGAAGGGTGAAATTTAGATTTATAAAATTCAAATTTGGAGGAATGGAGTTTATATTTGGATTCAAGATGTTGAACTAATCAAAATGGTGTATTTTTGGTTTTTTGGGGGGTTTTTGAAATTTTTTGGATTTTTATAGGATTTTTATGAATTTTTCTAGACTTTCTAAAATGAGTGAACAGTGCTGGGCTCGGCATGTGAACAGTACAGCCCAGCCCAGCTTTCCCACGCGTCTGAACCGGCCCATCGGCCGACGGTCCATGCCGCGGGCCGAACAGGCCACGGCCGCTTGCGGCCATGTGAGCGCGGGCGCAGCCCAGCGCGTGCGCACGCATGCCCGCCCGATGGGCGACGCGCCGCCGGCATGGACGGACACGATGCGACGATTGCGACCGACGGATGAAAAGACGATGGCAGATCAACGGGCAGTATTTAAATGGACGCGAACGGCTGGATGAGGTTGACACGAACGGTTATGATATGACCACGTCGCCCCCGGGAGTGGTCTTCAACCTCTGGACGGCTCCCGCTGGCGGCAAAGCAGAGCTCACCGTTTTTGGCGAAGCGGTGGCGTCCGGGCACCGGGAATGGAATGGGTTTCACAGAGAGTACATCTTGGACTCGGAAATCCATTTTAACACTTGGGATGATGGGTGGAAGGACAACGGTGGCTAGCGGTGGCCGGGAAGGCGATGAGCTTCGTGGCGGCGCTAGGGAACTTTGGTGGTTCTCTGGCGAAGTTGTTTGGTTTTTCACCATCTATGGAACCTAGGGAGTACACTGGAGGTGGCGGTTTAGCTCGAGGACAGCTCAAGCGCGCTGGCCATGGAGAGGGTCCTTCGGCCGACGATGGCTTCCGTGGCCAGAGCTCCCGGCGAATGCTCTCGTCCCGAGAAGTTCACCAATGTGTTCCATAGATAAAGGGGGTCATGTCAGTGCAACGAATTGGAAAACAATCGGGGAAATCGAAAGATAGAGCTTAGGGTTTACCGGGCTCAGGGGCGGCGATTGCCGGCGACACAAGGGATGAGAGCTCGATTGGTTGCTTGAGGGGGTTTATGGGGATGCCAGTAGACGCTAGGTAGCGGAGTTGAGCTCTTATAGGCAGCGTGAGGCGGTTACCACGGCGAGATATTTTCGGGTGTGTTCTTCTCACGCAGGGCGGAGAGGGGGAGTGCACTGGAGTGGCGCTGCTGCTCTGCTACTCTCTGCTCGAGGTTTGACTTCATGAGTGCTGGAAACCGCGAGAAGGAGGTGAGCTGTTGCAGTGGCGGGAGCAGCGCACGGGCGCCTGCGCGTTGAGCGAGGGAGGAAGCAGAGGCTTGTGGCTAACTTGTGGGGCCGGGTGTATAGGAGTGACGTCACTCCTATACACACGGGGATGGCGACGCTTGCGCGACCGTCGGCAAAGGCGGCAGGGAGGCGCTGCGCGCGCGAGCGGCGCCAGGGAGAGGGAGAAGGCGCATTTGCCAAAAAGGAAAAGCGTATTTTCATTAGGGTTTGCCAAATTGGGAAACCAAATGCATTTAAACAACTTCACAAGAAATTTCAAAAAGTTTGAAATTTTGGGGTGTTTCAATTTCCTCGTGTTCCCACCTATTCGCTCCTGTTTTCCTCCTGTTCCCTCCTGTTTATCGTACTGAAGACCTGCAGCAACTGTTGCTGCACAGCCGAGGCAAGGCAACGATGCACTAACTCTGGCGCGTGGCGAATGCTGCGCGCAACGGCCCGACGCTGTCCAACCGACGCCGACGCGAGGGGAAATTTGGCGCGATGGCGCGTCCTGGCGGCAGGCGACGCTGCATAGCATGCGCAGCGCGGGCAGCACGCGCTGGCGATACTGCCGCGCGCGAGCGACGTGGCGTGGCGAGAGCGGCAACGGTCGCGAGCGGGAAGCGCTGGCGCTGCACCAGCGACGCGTGGAGGACAGCGTCGGCGCGAGAGAACAGTTTCTGGCGACGGCGCCGGAGACAAGAAGATTAGGTGGCTAGGATTTTTAGTTCCTAGTTTCTCACAATCCTCTTTTATCATTACTATTATAAAAAAACAAGTTTATGGATATACGTTCATTTTCCTCCAACCACTCTATTTCTTTAACTTCTCACCATTCTCTATTTTCCAACCGATCAGAGCAACTCTCTTCTATAGCACATTTTTTATACATTCAATGAGTTCTGTTGCAACGCATGGATACGTAACTAGTTACAACATAATAATAACTCAACATTCAACTTCTCATACGACTTCAGAGAACAACTCCCTCTTTAAAAACCTACGTATCATTTTTTATATATTCTTTTTTCTCTATTTACGTATAAATCGAGAGTGTATTTGGATTATTGCCCTAGCGACAGAATCATCACTAAAACAAAACCGGGGGAGTTCCCGGCCTCCTAGTTATGCCACGTCATCCTTCTTGCGAAAAGGCTCCTGTATTTTCAAAAATCACGTAAATGTCCTCGGTTCCTGCAAAAAGGTCCCTACCAGGTTTTTTTTCCAAAACTCCCCCTCCACTTCACCGAAATTGCGTATCCTTTGCAGGATAGCACCCCGCGATTTTTCAAAATTACATACAGGTCCTCATTTAGTTACGTACAGGTCGTCGGTTTTTTTTCCGAAAAAGTCTTTGGTTTTCCCGAAATTATGCATGTGTCCTCGATTTTTTTTAAAAAGAACTCCCATGAATTATCATCCCTTTTATTTCAGTCTACATAGTAGCTAGCGCAGCGTGGCGCCGCGCTCTATGCTGCTAGTATTATATTACTCCTGGGGAAGTTGCGCTCTTCGGTGCTGATGGACGTCCTCTTGAATCAGCCCAAACACCTGCTGCGCGCCGAGCGTCTTGTGTTGGAAAGTACGCCTGTTTCTCTCTTTCCGTATGTTTCAACATACATAGATGAAGATTGGATTGAGTTGCCCGCTGGTCGTTCTTTGAGTGCTCAGCTATGTTTGCAATGTCCAAGCGGCTGAACCATCCATTCCCTAGTTACAACTTACAAGAGATCTCAGAAAAACACGCTCCTCTTGGCAGTTCCTAAACAAAGAAGAGGTTTTAGTCCACCAAAGCTCAATTCTTTCAGCCTAACATTGCAACAGGGAAGCACAAACAAGAGGTTTTTATGCACCAAGATCCTAATTCTCTAGCTTGAATCAAATCACAGAATTGATAATGTATTTCACCAAACTTCTATTTTCTTTCTCCAATTAGAATTAGCACCTCAGCCTGATATGCCACTGCAAAAGACATTCATTTATAAATTGTCGATGCAGATTATAGGAAGCAGTGAACAAATTGAACTGGACAAGAAACAAATTTTATTTTCCTTATCTTTCTTTTATAAGATGGAGCATTGGAGGGTAATACACCAAACGACCAACCATCATCACTTTTTGCCCCTACAAGTTCGCACTTCCGTTACTGGTTTTCAGGTTAGGAATAAGTGAACTAGATGCATTTTCATGTGCTACATACTTAAGCATCACAAGATGCTCCCAACCATGGTTTTTTTTTTGTCGAAAACCAGTCGGTAACCAGTTGTACTGAGTTTACCGGTAACCCCCGGTAGACATTCAAACCGGCTCCAAAAAATTTATTTTGCATGATTTTGTGAAATTTAGAAGGAATTTTTGCCGAAATTTATTTAAAAATTTGTGGCCAATATTTTCAATTGATTTTTGGCCAATTATCGGCGATAACCGGCCGATATGAATTTAAATTTCATATTTCGTTTGAATTTTTTGTACCGAATTTCTCCAAAAAAACAGAAAACCGGCTAAACCGGACTTACCGATCCCCTCCAGTTAAAAATAAAAACCGGTAAAAAAAACTGCTCCCAACCACCACTTTTACCAACCATGGACTATATACCTACTTTTTCCCCTTACCTTTACCACAACAGATGCAATTTGATCAACATTATCATATCAATTATCCATAAGTCCCAAAAATGTTTCTTACTTTGAATAGAGTAAACATAGCTAAGTCCCATCAGACGGCTGTTATCGTACCAATCAGCCACCAAGCGCGATGAACGCTCAGTGAATCGGGTTTCAACCGGACGTCTCGAGGTGGCAGATCGCCGCACCATGATTGATCTTCTGGTTGGAATCAACGGCCAGGATGTCAGCCCCATACACCCAGACGCTTGGCACTGAGTGGCAGAAGTACAACAGGTATGGGAACAGGCTCTGATGGAACGGCAAGGACCGCGTCACGTTGCCGCCGGTGACGCCGGTGACCTTGCCGAGCCTAACCTCTCTGCTGCTGCCCACCATGGACTCCGTCGTGCGCACGATGATGTTGCCACCCAACATCACGGCGAAGTCCACCATGTCCTCCGCCGACATCGTGCAACGCTTGGTCTCACCCCGGTTGGATGGGCGCGCACACTAGGCCACCGTGGACGCCACCACTTGCCTCATTGCTGTGCCCGCCGGTGCTCCGAACAATGTCGACACGGCGTCCACCTCGAGCGGTATCTTCGCGGCGATTTCCCTCAGCAAGAAGGCACGTGGCAATCTTGTCGCTAATTTCTGGCATTGACATTCGGTTCCCGGTCATGAGGTCCCGCTTGTAACGCGCCCGTTTACAGGGGCGCATACGGACACGGCATTCCGCAACTATTTACGCATAAACAGTTATGGAGTGTCACGCAAGAGTATACCATTGCATGCTTACAACAAAAGTTCAGCACATATTTCACATATGGATTAACACCCAGTTTTCGACAGCGGGATGTGAAAGCCCAAAGTATAATTACATAACAAAAAGACTTCCAAGACCAACTTGAGCGCGGCGAAGACCTAAAGCCATGGGTCCTCGTCGAAGAAGAGATCCTCTGGGGCTTCCTCAACGGGGAGACCTTCACCAACGTCTTGATCTTCTGGAGGGGTTTTAGCAAGTCGTGAGCTAACCAGCTCAGCAAATCACAACGGAAAACCTAACTTACTACTTTGCACGGATTTGACAAAGGAAGGGAGTATACTTGTTTTATTAACTTTGAGTGGATGCAGTTTTTCTTGCAAACGTCTTCAAAAACTTTTAAAGAGATACAACTACTCCTTAACATTAGGGGTTTTCATAAAAAGAGATCCAACTAATCCAATTAAACACTTGTGAACACTACATAAGCTTCGCAACTGGAATCACCCACGTGACACAGCTCCATTAACCGGAAGCACGGCGTATTCGAATACCATTTAATTGACTCCGCAGAGTTGCTCAACTTTACCCACACGCACCCTTAACCCTCATGACTGAGTTAAGGGACCGGGTCTTTTCGCTGCTCAACCCTCGATATACACTCCACCCGATAGGTGCGGAATCCACACAACCTCGGGTATCCATTGGCCACCACGGAACGCCGGGCTCGAGTTGAGGGGACCTATCGTTGTCCGAGTCCGGATTCGAAATCCGTACCGACTCCCAATGCAGGGCTTCACTCAGGTTGAGCAGATACTAAACCAGGGTTGACAAGTCAACACCTGTGGTTGAGCGGGTACTATGTCATTTGCTCGGCATAAGGGTCTAGTCCTTATATTTTCATGAGGTCCGCAACCTCAACCCTAGGGCAAAGCGGTGGGCGAAGACCGTCTCGCAGTTTCCCACAACACTCTTACCCTAACTTGTGCACGCTCGCACTGCCACCCTAGGGTTCGGTGTCCTATACCACCTTACCCTAACTCCGAGTTTTCTAAATCTACCAGCCCACGGCCACATCCTTATTAGTGTAGAGCTTTGCATGAGATAATAATAATAACCTACATGTGATAATACTACACTTAGGGTAAAGCTAGGGTTACAATGGCGGGGCTACAAATTTAATATGGCATTTAACGGTGGTAGGTCGTATCTATATTGCATGCCATTCTAAACATCTTTGTTTTACATAAACTAACATTTCACAACTAGCATTAATGAAACTAGCATAATAATGTAATTAAATGGCATGGGAAAGCAATATGATCAAGGTGTTGCGACTTGCCGTTAATCTGGACGATCTCGGCTAGCTCGAACGTAGTAGCTCCTGGATCCTGGGACTGCACTTGAACCTCCGGGATCTCCGAAACTAGCGCAAACACATAAAATAAGTAAGTCCGGCTTGAAACTATTCAAGCGAGGATAAATAAACTATTTAAAAAGGAGTAAAATGCAAAAGGATGCAAATGGGGAATTTTTAGAATTTTTCTGGGATGAATTTGGTCAAATGGAGGCCAAAAATGGGTTCGGACATTATTTGGAGCAAAGTGGTGAAATTTGAGAATTTTTGGGATTTTCTGTGATTGTCTAGGATTTATTTGAATTTTCTAGGATTTTAGAAAAGAATAAATCGGGGAAAATGCTTGTGAGTCGGGCCGGCCCGGGTGCTACAGTGAGGCCTGGTACAGTGAGGCCTCGCACTATGCAGCCCGCACGGCCGAAACGGGCCGTGGCCTCGGCCCATATCGCGCTTGGCCAGAGGCCCGTGCGCGCGCGTCCGCCTCGACGGATGGGCGACATGCGGAGGGAACGAGTGGGCAGGATGGCAAGCGGACGGGTGGACGCGATGCGGTGAGGGGGAGATCGGATGGCAGCGACGCAAGGGAGGCGGGCGAATCGGTACGGTGGGATCGGACGGCTGCGGTTATATGGCGATGGAAGGGCTGGACGGAGGAGGAGGGACCACGTCGTCGTCATCTTCCTCTCGCTACGCGCGCGCAACAGAGAGGCAGAGGTGGCGGTGCCTCCGCTCTCTGGCGACAGCTAGGTCTTCGGTGGCCAGGGGAGGCACTAGGAGGGAGTGCTCAGCGAGGGGAATCCATTTTGGGCTTTGAGAGTCACAGGGGTGATCGACGGCGGCGCATGGCCGGAGGGAAGGTGGCAGGGAATTTAGGTCACCGGAGGCCAACGGCGGCGATCCGGGCAAATCGGTTGAGGTGGAAGCATCTCTGGAATGAGGGGAACCCAGTGGCGGTGGTGGCGTGGGCTGTAAATCCCTCTGGTGAGCTGGCCACGTCGACTCCGTTGTGGCTGGCGGCGAGCTTCGCCGCCAGGGCAGGGGAGTGGTGCTCTCGACTGGGGGCATCCACCATTGCGTTCAGGAGACAGAGGAGAGGGGATTAGCAAATGCAATTGAATTTTAATCAAGGGAGGAAGAAGAACAGCTCAGGGGCTCACCGGCGGCGGAGGGGCCAATCGTCGGCGTTGCAAGGGCTTTGAGCTCGATCGGGTGCTTGAGGAGTGTCGCGGAAGCTAGGGGAGCACAATGTCGGCCTCGCTGGGACTTATAAAGGGGCGAGGTGAGCTGGCGTCGAAGAGGCGGTTCGGGGTGGTGTGGGGAGGAAGTAATGGCGCGGTGTGGGCGGATTGCGGAGCTGTAGGCGCACTGGGAGACTGCGGGGTTGGAAGTTGTCGCATCTGAGTGAACGGGAGGCGGGACGGGGCGCTGCAGCAAGTAATGGCGGAATGGGGAAGTGGGAGCAGGTGAGCAACGGCATGGGCAGAGGAGCTCTCCCGCGTAGGGAGGGAGGAGCGGTGGGGCTGCTAGGTGGGGCCTCGGGCTGACCGGGTGACGCGGTCGCAGCGACGTGGCGTGGGCGCTGGCGACCGGTGATGGCAGCACGGCGAAGGCGGTGGCAAAAACCGCGGGCGGGGAAGGAAACCGCGGGCGCGAGGGAGGCATAGACGCGGGCGCGGGTGCGGCCGCAACGCGCAGCGCGCGGCGCAAGCACGAGGGAGAAAGCGGGGAGGGAAACGGCGCCAGCGGAGACAGGAAAGGGAGCGGGCGTCGAAGAAGAAAGAAAGCGGAAAGGGGCGGGGCGCCAAAGGAAGAGGGAGGCGGCAGCGCCTAGAACGGAAAGCGGGAACCGGGTTGACTTTCCAAAAAAGGGAAAGTTCCCAAAAATCACTCAAAATCCAGCAAAAAGAAATGAAATTTTTTGTTTGAATTTTTGGGGACTTTTCACCGCTCCAGGAAGAACTTCCCTAACTCCGGTGACTACCTTGGCAGCCGACGATGGCCAATCGTCACCGCCTCCACCTTGGACACCTCCATCTTTGTCATGTTCTAGTACTCCTTGAACTCGATGCTGTAGTTGGAGTAGGCCTTGAAAGTCATGCTGTCGCCTGTGTAGTGCTTGAACCCGATGTGGTGGTTGGTTAGAGCCCAGGCTGTATCCCTTGGACATCACGCTCCTTGGGTTCACTAACTTGCCGTAGCTCTCGAAAGTCCGCGGCTGTTCCATTGGCGTTGTTTGCTACTGCTGGAGAAAATAGCGCTGGGCCTCAATTGACCGGCGAACTCGAGCCTTGAGATTACACATGCAAATACAAGAGTAAAACACAGATTAATCTTTGGCGATGTGATACACCTGTGTCCTTTTCAATTTTCTTAGAAGCAAAAAAATACAAGACTCTGTATCCAATGTGCCATCCCATATTAAGAGTGCTACACAAACACACCTTGATTTTCCTTACGACTGCTCTGAATACTAGTTACATGTGAACTCTGAATCCTGATCTTTTATGACTACTACAATACTTTCCTTTTTGACTACGACTACTACAGTACTTCAGGGTCTCCGCCTGCTACAGTACTCTGGAGTCTCCGACACCGGAAGACACATCCTAGTCGTAGACTCGACCAGACTTAACGTACTTGGAAGACATGCTCTGGTCGTGGACTCAACCAGACCTGAAGTACTCATGGTTGTGGTTTCGACCAGACCTGAAGGCAACTAGATTAACTCGTTAATCTCTTCCTTAAGTTTGTTGTCTTTCGTCAATGTTTCACACACCGATTTTCTCCCTCATCTCCATAAACTTCAATCTTTCGAGCGACTTGGTTAGGATATCATCAAGCTGGTCTTCTGTGCAAACATGATGTACCTCTATCAACCCTGATTCAACACATTCTCTATTGTAATGGAAATGGGTATTGATGTGTTTACTTCTCTCATGGTAGACTGGATTCTTGCACAACACAATTGCAGACTGATTATCGATTTTCGGAGTTACTTTCTCAACCTTCGTCTCTAGCATATCAACCAACAGTCGTCCCAGCCATACCCCTTGACATGCCGTTGCACAAGCTGCGATGTGCTCCGCTTCACATGAGGATAAAGCGACTACCTTCTACTTTTGTGAGCACCAACTGATTTGGTTCGACCTAAGGAAAAACGCCATGCCCGAAGTACTCTTCCAGTCATTAGTATCACCGCCTAGGTCACTGTTAGAGTAACCAATTAGCGTCAAACCTTCTTCCTTCTTCTCGTAGACACACCCGTAACTCAAAGTTCCTCTCACATACCTCAGTATGTGTTTTACAGCAACCATATGGCCCGTAGTGGGCTTCTCCATGTACCTGTTCACCATGCTAACCAAAAATGCTAAGTCCCAGCTCGTGTGTAGTAGGTATCTCAAGCTTTTGATTATGCTTTCGTATAGAGTCTTGTCCACAAGAGGGTTTGTACTTCCCTTGCTCAACTTCAGGCGGGGTGTCATTGGAATTTGTGTTGGATTACAATCCTTCATATCGCATTTGTCTAACACTTTTGTTGCATATGCAGATTGACTGAGAGTTATCTTCCAAGAGCTTTGATGAACCTCAATACCCAAGTAATAGCTAAGTAACCCAAAATTGCTCATGTTAAACAATTTCTTTATCTATCTTTTGAAGCTATTGATCTCTTTGATACTCTCTCCAGTGATGATCAAATCATTCACATAAACTCCAACCAATAAATTCCCTTTTCCTTGACTTCACCTGTACATCGCATGCTCTAATGGGGATCTTTCAAAACCAAGTGCCACTAAGGACTTGTCTAGCTTCCAATTTCAAGCTCGTGGGGCTTGACGTAGACCATATAGGGCTTTGTGCAGTATTAACATTTTGTGTTCTTCTTATTTCTTCTCAAACCCCCGGAGGTTGCACAACATAAACTTCTTCTAAATCGTCATTGGGGAAGGCCGATTTGACATTCATATGATGAACCTCCCATGCTTTATGTGTCACGATTGCAATGAGTAGGCGCACATCTCTAGCCTCGCAATAGGGGCAAAGGCTTTGTCGAAATCAATGCCTTGTCATTGAATGTACCCCTTTGCAACTAGCCTTACCTTGTGATTCACTATCACACCTTGAGTGTCCTTCAACTTATATACCCACTTCAATCTGATCGGCTTGTGGCTATCTGGGAATGGAACAAGCTGTCATATTCGATTCTCTTGGATAGAGGACATCTCCTCCTCCATAGCTCTTCTCCAGGCTAGATTTACTTTGGCCTCTTCAAAGTTCACGGGCTCCTCCTCCCCGAGCAAACAGAACCCCAAATCTTTTAGCTCTATCAAGGATATGACATTGTAGAGACTTTTGATATCACACTCCCATCGTGGTCCTTTAGATGAGCTCCATTTGTAGCGGAGCTCCAAGTGAGACAGACGCTACCAGCATTGCGCAAGAGTGTATAGATATGCTTGGCGTCCTGGATCCCATGTTCATCCTAGTCGTGGTTGTGCCTAAAGTTGCCACTTCGTGGTCAGGCCTCAGACTATGCCCTCTGTGGTCGATGTGTCAGATGCCTCCACGTGATCATCAGGACCCTCGACTGCATCGTGGTCAGGTCCGCCGACTATGCCCTCAGTGATCAACGTGTCAGATGCCTTCACGTGATCACTAGGACCTACATCAATGTCAGGAGGGTCATGTATCATAAAGATATCTCCAAGCCATCATACCACTACCGAGGAATTTCTGCTTCACTCCCAGTTCTTCTCCTCCTCAAATGCTGCACGACGAGTTACCACAACTTATCGTGTTGCCGGATCAAACATCCGATAGACTTTTTTCTTTGGATCATACTTAATGAGCAACATTGGCTTGCTTCGATCTGCAAGTTTGGAGAGATGTGGCGTGGTCGACTTCACATGTGCAATGCACTCAAAAGTGCGAAGGTGACCAACACTTGGCTTGTGGTCGTAGTAGGCTTTGTAAGGGGTTTTATCGATGTCACTCTTCATTGTGCCTGATTTAGGATATAAACGGCAGTCGATACCACTTCACCTCAAATTCACCTGGGACTCCCATGCTATTCAACAGACTCCTTGCCATGCTGACCACCATCTGATTCCTCTTTTTGACCACTCCGTTCTTTTGGGGAGAGTAAGTCGCTGTAAGGTAACGCCAACTCCCAATAGCTCATAGTAGTCTGTGAACTCATTCGAGGTGAACTAGCTATTGCGATCAGTGCACAAAGCTTTCAGCCTTAGATTTTTCTCCATCTCGGCTGGAACCTTGATCCTCTTAAATGCCTCGAATGCTTCATCTTTGCTTCAGAGTAAAGCTAGCCACATAAACCTTGTGCAGTCATCCACCAACAGCACGAAGTATCGATTTCCTCCATGCGTGGTCAGAGTGATTGGCCGCACAAGTCAATGTGCCATAGCTTGAGGGGAACGACTGCTTGGTATAGAGTCGCGATGCAAATGGGTTCTGGTGTTGCTTGCCGATTAGACAACCATCGTAGATGTGGTCCACATGCTCGATCATAGGCATCCCATGCACCATCTTCTTGTGAGCTATATCCTTTAGGGTTTGAAAGTTCACATGCTCGTACCTAGCGTGCCAATGCCATGCCTCTTCAGTGATTCTTGCCAGGAGACACTCTAAAAGAGCTTGATTGATGTGTAACACATACATCCGGTTTCTTGATCTGCTTACTTTGGCCAACACCCTGCGAGTTCTATCTAAGATCGACATCGCTCCTCCTTCGACAGCAATATTGCAACCGTTCTCGTCCAGCTGACCGAGGTTGATTATACTACATCTTAGCTTCAGAATGTAGTAAACATTTGTGTGGATATGATGTTCACCGTAGAACACTCCAATAGCACCAAGCCCGTTCCTTGAATCTTCACAGCCAAACCATCTCCATATTTGATCGAACCTTTTACAACTGTGCGGCAAACTTCTCCATGCAGTCGGTCATATGATTATTTGCGCTGGTATCAAGGTACCAAGCCTTGTTTTGGGTGCCACCAAGCTTCGGCACCACCTTGTCTTTGTGCAGGAATACCTCCACTTTAGGCACCAAAACTTTATGGATGAGTTCACATACTTTAACCATCAGCAGTTGGGGATCTCCATCATTCTGCTATGCCACAAGATTAGCCCTTTCTTTTTGGTTTAGCTTTAGACACCCTTTTGCCAAGTATCCATATTCGTTATAGTTGAAACACTTGACCAAGGACATATCAAAGTTACATGGCATTCATTCATTGATGATGCGATTGCCATTGCCTCAGCCTCTGCCTTGTTCGCGGCGGTGTCCTTGACCTCTTCCGCACGACCTTCTCTCTTGGCGCTGCTCGAGCCCGCATGCTTCTTTATCTTCGAGCTCCTCTCTTCCTACTCATTTTGGGTAAAGTGTAGTTTATCTCCCCCGTTCTTCGAGTGTCGCCGTACCTTGAGTCCTTCCTCAAAGGTTCTGAGGTTACCGGTCGCCTCTGAGAGCAACATTACCGTGACATCACTGAACTATTCGATCATTCCGATAATCTAGAGGAAATAATATGGAACCGAACTGAACAATTTTTCGGTGACCTCTCTCTTCCAGCTTCGTGCCAAGTGAATGGATCTCACCCACCAGCATGGTGAGTTTCATGGACTACTCGGTGATCATCTCCAACTCCCCCATCTACAGCTTGCTCAATTGTCATTTCAGCACTTGAGCACGTGCTTTCTTGACGCAATCGTCGCCTTCCGCATCTCCCTGAGTACATTCTAGGCTTCTTTCGTTGTCTCCTTCTCTGTGATTAACATCATCACATTGTCTGGCACCGCTTGCGAGATGGCCACCATCGCGCCTTGATCTTTGTCGCTATCATCATCTCCACCTTCAATCATTGACCATACCCCTAGCAAACACAATATTATCTTCATCTTGACAGCCAATATGTCATAATTCGTTTTGCTCAACATCGGTTATTGGATCGGGATCGAGGCTCTTCCTGTCATCGGCTTGACGACTGTGCCTGACTTCGATAGATCAAACTTGTTGCATGTGGTATTGATGAGTGTGCCTGACTTCGATGGATTGCCCACATTGTCGGCCATCGCCTCATCCCCTTAGGCTCTAATATCAATTGTTGGAGAAAATAGCCTAGGGTCTCAACGACCAATGAACTCGAGCCTTGAGATCACACACGCGAACACAAGAGTAAAACATAGATTGATCTTTGGTGACGCGATACACCTGCGTACTTTTTGATTTTTCTTATATAGAGAAGCAAAATACAAGACTCCATATCCACGTGCCATTCCACGATAAGAGTCCTACACAAACACACCTTGACTTTCCTTATGACTACTCTGAATCCTAGTTATATGCGAACTTCGAACCCTAACCTTTTATGATTGTTAAAGTACTCTAGGGTCTCCGGCTACTACAGTACTCCGAAGTCTCCGGTTGTTGCAGTACTCCAAAGTCTCAGACTTTGGAGGACACACCCTGGTCGTGGACTAGACCAGCCTTGACATACTCAGAAGACATGCTCTGGTTGTGGACATGACCAGACCTGAAGTACTCTTGGTCGTGGTTTCGACCAGACCTAAAGATAACTAAATTAACTTATTAGCTAAGACATGAAACTGTCATCGTTGACGTTGGCATCATCTCTGTACCCCTTGAACTCATCGACACCGGCATTGATGTCGGAGGCATAGCTCCTAAACGTGTTCTCGGGGGTGTTCCCATTGAGACTGTATGACGCAAACATGTCCTTGGCACTGTTGGCCTTCTCCCGGTAGTTGACGAAACTCGAATCGATCAAGTTGGAGTGGTTAACATAGGTCTTGAAGGACTCACTCGTGCCATTCGCAGTCTTGCCATACCCGATGAAGCTCTCGAGGCCGGAGTTCATGTCCTGTGTGTACGCTGTGAACTCGCATGCCTGGTCATTCCTGGTGGTGTCATAGTTGGCGAAGGTCATAGCCACCGCTTTGGTCTCGCTGGTGGTTCCTATGTCATCAACGGTGTAGGAGTTGAAGCTGGCAGTCCCTGTTGGATTTGCCCCTAGGATCAAACACACGTGAGCACACAGACACAACTTACACACACAAGTGAGAACAAACACAGAAACACGAGAGAAATTTTTCCAACATGAACTCAACTTGTGTTGCTTTTCTCTTATCTCTTTTATACAACCGCTCTCTACTTTTACTCAACAGATTACATGGTTTAAATAGATACAACTGGGCCGCACATGTAGGCCACTCACCCATTATAGCCACAAGACTCAGACTCTAACAACTGACTACCTGTGATCTGGTTTTACCGGCCTCACCTTCCATGACTTGCACACATTGTGCTAACTGAAGACTACTAGCTCCTACAACTTTAAGACTGCTACGGTAAATTATGACTGCTACAATGCTTTAAGACTGCTACAATACTTTAACCATGACACTTTGACTTGTTGCTTCAACCACGACACCTCGACCACAACACTTCAACTACGGCACTTCGACCGCTTATTCATGGCGGAATACATTTTTGACTTCCCTACTAACAAGCCTTAAGATTAACTCTAACATTTTCCCCCTTAATCTTGATGCATTGACTCACAAGTTGAAGTCTGATCTCCTGATGTGTCTCCAAGGAGTTTTGTCTTCTTCTTGTTGACCATGCCACTGGTGATGCAACTTGCCGACTTCTTTCACATTTTCCTCAGCTCCAATTGTCTTTCACCAGTGATACATCTTGACAGCAACAGAGTCTCTCATTAGAGCTTACACATATGAGAACTTGGACACAACTACAAGAACTCACACACACATGCATCATGCACTGACTTACCTACATGTATGACTATGACATAAATATGCGTATGTATATAACACACCTCATACGTGCTCAAACAAATAAATGAAACATACAACACTCCTATTGTGCCAAACGACTCAAAATGCAATTGTGCACTCATACTCGTACACGAACTCAACTACATGCAGGAAGAAAAAGGAAAAATGATGAAGACTCCTTGTTGCCTTTAAAACAATGATGGCTCTTCATCCGCATCCACTGTAGTAAGAGGAGCCACTGCCTTTTTCGACTCGCGACACTCCTTGGCAAAATGCCTGTACTCTTGGCAGTTGTAGCAGCGCACCTTCGCCTTATCAAAGGTGCTCTTCTTCTTGCCAAAGTCATTGCATTTTTTAGATGAGGCCTCCCACTCAACCCTTGTCAGAAGCAGGTGCTGATTCTCAGTGCCCACACTATAAGATACCCATCATTTTTCGTGCACTTTCAACCAGCTGATCAACTCTTCTATCGTCATTGCCTTGAGGTCACCAAATTGCTCGATTGAGGAGACTACCGGTAGAAACTTGGTGGGGACTACATGAAGAAATTTTCTTACCATGTAGCTCTCCTCCATCTTGTCATCGAGCCCTTGAATTTTGTTGATGATTATTGTCAACCGGATGGCTAAGTTGTCGATCAACTTTCATTCTGTCATGCGCAGTGCCTCGAACTCTGACTTGAGGGTCCGCACCGTGGCTTCCCTCATGCGCTCATCTCTCATGTGCATGGTCTTCAACGCCTTCCACCCGGCTTTAGCCGCCTCTTTTACAGCCAGCAGGAAGAGTGTGTCTTCTAGGACACCTTGGTAGATGGCCGTCAATGCCATTTGGTCCTTGCGTGTGTCAGTGTTGCCGAGCTTGATGGCGTCCTTACGCCTTGGGCCTTCATGTACACCTTCATCTTCATCGCCCACATTGCGCATTTACTCCTCGTGAGCACGGGTAGTGAAGTGACACCGCAGAGCTCTCCTTTGTCGGTGCGCTTGCCGATGCTGATGCCGCTATATTGATGATCTCCATACTTCTCGGTGTAATTTTTGACATACACTAAGCTGTGATACCAAATGTTAGATTTGCCCATAGGCACACGCGAGTACTTGGACGCAACTTACGCAAGCGAGAACAAACACAGAGGCACAGAGAAATTTTGCTAACGCGAACTCAACTTGTATCGCTTTTCTCTTATCTCTTTTATATAACTGTTCTCTACTTTTACTCAACAAATTACATGGCTTAAATAGATGCAACTGGGCAGCACATGCGGGCCACTCATTCACTACAACCACACAACTTGGACTCTAACAACTGACTACCTGTGATCCGATTTTACCGGCCTCACCTTCCACGACCTGCGCACACTACGCCAACTGAAGACTACTCGCTCCTACGACTTCGACTCCTTTTATGACTTCCGACCGCATCATGCTACAGTGCTTTAAGACTGTCACAATACTTTAAAACTGCTACAGTAGCTTACGCGTATGTTGCTGCTTTGACCATGGCACTTCGACTCGACGTTTCAACCACGGCACTTTGACCATAGCGCCACGACCACAGTACTTTGACCATGACACTTTGACTGCTTATTCGTGATGAACTACATTTTTGACTTCCCTACTAACAAGCATCAAGATTAACTCTAATAGTCCCGACATTGCCCTCTGCCTCATAGGTCATGAAGGAGTCATTCCACGCCAAAGCATTTGCCGTACTGCCGGAATGAGTTGACAAGGCTGCTCTGACCCCTCGAGTAGACCGTGAACTCATCGGCACCGTCGTCGTCGTTGCCGTAGCTGACTAGCTATTGCAGTTGTTGTCTCTTGTAGTTCTTGAACGGCACGCTGGAGGCAGGATCGCAAGCAGAGGTGGACCCCGCCAAGAAGACGTCGACCAGGTGGCCGCCGCGTTCGAGGGACTAAGGAGTAACGTCGCAGCGCAGAACACGTAGAGCTAGGAGCCGAGCTGGCTGGCGACGGCCAGGGAGGTGAAGGCAGCGACGTCTGGCGCAGCGAGCGGGGACAGCTTGGCGAAGACGAAGGCCGGGGTGTGGGCGGTTGCAACGCACCTTGCGGTTCCAGTACCAGATGAACGCTGCCTTGCCCGTGAACGAGTTCACCGAAAGTGACAACGGTGGCGTCAGTTGTGGCGAGCCTCGTGACAACAGTGAACGCGACGGTGGAGAAAGGGACGGGGAGATGGCAATGGCGGATGGTGAAGGCGATGGAGTTGAACGTGGCAGGTAGGAGAGGAGGAATAGGAGGGTGATGATCAGGAAGAGGTGAGCGTGGCGAGGGGACGCCATTGTTGGGTGGCAAGCTAGGGTGTAGAGGGATATTGTTGGGAGGCGAGTTGGGAGGGAGGCCGAGGGGGCGTGACGTATGAACTATGAGAATTTGGGATGCATTAGTGCATGGGGAGTTATTGGAGCTCACACCTACACATATAATGCATTGGAGAGGCAGAAGAGAAGCTACTTTGGTCAAGGTGAACTGAATTCCCATCCGTCTCGGTTACTTTGTTCAAGGTGAACTGAATTCCTATCTAGGATGCAATCAGAATAGATACAGACAGATATCACTCATCATATATCAAATTTTATCTTTTTTTTAGTCGGACTTGCACAAGGATAAAACGTCCTAAGGAACTACCCCTCATCCAAACAAGCTGGTGACCTGCTCAGTGTCGGACCCGGATTTAGCCAATCTAGAATTATTTGTGAAACCAGTGCACTATTCTCTGGATCAGTAGATAGTACCCACAGACACATTGTTGAATTATTTTATACACAACGGGCCCGAGGGAAGGCTAGGTTGGGCTGGGGCGGTCCAAAAATTTTGAAAATGGGCTGAACTTTTGAAAAGGCTTTGAATTCAAAAAGATTAAGTCTTAAAAAAATTTCACAAAATTTTGAAAACCCAAAATGGGGTGTTACACCCAGTAACTAGCTTATCAGAGACTCAGGGTATTCTTTAAGTATGTTTGTTAAAGACAAGGTTGGTGTACACAGAATCGTAAACGCACATATTAAGTAGACCGCTTGATATCCAACCAGAGTGAAATTAACGATTGAGTATTTATATATAAAAAAAGTAGCACTACAATTTACGCAAGTACCCTTTGGATCAGTCAGTTGTAAGCTCCAACTCCACCATCCTTGTGTTTACATGGCACTGCATTGAGGACCTTGGCTTATTTCCGGGTAGGCGTACATGCAACTCACAGTGCATGCATTCTTTCTCAAGTAAAATAACATTATTTTTCATTAGAAGTCAGAATTGTGTAGCAGTAGCACTGTCGTTGAATTAATTAGAAAAGTCAATTATTTGTTCTATAACTAGACAGAAAGATGAATCTAGTTGCGATCTCTGCGATCAAATTGGCTTATGAACAGTGCTCATAGCTTATTTGGCACTATTCATAAGTTTCGTCTTTTTCTGAAATTTTGGTTTTTTGTTGAGCTTTTTTGCCGGTTCTTTTTTTTCCCGTATTCGTTTGTATTATACGTAATGGGCTAACATATTTTTTTTATTTTTAAATTTTTTTAAATTTAATTATGCAAAATAAACCTCTGTCAGCTACAGTACTTTTTTCAGCTAACTACAGTGTTTTCAGCCATAAGCCACAGGCTTTTAAGCCAAAACGATAATTTCTATACAGCCGGCCGCTTCCCATGTTACGTATCAGGGTGACGTGACTGCTGTCAGATGTTTGCGCATGCAGGATTGATGGTGTATGAGAATCTTGTTAATAGAAACCAGCGCCAATGAAATCAGGATGGTACCGATCATGATTCATTCATAGATATCGCAGTATAAGTATAATATTCTATCTGACACAAGCTATCTATCGATGTAATTAGACATACAATTTTACATTATATATACACAAGCTATCTGCAATACATAAGGTCTTGCTCCTTCCACTGAGGCTGTTATCAATTTGAATGCAGGTTGCATGGGATTGAGGCATGTCCAATGATTTCAAAAGACCACAACCGTTGAGGGCCAATGTGTGGAGCCTCTGGATGGACTCTGGCAACTGCTTAAGCTCACAGCAACTTTCTAGGTTTAAAGACATAAGAAAAGTGCGGTCACCAAGTGACCTTGGCAATTGCTTGAGCCTAGAGCAACCTGCCAAGCTCAGATCTTCTAAACATTCCAAGTTACCAAATGAATGAGGCAATTCTTCAAGCTTGGTGCAACCTGATAGATCCAAGAATCGAAGTTTATGAAGTCCACAGAGATAAAGGTAACTCACAAATTCCAGTACAGCATGACAAGTTGAGGTGCTCTAGCCTCTTGAGATCACCAAGTGTTGGAGGCAAGTTTTGAAGTTTGTCACAACCATGTAGATTGAAATATTTTAGCTTCTGAAAAGTTCCAATGAAAACGGGTAGCACTTCGATGTAAGTTTCTGCAAGATTCAAAGACTCAAGATTTTGTAAGCAAATCATTTCATTAGGTAATGCCCTAATTCTTGAGTCCGAAACATTGAGGTATCTCAAATGTTTCAACTGACCAATAGAAGCTGGTAATTCTACAAAGCGGCATCCACTAAGATCAATAATACGTGAGTATCTCAGTACTGAAAATGTGTCCGCAATGACATTTATTGTCTCAAATTTTTTCAAATGCACTGCCTTTGCCTTGGCTAACAAATCTTTCTGCATTGCGTATTGTCCACTGTAATTAGTCAATACCGCATAGCGAAAAGGGAGCTTTTCTATACAGCCAGTGGCGGATCCAGGAAAAAATTTTGGAGGGGCTGAACTACCTTCAGCTCGACTTCAGCCTCTGCTACATTATACATCCATGGCTAAAATTTTAGGGGGGGCTCCAGGGGGGCTCCAAGGGTCCGGTAGCGGTAGGGGGCTCGAGCCCCCGCCCCACCGCTAGATCCGCCCATGTATACAGCCATTTAACACCATTTTGTAATCCATACTTAAGAGATCATCTCTGGAAATAAACCTCACAAATTCATGGACCATATCATCCATGCGAAGTATAACAGGAGCATTGGTGTGTTTCATTTCAGTGGCCTGAAAAACAAATGCATTAGTTGATTGGATGTAACCGTCTTCTTGAATTCAGACTAGTTGCTCAAACTAGCTAGCCGTTTAGTACAAAACAATTGTAACCCAAAAACCTGAAACCTGAAAAAAAATTTGAAACCTGAAAAATGGTATACAACAGGGGCCAATGGCACCATTATGATATTTTATAACAACTAACCCATTCGTTTTCTTGTATGACAATCTCAACAGGGTCCAACAAGTATGGCACCACTATGATATTAGCAGTACAGCACCAATTTCGTTCAAGGAGCTGCAATAAGCATACTGAGCTGCAGTATTTGGCTTGTCCATCAGAAATGACAGATCATTATGTCCATTGCATTGATTTTCCAAAGGAACAAATGTTTTTTTCTCAATAAGCAAGCATGAAACTATGCTCTTACTATGCTCATATTCACACATGGCTCACATATTGCTTCCAGTTCTTTAGTACAGATTGAGTGCCTGATTGCTACAATTTATTACATGTTTACTGCATCTGTCTAACAAGTTCCATAGAAATATGCATTGCTTGAATACAAAAAAAGGTGTTATTTAGCTATTCTTTTACTAGACATGTCATACAAATAAATTATTCTACTGTAAGCACAATTTGTGATTGCTGATTACTGCAACAGACCAACAGTAGTCATGATTACTAGAAGTATAACTAGAAGAAAAAGGTATGTATAGGATAACATATTTTACAACTATTATTAGTCTGAGCAAAGATAAACTTTACAGAAAATGGAAAAGAATTCAAGCTGTAAATTTTTAACTTACCAAGGATATGTCCGGAATTTGAAGGAAGGATACCGATAAAAGATGTTGGATGTATCTCTCCCCAAGTATATAAGCAGGTATGATCCCATGTTTTGATTCAAGCAAATCCAGTGCAGTCCACTGTTGAATGAGTTCATCCTTACATATATTACATCCTTTGGGAAAGACCGCCAAATATAGAAAGCATGACTTTAGCGCCAAAGGCATGCTGTAATATATTTCCTTGAATGATACGAACAGTTTAGCATCATGAGTAAGTATTTCTTCTCCATCTAAGAGCTCCCTAGATTGCTCTGGATTTGGACCAGTGTGCTCTTGTAAACTGAATATGACAGAATCCCTTGCAACGCCATCCAACTTTCTACTGATTGTCTTCATTCGAAGGGCCACATTTATATGAAAGAGTAATAGACTTGATGGCCAAAATAATGTTAACTGCAAAATTTGAATCCAAAATTTAAATAAATGACATTCCAAATTAGTTTACATAATTTAATTCAGCTGCATCTAGTGCAGACCACCCACTAGATACTATCATGCTAACCCTTTAAATCAGGGATCAAATCAAACATTTATTCTCCAAAACTCGATCCGTGCATGCGGTACTTTGTATCGGAAGCAAATCATGGAGATATCGTAGTGCGATCACAGGGGGAGGAGCGGGGAGCTTCGTGGTTCCAATTTACCCTCCTGCCATGGCCGCTCGCTTGGTGCTTGGTGTTGCAGCGGTCCTCGAGTTCGTCGAGTAGATCCTCCAGCTCATAGATTACCTCCTTTATCTTCCTCTACGCCGCGCCCATCTCGACGGACTGCTGCTCCGACTCCGCCATTGACAGCATGAACTGCAACTTGAACGGCGGCGGCTTCATACGCATCATGCCCTCGCAGAGCATCGAGGGGAGCCCCCACCGGTGGGCACGGGATTCCAGCCGCCGCTGGGGCCCATCCGAGACGGTGACAGCGACGGCGGTCCCCATGGCGACGCGATTTTCGGGGAGGCGGCGGAGAGACGGCGCTTTGCTTATAGCCCTGTGCGAGGGTTCACGGTGGAGTCCAATTCGGATTCTATTTAGGGTTGGGTTCCTGTTGGAAGTAGTAATTCAAAACGGAATAAGCTGCATCGATTAGTGCTGTGTCTTACGTTAAGGATCACGCTTAAGTTATTAGTGTTCTGTGTCGTAGAAAACTTTACAAGCGTAGCTTGTAAGTGTATGTGCCTAAAGGCAAACGATTGCACGGGGAGCTCATGCTTCGGTCCAGGAGAGAATTGTTTGTTTTCTTTCAAACTGTCTTATTGTTTGTTGATTTTACACCATTGCACGGTTACACAAAGATCGTACCGTTCAATATTGACTCGGCTACTGAGCACTTTGATTTGCTTGAATTACGAATTCAAGGCCCTCCGATTCAATGTTGATCTATGTACTGAACACTATGGCTAGAAGACTGAGATGCATTGGTTTGACTAAGAGCTAGTTTGGTGCTTATTAACCAAGTTGATTGTTGTGGACGCATTTATGGGAAAGGCCTATGAGTGACGCCGACCACCGCGATTGTTGGCAGCTGTAACAGCACAGCGGCAGCAGCACTAGCTGGACGCGCTACAGGAGATACGGCGACAACAGAAGCGGCTGCGACAACAGAGGAAGCTACGGTAGCAGAGGAAGTTGGGTCCAGCATGGCAGAAGAAACAGCAGGAGATCCTAATCAAGAGATGAGATCTATATGAGGAAAGAAATAAGTATTTGGGAAGGCTAATATCTTGTTAATAGTTTCCTTAGTATTAGTATGATATAGTCATATAGCTATATTAAGCTATCTATATTTAGAACTCTATTGTTAGGAAGGTAACTGATTATATAACAGGTGTTGGTTGTTACTCAAGGGGCAATAAAGATCACATTCAGTTATTTCGGCTAGATCAAAGCCTCTGCCGCAAGGGCAGAGGGCGATCACACCTCTTGTATCTTCTTCCATCTTTCAGCCATAACAACTTTGGTATTAGAGCCTCCCCCCCTCCAGCCTCATGGATCCTGACGAGAAGTAGATGCTGCATGAGATTTTCTAGATGATGGACAAGGTGAACACAACAATCAAGAGGGTCACTAATTTGGAGAAGGCAATTGACAAGTTGCAGCCTTGTCATGATGCTTGGGCAGTAGCAACGAAAAGGCTTTATCTTCGATTCTGAAGCAAGATGGCGAAGACAGCACAGCCGGCCGTGGAGTCCCTTGAATCCATAAGTTAGCTTTTCCCATTTTTGATGGTAAGTAGGACCCTCTTCCGTGGTTGAACCATTGCGAACAATTCTTCGCTGGGCAGCGAACCTTGGAGGAAGAGAAAGCCTGGTTAGCGTCCTACCACATGACCGAGGTGGCTCAACAATGGTACTATCGCTTAGAACGCATCCATGGCATTCCAACCTGGCCTCGATTTGTCGAGCATGTTAATCTTCATTTTGGGCCTCCCATACGTAGTAATCCTCTCGGCGGACTCGTTTAGCTCCGGCGCACGGGAATGGTGGACGAATATCAAGAATGGTATCTGTTGTGATGAGCTAATGGAAAAACAACTGATAGACCATGTGGTCGTGACCCCATGTGTGTGATGAGTAATTGACTCCGGTTTAGGATAGTCGAGTTTGGTTTGTGTGGTCGGACCATGTCGTTGCGTGGTGCAATCGGTTCGGTCGGACTTGGTCAAACCTAGTCAATCGCGTTTAGGATGGGTATTCCTTTGATTCAGCAGGCTTGGTTTGGGCTTTATCATGCTAATTTTGATTACATGTATCGAGCGGTGCTATTTGATGTGTTTCTTGTTTGTGTTGGCTGCAGGACATCGAGGCAGAGTCGTGGCGAGACACGGTGGACCGGACTAGGCGCAGGTGGCGCTGAGGTCAGAACGGTCGGAAGGTGTCGAAGACGGCGAGGGCTCGAGGTGGCTGCGAGGCTTGCAAGGCAAGAAAGGAGGAAGCTTCCTGGAAGGTGCGCGAGGGGCGTTTCGGTAAAAACGCAAAGCTGCACTAAAGGAAGCGGGTTTGGATAAAGCATTGAGTAGGTGGTGACCTAATGGGTAAAGCATGTGCAAACCCATTAGTGGGAGGCTATAAAAGGATAGGGAGAGGTTGTGCTGAAATGGGAGAGTGAGTATGAGCGTTTATGTTTAGTTCTCTCCATGTATGCATGAAATGAGAGTGGGATTTTTAGAGATGGCTTGAGAGAGTTAGTCTCCTGTGCGTGTGTACTATGAGTTCTTGATTTTCAAGCATGTATGGGGACGTAGTTCGTGTGAGATAGGAGAGATGGGTGTAAACAATTTCATTATATAAGCATTCATGTCTTTTCATCTTTTGTGAAATCTTGTGTTCCTTGTTTCTTGCCGTGATGCTCTCTTTTCTCTAGTCTGTCTCTTGCTTCTTGAGTTGATATTTTTTTTGTGACTGCAGATTCACATTGCTTAGACCTTGGTATTGCCTAAAGGCCAAGTGGCCAGATCTTACCTGAATAGCAATTGTGTTATTTGCAGTTCATTTGCTGCGATTTCTTGATTGCAAACTCTCTCTAAAAATCAGACCAATCAAGCTTCTAGTGCTTCTCTTGGGACTGCAGTTTTCCTTGCGTTAGCTATTCTTTTTGCTGCACTTCTTCTCAATTTTAGGACAGCAACTCTCTACCTACGGTCTGCTGTTTTTGGGGTGCAGAAAACAGCATTTGGCTGCAGGTCTAGTACTCCCTTTTGCCTTTAGTTGTTGGCAACAAAGATTTCTTTTGGGCAGCCTTGTTTTTCAGGTTTGTCCCTTTCTTTTGCAGCAGTTTTTGTCTCCTTTGCAGCTGTTTGGACTGCAGAAAAGTACTCCTTTTTGCTGCTATTTTGGCCTGGTATTTGCTACAGAAACCAAGTTTTCGGCTGGCAGGAAGTCCTAGCCGTGGCAGCATTTCCTCTTTGCCATGACAAGGATTTCGACAGCTATCCTTTGCCGTGACAACGTTCTCTGCAATTTCTTTGCCGTGTCAATTTCAGTTCTTTGTCGATGGTTCTTGTCCAAGTCTTTTGTCATTTGAGCTGAAGTTTTCGGGAGAATACTTGGGGCGATTTATTTTGTAAGCGACATTCACCCCCCCTCTATCGCCGTTTTCGATCCAACAACAACAAGTTCAAATCTTCACTAATGGCCTTCACAACCCCCTCCAAACAGATGTTGAGCTACAGATTCCATCCACTCTAGAGACAGCGATGAGCCTTGCACAGGCATATGAAAGGACGCTGGAGATGATCGAGGCGGAAGACTTCAAACCAGCAGCTAGACCAGTGTAGAGCAGGCCAACTTCCCCAACCGAAGTACACCCATCAGCCCGGTTGGACTAGTCAAGGGCATGCAGTCAGGAGCACCCTGCAAACCGCTAGCAATAGCAGCAGACTTAGCCACCAGGAACACCAAATTCATGTTTCCGACGTCTGACCAAAGAAGAGATGGCAAAATGACATATGAAAGGGTTGTGTTTTAATTGTCTGGAGAAATTTCCAAGGACAATGCTAGCAAGTGCTCCATGAAGGGTAATTATTTACTATAATTAGAGGATGAGGGGGAGATCGTAGGGCTATCAGAGAGCGACATTGAGATTTTTTTCTTGCACTCACAAGCATCAATGCGGGCAAGACAATGCAACTCATAGTAGCAGTCCACGATGTAGAATTTAGAGCCTTAGTGGACTCGGGCTCCACCTACAACTTTGTGGCTGAAGAAACTATGCATCAGCTTGGTTTGAAGGAAGTTTCTAACTATTATATCAAAGTCTCTGTGGACAATGGTGAGAAAATAGTAAGCTCTTGTCTCCTTACTGGCATTTAGATTCATATTGGAGGGGAGGAATTCCTGTTGGATTTCTATGTCATACCACTCGCCGAGTTTGATATGGTATTAAGTGTTCAGTGGTTGCGCACTTTGGGCCCCATCATTTGGGATTTTGAGAGCCTTACTATGTCCTTTTGGCACCTTGATCACACGGTGACATGGAGAGGTAGGACGTCAGGCAATGGCAGCTCCCAAGCTCTAATGACTAGTCCTCATGACCTTATGACAGCAATGCTCGATGAGTTCTCTGATGTCTCTGAGGAGCCACATGGGCTACCACCACAATGCCGTTGTGATCATCATATTCATCTTCGTCTGGGTATAGAGCCGGCGGCGATGCGGCTATATTGTTATTCACAATTATTGAAGGATGAAATTGAGTGCCAATGTGATGATATGTTAGCACAAGGCATTATCAGGGACAACACGTTAACATTTTCATCGCAGTTCTCTTTGTCCACAAAAAGGATAATTCTTGGTGTTTCTGTGTGGACTACCAGGCGCTAAATGAGAAGATAGTTAAGGATAAATTTCCTATTTCAGTGGTTGATAAGCTTCTTGATGAACTCAAGGGAGCCCGGTTCTTCACACAGCTTGACTTGCATAGTGGTTATGAACTATTGAGAAGACAGCATTTCGTACTTATTAGAGCCCTTATGAGTTCGTCGTGATTCCGTTTGGCTTGATGAATGTGCCTGCTACCTTCCATGCCCTCATGAATGAGGTTCTTAAGGCCTATATTCACCGCTTTATGTTAGTCTTCTTCGATGATATTTTGGTCTATAGTTCAACATGGGCAGAGCACCTTTAGCACATATGAGCTATTCTTCAATTGTTACGCCTGCACAAACTTGCTCTAAATGGGCCAAGTGCCACTTTGGAGAAGAATCTGTGGCTTACCTTGGCCATATCATATCAAAACGTGGGGTGGCTATGGATCCTAGCAAGGTGGAGGTGGTGGACAGTTGGCCAACACCTACATCCATACGGGCATTGTGCAGATTTCTTGGTCTTACAGGGTACTATTGCAAATTCATCAAGGGATATGGGAGATAGCTAGTCGGCTCATCAAATTACTCAAGAAAGAGGCCTTTGCATGGACCGTGGAGGTTGATATGGCATTTCAAACATTGAAAGTAGCGCTCATGGTAGGACCGGTGCTACAACTTTCGAGTTTCAGCGATCCCTTCTTAGTGGACTATGATGCATCGTGTACAGGATTCAGCGTCGTGTTACATCAAGGTTCCGAACCCATAGCATTTATTAGTCGGGTTGTAGCACCTCAGCATTTGAAGTTAGCAGCCTATGAAAGGGTGCTAATTGGCCTTGTCAAAGTAGTAAGGCATTGTTGACCATACCTTTGGGAGTGTCCATTCACAGTCCGTACAGATCACTATAGCCTCAAATACATCTCGACCAACGTCTCTCCACTATTCCTAAGCATACATGGGTGAGTAAATTATTCAAGTATGATTTTAAGGTTGAATTCCGTCCAGGTTGCAAAATGTGGCGGCTGATGCTCTTTCTCGGTTAGAGGACTCTACAACGATGTTTTTGGCTCATTGTTCTCTGACTTTTGCCATCTTTGATGATCTTCGCACGGAGATGTCTACTTCAGCTGACCTACAGGCACTTCGTGATAGTATATTTTCTAGCACTGCTAATTCTGCATGGTCTTTGGTGGATGGACTATTGTTATATGATGGCCGGGTTTATATGCCAACTGAGTCGGCCTTATGGAGCAGGTGTTGGCCGAAGCTCATGGCTGTGGACATGAGGGTATTTAGAAAACACTTTACAGGCTGTGTGCCACATTTTATCACCCGCAAGCCAACAAGATTGTCTGGGATTTTGTTCATGGTTATGTTGTCTATCAATGCAACAAAACTGAACATCTTCACCACCACCAGTCTCTTGCAGCCCTTGGAAGTTCCTAATGTTGTGTGGCAAGACATCTCCATGGACTTTGTGGAAGGATTTTCGACGGTGGGTGGCAAATCAGTAGTTCTGACAGTGGTTGACTATTTCTCTAAATATGCCCACTTTATTGTATTAGGCCATCCTTACATAACTAGTTCGATCGCTCGTGCATTTTCAACGATATTGTTCATCTCCATGGGATTCCTTCATCAATTGTCGATGATCCTGATTCGATTTTTACTAGCCATTTTTGGGCTGAGCTCTTTTGTCTTGCTGGTGTCAAATTGCATCTTAGTTCAGCTTTTCATCCCCAAAGTGATGGCCAATCTGAAGTAGTCAATCGCATCATTGTAATGTATCTTTGTTGCCTCGCGGGGGATAGACCCAAGCAATAGCTTTAATGTCTTCCATGGGCTAAGTACTGTTGTAACTCCTCCTTTCAAACATCATTGAAGATGACTCCCTTCCAAGTGGTGTATGGCAAGGAGCCCCCTACATTGCTTTCCTATGAGTTGTGGGCAACATGCGTAGTAGTATTGGATCATTAGCTCAAGGACCAGGATGAATTTTCTTGAAGAGATTCATAAGCATTTATTACAAGCTCAAAATTGCATGAAGCAACAGTATGATAAGCACCGTCGAGAAGTCACTTATGAGGTTGGTGACTGGGTTTGGATTCGTCTTCACCATCGTGCTGCTACTTCCATTAAACCAGGTTCTGCTTCTAAATTGTCTCCACGCTTCTATGCCCCTTTCACGTGGTGGAGCACATTGGATATGTTGCCTATCGCCTTCAACTTCTAGCTCATGCTCGTATTCATGATGTTTTTTTGCTCTCCTTAAGAAGTATGACGGTCCCCCTCTGACTGAGCTCATTGTATTACCAGAGTTTGTGCATGGTCGTGTGGTTCCATGGTCAGAATGAATTATCCGTGCACATCCTAGTTCAATAGAAGGGGTGTTCGGCAGCAGATGTGACCTAGGTTTGATTGGATGAGTTCAAGGAATGTTACACGATATTCCAACTCAAGGATGAGCTGTTTCGTAAGGAGGGTGGAAATGTTGTGGACGCATTGTGGGAAAGGTCTATGAGCGACGCCGCCCACGGCAATTATTGGCAGCTGAAAATAGCACAGTGGTAGCAACACTAGCTTGATGAGCTACAGGAGATAAGATGGCAATAGAAGAAGCTACGACAATAGAGGAAGCTGCGGTAGGAGAGGAAGTTGGGTCCAACACAGCAGAAGAAGCAGCAGGAGATCTGAATCAAGAGATGAGATCTATATGAGGAAAGAGATAAGTATTTAGGAAGGCTACTATCTTGTTAGTAGTTTCCTTAGTATTAGTATGATAGAGTTATATCAAGCCATCTATATTTAGAACTCCATTGTTAGGAAGGTACCTAATTATATAACAGGTGCTGGCTGTTACTAGAGGGGGCAATAAAATCACATTTAGTTATTTTGGTTAGATCAGAGCCTTTGCCGCAATGGCACAGGGTGATCATGCCTCTTCTGTCTTCTTCCACCTTTCAACCATAACATAGATAAAATAAGTGTATGCTATCATTTTGTTTTGACTTTGAACCAGGGTGACAATTCCTTTTTCTGGATCCATATGTTTCGCTTTTCTTTGTGAGGTGTGCTAACATTATGTGTGATGAACCTATTCCTATATGATCTAAAGCCGAGCTTTCTAGTTCCTTACACCTCTTGTAATGCTTCATGTTTGTACATAGGGGTGCAATCGGAGTGGATACAGTTGGATATCATCAATCTTGTATCCTATTCTGTAATTTTTTTCTCAGAGTCAGAGTCGAACACAGACAATGTCAGATACCTATTTCTCCATTCCGTATTCGTTCCATAAACCTTCGGATGGTCAATCGAACAGAAATTATCCACTTCTTTTGCACCCCTACATAGGACATTGGATAGTAGGGTACAATCAGAGCGAACACGAAGAGACAGTTCACCGTGATGTCAAAGGAAGAGCACTTAGTATTCCCCGCCTATTTAGATGTGGCAAAAATATTTGATCGTGCAAAAATAGCACACCTGCAAGTGCACAGGTTGCCGCTGAAATAGCGGTGAGTGTCTTGTTCTCCACAGGGACTAGATTGAGGCTAAAAGTGCTCAACTCAAGCTAGGTTAATCTAAACGGGGGGTAAAACAAAAACTTAACCTAAAAGGACTACCAAATCGGCCAAACAAACTAAAATGGTCAAACGAACCCTAATTTGCATAGATGATCTGACAAATGAACTACATGATCTAACGATTGAAAATGATGGGACAAACGACCATGCGAAATGAAGTCGCACGATCGAAAGAACTACACGACAACTGACTACACGAACAACGCACGCTAAACTAACAACCGATGACCTAACTAACTACCGACCGCAAGAAGGAAGAGAGCTGAGAAGCACTGAGAGAGTATAGAAGCACAGAGGGAGCTGAGAGAGGGAGGGAGGAAGGGAGAAAATGGTCGACAGTTAACCAGATGCTGGTGACACACAATACCACGAATGACTACGATGATGACTACACGACCTAACTATCAACCAACCATCGAGATATAAGAAAAGAGGGAGTCAAGAAGAAAGGAGGGGGTCGAGACAGCAAGGGGAAGGGAACGATCACCAACTAGCTAATTCACGCAACAAAAATTATCACAAACAACAAACACATGAACATTTGATAGATAGATACTAAGAGATATTGATCGCAGTTACCACTCACAAATTGACATAGACAACAAAAACTAACACTGACAAAGACACAAACAGGACACTAATCATAGCCTCAATTAATAGACAACTATTACTAACAAAAGATCGACAACACTAACTCACACAACACTAACTATACTAGTGTGAATCACAAATGCTACTACTAAATCTACCACATAACATAATTGAGCAAAAGAGGACATGATAATAGGAATGGGACATCATACATGCTCAAACAGTCACAGAGCACATCCATAAATAACAATTATACAACTGAGCAATAGTAGATAAAATAACAGTAAACAATCCACAATTTATCTGAGTAGATATTAAGAAAACCAAAGAGAGGAAGGGATGGGAATTGGAGATGGACCGAAGAGGTAGAAGTTGTCGGATGCAGATTAGGTCAGTGGAGATGAAGAAGAGCAAAGGTGATAGTAGGGGCGGCCAATGGTAGTGCTTGACGGTGGCCAGAGGAAGCATGCGGTGGCGTGCTGGCATTGAAGGGGAAGAGGTGGCAGCCAGTGGTGCTTTGGTGGAGGATTGGAGAGAGAGGTGAAGCACAAGGGGGCCAAAGAGAGATAGAGAGAGCTTGAGGTAGAGTGAGAGTAGAGAAGGGAGTGGAGAGAGGCAGTGGCCGGAGGATTTGAGCGGCGTGGTGGAGAAGAAATGCGGTGTTGTAGAAGAAGTTGGGGCGGCTGTCGGCAGTAGAGAGGCAACGCCCGGTGGTGTAGGATATTGCAGCCGGCAAGGTCAGGCGGTGGTTCTAGAGGGTGGTGTGATGGAGAGAAGAGAAGTGGGAGGAAAAAAAGCGGGCAAGGAGGCGCAGTAGAGGAGAGCTACTGGTGGACTTGGGCGGATCGGAGACAAGACGGTGTTTGGTCGATGCGGTTGGGAAAATCGTGGCGTGATGGAGGAGCAGAGATGGGAGGCTGCCGAGGACGCCCATGGGGGTAGATGAGCTACGGGTGATCGGAGGGAGTGTGGTGAAGAAGTGGTGGCGCGCCAATGAGCCGGCCCAGCCTCACCGGCGGCCGAAGATGGAGAAGGATGGGGAGAGAAGAAAGGAGCAAAGGGGGGCTAGAGGAGAAGAACAAGCCGGTCTCAATTGGGATATGGGGAAGCTAGGGATTTTGAGGGAGATGGGGATTCGGCATTTTGTGATTTAACCCTCTTAATATTCTATGAAATTCCAAAATAGCCCTTCCCTCTTTGTATTTCTTCTATTTGAACCCTCCAGAGTCTAATTTATTCGCAGTTTGATCCTACGCGTCTGCGGTGACATGTAAATCTGTACAGAGCAGTCCCAGAATGCCAAATTTGAAGATTATGTGCCTCGATTGCGCCTACCCATGGAAAATTACAAAAAATGTAAAATAGTCCAATTCGAGCAATTAATTATAAAAAAGCATGTAGATAATGATAAATGGTCCTAAAATGAAAAAAATAATATGGGTAAATGACAGAAAAAATATGTAAATATGACGCATGTCACAATCCACCTATATGTTTTCTTGTTCCTAAGTGAAATCATAACAGACTTTCTCATATCACTTGATATACGGATATATACGGATGGATATCACCATTTCCATATCCTATTCCATTTTTTTCATCGGAGTCGGAGTTAGACACGGATAGTGCCGGATACCTATTACCCCTTCTGTATTCGCTCTGTAAGTCTTCGATCGGTTGGTTGGATAAAAATTATCTGCTCCGTTTGCACCCCTACTTGTACACTTTTCTTCCGAGAATTGACCTATCTTTCTCATTGCTAGTTCCCACATGTACTTCATTTTTGTACGAGTAAACTGAGTTTAAAGGGTAGAGTTGGTTTATTGGTATTCTTAGTGAGCAACAAGTAACAGTTCTTGCATTAACATGTGATGAGGACGGGGTCCCGATCTTCCAACAGGTTCTGGGTAAGTTCGATTTGGTGGAGGCGCGACACAAATCGATCCGGCTTCCGAACGACACGTTCCGAACCCCGCAATCGCAGCACCATGTCTCCTCAGGTTATCAACCGTGCGCAGCCCGGTTGACCTCGCCAAGAAGGCTAATCCTCACCTGCGAATTGAAGAACACAAGCAAGAACAAGGAAGAACACAACTGAATTGCAGATGTATTGATTTAGCACTCGAAAGTTGGGGTCTCACAAACCGATGAACGGCGAATCTGTTCAAAGACAAATTAATCTAAGCAAAACCCAAACCCTAATGGTGGGGGTGGCGGCTGGATATATAGGAGTGAGGGGCGTGCAAAACCCCTGGACGCGCCCCTAATGGGCTCCAACACGATACAAAGCCGATCAGCCCAAAAGACGGTGGCGCAGCACCCTGACAGATTCTGAACGCCCACTTGTTTCAACGATTCCTGTTGACTCAGAAGGAATTTTGACATGGGACCAAAGCCATTGGAAAGGGCGTCTTCTCAGCTTTCCATACATATGTAGAACATCCAAAACGGAGTCCGGATGCGATCTGGGCGTCCATTTTAGTGCGGCCTAGTCCTGGATTCCGAATTGGATTCGAAGTCGGTTTGAGTTGGGCCTCCAACATGATTTGGCCGCCCTTGCTGGACTTGTGCGCCTCGTAGCCCTTCTCCAAGTACTTCCAAGTCCTCTTCATGGTTCCTAATCATAATTAAATCATTAGGTAGCAATCGATTCTCAAATGGACTAAAAGAAGTACTTAGGAGCGAGCTCACCTGTAAATTCAATTGTCGGGCGCGAGCTCTAGTGATTGGTCCTTGAATGTCAAGTGGAGGAGTGTTGTGTGTATCCGAATAAGTGATGTCCTCATCATCCTCCCCCTCTTGAAGCGGAGTTGTCCTCAACTCAGCCTCATCATCATCTCCCAAGTATGGCTTCAAATCTGAAATGTTAAAGGTGGGACTAACCCCAAACTCGGGAGGCAACTCAAGTTTATATGCATTATCATTTATCTTCTCAACTATCTTAAAAGGACCAGCAGCTCTAGGCATCAATTTTGATTTTCTTAACTCAGGAAATCTATCCTTTCTCAAGTGCAACCAAACAAAATCACCCGGTTCAAGTTTAACTTCCTTTCTACCTTTACTACCAGTAATCCTATATTTTTCATTCATCTTTTCAATGTTGGCCTTAGTAATCTCATGCATTTTGACAATAAAATCAGCACGCGCCTTAGCATCATTATGAACTCTCTCACTAGTAGGCAAAGGTAAAATATCAATAGGGGCACGGGGATTGAATCCATACACTACCTGAAAAGGACTTACCTTGGTGGTGGAGTGTTCCGCTCGATTATATGCAAACTCAACATGCGGCAAACACTCTTCCCACAGCTTCAAATTATTCTTCAAAACAGCTCTCAACATGGTAGACAATGTGCGGTTCACCACCTCGGTTTGGCCATCAGTTTGTGGGTGACATGTTGTAGAGAATAACAACTTTGTACCCAACTTGTTCCATAGAGTACGCCAAAAGTGACTCAAGAACTTGGCATCACGATCTGAAACAATAGTAGAAGGCATAACATGCAAACGAACTATCTCTTTGAAAAAGAGGTCAGCAATATGAACGGCATCATCGGTTTTATGACATGGTATAAAGTGAGCCATCTTAGAAAAGCGATCCACAACAACAAAAATGCTATCTCTCTCCCTCTTAGTCCTAGGCAATCCTAAAACAAAGTCCATAGAAATATCTGCCCACGGAATAGAAGGAACAGGAAGAGGCATATATAAACCATGTGGATTCAAGCGAGACTTAGCTTTTTGACATGTAGTGCAGCGAGCCACAAACCGCTCAACATCTCGCCTCATCTTTGGCCAAAAGAAGTGTGTGGTCAAAACGTCTTCTGTCTTCTTAGCACCAAAATGTCCCATCAAACCGCCTCCATGCGCCTCCTGCAACAACAAAAGACGAACGGATTCAACTGGAATGCATAGGCGGTTAGCTCTAAACAAATACCCATCATTGATCACGAATTTATTCCATGCTTGTCCCTCTTTACAATGCAACAACACATCCTTAAAATCAGCATCAAAAGCATATTGTCCTTTAATAGTTTCAAGACCAAAAATGCGACAATCAAGTTGAGACAACACAGTATAGCGTCGAGACAAAGCATCAGCAATCACATTATCCTTCCCTTTCTTGTGTTTAATGACATAAGGAAAAGATTTAATAAATTCAACCCACTTAGCATGTCTACGATTCAAATTGGTTTGACTACGAATATGCTTAAGTGATTCATGATCGGAATGAATGACAAATTCTTTAGGCCATAAATAGTGTTGCCACGTCTCTAAAGAACGAACAAGAGCATACAATTCTTTATCATACGTGGAATAATTAAGAGCAGGACCATTCAATTTTTCACTAAAGTAGGCAACAGGTTTGCCTTCTTGCATCAAAACACCACCAATACCAATTCCGCTAGCATCACATTCCAGCTCAAAAGTCTTACCAAAATCCGGAAGTTGGAGCAATGGTGCGTGTGTAAGCTTGTCCTTCAAAAGATTAAAGGACTCCTCTTGTGATGGTCCCCAATGGAACACGACACCCTTCTTTGTCAACTCAATCAACGGTGTCGCAATGGTGCTGAATTCTTTGACAAAGCGGCGATAAAATCCTGCAAGGCCAAGAAAACTCCGCACTTGGGAGACCGTCGTGGGTGTGGGCCAACTCCATATCGCCTCCACCTTGGCTCTATCAACCTCAATTCCCTGTGGAGTCACAACATAGCCAAGAAAAGGGACTCGATCCGTGCAAAAGGTGCACTTATCAAGGTTACCAAACAAACGTGCATCTCTCAAAGCATTAAAAACAGCACGTAAGTGATTCAAATGTGCATCCCTGGACTTGCTATAAATCAAGATATCATCAAAGTAAACGACCACAAATTTGCCAATGAAAGGACGTAAAACCTCGTTCATTAATATCATGAAAGTGCTAGGTGCATTAGTTAAACCAAAAGGCATGACTAACCACTCATACAAGCCGAACTTAGTTTTAAAAGCAGTTTTCCATTCATCGCCAAGTTTCATTCTTATTTGGTGGTATCCACTACGCAAGTCAATCTTTGTGAAAATTATAGCACCACACAACTCATCAAGCATGTCGTCTAGCCTAGGAATAGGATGACGATACCTTATAGTAATGTTGTTAATGGCTCTACAATCTACACACATACGCCAAGAACCATCTTTTTTGGGAACCAAAAGAACAGGAACAGCACAAGGACTAAGGCTCTCACGTACGTACCCACGGTCCAAAAGGTCTTGGACTTGTCGCTGAATCTCCTTAGTCTCTTCGGATTGGTCCCAGACGCTGCACGGTTTGGCAAACTCGCTCCAGGATCAAGTCAATCTGGTGCTCAATCCCTCGAATGGGTGGAAGTCCCTGGAGGTATCTCATCGGGAAAACATCTCTAAACTCCTGCAAAGGTTAGTGACAGGAGCAGGCAAAGTGCAAGGCATATTATTAAGAGAAAATAAAGCATCTTTGCACACAAAAGCATAGCATGTATCATTAACATCATCAATTTCAGCAAGGTCTGATTTTGTGGCAAGCATAACAGAATTTTTCAAATGGAGGACTTGCTGTTTTTCAGATTTATCATGTTCCTTTGGATCATTAGCAGCAGCAACTCTCTCTCATCGGCCTCTATAATCTCAGCTGGGGTCAAAGGCAGTAAAGTAACTTTCTTTCCCTTATGCATAAAAGTGTATTTGTTACTACTACCATGGTGTAAAGCATCATTATTAAATTCCCAAGGTCGACCCAATAAAAGAGAGCATGCTTGCATGGGAACCACATCACAATCAACATGATCAACATACCCATCAATGGAAAAATGGACTCGGCATGTTTGTGTTACCTTAGCTTTTCCAGAATCATTTAACCACTGAATATGGTATGGATGTGGATGCGGTCGCGTGGTCAAGCCAAGCTTCTTGACCAAATCAGAACTCACCAAGTTGTTGCAGCTTCCTCCATCAATGATGACACGTGCACGCCGGTTCTTGATTGCGAAGAAAATCTGAAACAAATTATGGCGTTGAAGCTTATCGGGTTGTTGTACCTGTGTGCTGAGGACTCGCTGCACAATGATGCTCCGTAGCGTCGCTGTGGACGCCCCACCAAGGACCAAGTCATCATCACCACCGCCATTGTTGTCCAAGGCAGCAGCAACGTCATCATCCTCCTCAACATCCGAAGTGCTGATGTAGCCTCCATCTTCTGTGGCGATGTATGCCCGTTGGCTAGGGCAATTCTTCTGCACATGACCAAGCCCATGGCAGCAGTGGCACTGAATGTCGGAGGAGCGGCCCGTGGAAGCCACGGAAGAAGAACTCTTGGCTGGAACCTGCAAAGAATTTTTTGTAGCATCTGCAAAGCGTGTCGTGGAAGGTGGCCGATGGCGCTGCTGCAATCTTGTTCACAGTGGTGGAGGAGAACGAAAACTCAAGAAGACTTGGGCGTCCGTCGATGTAGTCGTTCGCGGCGTGTAGAAGGGTCGTCCGGTGCTTGCCTTCGCTGATTCCTTGCATCCTCGCAATTTTTTCTGCAAGCATAGCAAGCTGGAACAACGGTTGTGATAGTAAATTCTTTATAATCAACAATGTCCTGAATTTCACGCCAGTAACCCCCATAGAAACGACAAATCTTATCCTCCGTGTCCTCAACAACCCCACAACGCATCATTCCCTTTTGAAGCTCAGCATAATAGTCCTGAAGCAGGCGATCACCTTGTTCTAAGCGCTGCAATTTTTTCTCAAATCAAGTTTATATGTGGGAGGAACAAAACGATTACGCATATCTTCTTTTAACCGCTCCCATGTATCAGGTTGTAAGCGCATGTTACTTAGTTCATTCCACCAGATAATAGCAAAGTCCTTAAACTCACTAGTAGCTTGTCTAACTCTATGTTGTTCAGGAACTAAGTGAGAATTAAACTTCTGCTCTACCGTCATCTCCCAATCAAGATAAATTTCAGCATCATAAAGACCAGAAAAAGATGGAATGGTAAACTTGACTTTAGCAAAAGGGTCGTCATTACCATGACGGTTCTGGTTATTACCTCCCATACCCTGTCGGTTTTGCCGAAGACGCCGACGTAGTCATGCATCTTGTGTCGCCCGCCGATCAATGTTGCCATCTGCATCATACACTGTGTCATCATCAGGACGATGGCCGTCATTGACAGGTGGTAGGCGTGCCTCCAATGTGTCCATCCGACCAGTGAGGTCAGCCAACCGCCGCTCTACCCGCTCAATGCCTTCCGTGGTGTTCAACTTGGCAATGGCGGCGACGATGGTGTCCAATCTCGCGCCGAGATCAGTGAGTGAAGCATCTTGTTTGTCGAGCGCAGCTTGTAGCTGGCCGCGACTAACACACTCGTTGAAATCGACCGGTGTCGCGTCCCCTTCGTCTCCTGCCATGGTTAGTGGAAACACAAGGAAAACAAAAGGATTATCCCTATCAACTAGAAAGGATGGGTAGTGGAAATCCGCAAAGGAAGTGTCTTACCAAGCTCTTACAAATGTTCTTACCAAAGCAAGGCAAAGGATACCTGGAGAGTGTGATTCAGCGATTGCAAGGGTCAAAACTGTGCTATCCGGAAGTAGATATATGGAGCTTGGCAGGCCAAATATGTGAGTGGAACACAAATGAATAACAGATAGTAATGCTGAATAAATGTCCAAAGTATGGTCCTAGTTGATGGTCTAAATGTGTCCTATAACAGGTATGAGATGATGAACAAGGAGTCAAGAGCAGAATATGAAAGCAAAGACAGCAACAAGGATGGCTAGGAAGCTTAATTCAGCATAAACACAAAACAAATGAATCTCTGTCACCTAAAATTGTGCTCTGTCACGTTTTTTTAGGCACGGAGAGCACTCTCAATGCTAGCCCTAGGTGCCAAATTTTTTTCTTTTTTTCTGTATTTTTTTCACAGAGCAGAGCACAAAAATAGGAACCACACAAAGTTTCACCTCAATCTGATGTAAGGTGTGGCCTACAGAAAATAATGAATGTGCTGTAATTTCGGTAATGAAATTTCGGAGCTCGAGTACTGGACTTTCCAGGCCGAATTTGGGCAAAATAAATTTCGCCGAACCCAACGAAGTGGGGAGTTTCGGATGTAAAATTAAATTTCACCCAATTTCAAAAAAAAATCGCCTGATTTCGAGTCCGTATGCGAAAGTTATGGCCGTTTGAAGTAGGGACTCCGAGTTATGGTTTCTGTGGAGGCCGAAACGAAATCGGTGGGGGAAAATAGTGGAAACTGGGGCAGAAGCTCTGGGAAAGTGGGGGATGGTGCTGGGTGATCACGAGATGCGATGGATGATGCAAAACAGAGGGTGGGATATGGGTGGGAAAGACAAAAATTGACGGCTAGGGTTTGTGGTTTGTATGAGAGGTAGCGGAAGCAAGACAACCCGAAACAAAACACGATCTAAACCAACAACACAACTCGACTAAGGACACAAACTCAACACTACGGACTCTGGAATCCAATTGTGCAAAGGCTAAACGAGATTTAGGACAGGAAACAACCTATGACTACAATTTTTTGTAGGGCTTTTTCATGGACTCTAGGATGAAACCGAAAACAATAAAGGAGGGGTAATGCGAACCTGAAGGAACACCTGAAGCTCTGATTACCACTTGATGGGGACGGGGTCCCGATCTTCCAACAGGTTCTGGGTAAGTTCGATTTGGTGTAGGCGCGACACAAATCGATCCGGCTTCCGAACGACACGTTCCGAACCCCGCAATCGCAGCACCACGTCTCCTCAGGTTATCAACCGTGCGCAGCCCGGTTGACCTCGCCAAGAAGGCTAATCCTCGCCTGTGAATCGAAGAACACAAGCAAGAACAAGGAAGAACACAACTGAATTGCAGATGTATTGATTTAGCACTCGAAAGTTGGGGTCTCACAAACCGATGAACGGCGAATCTGTTCAAAAACAAATTAATCTAAGCAAAACCCAAACCCTAATGGTGGGGGTGGCGGCTAGATATAGAGGAGTGAGGGGCGTGCAAAACCCCTGGACGCGCCCCTAATGGGCTCCAACACGATACAAAGCCGATCGGCCTAAAAGACGGTGGCGCAGCACCCTGACAGATTCTGAATGCCCACTTGTTTCGATGATTTCTGTTGACTCAGAAGGAATTTTGACATGGGACCAAATCCATTGGAAAGGGCGTCTTCTCAGCTTTCCATACATATGTAGAACGTCCAAAACGGAGTCCGGATGCGATCTGGGCGTCCGTTTTAGTGCGGCCTGGTCCTGGACTCCGAATTGGATTCGAAGTCGGTTTGAGTTGGGCCTCCAACATGATTTGGCCGCCCTTGCTGGACTTGTGCGCCTCGTAGCCCTTCTCCAAGTACTTCCAAGTCCTCTCCATGGTTCCTAATCATAATTAAATTATTAGGTAGCAATCGATTCTCAAATGGACTAAAAGAAGTACTTAGGAGCGAGCTCACCTGTAAATTCAATTGTCGGGCGCGAGCTCTAGTGATTGGTCCTTGAATGTCAAGCGGAGGAGTGTTGTGTGTATCCGAATAAGTGATGTCCTTATCAACATGGCCATGTTATATAAGCATAAAGTTTAACTATGAGTAGATATTTTACTTCTCGAATTTCTGTAGGTATTGAACTTGTTAATATATAGTAAGTACTCAGTATTAATTGAAAAATAATAATAAATACTTAGGATTATTTTAATACATAGATATAACTTAATATTTACAAATATTAATATTAAAAATGCACCAAACAAGTCTGGCAATTGAACCAGTTGTGCAACAGGTGAATAAGTGAAGCAATCACCAACCCTGTTTGGTCACTTGTCTGGCTTTAAAAATCGTGGTGGCGAGTGCCAAGGATTTTCAATAACTCATCAGCTTGTAGGGGGTGCAGCAGCACGGCAGTGACGTTTTCTATTCGTACTCTGAACTAGTTTGTTAGCTTTCATTCTTTCAGTTGATGTGTCTTAAGCTGCTGGAATCTTATTTTTTGCATGCCATATACTGTTTTATTTAAAAGTTATTTGTTTCTATTTTGCTGTGAAACTGAAACTTGTTTGAGTAATTGGGTGGGATCTAAAAGCAAATTCTGCAGGGTTCATAGCCTACAGTTGCAAGAGCTTGGGCTTCTTATGGCTCACTAAAGAGCAGTTAGGCACAGCGTCTTATTTCTACCCCTCCTTCCATCTGCTAAGCTGGGAGGGCTCAAAGCCATGGAGTGCACCGAACCACTTTTGTCTAATGCACTTAAAGCAGCTGGTCCATCAATTGCTTCCTTTCGATGGATGGGGTCAAACTATGCTGCAGTTTTAGAGATGATCTAGAACATCTGAAACAGACCAAGCTTTTTTGCGGAATGGCGACTGAGAAATGCTGAAGATAAGTGTCTGGAGTACCAGCTAAGAATTCCATAACACAATGACAATGCCTATCCAAGAGGCCAGAAAAGGCTGTATGATTATGTCAGTGAGGTGATCAGGATGATGAAATTCCTGAATTATGATACTGAAGATGTCATCAATAAATACTATCATTCAAAAGAGCGGTTTGAATAGAACAATTGTCTTCAAAAGGTAAAACTTTTGTTTTACTTTCTCCTGGAAGTGATGTTTCCGTTTATACTCTAGCAGTACTGCAGCAGTTTAGTTTAGCAATGGTATTCCTTATCCATATTTTACACAGTACCCACATTTTGATCTATTTTAGAGGACACGTTAGTAGGTCAATGTCTTTTCTGTATTGAGATATAAGAGGCCAGGAGTTTAGTTTAGCAGGTTACTGTCTTTTGATCTAAAGTGGAGCAGCTTAGTTTAGCAACATTACTTCACATTTGATAAATGTGTGGCTGTATACATGAATACATGTGATTCTAAGATAAGATGCAAAAGTAATAGACTAACCACAGACCATTGTTTCAGGCACAGTACAATTAGCACTCTGCATATCACAGATTTTTTTTTATAATTGTCTACTTTTGTACCACCTAGAATTCCTTGAACTGTTGCATGGCATGCACGGATAGTCTCGAGTAATCATGGGATGGGTATAAAAGGGAAAGGAAAGGATAGTTATCATAATTTCTAACCAGTCAAATTTAGGTTTGCAGTGGACTAATGGAGACCTAAAACATTTTAGATCTGCCCATCTTTGCCAATTTTAAAGCTTCCTTTTAGGCTTTTATTTAGATTTCGTAAATGCCTGCTCACACTCATAGAAACATAAAAAAAAATGGTAGATCATACATAGGCTAAAGAAGAGGTATCCGGAGTCCCGAGCAGCTTTACAGGCCCGAGCCACATATATCTGGAATTAAGCTACAAATTTAAGGCGTTATGTCTGCCTTTTATTAAAGAGATTATTCCTTATTTGCCATTGAATATTTCGCTTATCCCTGATCTACCATCGAAAATTCTCCCTTTACTCTGTGCCATCACTTTCTGAATACTTACCCTTCCATGCCATCGCCGTCAACACCGTTAGCTCCAGCAACCATTAGACCAGTTTTTTGCACAATGACCATCTTGCCCTCACAATGGCCCACTGGTCAGCCACAACTAAGAGGACGAGGGGGACAGAGAGGAGGCGGGAGGTGGCTATGGCGCCTCTTGTCAACCTTGCCGGCGACGAGGAAGCACCGGTGAAGGCACATGGCGTTTTTACCGGAAAATTGATACAAATCGTAGGACAAAATTGGACACCCACTGCAACATTGGTCTGCTGATCTGGAACAAAAAAATATCAACGCCAACGTCTCCTGATCCAATCAAATAGTTGAGAAATCCAGAAATTTCCAGCACCATTGGAACACCATTTTCCTTAATCAAGCAACACACTTGTACATCATACTGTCATGAAGAAATTGCATCACAATTGCAGTAGAGAAATAGAAAAAAAAAAAAGAGGGGGAGGAGTGGCAAATCAGCTCGAGCCATGGCACCATCAGACCATCTCCCCCATGGTATGAGGGCATGCCGGGGGGTGTCGGCCAGAGGTGGGATGCTGTCGGCGGTGGAAGACCGACCGCCTTGTCCCCGAGGTCCGCCGTCTCCACTACGGAGCTCCGCCTTGTCTCCAAGCTTTGGATCTGGACATGGGTTGGGACATGAGCTGGATGGCATCAGCGGAGGACGTGGAAGAGGAGTAGCGACGGATTCGGCGACTGGTGTTGGGGCGGCCGGCAGGAGCCGGGAGGGGTGGGGCGGCAGCCGGTGTTGGGAGCAAGAAGACGAAGATGGAGGAAGAAGGAATTTTCTCTCTGTAAAAAAGAATAATATTTCTTTTTTATTGAATATCGTGCTGCTGCACGGACATTGCATTACATTAATAAATGTGAAGTTTTCGTAAATAGTATTGTTAGTATCCACTCAGTGTTCACCCCAACACAGATTTTTAGACAGAAAAACGAACATCAGTAGCAAAATCTTGGATTCTTGTCATGTAGCACTCCCACTCTGTATCTACTGCATCCATTTTGTAACTGGAGACGTGTGTTTATGAGCTAAAGATCTTTCAAAGAACTGAAAACAGTATTACTTATCGAGTGACTACTTTGTTAACATTTTCAGGGAACATCATTGTATTCCATTCCATGTCCAATCCTATTATTTCGAAAGTTAGCCTGATTGGAAGTATGAAATATTTTAGAGGTGCGCTGCGGAGGATCCAAGAGTACATTCCGAGTATTGACAAATTAGCAAGTTCTAAGATGGACCAGACCACTTCTTATGCATGTGGAAGCAGTGCAATCATTGGGAGGGATAAGGACTTGAACAAGATGGGGCATGCCAATGCACCGGAATGCTGAAGGACTTTCTATTATCCCCATAGTTGCACCTGTGGGTTCTGGGAAGACCAGTGTTGCACAGGTACTGTATTGTGATTCTACGACAGAGCAGTTTGAATTCAGAATTTGGATTAATTTGTCAATAATTTCAAACACGGGCAAACTGATTGAGTGAAACATGCAATTGAAGAAAGTTCTTCAAAAGTATTGTGAAGCTACTAGGTAAGAACCTTTTTTAATAGTATGATATCCAACCTAGCAACAATGGCGGATTTAGGATTTTATGAATGGGTGTTCGCTAATTATATTGTGTTACATTTTTTAATATATACTTATATTGGTTTACAAAAACTGAAGATAAAGGTCACATTTCTAAGTCTATTTAAAGTCAATAACACTAAAAAATTTAAAATAATAAACTAATACTAATACTTTATTTGGTGGCAGCACAATTACAACTTTTTAGAGTAAAACTATTACAACTTTAGTTGACAACATAAGTGTGCACTTTGTTTTTAAATAGATATTAACTTTAACCCACTTCTCTTTTCTTATTTTCTATGTTAGCATATTAAATGGTGTTTTTTCACACATCTTTACTATTATAAAAGGAGTTGGTGGTTGGTCCGTCCTCTCCCACCCCTTCTCAGAAAAAAGCTAGCTGACGTGTGGGCCCTACCCTCCTCATAAAACACCCTCTTTTGCGTTGTAGGGAATATTCTGAAATTTTGTTAAGAGGTAGCACTGAGAAAATGCAGTAAGTGAAAATGCACATGATTGTTTTGCTGATATTGATATTTATTGTATAGTTTAGGATCCTTATATTTATAAATCATCTTTTTTGGGATTCCGTTGCAACGCACGGGCAATGTACTAGTATAGAAAAAGAAGTAGTACATATTTTTGTTTTTGACATATGTTGTCTTTATTTATGATTTACTTCTCTATAAGAATAACAATTAATATGAGCACTTTGACGAACATATTTCTTCTGAAAAATAAAATATAAATATTTATAAACCAATACCAACTCTCCCAAATGATGTATATTTTGGATTGAAAGGATTATATAAATTCTTGTGACCACTAAATTTATGACAATTGGCACCATCAAATTCCTTCGAATAAAGCATCTAAAATATCTAGATATTTCTAGGAAACTATCTAGATTTAAGATCATGTTCATGGGATATCTACAACCCTTAATTATCCACATCTTTCATGTAGATAAATCATCCAATATTCCATCCAATAATTTTAATCTACAAATTAATATATGGTACTAGAAGATGATAAATTTACCAGATAGCCGGATTACAAAATTCATAGCTTCAAATCTATATATCTGATCAACATAAATAAATATTGTACAGAAAACTATCAAATTTCTCTATAATTATCTACAAGATGACATTTTTAAATTACTCTTATACAGTACCCAAAATTACAGGAGAACAATATAGCAGATTAGTCGATATACAAGTCTTTTCCCTAACCAATACTTTTTACTTCCTCTCAACTCTAATCTCTAATTAAATTAACAAACATAGAGAAAACCAAAGATAATATTTTTAAATTACTCTCATATAGTACCTAAAATTACAGGAAAACAATATAGCAGACTAACGAGGAGTGAGAAAGCCACGTTCTCTAGTCCGGCCCCAAATCCGCAATCCTCACAGCCCGATCCCAAACCTCTCTCGTCTCTAGTTCCAGCCCATCCTCTTCCTTGAACTCGTCTCCATATCTCGTCGTGACGGTGGCGGTGGCTATTGATTTGTCGTTTGTCTCAAATTCTCACACCAACGCCATTTAACCCTCGAAGCGAAGGAATTCTTCTCTCCTAGGCATCGTCGTCGTCCTCCGCTCTGCTGGATTGATCTCTTCTTTTGCTGGTAAGGAAGCCCTACCTTGCTTGGATTGTTCTAAGAGTGAGCTTTGTCCTGAGGATCTTTTCTTTTCCATGAGCAATCTCATCCAAATCTTCCTTTCTGGGATGGATAGTCCAGTCCATGGAGTTTGTGGTGGATTTGCTTGGTGCGTTGTGGATTACCAGTGGCAGTTTATTTTTCCATATTTTTGGGGGTTCAATTGAACCCCCATGTCCCACGTTAGGTCCGCCCCTGCCTAGCAATATGATCCTTAAGCACCAAACGACAAGACCGGTAAAAACAAGAAAAGGATCATTGACGTATTTTATACATTTGCTTTAAACCATGTCAACCTATAGTCATCTTTGCATGCTTCTCCATGATATCTTCCAAGTTTAGGGCTAAACATTTTAATCATCTCAACAAACATGTTAATCCCATAAATATGGTCGTCATAATTACCAAAATAATTTTTAAGAAGCTAGATGCTTTAGCAGGGTAGAGAGGGGTAGAGGCTGATGCTGGGGAAGAGGGAGGCGACCGAGGGCTGGGGTTGGGAGGTGGGGGTGGCAACGTGGAGGCCCGACCGGTGTGGAGGGCGGCGACGGTGGCGCCCAACCCTAACCCTAGCTAGGAAGGGGGCAACCGCGGTAGGAAGAAGGGGGCTGGTGGCGAGCGGGTGAGCAGAAGGCAGGAGAAGTGGGCGATGCCGGAAGGGGAGAAGGGGGCTTAGGTTGTTGGGGAGAACAGGGTGCATAGATGAAAACTGATTCCTGTTAGCAAATTAATTGTTTAATTAATTTATTGAACTCTGATCGGGGTTCAAATTTCATTCTGAACTCCAAAACCGGTTATTTTCACCCCCAACCAGGGTGGGATTGAATCGAGTGATTATTTGTCTGGATTTGGAAGTTTTCGAGTTCAAGGTGAAAATTGAACTCCGACCAGAGTTCTAGGGCCAGAAAATAGACTTGTTCCTAAAAAGAATATGTTGTTCGCTTTTCCTCTTGCTATCTAATTAGCTATTGGTAAGAATGAAGCCAATGCAATGCTGGTGGAAGGTGTGGAAGGAATTGGCTCCTACTGTTGGAGGCACAGTGACCCAGAGGATGGGCAAACAGGCTCTGGCTTGCATTGCTTACGGGTAGAGGTGTAATCGGAATAGATACGGACGGATATCACTTATCTTGTATCATGTTCTATTTTTTTTCTCAAAACTAGAGTCGGACACGGATAATACTGGATAACCATTTATCTATTCCGCATTCATTCCATAAAACTTCGGACGGTCAATCGGACGAAAATTATCCATTTCTTTTGCATCCATACACAAGTCATTAGACAATAGGGTGCAACCAGAGCGAATATGGAGATTAATCACCAAGATGTCAAAGGAAGAGTACTCAGTATTCTTCGTCTGTTTAGATATAGCAATACACCTATATGTTATCTTATTTCTAAGTGAAGTCACAGCAAAGTTCTGTATATCACTTGACATACGGATATATACGGACAGATATCACTCATTATGTATCATATTCTATATTTTTTCCTTGGAGTCAGACACAAATAGTACCGGATACTTATTTACCCTTTCGTATTCTCTCCGTGAGCCAGACCGCTGATCTAGCCATGTAGGCTGCTAACTCGATAAATAACTGCAGTGGGCTGGCACCTTGAAACTGGTGTGCCGCACAGACACTCATGGCAAATAGAAGGGAGTGACATCGTTTCTTATCGTTACCCGTTTCGTTCTAATCAAAATTCCCTATTGAATCTCCTTCCACCTCTTCCCAGTCACTGTAAACCTTCCCCAAAGCCGAGCCACATCACAAATGTCTGTCATATTCATGTAACCATACACTTCTGTTTCCAAATGGAAACTGAAATGAACCACTGGAATAACTGGCCCATGTTCCCCTCAACTTCTTCTCAGCCATTCACAAGTTAACATGTGTGGTCCATGTTCCCTCTAATTTCACAGCCATTCACCTCTTGGCCAATGCTTAGGGATGGAGGGTCAGGTATCGCCACCTCTTGGTCAAGTATCTGCTGAACATCTACTTTCTCTGCAATACATAAATAAGCTTTTGCGGTCTTGCCACTTCAACTGAGATTGTTCAGCTTGACTTCATTGCAGGTTGCACAGTATTGAGGCATGTCCAATGATTTCAACTGACCACAACTTGTGAAGTCCAGTGTGTGGAGCCTTTGGAGCTTGCTCATCGAATCCGGTAGCTCAAGGTAAATATGTGAAATGTTCAAATACTTTAACCTAAACAAGTCACCAATGATTCTGGCAACTGCTGAATCCTAGAGCAACTTGCTAAGTTTAAAGACCTAAGAAAAGAGAGCTCACCAAAAGATTCTGGTAGCTGCTTGAGTCTGGAGCATCCTGACAAGTTTAGATCTCCTAAACATCGTAAGTGTAACACGCCGGCTCCTCCCTGAGCCCAAAGTGCTACCACCTACTCTATAATGCTACCAACTTCAACCTTTGCCGCTGGTCTTGCGAAGCAATTATTTTATTTAAATAGTAACCAGATGACGAAAGCCAGTACACTTGACACTAAACGCAGCAGAGATATAATTTTCCTAATTACCAAAAAAGGTACTTAGACTATTCGAGACTAACTATATCAACTGTAGATGATCTGTGAATCACTGTGGCACGTGAACGACTGTGCTACTCCCGCCCATGCATGTCGTCTTCAACATATTCCTATAAAAACAACATTTAAGCAAGAGTGAGTCCGAAGACTCAGCAAGCACACGATAAAACAGTAACATCACTTTAGCAATTCAATCAATTTCACGAACTGTAAGTTGTACATCCACTTTATGATCAAATCGTAAATTAATTCAGAATCGTAAAGCGTAAATCAACTCAGTAGCTGTAGTCGTATCACTTTCTCAGATTCGTAATCAGTATCACTTTCTCTGTCACTTTCATGCAATGCATCTGTAATGCAATGCTATGCAATGCATCTGTAATGCATCTGCAACCATCAAATCACATTTATGAGCTGTAACCCAGAAGAATCTCTGGGTGTCGTCTCTGTCATTTGTTCATTTCCTGTAAATGCAATGCAATGCGATGCAATGCAATGCATCTGTATGCACCTATAACTGTAGCTGATACCGGTATAGCAGAGTGTCCACCCGTCGATGAACCACTCAATTGCCTACCTCTGTAGGACTTACTCCAGAGCACTCTGGATTAGTCACTTGACTTTCTCACCGACCTTGCTCTTATTCAAGAGCACTCCGGACTAGTCATGACTTTCTCACCGGCCTGACTCTTATGCATTTGCATGATGCAATATGCTTCAAATATGAATGTCTAATCATAAACAGTATTCATCAGGGTATGATTAGCACAATTCATATACATCATCTCATACATACTGTAAATCATGGCATGGAAACACGAATAACAAACATTCACCACAATTTACTGTTCTACCATGCACTTGCCTGTTAACCTGGCAGACGGTGCGTGGACGGCACCAAACTCGAACCGCCACCTGAACAAGCATTAATTATTTCAATTTATCACTCATGCAATATATTCAATTACGAGTAAATAACCTCACTCAAACGTTTAATCGACATAACCCACTCCTGTCTCACCGGGCAACCTCTCATTGACCCGATGCTTAACCAGTCTATAAATTGAGCGATCCCATTATTTATACTCGCCGATCAATTTCTATACGTTTAATCTCACTTTATCAGTTATACTGTTTAACCTCAAATTATGCTTTCCTTCTCCCTCTTCTGCCACAGATCGACCAGATCAACGGTGGCAGTACCAATTTCGTCGTCCAGGCATTTATATTAATAAACGATAATTAAATGATCACATGCATCAATTCTAATTATCGACCTATTAATTTATGCCTGACTCGGTAAAATAAACAGGGAGAAGGTTTCGAGGCGTTACCCTGGCCCCGAGCGATCAGATCGGGACAACCCTCCTTTTTCTCAGTTGGATCAGGCAGATCTGACGGCGGGTCGGACTTCCCCTTTTTTTCTCTTTTCTTCTCTCTTTCTTTTCCTCTCTTCCTTCTCTCTCGTTTTCTTTTCCCTTCTTTCTTTTTTTTCTTTCCAGTCGGCCGGCGCCCCTCTTTCTTCTCTTTTTCTTCACGGGCGGTGCTCTTCCTCTTCCCCTTCCTCACCCGCTGGCGGCTCTTCTTCCTCTCCCTCACTCAGCCGCGCCCCCTCCTCTCCACGCCGAAGCCCGGCCCTCCCGCGCTCCCTTGCTCGGCGCGCAGCCGGCGGAACCAAGGAGTGGCGACAGCGGTGCAAAATCTGGTTTGGCTTCTCCCTCTGTCTCTCTCTCTCATATAGATATTTGTGGGGTGGGCCGGGCTGGGCTGGGCTGAGCTCATACGGCCCAGGCATTACAGTAAGTTACCAAATGGATCAGGCAACTGTTCAAGCTTGGTACAACTTGATAGATCCAACAACCGAAGTTCATGAAGCCCACAAAGAGATACAGGTAACTTGCCAATTTCAGAACAGCATGACAGGTTAAGGTGCTCTAGCCTCTTGAGATCACCAAGGGTTGGGGGCAAGTTTTGAAGTTTATCACATCCATGTAGATTGAAATATTTTAGATTCTCAAAAGTTCCAACAAAAGAGGGTAGCACCTCGATGAGAGTTTTCGAAAGATCTAAAAACTCAATGTTCTGCAAGCAACGCATTTCATTAGGCAATGCTCTTATTCTGAAGCCTGAAATGTTGAGGTATCTCAAATGCTTCAACTGACCAATAGAAGCAGGTAATTCTTCAAAGGGACATCCGCTAAGATCCAAGAGACGTGAGTATCTTAGTGCTGAGAACGTATCCGCAATAGGCATTGTTGCCTTACAATTTTTGAAAAACACTGCCTTTGCCTTGGTTATCAAATCTTTGTGCATTCCTGATTTCCCTATTGCTGCTTGCTCATTATAATTACTCAATACTGCATAGCGGGAATGGAGCTTTCCTATACAACCATTTAGTGGCTTTCCATAATCCATAATTAAGAGATCATCACTGGCAATATATCTCAGAAAATCATACACCAAATTATGCATGTGAATAATGACAGAAGCATTGATGCATTTCATCTCAGTAACCTGAAAGAAAGGGAGAGATTATTATATCAGTTTCTTGGAACTAACTGCCATCATTGAATTCAAACTAGTTATGAGCTAACCATTTAGTAAAAAAAATGATTCTATGCAAGAACTGATATACAGTGTTTAAACATGGAATAAGTCTGACCCAAAAATTAAAACGAAATTAAAAGACATCTAGTATGAATTTCTTAACAGGGACCATTTCTCAACAGGGACCAACAAGTAAGACACCACTTGGATAGTAGATGTACATATCCAGTTTTGTTGAATTAATAGCTGTGGTAAGAAAAATGAGCTGCAGGATTTGGCTAGTCCATCAGACCATCACATATAGCCAGCTTAAATACCCATTGCATGGTCAGTAGATATTACGTCCATTGCATTGACTTTCCAAAGGAACTAATGTTTTTATAAGCAAGCATGTGGCATGAGACTATGCTCGTATTATGCTCATAATCACACATGGTTCACAAATTGATTTCAGTTCTTTACTAAAAACTGTGTCTAATTGCTGTAATTTATTATATGTTTACTACATCTGTCCAACATGCTCCATAGAAAAGATACTAAAAATAAACAAACCATTCTTTTTTGGGAGGAAAAAAAAACCATTCTAATGAAAGCACAGTATGTGGTTACTGATTATTGCAATATTTCCTACGAAGCACAAAGTAGTACTCCTCCGTCTTTTTTACTTGATGTCGTAGAATATGTGTTGTTAAAGAGTAAAGTCCATTACCGGTCCTTAAACTTTTTATGCTGTGTCATCCCGGTCCATAAACTTTTAAAGTGTGTCATCCCGGTCCTTAAACTTTCAAAGTGTGGCAATATCCTATGTAGTTGTAGCAGTGAACTTTTTATGCTGTGTCATCCCGGTCCATAGACTTTCAAAAGAAATTGCCACACTTTGAAAGTTTAAGGACCGGGATGACACACTTTAAAAGTTTATGGACCGGGATGACACAGCATAAAAAGTTTAAGGACCGGTAATGGACTTTACTCGTTGTTAAACTTTCTAAAGTTTGGCCGCCAATGGTTTTAAAACTGTTTAGATTGACTATATGAAAATTATATCATTAGATTTGTCGTTAAAAATACTTTCACAATATTATAAATTTATTAGTACATTTTAATATAAAATTATAAAAAATAACGCTCAAAGTCGTACCCCAGAGACCGTGAAAAGTTAAAAACATCAAGTAAAAAAGAACGTAGAGAGTAACTAGCACTGGTAGAAAAGGTATGCACAGAATATTAGTCTTAGAAAACTATACTTTACGGAAAATGGAAAATAATTCTACCTGAACTAATATTTAACAACTTACCAAGGATGTGTCTACAATTTGAAGGAACGATACTGATAAAAGTTCTTCAATGTATTCCTCCCCAAGCACAAAGGCAGGTATGGTCCCATGTGTTGTTCTAAGTAAATCTAATGCAGTCCACTGTCAAATGAGTTCATCTTTGTCTATACTAGATCCTCTGGGAAAGACCGATAAATATAAAAAGCATGACTTTATTGTCTGGGGCATCCTGTAATATATTTCCTTGAACGATGAAAACACTTTAGCTTGAAGGGAAAGTTTTTCCTCCAGCTTCCACAATTCATCATCCCTTGCAGAGAGCCAGGTATTCATGCCTTGATTGTGCACCATTGAACCAAGATATTGAGCTAATATAGGAATGCCCATGCACCTCTTTACAATCTTCCTACCAATTTCTATATACTGTGAATCAACTACTGCATCTCTGTTTCCAAATGCTTTCTCACAAAATATAGCCCAACAGTCATCTTCAGATAAACAACCCAACTTGTACGATGGAACAGTGTGCATTAACTCTGCAACTATTTCACTAGAAGTGGTCACTATCACCTTGGTGCATTTCGGTTTGGCCCCAAGCATTTCCATAAAATTATTTAGCCAGTTTTCATCTATACACAACAGATTGTCCAAGACAAGTAGGCAGCTTGTATTATGAAGTATCTCTTGAACATCATTCTTAATCAGCTCAAAGTTGTCCTTAATCTGATCATTCATGCTAACTTGATAGATTCTTTCTTCCAGTGATTTATTAGCTTCTGAGATGATGCGGGTAGCAATTTCCTTGAGGTCTAAGTTCTTGTCCAAGCTAATCCATATCGGAAGATCAAAGTCCATACCTTCTCCGTCATCCTCAAACACTAACCTGGCAAGACTTGTTTTGCCCAACCCTGGAAGGCCAACAATGGGAAGTATGGACAATTTATCTGCATTATTTTGTAAGAGAAGTTCTTTTATATCTTGTTTCTCCTTATCCCTACCAATAATTTCAGCTCCATCAAATCCTACTTGCTCCTTGTATTGCTCAGGATTTGGACTAGTGCGCTGATGTAAACTGAATATGACAGAATCATTTGCTACAGAATCCAACTTTTTACTGATTGTGTTCAATCTAAGAGCCAAAGATGTACGCAAGAGCAATGGACTTGATAACCATAATAATGCTGCCTGCAAGATTTGCTTCCATTACTTAAAAATTAAAATCCAAATCTTTTAACAAAAATTAGTTTACATAGCACCTAATGGGTGGTTTGCACTAGATATGTCCACTAATTTAATTGACTCTTACACCATCCTACACATAGCAAAATATTGATGCTCACGAGCCATGAGTTGCATGAGTTACTTTATTGTACCACCAATAGTGAAGAGATGCATGCAAAAAAATGAAGTAGAAGGTTCCATGATTTTCTGTGCGAAGTTATAGAACATCAAATACTTTATTGAAGGATGTAAAGTTTGTATTCAAATTCAATCTGTGAGTTAGGAGGCTATGAACTATTGGATTTAACGGCCAATTCAAACAAAGATGCTGAAAACAGACCTTCCCAATCCAGCTAAAGCTCACAAAATGCTGAACCCAATTGCAGTACTATCTCTATACATCTTCAGTCCACGAGTGATGAACCATCTTTATAAAATCTTGTGTGCGTGCGTGCGTGCGTGTGAGAGAGAGGGGCAACTCGAGGGTTCAATTCACCTTCCAGGTCAGGCCGCTCGCTTGGCGCTTGATGCTGTCATGGTCTTCGAGTTCGTCGAGTAGATCCTCCAACTCGTAAACTACTTGTTTGATCTTCCTCATCTGTAAGCTCATCTCCCAGGATTGCTCCTCCGGTGCCCTCATCAGCACCAAATGCAACAACAACAGGGTTAACTTGACGTTCTTCATAGCCTCGTCGAGCTTCGACGGAAGGGCAACGGAGTCGACCCGCCGTAGGAGCCCGCCTACGACGGAGACGGCGGTTGCGGTTCCCATGGCGCGGCGATTTTGGTGGAGCCGTGGAAGGGCCGAAGAGGAGGGTAAGGAAGCGACGCCTCTGCTTTGCTTTAATAAATAAAGCCACCGCCGGCGCCTGGAAGAGAAATTTCGATATTTGACACGGAATACGTGCGTCTCTCAACTTTTAACCCCTAATTCGCACGCCTTTGGAAATTTAATCCTGTCACTGTGAATTCTTTTGATTTAAGGGATTCTCTTCATTTTCGCAGTGACAAATGTCAAAATATAAAAGGAGAAAAAATGAGAAGAATCCATTGAATCAAAAGAATTCGCAGTGACAGGGTTAAATTTCTAAAGGCGTGCGAATTGGGGGTTAAAAGTTGAGAGGCACACGTATTCAGTGTCAAATATCGAAATTTCTCCGCCTGAAGGGGGCTAGAGGCCGACCCGGATTCGATCACGAATTTCCCGTGCCCGTCCGATCGAATCTGAACGGGCGATGTCCACCCCCGGATCCGACCCTAACTCCATCAATCATGATGAAAGGTGCTCCTATGTTTTCCCTCAAAATGGTTTATATAATTTTTAAAATAAATTAAATGATAAATAGTGATTATTTACCTCTTGTATGATCTAATATTAGTATTATTTTTGTTAAAGTGAAAAATATGGATCATGATCTTCCGTCGCCTCGCCCTGCCATCGCCTGTGATCCAACCTGCCACTCTCCGTCTCCCCCGAATAGGTGTCAGGACACGCCTGGAACCGAGAGTTCCAGACTGAGGTCGGCAAGCAAGGTACCGGTTGGCCGTTTCTCTCTAGGACACAACAACGGGAGATTTGATCAAGTCGGAACTCAAGTGTGATCGGATGGCATCGAAGGGATGGCAGTAATTACTGTTTACCATCTTTGGCCTTGTCTTTTACTGTTTAACGTCATGGCTTAATTGAAGCTTGAAGGTGGATGTAAACAAACTTTATTACTCTCTGTAATGACTGTGCTTATGGGGGACTTTATAAACCTAGCTTGAAAAAAAAAGAAAAAACCCATTATTGGCTTTATTCTTTGTTGCGTTTGGCTTTAGATTTTAATAATTCTATAGTAACTAACTTTTAAATAAAATATTTTTTAGATGAGGTCTACTAATTAATTGTATTACATACTATACTGACTTTATTTATATTGACAAACATTGTATGTAAGTTTCTGTTATCTTATAATCTCTCATATAAACAGCTTAAAAACTATAACAAAAAAAATTATAAGCCTCAGCATGCACCTATTTCGTCTCGGTAGTGTAGCGTATTCCTCCCCAAAATATGTTCGGTCCAATCCCAAAATTTCCCAAATCATTGTCTCGCTTCACGTCGAGGCCTGACAATGGTATCAGGGCCTCTAGCTCTTTCCTCGGAATCACAAGAAAACATTGGAAGAAATTCGTAGATGCCCTGATCTATGAGATGGCGGCAAAATCGGCGTGGATCAGTGAGCTTGGGAGCGATCCGAGGGAGATCAACGAGATGCTTTGGGAAGGAGCTGCATCTTCACCAGCCTCTAATCCAACCACTGATGCTAGCGGCACCACCGTCGTCACCACATCAGCGGCCGCAGCACCATTGGTAGCATCCCCGCCGACCCCAGCCATGGAAGGAATTGAAGAAACCCTAGCAGGCACGAGTGCGCCATCCACTTTGGAGTCCATCTCTCATGGCGACCCCAACATGTCCGACAAAATGTTGGATAGATGCTGCATCGAATCAGATAAGGCACTCTCATCACTATCCACTCCTCTGGCTTCTATGGGCTACACTACTTTACTCACCATGGTGTCGCTTGCAAAATCTTCGACACCATGTCCGCACCAGGACTCTGGGCACCTGCAGCATCCCCACCAACATCGTTTGCCGCCACCGTGCTCGACGAAATGCCGCACTCAAGCATGGCTGTGACAAAGGGGATGCCAATGACGCGCACAGCCACCATAAACTACTTCAACACAGCAGCGCCCCATGGTGTGTTCGACGTCGGATTCCAGCCAGGAAGCTAGCATGAAGGCCACCTTCCAGCCACTGGGCGCTGTCGTGCAAACCCCACCACACTCGCCGACCATGCCGACATCGACCTTCATTGACTTCGTTGACCACGCCATGGTACCTGCTGCTCTGTGTGCGGACACCATGCTCACCACGGAGCCGCCCACCAAGTGTTCGATGATGGGTCTCGGCCACGGTATCGGCGTGCCGACGTCTCCTAGCAACCTACAGGCAACGCCGACTCTGTCCTTGACCATCTTCACTCTTGAGACCACCAGCATTGACCCTGTGGGCACCATTCGTGTGACGCCCACCATATGTTCGATGAACACTCCATCGACAAGGACCACTGTGATGAAGTCACCAGCACCGATATGGTGGCGCCCACCAACTGTTCAACAGAATGCCCTCGCCTGGAGGCCAGTGACATCGACGTCACTAACCTCACCATCATGGTGTCGCAGACTTCCAGCATGTTGTTCGGTGCTAGCTGCTTCTTTGCCAACATCACTCCAGGCTACGCAGCCGTCAGACCTAATCATGTCTCACTTCTCTCCATTGGTCAGGGTGACGAGCTCACTCACGTGCATCCCTCTATCTGCTCAATGACCACATGGCAATCAAGAAAATGCCAAACGAGAGTACAATGGTGTCGTGGCCAACACCGAGGAAATGGATCGAGAGGCAACCATGGCCGCCGCCTTCGCAAGTGGGAATCGCAGGAGACTGTGCTGAGCTTCGCTATTATCGAGGTGGCATGCAACTGAAGCAACCATGGCCACCGCCTTGGTGCCTCTCAAGTGAAGCTCAGTGATCCCCAAGGCAAATTGGTGGCAATGGAGAGTGGTATACTGAAAGCAAGGTGGAAAGGGTCTACTGGATAGTGTTGGTCCCTATGGACAAGCTCTTAATTGACCCTGAGGTAAATGCAAATTACCATAATAAGCATGCCCTTGCAAGTGCACTAGAGAACAGGGAATGGAATTATGCGGCTGTGTCAGTATTTCCTCAAGAAATGATCTGCGATGGAAAATTTGCATTATGGTATTTAGATGTTGATGAATCTGTCAAGCTTTTTAGCAGTAAATTGTGAGATACCTATCGCGCCTAAGCAATCAGTACTGCCCTGAACAAGCTGGCATTGCAAGGCTCTATTTTGGGGTTACTATTCTGGTGGAACTCAGGATGCCAAGCAACAGTGCAAAAGTGTTGTTAGCTGGAATCTTAGTTGAGATCATGACAAGTGCTAACTTTCTGTTTTCCATGGTGATAGGGCTACTGTTTCCTTGGCCACTTCTATGTCAATCAGTGTACCTGTCATGTGGGGCAAACATTATACCCGCCGTTCCCGGCTGAGCTGACTCAGAATCCGGATAGGTTAGGGGTAGCACTTAAGAACAGATTGCTGGTAGCAGTTAAGATTTAGAGATTAGCTAAGAGTTAGAGTTGGTTTCCAAAAAGGATTAGGAGTTGGAGTCGGATTGCTTTGTCCAGTCCTCTATATAAAGGACCTTGGTTATGATTTGAGGAATAACAAGAAATCAATCTATTCTTCTATCTCTTGCTGCTCACCAACATAGGGCGTAGGGGGGAAAACCCTCGCCCCGCTGTTGATCACGGCTACGGTCTTCGGAGCCGAGGACCTGCGCCAGCCAGCCGTGACATCTTGGTATCAGTATCCAGGCCTCCGCCATCGGCCGCTCCGCCACCAGCGTTCTCCGCCGCCTCGTCTCCGCCATCGCCCTCCCCTGTTTCCGCTCCGCCATCTGCTTCGTCCGCCGCTTCAGCCATGCCGGGCGCCGATGAGGATGATCTCAAGGCCCTGATTCTCGCCCTTACCAAGGAGGTCCAGGCCCTTCAATCATCCGTCAACACCCACGCTCAGGCCATCCAGCGCCTTGAGCTGCAGCCGCCACTCCAACACTCCTCCGCGTCATCCGGCAGCCGCGTCAACTCCGGCGAGCATCACAACGATCGGCCGCCGCGTTTTCAGAAGATGGACTTTCCCAAGTATGATGGCAAGGGCGATCCGCTTCCTTTTATCCATCGATGTGAATCTTACTTCCATCAACAGCGCATTGCCGAGGAGGAGAAGGTGTGGATGGCTTCATACAATCTGCTGGACATTGCCCAACTTTGGTACATCCAGGTGCAGAAAGATGAGGGCACACCCCCATGGCGCCGCTTCACCGAACTCCTCAATCTGAGGTTCGGCCCTCCCCTGCGCTCCAATCCATTAGGGGAACTCGTCGCCTGTAAACGGACGAGCACGGTGGCTGACTTCCAGGACCGATTCCAGGTTCTTCTTGCTCGGGCTGGGTCTCTGACAGAAGCACAGAAGGTACAGCTCTTCACCGCCGGCCTTCAACCACCTCTCAGCTTCGACGTCGAGATCCACAACCCCCAGACGCTTGCGGTTGCCATGAGCCTGGCGCGCAAACTGGAACTCCGCGACCAGTCAGGGGCGCCGCCAGCACGATCGTGGACAAAGGCCTTCGCGCCACGATTCCGCCACTGGCGCCGCGCAGCCGCCAAGCCAGCCCGCGGTCGCCCCACCCACGGTTTCCGTGGAGGGTCGCCAGGTGAAACGTCTGTCACCGGCGGAGATGGAGGAACGTCGTCGCCTCGGGCTATGCTATAACTGCAATGAGAAGTTTGGCAGGGGTCACAACAGGGTGTGCCAGCACCTTTTCTTATTGGAGCTGAACGACGCGGATGACTCGCCGAAGCAGAGGACACCGACCAAGCCGCCGAGGAACCGAGGATATCTCTGCACGCGATTGCCGGCGTCCGCACCAGCGAGACTATGCAGGTGTGCGTCCAGGTGGGAGGCGCCACACTCCACGCACTCCTCGACTCGGGCTCCACGCATAACTTCATCTCCGAAGAGGCAGCGGCCCGCACCGATCTTGTACTACGCCGCCGCGGGGAGCTGTCGGTCACGGTGGCCAACGGCGAGAGAGTGCCTTGTCTCGGCGTGTTCCAGCAGGCGGCCTTTTCCATCGCAGGGGAGGCCTTCCAGGCGGACTTCTTCGCCCTTCCTCTGGCCGGCTACGACGCGGTGCTGGGCACTCAGTGGCTCGCCACCCTTGGCCCCATTCTTTGGGACTTCGGGGCTCTCACCATGTCATTCTGGCGCAGCGACCACCGCGTCCGCTGGCACTGCGTGGCAGGTTCGGCGAGTCCCGGTCTGCGCTCCTGCTCCGGTCCGGATCTCTTGGAGGCCCTCCTCGCCGACTTTGCCCCAATTTTTGTCGAGCCGCATGGGTTGCCACCGCCGCGATCCCGGGATCACAACATCAACCTTCTGCCCGGCTCGTCTCCGGTGGCTGTTCGACCGTATCGCTACCCGGCCACACACAAGGATGAGCTGGAACGCCAGTGCGCCATCATGTTGGACCAGGGCCTGATTCGGCACAGTTCGTCTGCCTTCTCGTCCCCGGTTCTGTTGGTAAAGAAGGCCGATGGCTCGTGGAGGTTCTGCGTCGACTATAGAGCACTCAACGCCATCACGGTCAAGGACGCCTTCCCTATTCCGGTGGTCGACGAACTCCTGGACGAGCTGCACGGCGCCAAATTTTTCACCAAGCTCGACCTCCGCTCAGGCTACCACCAAGTCCGCATGAACCCAGAAGATGTGGCCAAGACGGCCTTCCGAACACACGATGGCCTCTACGAGTTTCTCGTCATGCCGTTTGGACTATGCAACGCCCCGGCAACATTCCAGGCGCTCATGAATGATGTGTTGCGCCCATTCCTCCGCCGGTTCGTGCTCGTCTTCTTTGATGATATACTAATCTTCAGCGCTTCTTGGGCCGATCACCTCCGCCATGTGCGCACTGTCCTCACCACGCTCCAACAGCATAAGCTCTTCATCAAGAGGTCCAAGTGCGCCTTCGGGGTGGATTCCATCTCCTACCTGGGCCACATCATCTCGGCGACAGGCGTGGCAATGGATCCCGCTAAGGTGCAGGCCGTCCTCGACTGGCCACTACCTCGCTCGGCTCGCGCGGTCCGCGGGTTCCTCGGCCTCGCCGGATACTACCGCAAATTCGTGCGGGATTACGGCACCATTGCCGCCCCCCTCACGGCTCTGCTTCGCAAGGATGGGTTCTGTGGTCGGACGAGGCTGCCACGGCATTCCAAACACTGAAGACGGCACTCACCACGGCGCCAGTGCTCACCCTTCCGGATTTCACCCAGCAGTTCATCGTCGAGTGCGACGCTTCAGGCCACGGCTTTGGGGCGGTGCTGCTACAAGATAAACATCCCATCGCTTTCTTCAGCCGTCCGGTGGCACCTCGACATCGCTCCCTGGCCGCTTATGAGAGGGAATTGATCGGCCTAGTGCAAGCCATCCGACACTGGCGACCTTATCTCTGGGGGCGCCGTTTTCTGGTCAAGACGGATCATTTCAGTCTCAAATATCTGTTGGATCAACGTCTTGCTACCATACCCCAGCACCATTGGGTGGGCAAGCTCCTGGGATTCGACTTCGCCGTGGAATATAAACCCGGCAACACAAACACAGTGGCTGACGCACTATCCCGCCGGGACACGGAGGTGGGTACCGTCCTCGCCATTTCGTCACCCAGGTTTGATTTCCTGGAACGCATCCGACAAGCTCAAACCACGGATCCCGCGTTGGTGGCCCTCCGCGACGAGATCGACGCCGGCCAGCGGGCGGGTTCCTGGTCCATCACTGACGGCTTGATCACCTTCGACTCCAAGCTATACGTCGCGCCAACGTCGCCACTCCTGCATGAATTGGTATCCGCCGTCCATGATGACGGCCACGAGGGCGTCCTGCGCACGCTCCATCGGCTCCGTCGCGACTTCCATTCGCCTAAACTTCGCTCTGTGGTCCAGGATTTCATCCGTAGCTGCTCCACTTGCCAGCAGTACAAGACAGAGCACCTCCGACCCGCGGGACTCCTTCTGCCACTGCCTATTCCAACCATGGTCTGGGCAGATATCAGCCTCGACTTCATCGAAGCTTTGCCACGCGTGGGTGGCAAATCGGTGATTCTTACGGTGGTCGACCGCTTCAGCAAGTACTGTCATTTCATTCCGCTGGCACATCCGTATACGGCAGAAACGGTGGCCAAGGCATTCTTTGGAGACATTGTGCGCCTCCACGGCATACCACAGTCCATGGTGTCGGACAGGGACCCGGTTTTTACCTCCACATTTTGGCGCGAATTGATGCGGCTTTGTGGCGCCAAGCTGCACATGACCACCGCTTTCCACCCCCAGTCAGACGGCCAGGCTGAGGCAGCAAACAAGGTCATTGTGATGTACCTCAGATGCTTCACGGGGGATAGGCCGCGTCATTGGCTTCGCTGGCTACCTTGGGCAGAATACGTCTACAACACCGCTTTTCAATCTGCTCTCCGCGACACGCCATTCAAGATTGTCTATGGCCGGGAGCCCCCGTCCATCCGCTCCTATGAACCAGGTGAGACGCGAGTCGCTGCAGTTGCGAAAAATATGGCGGACAGGGATGAACTGCTGGCGGATGTTCGCTACCGCCTTGAGCAAGCCCAGGCGATCTACAAGAAACAATACGACAAGCATCACCGCGAGGTCCACTACACCATAGGGGATTGGGTGTGGCTTCGCGTCCGTCACCGCACCCCGGCTTCGCTTCCACATTCCACCACAGGCAAGCTGCGTCCTCGTTTCTATGGGCCATATCGCATCGAGGCAATCATCAACGACGTCGCTGTCCGTTTGACTCTTCCCCCAAAGGCACGGCTGCACAACGTCTTCCACATCGGCCTTCTCAAGAAATTTGTCGGGACGCCCCCTGATGCACCACCACCACTTCCGGCTATGCACTATGGTGCTGCAGTTCCGGAGCCGGAGCGCGCAGTCCGTACTCGATTGGCGCGAGGTGTCCGCCAGGTTCTCATCCAATGGAAGGGCGAGCCGCCAGCATCGGCTACTTGGGAAGACCTCGACGCATTCACAGAACGTCATCCATCCTTCCAGCTCGCGGACGAGCTGCTCGTCGAGGGGGGGGGAGAGATGTCATGTGGGGCAAACATTATACCCGCCGTTCCCGGCTGAGCTGACTCAGAATCCGGATAGGTTAGGGGTAGCACTTAAGAACAGATTGCTGGTAGCAGTTAAGATTTAGAGATTAGCTAAGAGTTAGAGTTGGTTTCCAAAAAGGATTAGGAGTTGGAGTCGGATTGCTTTGTCCAGTCCTCTATATAAAGGACCTTGGTTATGATTTGAGGAATAACAAGAAATCAATCTATTCTTCTATCTCTTGCTGCTCACCAACATAGGGCGTAGGGGGGAAAACCCTCGCCCCGCTGTTGATCACGGCTACGGTCTTCGGAGCCGAGGACCTGCGCCAGCCAGCCGTGACAGTACCTGCAAAGCTGTTTTTTCATGAATTTTGTGCTTCTTAATTGGAGACAGGATCCAGGGGTTCAAAGGTTCAGGTTCATGAGCGGGCATACTCTAATTACTGTGCAACCTAAAAATTGCTGGCCTCATGCTATTATCGGCTCAAGTGCTCTGCGCTTGCATCACTCTCACAAGTTGCCCACTCATGTACTTGCAGAATGGATGTCGAAGGATGTCCAGCATTTCTTTGCTGAACCTGTCAGTTTGTGGATGCTATACAACTCAATTGGTACGAGTTAAAATGGCCAGTAGATCCTGCTCACATGACTCATTTGAGGTTCAGAGGTCTGAGTTACAAACTGAAGTTCTGTATGCTTTACTCCTAAATTGACAGAGTGCATTGCTGGTTTTGGCAAGCTAAAGCTTTCAGAAATTTCTACAATGTTTCTTTTGAAAAGGGCTTAATGCTCTACAGGAGAGGAAGCTTCTGTGTTGTAAGTTGCTTTAACTCTCAGGTTACTAATTATGCAGAAGGTGATAGGAGTTCCATATCAGCTCTGTGTTTTTTAATCTGTAACTGCCTTAAGTTGTCGGATGCGCTTGTTATGAGTGAGATAATCCTACTCTCAGGTTACTAATTATGCAGAAGGTGATAGGAGTTCCATATCAGCTCTGTGTTTTCTAATCAGTAACTGCCTTAAGTTGTCGGATGCACTTGTTGTGAGTGAGATAATCCTGTTTGCTACTGCACATATACAGTCAGTTGAGAGCCCACGAGTGGTTGTGATGTTTTGGTTTCCTGGTCTTCTCATATTTAAATTATTTGGCTGGAACAACTTGAGCAAGGGTGTTGTTTGGGTTCCTTATATGTCCATTGGAACAAGGAGCTTTATCTTGGCTGCAGATGAATTTTCTTTGGAAGAATTATGAGTTGTAGCCAGGATATATACAAAGTGAAACTGGAATCTACCATGGAAGCACTTGATGGTACATATGCAAAAAGCTCACTAATTATGCATAAGCACATGATAGAGATTGAGCACTGTCCTGAATTTGGTTCTAACTGCACAATGGAAGATCTCATACTTGGATTCTTCATTGGAGAAGTGAGCAGCAAAACTGATAAAGTCTCATATTCTGAGGTATTTACTTATGGTGAGACACAAAGGCCTTATGTATGGACGCATATTCCTCATCTGGATGGGCTATTGGTTGTTATTGAGACACTATGGGCCTGTTTGATATGGCTATGGCTTATGGGTTTTAGCTGAAATTTTTGAATTTCAGCTGTTTGTGATATAGATTACAGAGAAAGATATTCGTTATGATTTTTGATGAGACAAATGTTAGGTTTTTAATATGTACCACAATTAACTTGTAGACTTCGTCTTAAAAGAATACTCCGTCTGAAATTTAGGTACTGTAGTAAAAGCTAAAAGCTGATTTTAGAAACCGCAAAAGAACAGGTCCTATAGTGGAAGCATATCAAGAAAACTGGTTGGAATAATCAGGAGCTTAACTCCCAAGATAAAGGTAGTTATGTTGGTTGCTTTAGGGAAGGAGTGTTGACAGCCATATCAAATACTGCCAACATGGTTAAGAGAGAACGTGAAAATAAAGTTTCTGAGGAGGGGAAACTCTCCACATGTTTTCTATTCTGTCTAGTTAAAGGAGGTTTTTGGAAGTTGGATTTCTTGTTAGGTTCTAAAGGAAATTATTGCACCAATTTGCAACTAGCAAAGAATTGTTCTACATTCCTCCTATTACCTGAGCCACCTAAAATTTCTGAAGCCAAAGGAATTTTACATGGGCAGATGTTGGCTACACAAGATAACAGCTCCAATCTACAAAATGAATTGGTAGGGTGTTAAGAGTGATGTGCATATTAACAAGGATATCACAATCTCGACTTCCACCAAATTCTATTAGCTTCTTAAATACACACTCGAGTGAAGTATTCCAAGACAAGTACTATTACTATATTTTTAAGAATATTGTCATGAATGAGATTATTTGAGATGTTAGTAAGGGTATATTCTTCTCGGGAGGATATGCATATTGTTGATAACCCACTTGGGGAAGCTGGCAAGATATTGAGCTTAACTTCAAAGAGAGCAAAAATGGTAGCAAGAAGCAATGTGTAAGCGAGAAGCAAAAGCTACAATTTGATTTTTTTTTTTTGAGTATAGGCAATTCATTTGGGTGTTGATCAGAAGCAAGGTTTGGGAAATGTCTTCCACAGATCTTTAGTTTCAGATCGAGGTTCTATTGCTTGCACTATCATGAATTGATCACTGTAAAACATCTGAAGAACTCTTTACAGCAGCTTCAGAAGAATTTCAGAAGATGGAAAAGTGGCTTTTGGCTCATCTCTTATTTGCCTCCATGACAATAGCTGAATCTTGCAAGTGGCAAAAGGATTCATGGTACCATTCTCATCTTATGACGCACTAAAATTCTTATGTTCCAGGTTCATGTAATTCACGGAACCTCGAGGATGAGGTTCTTTAAGGGGAAAGAATTGGCGGGACACGCCTGGAACCGAGACTTTCAGACTGAAGTCGGCAATCAAGGTGCCAGTTGGTCGTTTCTCTCTAAGACACAACAACGGTGGAGATTTGATCAAGTCGGAACCCAAGTGTGATCGGATGGCATCGAAGGGATGGCAGTAATTACTGTTTACAATCTTTGCCCTTGTCTTTTACTGTTTAACATCATGGCTTAACTGAAGCCTGAAGGTGAATGTAAAAAAAAAACTTTATTACTCTCTGTAATGACTGCTTGTGGGGGACTATCGCGCCTATCGTTCCCATGACCTTCGGCTGCCACAGCAGGCTGTTGCGTTGGCCAACCGCTGCGTCGTGAGCGATGGCCAGGCGCCCCCATTCCGCAAGAGAGAGCCGGGAAGACGTAGCAAGAAAAACATGGTGAGGTCTCAACTAGATTGTTTCTGAAACTTGTTGCTGCTTGGATCCAGAGGGCCAATGTAGTTTTTCAATTCTAAGGTTTTGCATTTTGCGTCGGCCTCTGGCCCCTCCAGGCGGCGGACGGTGAAGCTTCTCCCTTTCCGTCGAGATGGCAACGCTATGAGCTAACCATTTAGTAAAAAAAAAAAATCTACGCAAGAACTAATATACAGTGTTTAAACACAGAATAATTCTGACCCAAACCTGAAGAAATAAAAATGAAATGAAAAACTCATGGGAATTTCTCAACAGGGACCAACAAGTATGACACCACTATGATATTAGATGTACCTATCCAATTTCGTTGGATTAGCAGCAGTGCTAAGAACAATGAGCTGCAGTATTTGGCTAGCCCATCACATACCACCAGCTTAAATACCCATTGCATGGTGACGATATTGCATCCATTATTGCATTGACGTCCCGAAGGATTTGAAGTTTTCATGAGCAATCAAGCAGCATGAGACTGCTTGTCCTGTTGGAATAATGGGCCTTAGCCCATTCTTTTATCAATAATTCGAAAAAAAAATCCCAAAGATCTATTTATGCATAGTGGCATATGGGATACTTTAGTACCATATTGCTAGTTAAGGTGGAGAGATATCATCTTATAAGGTAGAGCATGTTAACCTTGGTGAAGCAAGAGAAAGAAGACTACAAGTGCGTGCTTGCTCACCTCACCATGCCAGGCTTTGCAGCTGTGCGATGTGCACATGAATGGTGTGCTATTTCGGGTTCGGCCATGAGTCTAGACACAGCTTTCCAATGAAAATGAGAGTTAATTTGTGGCTCTCGGCTTTGAATGTGTTTTTGGTTGCCTCCGGGAGACTTGAGAGATGTGCACATGAATGGTGTGCTATTTCGGGTTCGGCCATGAGTCTAGACACAGCTTTCCAATGAAAATGAGAGTCAATTTGTGGCTCTCGGCTTTGAATGTGTTTTTGGTTGCCTCCGGGTGACTTGAGAGAGATCTTACTCCCGAACAGGAACAGGAGTTTAAAGTAGGCACTACAATATTTGTGGGATGTATTCTTAGCGTTCTTTTTTATCGTCTGTGCGATGTGTATATACATATGACAAATACAAAAGGAGTTGTGGGAGGCACTTGAATATAAGTTCGCTGTCTCAGATACTGGTAGTGAATTGTATATCATAGAGTAATATCATGACTACAAAATGGTTGAAAACTATTCTGCAGTCAAGTAGGCTCATGAAATACAATTCATTGTGAGGGAACTCAATGGTTTTCACAGATAAAGAATTTACCAGTAGTGCGCCACTTTGATGAGTTGGCGAAATCACAAGGCCTAATTAAGTTTGATGTTATATCATAATTTGATAGAATTAGCCCATGCACCGCATGGGTTGATGACTAGTGATTAATTATAACCATTGAGTTTTACGACCCAAGCATTCAGAAATGAGTACTCCAAAAAGATACCAGAAAGTGGGATGGATCATACGAGTTGAATGTAATAATCGTGGATTTTTTTTTTGGAAACATATTTAGTGCAAATCATCGTTCGCGTGCAAACATGAAGGTGCAAACCATCGTTTGTGTGCAAACACGAAACAAGCACCAAATCAACATGAGAATTCCCCGACAAATTGAGCAGCGCGTTTTATTCCTAACGCAATGTGATACAGGTTACTTCCACATATTTCAGCGCAAATTTTTTACTGAACCTATGCGTATGAAAACTGCCTCTACATACAGCATTATGGGGATCACATCCGAGGCCAGATTTTGTTCATTACAAAAGAAATTGTTGTCTAACTGTACAATATTCAAATCACATCAAACCAAAATCAATCCGTGATGTCTTTCATCGTGTGGCTCCAGCCCTGGAGCTCACCCCAGCAGTGTCACTCCTCTGTGACAGCCCCTAGCCTTGCACTAGCAAGGGGCTGTGCTTGGGCTCCCGCCTGGCTATTCATCGGATCGATCGTCCTGAGAGCGTCCACCACTTCATTCATGGACGGACGGCTGTTCTGATCATTACGAAGGCATCCGAGAGCGAGTCGAGCAATCAGCACGGCTCCTTTGGAACTGTACTGCTCCTCAAGACGGGGATCCATCAACCTTGCCAGCTTTCTCCGATCCCCCAGGTACGGCTTCGCCCACTCCACTTGCACTGGGTCCAACGCCCTCTGACCAGAGAGCACCTCCAGCAGCACAACGCCAAAGCTATAGACATCGCTCTTCACAGACAGGTGGCCTAGTTCATGATAGGTGATAGCTTATGCTTGTTAGCACTGAGAACATAAATGCTATGTTGTTGCTGATTGTACGGAGCATCCAAGCTTAAGAGATTTATCGCTACTATAAACATTTGCTGACCTAGTCCAAGCATACGAGAACATAAATGCTATGTTGTTTGTCTGGCTTTAGCCTTGTAACTGTAACTGATTTCTTTCTTTCTTCCTAATGCATCGGCAGAGAGCTCCTGCCCTTCGTTTTTATATATATATATATATATATATATATATATATATATATATATATATATATATATATATATATATATATATATATATATATATATATATATATATATATATATATATATAGGACGAGTGTTTCATGCACCATGGTGCCTAGGCACCAATATCAATATCCGTTGATTTGCTTTGAGATTCATAACGTTTGATGTGGGTATCTTCATATACCCATAAAAAAGTATATTTGAGATGTCAAACTCCGAAAAAATTTAAATTCAACTTCAGTTTAATTAGTTTGAACTATTTTTATGGTATATACTCACTGTAGTTGCATTGAACTCAAAAGTAGTTCAAACTAATTTGAACTGAGTTCAAAACTTACTTACCATAAATATATCAAGGGTATAAAACATTTTCATACCCAAACTCAAAAAAATTATCAATCATACACGTGTATCGGATGTTGGTGCCTAGGCACCATGGTGCCTTATGTAATTTTCCTATATATATATATATATGTGTGTGTGTGTGTGTGTGTGTGTGTGTGTGAGAGAGAGCATATATATCTAGTGCTAATGGCTATTTCAGTGCTAAGGTGCTAATGACTACGTGGACCGTCCGATCTAGACTGTTTGGCTTAGATAGAGGTGGGTGGGAACTCCATCCCACTTAAACACTTTTGCATAAAACCCCCTGCGCTTTGCACTTAAATAGAAACGCTACAATATACAACAACAATGGTGGACTTGATGGGTTTTTGTTAAAAGTGCAGGGGATTTTCTGTAAAAATGTTTAAGTGGGATGGAATTTTCACCCACCTCCATCCAAACCACACAATCTAGATCGTACGGTCCACATCGCTATTAACACCTTAACATTGAAATAACCATTAGCACTAGATATGCTCCCTATATATATAAAGCGCAGGGGGTTTTATGCAAAAGTGTTTAAGTGGGATGGAGTTCCCACTCACCTCCATCTAAGCCACGCAGTCTAGATCGGACAGTGCACGTAGTCATTAGCACCTTAGCACTGAAATAGCCATTAGCACTAGATATACTCCATATATATATATATATATATATATATATATATATATATATATATATATATATATATATATATATATATATATATATATATATATGGCGTCATGGTGCCTAAGCTCCATGATTAAGACTTTCCATCTATGATTGATTCAGCATGCTAAATCAATGCTTATTATATCATTGCACTTGTACGCATTTAAAAGTAATCCAAACACAGTATGTGTGTGTGTATATATATGAGTTGGTACTTGGTAGTGATGGTGGTTCTATCTTGGGTATCTTCTGTGGATAGAAATATGTGTGTGCCTTGGATGATCTTCTGCAAAGCATGTTATCATGTATGCATATGTCTATGTATGTAACTCGTATGCAATTTCCAAATTTAAGGTTAATTTTTTTGAATGATGGATTTTGTATGGTTAGTATGTTGATTTAGTGAAAGCTTTGAGTTTCATTGGCAACCAACTCATGTATATAGGGAAACTCAAATTATTTTGTTTTTGAGATTTTGGAATTTATGGTATCATCTATTTGAGATCCGGCTAGTATCAACAACCATACCAGTAGCCACATATTCCGGAGCTGCATAGCCATCATCTGGGCCATCCTTGGCGAGACTGAGACCCGAGAGCTTTGCATTGTAGTCCTGAACAAGAAATGGTTGCAGTTAGAAACCTACAATAGAGTAATGTTTGGAAAAAAGGGAGCTTACTAGCATCTAAAAAAAAGATGAGAGAGGAGAGATAGCCGAGTTGAAAAAACGAATCTGTTTCCACAAGATCTACCGTCTCAAAAACAAAAGAAGAAGATCTACCGAATCTAATAGGATTTTTGCAGTCTTGAAGTTTCTGTGGATGACTGGTCTTTCTAGCGAGTGAAGGAAGGCAAGACCGCGAGCTGCCCCGATAAGAATCTTGACCCTGAGGCTCCAAGGTAATGGAATTGCTGCTCCTGAACAATGGCATATTAACAAAACTCTAAAACCAAGGTAAAGGGAGTTTTAGACCATCAAATCCCGTAATAAATCAGAACTACAGAGAACTGAAACATCCTGACACGGAGAACCATTCAGGATCTCGTTATCCTTAGAAGGTCCTCTGAGGAAATACTCACTTCTAAAGAGGTGGATCTGCAAGCTCTCCCTTGCCATGAACTCAGAGACAAGGAATGCGTAGTCATCCACCACGCAGTAGCCTAAGAGCTTGACAAGGTTGGGGTGTGAAAGCCTCCCAAGGAAATGCACTTCAGTCTGCACTTCAGTGAGCCAGCGGCTGGTGGGAGCCCGGGCAGAGTGCGGGAGCCCGGGCAGATCTGGCTGTCGGCTGGTGGAGGAGCTCGCCGAGCTCGCCACGGAGCTCGTCGTGGGCGCCACGGACATGGAGCTCGCCATGGAGCTTACTTCAGTCTGCATTAGAAACAAACAATTCATTTTGAGACTGTAGAGTGCAGTAGTAGCTATAAATCTGAGTTAGTGGCTTTACTGCCAGTTAGGGTTTAAAAAACCGGTGGTTATCGGTGACCAAAAAAACCAGGCTGAACCAGCATGGAAAATCCTAGTTGGAAAGTTACTGTCGTGTGTAAGTGAAGTTATTGTCAAATCTATGTAGAATTACTGGCAGTTGTGTAGTGTTATAACTGACAGTAACTCTACATGTGTTTGACAATAACTTCACTAACAAATGATAGTAACTTTCCGACGGTTTTCAAACTTCTAATTACCCATAACTGGTTTTCCACTAATTTTCCCAATTTTACTGGTTACTGGACTGGTAACTGCCCACCTAACCACCCCAAATTCAAATTTTGGTTTGTGAAATTCAACCGGTTTTCCACTGAGTTTTCCGGTAACCGGCTGGTTACCGATACTGGCCCCCGGTGGTAATTGATCTGGTTCCGGTATTTCGAACCTTGCTGCCAGCATTAGAAAAAGTATAGTTAGAACTCGGAGACCAAAATCACACATGCCAAAAATCTTACAAAACGAGAAATACTATCCAAAGGGATCCTGTTGGATCAAGTTTTGATGGGATAGCGCTCCTATGTTGATCTAACCCCCTCAATACAGGTTACAGGTGGGATCCGCCCCTGCCCCTCATGTAGTAGCAACCACCTGATTTTCACTCTTCCTCGCAGCTGCTCCTTCCCTCCGTCTCTGCAAGCGAAGAGGAAATGACCAGGAGACAGCGCAACGAAAATGTGGGATGATGACGCCAGTAAGGCCTCAGCGAGTAAACTGCTGCAACCGGTTCTGGCCTGACCAACAGTACTGCTGCCATGTCCGAGCCCCATTTCTGCCGCTCATCAAATCAAATGCGCACCACAACAAATGAGCTGTATCTAGGACGCACTGTTACCGTCAAGGCCATCTCTTACCGTCAATTCGTCAAGGTTCCATTTCCCCTTGAAACTAGGGCAATAAGGATTGTAGGCTGCTCCATCCATCAATGCAACTAATATGGGAATTAATGAGCCATAAAGAAGGCAACATTAGTGTGAGATTTAATTCTTGGCAAGCAGCTGAGCCTGAGAGCGCTGTTTTGCTTCATTTTGCTACAACCATGCAAATGTGACTATATAATACAAGTTACAACATCAGCCAAACTCCTGTGTAAGGCAGCAACCCCATGACTTCGATTAAGAATATCTGTGAACATTTACTGCATCGGTTGCAGAGAAATCAATCTACCTGAGCCAAGTAACATTACTTAAATGAAAAAAATGGCCCTATAAGCACTTGAACTGTACAATTTTGTTCGATCAAGTCCTATTGTCCAATTTTGTTGTTTTGAGGTCCAACTGTTAGGGTGATCTCAGGCATTTGGCCCAACGGCCAAATGCCAACCCCTTGACCGCACCCTGATCGGGGGCGCCCAGCCCAATTGGCTGATGGGCCCCTGTCGCCAGCGCCACATAAATAGAGGTGGGGGCCGGGGCGGCACGTACGACGAGGTTCACCGTGCCGCCACAAACCCCACCGACAAAACCCTAACCGATCTGTAAGGGGGCGCTCCAGCGACGGGAAGTTCCACCGCCGCCAGGGAGATCGCCGCCACCGCAAGACGCCACCTCCAGCCTCTTCCCGACCGTCGCTGCCCGTGCGCAGACTTCACCGACGAACCGCAATGGCCAATCCCTCCTCCTCTACATCGGACGGTTGGTACCCCTAACTCTCTCCCTCTCTGTTTCTCTCACGAACCCGAATAGAAACCCCGCTAGATCTAAACCCTAGGAGATCCTAAACCTAACAATGGTATCAGAGCCAATCTAGGTGTAGATATAGATGGGGAAAGAAAGAAAAGAGGGGAAGGACGAACCCTAACCCTAACCCGAACCCGAACCCTAACCCTAGAAAAGAAAAGCCGGGACTTACCTGGCCGTCGTCGTCGCTGGCGTGCGGGAGACCGATCGGGCCGTGGGCTCGCCGGCGCTCCACGTGCGGGCCACCGTCGACGCGCGGGACAGATCCGAGCGCGCCCGCTCGGAGGGGCGCCGACACGGAGCCGCTCGACGGCGGCGCGCTCCCTCTAAGGGGAGCGCGCACGCCAGCGAGAGGGCCCATGGCGGCGCCGGTCTTCTTCTCCTTCTCCGGCGGTGTGGACGAAGTCGTCGCCGCCGCGTTCGCTCGGGCGCGAGGCGAGAGAGGGGAGAGGAGAGAAATGACCTACGGTTACGGGGGCGTCCGCCGCGCGCCGATTTTGATCGGGTGAAAACGACGCTCAGCCGTCGGATGGCGACGGACGGCTGAGATCTTGCCATGGTCCCTCGTGCCACTTTTGGCCCAGCGGGTTTGGTTTCGCGCCCAGCCCGAGTTGCGGCCGGGCGCGGGAGCAGCGCAGCGCGTGTGGAACGGGAGCCGTCGGATGTAAATCCGACGGCTGATGGATGGCGCCGAGGCGGATCGGGCCGCCGAAGATCGCACGGCGCGCGCGCGAGGCTACCGAGCGGGCGCGCGTGGTGAGGCAGGCGCGCGTTCGGCCGGGCGGGCAGGCCGCCATGGGCCGTGGCCGGGCTGAACAGGCCGATTTGGCCGTATGAACAGTAAAATCCAGAAAATTGATTTTAATTTTTTCCAGGAGCTTTATGAGTGAATTTGAATGAAATTTGAATCAAATCTCTGTAAATTTTTGCACCAACGTGTTAATTTTTCCAGAGATTGATGAGTACAGTTATAATGCTTCTGAATAATGAATTATTTTGAATAATTTCATGTTTCCGCTGCAAAAGTTAATGTTGATTAATTTTCATTATTAAATTCGAACCAACGGGAGAATTTAATTTTGGAAAAATAGATATATTTTCCAGAGATTTATGATATTGTTATTTTCTGACCAACGTTGATAATAACAGTATTATAATTTTTTAATTGATGATTTTATGCATTATTTCTATTTCTGCCCAACGGTGATGTAGATTTAATGTATAAATAAAATTGTATGTCGTATTTTCGACCAACGTTGGAAATAAGGCATATAATTTTGCTGTTATGTTCTCACTGTATATGAATTGTGTTTTCAGGAGGATACTCTTTGATGGGCTACATCAGAGATATCCCGGTTCTCAAAGGAGACAATTACGGTGAATGGAAGAAAAAGATTGACCTGGCCTTCATCTTGGCTGAGGTGGACTGGGTAGTCACCACACCATGTCCCACAGAGCCTGTGGCACCGGTGAGGGAGAAAAATGAGGCTGATGCTGCTTGGTAGATCAGACAGAGGGACTATGCTCCCATAAAAATGTCATATGATCTTGATCATAAAAAGTAGGTCACTGCCAACAAGAAATGTTTGGCTGTGATAAAGAACACGATTGAGCCTGCAATTGTGGGCTCAATCGCAGAGTGTGACACTGTCACAGAGTACCTTGAGAGAATAAAGAGTCAGTTTACTGGCTCTTCAAAGACTTATGCTACGGTGATTAAGCGACTTGTGACAGAAAGGTACTCTGGTGGTGGCAGTGGCATAAGAGAGCACATACTGAGGATGAGCAATTTGGCATCCAAGCTTAAACCAATGGATTTGGCTCTCAAGGATGAGTTCCTTATTCATTTGATTTTTGCTTCCTTTCCGAAAGAGTTTGACACCTTTGTTGTCAACTACAACATGCAGCCCGAGAAATGGGATTTAGAAAAGTGCATAGCTATGTGTGTGCAAGAGGAGGAAAGAATTAAATCCTCACATGGTGGTTCTATCAACTATGTGAAGGACAACAAGAAAAGAACTTCAACAAGAACTCCTTCTCAAAGAACAAGGAAAAGCCTCATCCATCAGCCTCAACAGAATAAGTTTGCGGTGAGACAAAGATCGGTGTCTTCATTTGCAAGAAGACGGACACTACAAGAAGAACTGTCCGATTACTTAAAGATGATAATGGCAAAGAAAGGTGAGAACATTATTACCTTTATAAATGAATCCCTGTATGTGCAATATTCGAAATCTACTTGGTGGATTGATTCAGGAGCAACTGTTCATGTTGCTAATTCTTTACAGGGATTCCGTTCGACGAGGACTACGCAAAGAAAAGAAAGATGCATTAAAGTCGCGAATGGAGTCCAAGCTGAAGTTGAAGCAGTTGGCGATCTTTCATTAGAGCTAGCTGATGGCTTCACTCTTTTACTTAGAGATGTTCTTTATGTTCCCTCTTTACAGAGGAATTTGATTAGTGTTTCATGTTTGGACAATAATGGTTATGATTGTCATTTTGGAAATGGCAAGTGTGAAATAATATTTAATAAAGAGTGTGTTGGTCTTGCCATCTTACAAAATGAGCTTTATTTGTTATCATTACGTGATGATGTGAATGTCGTATGCGATAATGGGAACGTCGCGTGCGAGAAAGTAAATGCATCCTCGTCTACGAATGTAAACAGGAAACGAAAGAGAACTCTAGATGCGTCGTCGAAATTATGGCACTGTCGTTTAGGCCATATTTCGAGGGGGAGAATAGAAAGACTAGTTAAGAATGATATTTTTCCTCCATTAGAGTTCTCAGACTTAGAACAATGCATAGAATGTATTAAAGGAAAATATGTAAAGAAAATTAAGAAAGATGCCAAAAGAAGCACATGAGTTCTACAAATTATTCACACAGACATTTGTGGTCCTTTTCCTGTGAAAAGTGTGGATGGTTATGACTCGTTCATAACATTCACGGATGATTACTCCCGTTATGGATATATTTATCCAATCAAAGAAAGAAATGAAGTCTTGGATAAATTCAAGATATTTAAGGCTGAAGTTGAAAACCAACACGATTTAAAGATTAAGATAGTCCGATCGATCGTGGGGAGTACTACGATCGACATACCCCATATGAACAAGTTCTGGACCTTTGCAAGGTTTTTACAGGAAAATGGCATAGTGGCTCGATATTCTACACCGGCGAACCTCGGCAAAATGGAGTAGTGAAAGACGCGCAACCGCACTCGATGGATATGGTGCGAAGCATGATGAGCTATTCCACACTGCCATTGAGTTTATGGATGGAGGCGTTGAAAACCGCCATTCATATTCTCAACAGAGTGCCTAGTAAGTCGGTGCCCAAAACACCGTACGAGTTGTGGACAGGAAGAGTTCCTTCACTAAACCATTTACGTGTGTGGGGGAGTCCTGCTGAGGCTAAAGCATTTAACCCAAACCTTGGGAAACTTGATCCCAAAACAATAAGTTGCCATTTCATTGGCTACCCTGAAAAGTCAAAAGGTTTTCGTTTCTACTGTCCAGACAGATATACAAAGTTTGTAGAAACGAGACACGCTGTCTTCTTAGAGGATAAAATGATAAGGGGAAGCATGGTAGCTCGAGAGATTGGCCTTGAAGAGAAGCGGGCGTATGCGCCCACTCCGATGATTCAAGAGCCATTCTTCACACTACCTGCTGTCGCTGCACCGACGGTGCAAGACACTGTGGTACCAGCACCTGTTATTGTTCCTCCTGTGGCAACAATAAATGAGAATGAGGAACCTGTTCTTCAGATCCTATGGAACCCATTGCCACGAGATGAGGGGAGCAACAATGACCTCAAGCAGAAGATGTACCAAATGAGGAGGCCCAGGAGGTCTCAAAGAGTAAGAAGATCAGCTATTTCTGATGATTATCAGATTTATCATACAGAGGAATTTCAAATGGAGGATGGTCCCACCTCATTTGAAGAAGCCATGAGAAGCGAAAATTCTTCAAAATGGCTTGAGGCCATGGAAGAGGAAATGAGGTCCATGAAGGCTAATAAAGTGCAGGACTTGGAAATTATTCCTAAAGGAGCCAAAACAGTAGGCTGTAAATGGGTCTACAAGACAAAGCTTGACTCCCAAGGGAATGTAGAAAGATACAAAGCGCGACTTGTGGCAAAAGGCTTTACGCAAAGAGAAGGGATTGATTACACTGAGACCTTTTCTCCAGTCTCATGTAAAGATTCCTTCAGAATCATAATGGCATTAGTAGCACATTATGATTTAGAGTTACATCAGATGGATGTAAAGACGGCATTTCTTAATGGGGATTTGGAGGAAAATGTTTACATGGCACAACCGAAAGGTTTTGTCGTGGAAGGAAATGAAAGAATGGGATGCCGCCTAAAGAAATCAATTTATGGGTTAAAACAAGCTTCAAGACAGTGGTACTTGAAGTTTGACAGTACAATAAGAAAATTTGGGTTTAAAGAGAATGTAGAGGACAACTGTGTTTATGCAAAGTTCAAAGATGGGAAGTTTATTTTCCTAATCCCGTATGTGGATGATATCCTACTGGCTAGTAGTGATCGATGTCAGTCTGCTACTGGAGACAAAGAAGTTTTTGTTCTCAAACTTTGATATGAAGGATCTTGGTGAAGCTTCGTTCGTTCTAGGGATCGAAATTCACCGGGATAGAAACAAGGGGATATTGGGACTGTCACAAAAGGCATACATAGAGAAAGTCTTAAAGAAATTTAGTATGCATAAATGTAGTCCTTCACCTGCACCTATAGTCAAGGGCGACAGATATGGGGATTTTCAATGCCCCAGGAACCAGTACGAGCTCGATCAAATGAAATCGGTTCCATATGCTTGGTGTCGGAAGCTTGCGGTATGCTCAAGTGTGTACGCATACGACTTAGCGTTTGTTACCGGGTTACTTGGCGATTCGAGCAATCACGGAATAGAACATTGAAATTGGTAAAGAAAGTCTTGCGTTATTTGCAAGGAACAAAAGGCCTCATGATGACATACTGAAGATCGATTCACTCCATATAGTGGGGTATCTGATTCGATTATGCGGGAGATGATAGAAAGTCGACATCCGGATATGTGTTCACTCTCGCTGGAGGAGCTATATCGTGGAAAAGCTCTAAGCAAACCGTCACTACATCGTCCACAATGTATGCCGAGTTTGTAGCATGTTATGAGGCCACGGGCAGGTGAGCGGCTAAAGAAGTTCATACCGGTTTAAAAGTGGTTGACGACATCAATAGACCACTTAAGTTGTCTTGTGATAATGAACCCATGATAATGTATGCCCACAACAATAAGTCAAGTGGTGCTGCCAAACACATTGACATAAAGTACTATGTTGTGAAAGATAAAGTTCGGGATCAAATTATAAGTCTTGAGCATATAAGTACCGCAAAGATGTTAGCGGATCCGCTTACTAAAGGCTTACCACCCAACGTGTTCGAGAGAACATGTAGCGGCATGGGTTTAAGGAAAGCCTATGATTCTGGACTAAAAGATGGCCCAAAAGATTAAAGTAACCATTTGAGCAGCAGAGGTGTATTGTAGTCATTAAATCTATCGGCGATTGACCGTGACGATGAGACATGTTCTATGCACTAATCTGTGATGGAATGAGTAAAGTCAAAAGTAATTAAAGTTAAAGCATAGATTGAGATCAAGGGGGAGAATGTTAGGGTGATCTCAGGCATTTGGCCCAACGGCCAAATGCCAACCCTTGACAGCATACGATCGGGCGCCACCAATTGGTGGTGGGCCTGTCGCCAGCGCCACATAAATAGAGGTGGGGGCCGGGGCAGCACGTACGACGAGGTTCACCGTGCCGCCACAAACCCCACCGACAAAACCCTAACCGACCAGAGGCGCCCGGCGACGGAAGTTCCACCGCCGCCAGGGAGATCGCCGCCACCGCAAGACGCCACCTCCAGCCTCTTCCCGACCGTCGCTGCCCGTGCGCAGACTTCACCGACGAACCGCGATGGCCAATCCATCCTCCTCTACATCGGACGGTTGGTACCCCTAACTCTCTCCCTCTCTGTTTCTCTCACGAACCCGAATAGAAACCCCGCTAGATCTAAACCCTAGGAGATCCTAAACCTAACACCAACACCATTTAATTTTGTGCAATCAAGCTCATGTAGCCAAGGTTATCGGAATCGTGATCCTGATGAATTGGATCGGAGGTTCTTTGGTAAAAATAACAAATCGTAGAATCGATGTAGAATCTAAAATCTTACCTGATTCTACCAAGAAACATTTTAAAAAATCTATAGTGTATTATAATACTACTGCATTTTTAAAATTATATATTTTAAACTTTTCTTTACAAATTGTAAAGTAAAAGTAAGATCATGTGTTATTTTATGATAATAATGGTGAACATAAAAAGATAAAAGTTAAAATTTTCAATTAAAAGAAAGTATATAAGTAATTATTTATAATAAAACAATAAAATCGACAGAATTAAGTAGAATCGTACGAAAATTTTGATCATGATCCTACAAAACTTTAGGTAGAATCGTAAAAATATTAAGATTCTACCATAGAATCAGATCAATCTAGTCAATTTTGGATTGTATGACAGAATCGAGATTTTGACAACCTTGCATGTAGCCTTGTTTTGTTGATGTCCGTTACTATACTATTTCAATTTGAGCAATTAACCTCAAGTACATAGGATTGTCTAAATAGGCATTTCCTATAGATTGATTAGTTAAATTGATGTTAACTTGGCACCAATAGTGGTTGCCAAATCAAAACTTAATAGGTTTATTAATTGCTATCTAGTCTTGTAAATGTGTTTTCGAGAATAATTTTCCACCAAAATAGAAAATTGTGATATTTTGTTTCATTACAAAATCCACCAAAATGTTATTTTACTATAAAATTTTCCTTCAAATAAGGTCAACAGAATTGGTCAGTAGCTAATTATCATATCATATTTGATTAAGTGGTCCACGTTGGTGTAAGTTAGTTGCCACATCATCACTTTGTTAATCAAATTGATAGAAGGGTTAAACTAGACAATATCGAGTAATAGAGGGGCTCAAATAGACAACATACGCTATAAGGGCTCAGTCGTACAAAATAGAATAGTAGAGGGGTCATGTAAACAAAATTAGACTTCAGAGATTTGTTTGCATAAAAGCAAATAGTGTCGGGGTGTATGCTGTAATTTTGGCTTATTTAAATATATATTTTTTATGGAAGCAATAGAATAACAATGTTAGGAATCCACATCATCAATAAACGAAGAAAGAGTATACCTACTGTAAGTATTAGTCAACACATAACACAATTACCTGCCATTCCATCTGTTCTGTCGGTTGCCTGATCTCAGCAGGTTTGAGCTTCTTGATGGCAACCCTTGTCTCATCAAGCCACCCCTTGTAAACCGTTCCAGACTGCGTGAAATTTCTTGTGGATCGCTTCAGTTCCGCAAAGGTGAAGACCCTAAGATTTGGTGACTCAAGAAGGGTGCCCTTCAGATAGGTCTCATCAACATTGACATCAGTAACTGTAGATTGCGTGAAGGGACTGCTGCTAATCGTAGAGAGATCTTCCGAGGTTGTGAAGCTACTGGAACTCATTGACGTCAATAGTCCTATACAGGGATTAGAAAGGGCAAGCTCTTGAATACCAAAAATGGGAAGATATAGGCAGTTTTGTTCACATATACTTGTGTGTTTCATGCAGGACGTTAAGGTGTTGGGCTTGGTCACTGATATTGAAGGTTTGAACGCGAATTTCACCATTTGAAGGAATTCATTAAGTGGAGTCAACAGTGGAAACCAAAATGGAAATAAGTGTTTTTTAGATTTCTAATGGTGGAATGGCCAGTGCAATGAAACCAGGCATAAATAAGCTTTAGTGATACTTTGGTATTTTCAACTACTTAGTTCAACCATTGGCAGCAACCAGAAATTCAGAATAATTAAACACTAGCATGGTTCCAGTGGAAGTGCTTACAAGAAACAAATTATCAGCCCCACAAGTTAATACGGAGAATAAAGGACAAGCTGCTGATAGCATTACTGCATTAGACTATCTCACTATCAATCTATCACTAGGTATAAAACACAAAGGCCATGACAAAATTTCTGTAGTAATAACATGTGCCATCTATAACAATTGGTAATAGTAATTGTAGTGAAACACGGGTTACAACAAACTTAACGATGTAGAAGGTACTTGCTAGATAATACATATATTGCATACAACCTTAGTGATGACACACACACACACACACACAGTGTGTCTTAATCGTCTGTGAGCATATAATTTGGTATAATCGTGATATCATTTGAGCTTAACTTGTTTTGATTTATGACATAGGAGAAGAACTATTATTTAAAATAATCCCTACCAAATAGCAACTTCATTATCAGACAAGTTAACTTAAATAGCTACTTAAAAAGTAAAGACAGCCTAACAGCAACCAGAATATTTTTTTCAAAAATGAAGAAGATGAAAATAGGCACCAGTTTCAGTGCACCACAACAATGTAACGCCATAGAAGTTTCCTATTCAATTTAGACTGACAAAACTTTGATAATATGTACTAATAATAACAACCTTTGCGCTAAAAAAAAAGAATAATAGCAACAACCTTTGTGTCCCGGAGAGGTGCTAAACCATGGGAAAAGTTTTTGAACTACTGAGCTGCCATGGCCGGTATTTGTAGGGGCACCAACCTGTACATATTCCACAAGTCAAATGAGAGGGAAGTCTATGACAGGGTGCGAATTCTGTTTCAATCTGTTGAACATGATCAACATCATGAATATCTGGAAGCAAGTCCAGTACAGCTAGGTGAGACGACGGGAAAATTTTATTGCACTGGAAACATTGAAGAAATTACTAAAAAATAAACACATTGTTTAGTTACCTGAGTAGTCAATTCAGGTGAAATGATTCTTTCCAGTGAACTGTCAGTTGTAATTTCATTTGCAGCATAGCTGCTGGACGGTTCTTCATTGCCCTTTATCTCCAGGGGACCAAGAGAGGTTAGCACTTGACCATCCTCTCCCACACATGCATCAAGTACTGCTTTCTCAAGGGTTCTCAAGGATCTAAGCCATTGCAAAAAATTGGATGGTATGCTGCACCCAGTTATCTCTATTTGCACCGGTGATGAAGAAGATGATGGTCCAATGGGTTCCCCACATGACAGAATATTGTTGCTCTCTTTTATTTCATATTTCAAACATTTTGGAAAAGATGGTTTGAACATGAGCTTGCAGCAAGATAGCACAGATAACTCTTCAAGAGCAGGGAACATGAACTGCTCCTCACTGTCGGTAGACAACAGTATACACAGCTCTTCTAAGTTTATTAAAGTTTCTAATTTGAGGTGTGTTAATTTCTTCAAGGGTTGTGGCCCCCCAGAAAGACCCATCTGGAGATTTATGAGGTTAGGCACATCTTTTATATGCAAATAGCGCAAATTTTGAAGCTCACAAAGTGGAGGGAGATTTTTGCAGTTCTCTAGGTGGAACAGATGAAGAGTGACAAGGTTCGGGAGCGAAGTCGTCATGTTGCTCATCATCCATGTAGGAAACACAGAGCCTGCATATCCAACTAGCTCAAAATGCTGTATATTCTGGTTTGGTTGGAGCTTTTCCAGCACTTCTTCTGTGCCCACATCTTCAGCTACATCACCTGCAGCTGACTGAGAAGTAGGTATCCAGTCCAGCTTAAGGAAACAAATTTCCCATCGATTTCGCACATTCGCTCTCTCTGCAATACCTAAGCCCCTGACCCTCCTGTGAGATTTGGAATAACAAGCTCATCAGTTGTTATGTGCCAGTGTTCGTCAATGGAAACAGAGCACCGGATGTGTTGAGGTAGGGAGGACATTATTATTGGATCGTTTGTCAACACAAATTTGAGTCCTTTCATTTTACCTATGATATCTGGCAATATCTGAGGTACACCAGATGATGGATGTACTAGAACACCAGTGAGGTCCAACATGTGCAGTTTCTGAAGCCTCTCAAATGACACAGGTATGGCAAGGTTGGTTTGTGACAGGTTCAGATATTCTAGGTTGAATAAGTAACCAAGAGATTGCAGATAATCAACAGTATCGAGGCACTGTGAGAGATTCAAAAACTTCAGTTTAGTTAAGTTCACAAAGCAGTTAGGCTGAGGCTGCAGCTTTCGACATCGTTGTAGGTTCAGATACTCCAAATTGGTTGTTAATATCTCAGTATTTACTTGAAGTGCCTCACAGCCAGCTAGATCCAAAATTCTAAGGTACTGAATGTTTCCAAAGGAAGGAGGGAAATTCTGAAGTCTGCAACATCTCCGAAGTATAAGAACTTCCAACCTCTTGAGATTAGTGAGAGATCCTGGCAACTGCCAAAGCTCATAGCAACTCGATAAGTTCAGGAACCTAAGAAAATAAAGGTTACCAAAAGATTCTGGTAGCTGCTTGAGGCTGAAGCAACAAGACAGATTTAGATCCTCTAGGTTCCTTAAATTACCAAATAAAGGAGATAACTGTTGAAGCTCAGTGCACCTTGATAAATCCAAAAAACGAAGGTCATGAAGATTGCACAGAGAGTTAGGCAGCTCACGGACGTCATAGCAACATGACAGCCTGAGATGCTCTAGCCTTAGAAGATGACCAAGGGTTGGAGGCAAGTTTTGAAGTTTGTCACAACCTTGCAGGTTCAAATATTGTAGCTTCGGAAAAGTACCGATGAAAGAGGGTAATTCGTTGAGGGGAGTTTTTGATAGATCCAAAGCCTTAAGGTTTGTCAAACTACTCATTGAGGAAGGTAGTGTTTGAATCTTTAAGTCAGAAACATCAAAGTATCTCAGATGCTTCAAATGACCAACAGAGGCAGGTAATTCTCCAATGCAACATCCACTAAGATTCAAAACACGCAAGTGCTTCAGTAATTCAAATGCTTCTCTATGAAGCTTTATATCCACAGAGTTCCGGAGATGCAACGCCCTTGCCCTGGTGAGCAGTGAACTGCAAAATGTTGATTGCCCTCTGTAATAGGTCAACAGTGCATATTGAAAATTGAGCCTTTCTGCAATGCCGCCCTGCATTTCTCTATCATCCAAAATTATAATATCATTGTAAGCAACATGTCTTGCAAAATCGTGGACAATGTTATGCATGTAGAATGTTGTAGGAGTTGTTCTGTTATCCATTCCATTAACCTGAAAATAAATAAAACATAAATCAGATAAATTTCTCAAACATGACCCTTTGTTTGAAATTGGACTAGTTTACCAAATGATTTCTATGGAATAACCTAAATATAACGCAAAACATGACATAAGTTCAACCAAGAAATCTTGGAAAAGAAAACAAAAAGGATGAGTCGCAGTGTTTCAAATGTCATCTAATTTTTCTAGTCCTTGGCTGGCAGCAAGTTTTGGGTGAGTACTCAGAAGATGGGTGATTAGCAGATAATATATCAAGCATTTATACAGAAAATATTTTTCTGAATATTTTAATTGGCAAGTTTTGGATAGGGATGCGCCCAGAAAATATTGCACTACTAGTTGACAATCTGTTGAGCCTCAAATACCATATGCTTATGTTACATTTTTGGGATTACCAACCTATAATGTGCAGCACCAATGGGCACGGCACTGCAGTGGTATTGTTCTCAGTACTGATCGCATGGTTACTATTCATGCATGATTAGTTTCCTTTGTTACAAGATCCAATCTATTAGGAGCCCTACTGTGGCTACTGGCCAAATAGTAAAGTAGGAGAGCAGTGTAATAGAGATGATGGATGGACAATGCTTATCCCTTCTCTATGTCCAGGGCATATATATATATATATATATATATATATATATATATATTTCCATTAAATGTATTTTACAATCCTACCCTTACACTCATGTGCCCTCCATAGGAGTATCTATGTCATTACACACATCTCATTCTTGGGTTTTACAACTCTCTAGCAAGCCGGATGGGCTTAGGTGGGGGCCACCCCTACAACAGGAGCCTCTCATGGTGAAGGGTTTCACAGGCCGAAGTCATGCTGCCGAGCCACTTGGCCCCCTTCATCCCTGCGGCCTGTGATCTTTGGTGTTGTTCAGCGGAGATGATTTTGTCGATGTGGGCTAGTTGCATGCCGCGGGCACTGGCTCGAAGTACGGCTCGGCGGCCCACGGTCCATAATGGTGTTTGATGGTGCCGAGAGGCGTACCAGCGCTGGCGCGCAACGGGAGTTGCACCGTGTGTTGGCGCGAAATGGGACACACGGTAGGACAGGACTGGCGCATCGTGGGGTGTCAGGCGGCCGCGTAACTGCGGTCGTGCATCAGTTCCCGAGGTTGTGGGACACGTGTGCATGCGCTACTGGGCGGCCGTGCGGCTTCGGCTTCCGCTGGTTGAGCTTCCAGATCATGGGGGAGGCGAGGAGGCTTTATAAACACTGCCGCTGCCGTACCATTGTCCCTCCACTCTCACTGACTGCGGCCAGATTGCCTTGTTACTCCTTGCTTCCTTACGCCCTACTCCCGCATCGTCGTTCTCGCCACTGTTCGCCACCACGCCCATACACCTCACCATGCCCTTTGTGAAGATGGCCCGCTATGAAGACCACTCTCGCCGGCCCAGCGATGGCACCACGTCCAACCACGGCGCCTCCTACCGGCGTAGCTCGTCGATGACGGAGGTGGAGTACGCCCTGGTGGGGCACGACCCGTTGCTAGCCAACAAACCGTGGAGCGCAGAGAAGCTCAACGGTGTCTACTCGAATGTGTTAGGGCAGAGCCTCGTGACAGAGGAGACCATCCGGTCTCTCCTGCGCGAGGGGAAGTTGTCGGACCACAGCGCGGTTCGTCTGCCGATCGGTGATGAGACGGAGCCGCACCCCGAGGAGTCGAAGGTGATTGTCTTCGTCGCATATTTCAAGGTCAGACTCCGAATCCCGTCAGCAATGTTCGTCAGACATACGGGCTAGAGTTGGCACAGCTGACTTCGAACGCGCTAGCGCACCTGGATGTATACAGTTGGGCATCGCGAACAGAGGGGGCCTTGCCCAGTGCCTCTCTGTTCTCATTCCTCCACGACGCACGGTGCCAGCTGAAGAAGCTGGATGGAGGGGAGTACTCGAACTTCGACAGCATTAACTTCGTGCTGCGGTCGCCGTGCACAAAGATCTTCCCCGTGAATTCGACTCGAGCCAAGTGGGAGTCAAACTAGATGCGGCGTTGCTTCTACCATCGCGTGGCGAGCGGCAGCAATCTTCGGTGGACGGGTTGGCCAATGGCATTCAACACGTCACCCTCGGTGCCCCTTGACCGCGACGACGAACACCGGGCGCGGAGGTTTGTGGGAATTGCCCTCTGCTTCAACATGCGGGACCTCACGGATGAGTACATACTGTACAGCGTGGCCCCGCTTGCCCGACAATGGCACATCCAGCCCAGCCCCGTCTGCCCTGACGGGGTTCGCCCATCAGTGTCTTCGCTGCCGAAGCCCTCCAATCCTCGTAAGCTCTTGAACCACACACTGTGCACAAAATAATCTTTGTATTTTGTTGTAACCTTCACTTGTCTCTTTTTGTTTGCAGAACTCCTCCTTGAGGACGCAGAGCGCGCGGCGGTGATGTTCCTTGGACCGTACGTGGCTAAGGAGCACAACCTTTGCGAGACCGTGACGGTGAAGCTCGGGCGGATAAACCGAGTGTGCGAAGCTCTAGGCATCCCTGTGCCAGAGCGAGCCACGCTGACCGCTAGCCGGGCTCGCCCTCACGATGGCAACGACAAGGGGGAGAGGCCCGGTCACCTGCCGCTGGATCCAGCCCGGCAGCCACCCCTCTTGGAGAACCCGCCGGAGCCAAGGCTATGACGGCCGCCGGCTCTGATTTGGCGGAGTATGCCAACTTGGACTTGGAGGCGGAGGTGGACCGCTAGGCGCCTGGCGCCAAGGAGCCCGTGAGCAACACGGGCAACAAAGGGCGTTACCACCCCAAGCCTAACGCAGACGCTCTGGAGGGCGAAGCTTCATTGCCCGCGCCAACTGCGGAGGCCGATGAGGTATCTCCGAAGGCGCCGAGTGTGAAACACACTCGAACAAGTTCGCCTACGAGGCTGACGAAGGACTTTGAGCTGGCAGTGGGGGCGATGTCAGAGTCTGACTCCGAAGATGAGGCCGCTAGGCCCGAAGAGGATTTCGCCGCCTAGGATGCAGGCGGCACCGCCGCGGTTCAGACAAAGGCAGGTCGGACACCCCGACGGTCTTCACCGCTCCACAACAAAGGCAGTCGCAACTCATTTTCTCCCCACGACTTCGCGAAGCTCTCTCTGATCTACTCCCTGATACCATCGTCGACATCAGCTGAGACACGATCTCCGGGACGCGGACAAGGTTCCAGCAACGGGAGCGGCCGCGAAGTCTCTGGCCTACCCGCCCCGGATGTGACGTCGACCCCCGCCGCCATGGAAGTTGCTGGTGTGGAGACTCCGCGCCTTACCGTCTCCAACTTCGTCCCTCGACCGGAGATGCTGTGGGCTCTACAAGGGGCCACCGACTGTGTGGACGCTGGATTAGACCGGCGAGCACTGTCGTCATGTGGCCCGGAGCTCCTAGAGGGCGCGCTCGATGCCGCAGAGATGAGGGTAAGTGCTCCCACTCTTGATTACACTTGTGTTTGAGACTTCATTGACAACTGCATTGTGTAGGCTCTTGCCCTCGCTCGCGCTCTGCAGGCGGCCCAGGCTCGTGAGCGAGGGGCGTGGAGGACCAACTTCGCACTACCGAAGAGGCCAACGCCACCAAGGACGAGCGCATCCGCTTCCTCGAGACGGAAGGTGTGAAGGCGGTTGCGGACACTCGGGCGCTCACAGAGCAGACGCAGCGGGCGGCCGCCGAAGAGCGTGACGGGCTGCTTCAGCAGATCTCGGTGCTAGAGAAGGCCCGATTGACTGCGTCGCTCAGGGAGACGGACCAGGAGCTAGGCGATGCCTCTGTGGCGGCGTGGAACTCGATGGAGGCTTTGGAGAGCGCCCTCTCTGACCTCTCGGTCATCGTGCCGCCCCGCAGCTTCAGCCCCAAAGACCTGTCACACTCCGGCGGATCGGAGAAGCTTCCGACCTCGCTCTCAGCACCGCGCGGTCCTTCGGCAACCACTGCTCGATGGTGATGATGTGCATCGTCCTCACCCTCCTCCATCATTGGGGGTCCCTGCACATGGGCGAACTGGCCACCCCCCAGCTGGAGCTGCCCGTCGGAGGTGGCGTTATGTCAGGCGCCATGCACGCCATTCGCCGATCCGCCCGGACCTTCCACCAGCAAATCTGGGATTACATCGCCAAAGCTGCGGTGAAGGTAGCAATGCGGTGAAGCCTGCAGGGCGACGTGGACTTCGGGGCCTGGCTCGACGAAGTCCCACGGCGTGACAGATGGCGCCGCTGGCTCAAAGCGTGGCGTCAACCCGCAGGTGTGATGCCAAAGTCCTAGAGTTGTAGGCGTGCGTCTCTACGTATCTCCTAGTGATGTAAAACAACACCACACGGCCCCGCCCTTTTGGAAATGAAATGAAAATTTTAAGTCTTTTGCTCATATACATTGTTTGCTACGAGCAGGTGCTTGACAAGGGCCGCTTGCTAGTTTCGGACCTCATGGTCCGGCGGCGCCTTCGACATTGGGGCTGGGCGGAGGATTCCCTACGCTTTTGGGAAACACGCCGCACGACCGGGGAGACTTCGAGACGAGAATATGTAAAATTAGAAGAGTCGGAGTAGCGGTTTCGACTACTTGTGTGTGTACTTGTAAATGTTGAACTCCGTGGAATTAATGAAAGTAATGAGCCAAAGCAAACATGTGTTTTTGTCTTCCTTTCATGAGTGCGTTGACTTCGATGTCACCCGCTGTAAGATCGACCGATAGGCGCGAAGTAGGGTAGGAACGAAGGGTCAACGCAACTCCTCGGTTAGACGAAGTAGACGCTCGAGCGCTCCGTCCCTTACGCTTCATATTGGCGGCAACGGAGCTGGCGACTAGCCGAAGTGGACGCTCGAGCGCTCCGTCCCTTACCCTTCGAAATGGCGGCAGCGGAAGCGACTAGCCGAAGTAGACGCTCGAGCGCTCCGTCTCCTACCCTCCGAAGTGGCGGCGACGGAGCTGGTGACTAGCCCAAGTAGATTCTCGAGCGCTCCGTCCCCTACCCTCCGAAGTGGTGGCAGCGAAGCTGGCGACTAGCCCAAGTAGACGCTCAAGCGCTCCGTCCCCTACCCTCTGAAGTGGCGGCGACGGAGCTAGCGACTAGCCCAAGTAGGCGCTTTCCCTCGTTGCGCGAGAGGCATCGCAAGAGTGGGGCGCAGACTCCCCGCTTGTAGAGGACACCGTCCAGGACCTCAAAGGACCTGGCCCGGTACTACAGACGCCGCAACTCGAGAGGGTCGTTCGGCTTGGCTATGCCCTGCAGATAACCGTAGATGGGCTCTCGCCAGTCGCCCTGTTGGGGAATTTGATGAACGAGGATGGCATCACGATTGTCTTGCTCGATAGCTGCCGTGAGCAGGACCTCGTAGAATGCTCCCTAGGGGAGGGGAATTTGCTGGCTGGCAGCCTTGGCGAGGGTGTCGGCTTGCTCATTGTTCGCTCGCGGAATGGCCTTTATCGTGACACCCAAGAAATGGCATTCCTTTGCCCTTACGGCGGCCAAATACTTGGCCAAGTAGGGGTCCTTGGCTTGGTAGGATTTTCCCACATGGCCCGCAATCAAACACGATTCAGTGCGGACAAGGACTCTTTGGGTGCCCAGGGTTTTGAGCTTCGCGAGGCCAAAGAGTATCGCCTCATAATCAGCTGTGTTGTTTGTCGCCAGGAACCTGAGATGTGCCGAGCGAGTACAGCAGGCGATGCCCCTCCGGTGTAGTGACTACTACGCCCACCCCAGCGCCCGGAGCGTCGTAGGCCCCGTCGGTGTGAAGGGTCCACACCGGGTCTTCTAGTTGCTGCGCGTGCGGCTGAGCTGGCGGAGTCCACTCAGCGAGGAAGTCCGCGAGGACTTGGGACTTTATTGCTGTGCGCAAGGCGTATGTCAAGGAGAATGGAGTGAGCTCGGCCGCCCATTTGCCGATACGCCCCGTGGACTCCTTGTTGTGCAGCATCTCCGCCAAGGGGAACGAGGATGGCACAGTGATGGGGTGAGCGAGAAAGTAGTGCCGAAGCTTCCTCGAGGCCATAACCAATGCGTAGGCCTGCTTCTCAAGTTCGGTATACCGTGTCTTGGCACCCTGGAGAGCTTCGGAGATGAAGTACACAGGCCGCTGAAGGGCGCCTTCCTCAAGAATGAGGACTGCATTGACTGCTGTTGCGGTGGTGATGAGGTACAGCAAGAGGGGAGCCTCTGGCGCTGGGGCGACTAAAGTGGGAAGGCTTGCGAGGTGCTTCTTGAGTTCATCAAAAGCCTTCGCACAGTCGTCATCCCAATAGAACCCGTCATAGCCACGAAGGGTCTTGAAAAATGGTAGGCCTCGTTCAGCCACCCTGGATAGGAAGCGGCTCAACGTAGCCATGCGTCCGGTGAGCCTCTGGACCTCCCTCGTCATTTTGGGTGGCTCCATGGAGAGGATTGCATCAACCTTGTTGGGGTTCGCCTGGATGCCACGGCCAGGCACCAGGAAACCCAGGAGCTTCCCAGCTTACATGCCGAAGATGCACTTGTCTGGGTTGAGCTTGATGCCCGCTCGTTTGAGGTTGTCGAAGGTCTCCTGAAGATCTTGACCATGAGAGGCAAGCCGCCTAGTCTTTACAACCATGTCGTTGACATAAGTTTCGACATTCCTCCCAAGCTGGGAGGCAAGCGTGAGCGCGACAAGGCACGTGAAGGTGGCGCCTACATTTTTTAGGCCAAAGGGCATCCTGACAAAGCAGTATGTCCCTATCGGCGTTATAATGCTAATCTTGTCCTCGTCGTTCTTGGCCATGTGAATCTGATGGTAGCCGGTATATGCGTCTAGGAAGCTCATGAGTTCACATCCTACCATGGCATCCAACAGCTGATCTATACGTAGCAACGGGTAGTTATCCTTCGGAAACGCCTTTGTTGAGGGCGGTGAAGTCAATACACATGCGCCAAGCACCGCTAGCCTTCTTCACCAGCACCAGGTTGGCGAGCTAGTCCGAATGCTGGACTTCGTGAATGACCCCGGACCGGAGGAGCTTCGGTACCTCTGCCTTGGCCACCTATTGCCACTCGATTGACATGCGCCAGAGTCTTTGCCTGACCGGCTTGGCGTCGGGGCGGACCACTAAAGTGTGTTTGATGAGGGCACGGTCCACGCCCTTTATGTCAGTTGGGGACCACGCGAAGACGTCCGCGTTGTCCCGGAGTACCTAGAGTAGATCTTGCTCAACCTCCGGGGGAAGGCCCTCGCCAATAGACACGCAATGCTCCTCGGTGTGGAGGGGGACTCTCTTGACCCCGCCGTCCGGCCGGGGCTTGGGCGTCCATCCCGGGGCAAAAGGCGTTCCTACCCTGGGATGAGCATGTGCACCTTCTGATGCGGGCCCCAAGTGCCAAGCTCTATTTACCGGGCGAGGTCTTGGTCACCGAAAGTGGTGATGATGCCTTGTGGGCCCGGGAGATTCATCACAGAAAGCCATGGTGCAGGACCGCTCCAAAGGAATTGAGGGTCGGTCGCCCCAAGATGGCGTTGTACGGGTACGGGAGATCGACAACATCAAAAGTGGCGTCCTCGCTCCTTGAGTTGTCACCTTGGCCAAAGGATACTTACAGCCGTATCTGGCCCAACACCTTCAACGGCTGACTCCCGAAGCCCTGAAGTGGGATTCCCGAGGGGCCTAGCCAGCTCCGGGGGATTCCCATTTGGTCGAAGGCTGCCGCGAATAGAATGTTAGCGGAGCTGCCTCCGTCGACCAGGACGCGCTTAACATCGCAGCCTGCGATGGCGGCCTAGATGACCAAGGGATCCTGGTGCGGGAAGTGGACGCCATCTGCGTCGGCGGCGGTGAAGGTGATGTCATTCTACGCCTAGGTCGACGGTGCTTGCGTCGGATACGTCGCCACGTGGTGCAACCGATGCGCATAGGCTTTCTACTACCGCGCAGATGAAAATTCCAGAGAAAAGCCCCCGGAGATGACATTTATAACACTGCGCTGGGCTCCCTCCCTCGGCTATATCCGCAAGGGGCCCTCTTGGGGCTACTGCATGTGGGCCACCGCTGGTGGCCCGCTTCTAGGGCTCTATCCCTGACGACGCTTTAACGAAGCGTCACGATGGTGTGCATGTCCGCGTGAGGTGATCTCCACGGCCATGCACTTCGCACCACAGGCCGTACTGCTGGTAGTCTCCTTCGGCACGAGCTCTATCATCTCAGCCCCAGCCACGCCCGCGTCCCCGCCCTCTGCAACCCCTCCCTCGGCCAGCGGGGGTGCTGTCGTCGGAGCCGCCCGTGATGTCGAAGACGTAGCAGGCCTTCTAAGACCTACACTGATTGTGCTTGGGCTTGTCATTCAACGAATCCTGTTTACGTTCGGAGGTGTCCTTTGAGGGGTCCGGCTTGTGTTAGAGGTGTCTGTCGAGGACTCCTGCTTGCGCTTGGAGGTGTCCTTCGGTGAGTCCTCCGCCAGATTGGTGTCGGAGTTGTCGCCTCTACGCCGTTGTGCGTCCTCTTCCACCCTCGTGTACTCCTTCATCTTGTCGAAGAGCTTGGCCATCGTCTTTATCGGCTTACGCGCATTGTACCCTGGGCGGAGGCCTTGGATCGCTACATTGATGATGGTGGTCTCGTTGACGTCCTTGACCTGGCAGCGAACCTTGGTGAAATGCTTGAAGTATTCTCAGAGTTTTTCCGAGGACTACTGCTTGATAGCGAAGAGTTGATCCACGTTAATGCACTCGACGTAGTTTCCTTGGAAGTTGTTGTATAGGCGATCACGGATTTGCTCCCACGCGTAGATGGAGTTCAGCTCTATGGTAAAAAATCAGGAGAGAGCCACTCCCTGCAATGCCAAGGGCAGCCCCTTCGCCTTGGTGGAGTCATCCCTGCCAACAGCTTCGATGGCGGTTTCGTACACGCGCACGAACTCCCTGGGTCCGTGTCGCCCTTGTACGACTCAATGGTGGGGAACTTGAAGTCCTCCAGCCATACCGATTGCTGCAGGCCAGCGGAGAGGGGGGACTCCGGATTGACACGTCGAAGCGGGACACGGCTGGAGGTGGGAGCGTCGTAGCTATCCACCCGATCTGGTGTAGGCTCCGCCGCCGCTGCCGGCGGGATTTGTTGGCTCCACGCCTCCTGTTGGCTCCGAGCCTCTTGCATTTCCCGCACGGCCCCTCGAAGGTCCGTCAGCTCGCGCTGCAACGTACCGAGGGCCGCCAGCAAGGCGTTTTCTACCATCGAGGTGGTTGCACCCGCCTGGGCGTCAGCACAAACCACCGGGTTGGCAGCGACTATGGCCTGCGCTCCGGAGCTGTTCAGCGCGCCGGTGCGATGGGCCCCGAGGTTGGTGACGAGGCTGGTGTTGCCGCCAGAGCCACCTGCCGCTCTCGCGCTGGGTGTCGGGTCGTTGGCCATGCCAGCGTGGGCATCGGCATCATGGCTCCTGCCAACCCGAGCGGCACTATCAAGGCCAACCGCCATGCCAGCGGCTGGATCAGCCGCCACACCACGGATGTCGATGTCGGCGCTCGCAACACCAGCGTTGCCATCCGTGCCAGTTACTGATGTAGAGGCCTTGGTGTTTGTGAGCGCTGCCGTCGTGCTCCTCTTCTTCCTTGCTATCAATGAAGCTTTCTTGGGTACCATCACTTCTCAAGTTTCAAGGCTTGCTCTCCGTCGTCCCCACGTAGGGATGCAAATGGATTGAATACGGATGGATAATGTTTCTACTATATTTGTTTTCATATTTTTTTCTTGGATACAGATATGAATACGGATACCTCGGATACGAATACAAATTCGAATAATATCGAATACAGATATGGAGCGAATACGAATTGAAACGAATACGGTCACGAATATTTATCGAAACATGAATACCCCTTAAACTATACATCCAAAATCAATGAAAACACGTAAATAGTTTATCTTGTCTAAACATTAATGAAATATAAACAAATATAAGTATTTTTATCCACAATAGTTATACTTTGTACAAATTTTAAATCTTCAAATGGCAGTTAATTGTTTCTAAAGTCCTAAATAATTCTTAATGGATTTCTACCATTTACATGTGACTAATAAATTAATTAAGAATTTAAACTTGCATCAGAATGATTTAAACGGTAGTACATCAATTTAATCGGTAGAAATTTTAATCTACTGACAATACTGAATTTATTTTTAATAAACATAAATATTTGCTAGTGGGCTGGTGGCAGGGGAGATGAGAGAGGTTGGCTTGGGCTGGGCAATGTTGGGCTGAAATCTCGGATATCCAGATCCGTATTCGTATCAGTATTCGTCGGATATCAGGCTTACTGTATTCGTATTTGTTTCCAACAAAAAAATCAGTATTTGTTTCCGATCCGAGAATTATCTGAAGAAAATCCGATCTGACACAATCCGTATTCGTTTTTATCCGGATCGATCGAAAACTATCCGATCCGTTTTCACCCCTATCCCCACGGATGGCGCTAACTATTGTGGCTACTGAGCAAACAGTAAAGTAGGAAAGTAGTGGAGTGGAGATGATGGATGGACAATGCTTGCCCCTTCCCTATGTCCAGGGCGTGTATATATATTTCCGTCAAGCGTATTTTAAATCCTACCCTTACACTCATGTGCCCTCCATAGGGGTATCTATGTCATTACACACATTCCATTATTAGGCTTTAAAACTCTCTAGCAGGCCGGATGGGCTTAGGTGGGGGGCCACCCCTACAACAAGCCCCCTTATAAATAAGGTGGCATTTTTCACGTTCTTCATTAAGCAAGAAGGAATTAAAAGTGTTCCCAAGTCTATCCATCCTCACTCTTCCTCCTTGCATCCTTCCCCTTCAAGCCATTGTCCTACCTCTTTCCTTATGGTATTTACCAATGATATAAGGATCATTACTACCAACGTCATGTAGCATTTGGCTAGTCCACACTAGTTTATAGTAGCTTCTACTTCTTTGTTTAACTTAGTCCCTGAGTGTTGGATCACTATGTGTCGCATTGATTTTTCAAAAATCAATTCCTAAATAAAATAAGTTTATGTGAGATTTTGCTTATAGCTGTGAATTAGGCTACATATCATGGTTGTCACAGCATCATTGGCAACCACGGCACCGGGACACCATGGCGACGCCAAGGCAAGGGCACGGCAAGGCGTTGGACGCACTGGTAGGGCATCGGTGAGGTCGATGCGCTGGATGCTGCGAGGGAGCCTGTGGGAGAACTCGGAGGAAGGGGGAAGCTTGCCATGGCGGAAGGAGGCAGAGGCAGATCTCTGGTGTTTGAGAAGCATGGGGAAGATGACAACGTCAGCGGTGGTGCAGCGGTACGGGCAGAGAGAACCCTAGGGCTTTTGTAACACTCCGTCATGGGCTTTATGGGTCTATAAGTAGGCCCAACCAAGATGAGTCCACAGCCCGACTCGAAAGAGCCATATAATCCTCCTTCTTCCACCCGCCTCCTCCCCTCCACTCCTCGCGAAAACCCTAATGCCGCCACTCTCCAACCCTCCCGAAGGTGGCGGCGTTGTCCTTACCCTTCTTCTTTCCTCCTCGTCACCTGCTTGAGCGCAGGAGATGGCGTAAGTTCCCCCCACCGAATTCTTGGCCCTGGTCTTTTCTTGAATCTTGATTGGCTAAAGGTGCGAGGGGCAGGTTTGGGCAGCAGAGCGGCAAAGTCGGGCACCCGAGCAGCAAAGTCGAGCAGCCAAGGCGCGGCCAACCTCCATGGCTTCCTCCCTTCACCGCAACGACACCGTAACATCCATGCTACATATACAAAATACCCCGAAACATAGTAGACACAAACAAATAGAGAAGTTTTATCAAACCCCCAACAAGTCCAAAGGGTTTTAAAACATCACAACTACTTTGTGCTTAACACCTCCACACAAGTATTGTTTGGTTTCAAATATACTCCTGACATTAAATTTTGACTAGAAACATAAAAAAGTTGAAAAACAGTCATTGACGCATCGGGTTACACGACAATGATTGTTGCTTTATAATTTGCTTCTGCCCATATTTGTATCTACATCTCTTCACATTTCACACCTTTTCTTCTGTCCATATTTGCCGCCATATACAACTCTTCACATTGGATATTTTTTCATGAATGAGACAAATGACATACAACAACAAAGCATTTTGTCCCAAATAAGTTGAGTTAGGCTAGGAATAAAACATCCTCAAGGTTAAAAAACGAGAGCCTATAATAAAACCTACAAGGCAAAACCCTAAGCTATAACCTAAGTGTCTCTTATTTCAAGATATTTGGTTGCAAACGTTTCATTCTTAAACATGGCAACTTACATAAATTTGAATCTATATATTATGATGGTAATTTGCGTGGATATCCTACTCATTCTCATGGCTTTATGTATTTAATTTGGATACCAACGGAATCATTGAGACTTGTGAAGTCACCTTTGATGAGGCTACCCGATAGTACAGGTACACGTTGATCAGGAGAGTACCTTCGTCGATGATGACTCTAACTTAGAGGACAAGGCTTTAATCCCTCATCTAGTCACTTCTGAGTTAGTTGGAGAGTCTACTTCCACTACTCTAGTTTCGGCAGAGCAACTACCTCCCACCTTCATCGGCACAAGGGCAAGCTAAACAGGACCTAACACATATTGCACTGATAGGTGATATGCATAGTGTACAGATAACCATGCGCTTAATCACCCTCATTATTACAATTAACATTGCTCTACCTACAAAAATCATTAGCTTAAACACCCACAAAACGCTTCTAGCTAGTGAAGAAATAAGTGCACAAGATTTTGCTTTTTAACACACATTTACAAATGCACAAGTTTGCCATTTCACATTGAAACATAGGAGTAACAAAAACATAAAATGCTATCAAGTTTATCATGTAAGTGATTCAACATTAAGACCCCATCTGGAAAATGGGAATTTTCACAAATTCTTGAGGACATAAATTGTTTCCTATGAAATTCCTGCACTCTTCCAAACAGGCCCTAAGAAGAAAAGCTATGGAAATTATGCATGTTCACATCATTTCTAATAAAAACTTGGTTTCTACATATGAACGGAGTTAAGTAACATGATTTCCTCATAGTTAAATCTTACATGTTACAAAGGCCTGTTGATCATTCCCCATCACGTTTTATTTTTTCAAAACTTTTGCACATGGTAGCTAGGTAATTATGAGCTGATCAATGCATGAGACATCTGTTGCTATGTGCAGTTAGTCCTATGTGCTGTTCCTACGTACATTAGTGTCAGTAAACATGTACTTCACAGAAGATAGACAAGACTCAGCTTAACAATTTTTTAATAACGTACCGAGGGTATCCCTTCAACTTGAAGGAAGGATATTGATAGAAGTTCCTGAATGTACATCTCTCCGTGCACATAAGAAGGTAAAGTCCCATGCTTCGACCCAAGCATGTCAAGTGCAATCCACTGTTGAATGAGTTTCTCCTTAGCAATTCTAGATCCTCTAGGGAAGATTGACAAGTATGCAAAGCATGATTTTAACGCCGAGGGCATATTGTAATACGTTTCACTGAATGATGCAAGTACTTCAACCCCAGTAGAGATGATTTTCTCTAATTCCCATATATCCTTATCCCTTGCCCATAACCAGACATCCTCATCCTTGTTACGCACCATTGAACCAAGAGAATATGCTACCATCGGTATGCCTTCACACCTTTTCACAATTTGCTTCCCAATTTCAGTGAGGCGTGTGCTTCCATCTCCATTATCAAATGCTCTTTGAGAAAATATTGTCCAGCAGTCACCTTCAGATAAAGGACCCAACTTGTATGGTCGAATAGTGTGCATTAGCTCTGCAGATATTTCACTGGAAGTGGTCATGATGATCTTGGTGCACTTCTTCGTACCCCTCAACATTTCCTTCAATTCATCTAACTGTTTTGTATCTGTGCTAACCAAGCCATCCAAGACTATCAGACAGATTTTGTCATGAAGTACTTCTGGAAGACGATTCTTTACAAACTGAAAGTTGTTTTGAAATTGATCATTCATGGTAGCCTCCGAAATACTTCCTGTTTGACTAGCTTGTGAGATTCTATCATTAGCAATTTTATTAAGCTCCAACTTCGTATCCAAATGGACCCATACGCGTAGATCAAAGTTCCATCCTTCTCCATGGTCATTAAAAATTGATCTTGCTAGAGCTGTTTTCCCTAACCCTGAAAGGCCAACTATGGGAATGATGGATAATTTGTCTGCATCATTTGGCAAGAGCAGACCTTTTATAATTGCTTTGTCATTATCCCTTCCAATGACTTCAGTTCCATCAAACGATTTTTGCTCATTAGATTGCTTAAGATCGGATAGACCGTGCTGCATTAAACTGAATACGACAGAATCCTTTGTTGATTGATCTAACTTTCTTCTGATTGTCTTCATTCTTTGTGTTCTACTAATATGCAAGAAAAATGGACTTGACGAGCAGAATGATGTTGCCTGCAAGTTTTACTTTGAAATTATCACTCAACGACATTATTTTACATTAACTATTTGAATTGCCTGTGCAATTGTGCGGCTACACATATCATAATACATATGTTTATATTTGGAAATACAGTTGTATTTGTTATACAACTCTAATACTATGAATCAATGTTTAGTTATATTAATTATAAATCTGTAACGGTTGTACGTAATATCTATATATACCTAATTAATCTACACCATTATATTCTAAACCTACCAACATAAACGTGTAGATTTTTCTTTTTCTTTTCCTTTTGATTAATGGGAGAGTTTCTACAGTTTTTCTAGGATTAGTGAGGGATTTTCTAGCCTCGGAGTGAGGAAGATACCTTTAATCCCACCGGTTGTTTATATTTATGGGAGTGTCTATACAACATTCGACTATTTTTCAAGGCAAAATTAGTCAGATTTTAGAGTGTTGGATGATCCGTTGGATTGAGATCCAACGCTTCAAAATCTGACTAATTTTACCCTTAAAAATAGTCGAATGTTCTATAACATGTCTATACAACATTCGACTATTTTTCAAGGCAAAAATAGTCAGATTTTAGGGCGTTGGATGATGATCCAACGCTCCAGATCTTATTTTGCAGGGGGCTTGTATGAGTGGATCCGTTGGATGATGATCTAATGCTCCAGATCTTTTTTAGAGAAGGGCTTGTATGAGTGAATCCGTTGGATAGAGATCCAACACCCTAGATCATTTTTTTGGGGTTGTATGGGGATCCATTGGATTGACTAATTTTACCCTTAAAAATAGTCGAATGTTATATAGCACTTCTCTATATTTATTATATAAATTTCATAGAATTGCCAAAATTATGGCATCTAAGGATAATATTAAAGTACTATTGCAGTAGCTCTAAGTAAATAATGCATAGTCATCGAATAAAATGATGTAATTCATAATAAATAAGGCATCAATATATAGACAGTTTTTAAATTAGACATACGGCAGGAGCAAGCGTAACACTGGAATAACCTAATGTTCTTCTTTTTTAGACAAAGGATGAAGTAACCTAATGATGCACCGTCAACTCAAAACTAGCATAGAAGTTCCAGTAATTTGCACTGGCAGTTATACAAAAATGATTGATAATGCAAAAAAGAATAAAAAATGGCAAGGCGTCTCTTTTTTTCCTGTAAATGTCTTTGCCGAACCTTTGCCATCAAGGAGCCGCTCCTTTCAGATCTGATGCTACTACGGTGTTCAAATTCATCCAAGAAATCTTCCGTGTCATGGGCGATCTGCTTGATCTTCCTCATCCAATCCTGCACCTCCGTACGCATCTTAAAGTATTGACTCTCCACACTCACCAGCACATCTTGCAACCTCGCCAGAGTTCGCCTCACATGCGCCACGTCCTCATCTATTTTCGAGGGCAGCTCCAAACGGCCAGCATCGGAGGCCAACCGGCGTAAGAGCCGATCCACGGCGGCGCCGGCGGTGGCCATATGGCCTGGCGATTTTGGTATTGACGGGATACAGAGGAGGCGAAGAAGACGAAAAGAAGAAGACGGACTCCACTGTAGGCACCTTAAATTTGATATTGATGGATAGAGTGTGGCGTGCAATCATACTGCATAAGCCGAGTTTTATGATAGAAAATTTAGACACACCCCAAGAGCAGCCCAGATGTAGATGTTTACTAAATTTTGTGCAAAGAGGCAGTTACTGGGGCTTCCTGCACACCCGTGGCCCGTCGCTTTGAATTTTAGGCCATTATGATAGTGATAATCGCTCTGCCTGATAGTGGAAAGAATGTCAATTTATGTCATGTCGCTCCGGCCAAGTTGCTTCTTTAAAGTCCAAAGCAACAGCAAGTGGCGGGAATGGAGTGAACACTAAGCATACAGTGATCCTCAGCGCTTGGATCAGGAATGAACAGTGAAAATTTCGAGTGAACATCAGTATCAAGGTCACCGGGTCTGGGAGTGGGAGGCACGGCGTAGATCTGGCGAGATCCGCGTGCCGCGGCTTGGATCCTACTAAATCTGCGTCGTGTCCCTCGAATCCGGCGTTGTTGAATCTATTCCAAGTTTCTCAATAGTAGTGGAGCACGGCTGTTTAAGTTTCTCATTTTAAGTTCTGCTGTTTCTTTACTTTTCAGTTAGTAACTGCAGCTGTGTGCGTCCTCAAGGATTCATGCGTTTCCTGCCGCGCATTATGAAGGCTAACTGCTGTCTTTAGTTTGTTGTTTCCTTTAAATAAGCATGCAATATATCAGAAAAAGCTACCCCGTTTTAGCAACATCAAATATCTGTGTTCATCGTGTTCTTGAGTGCGCATTCGAGAGTTGTCGGTGATCCATGACAATTGGTATCAGAGCATGGATGCTTCCGAGGCCGTCATGTCCGTCCAGTTGATATTGACGGGATACAGAGGAGGCGAAGAAGACGAAGAAGACCGACTTCACTGTGGGCACCTTAAATTTGATATTTATAATAGAAAATTTAGACACACTAATGATGGCTGGGCCCAAGAGCAGCCCAGATGTAGACGTAGATCTGGCTAGATCCGCGTGCCGCGGCTTGGATCCTGCTAAATCTGAGTCGCGTCCCTCGAATCCGGCGTTCCCTAGTCGCTAGCGGTGCAAGGACTGATGGCATTCGATGACAGCAAGCTCGCCGACAGAGGGAATATGGTAGGGAAGGGAGGTGGTCCAGGTGGAGGAGCAATGTGAAGCATCGGTAGTGCTGGGGAGGAAAAAGCACGAAGGCATCGGGAAGAGAGGAGGATAGGAGAGGAAGACGGCTATCTTCGAAAATCAAAATAAATGGTAAGATTTATTTAAGTAAATTTTTTAAACCGTTTCTTCACAAGACTTTTTTGAGTCACCAGTATGTACACTATTCATATCAGCATCTTCACTATTCATCATCGTCTCAGAAAACATAACAAAAAACCATCAGTCCTGTAACTAATATCATATGGGCTCAATTGTAACTAAAATTATACATAAAAAACTTTAGATTAAACGCTAATATATGTGCATTGTAAATGTTGTATTTTGAGTTGTCTCTAGCTCGTGCCAAGAATTTTATAAAATGCTTACTATTGTGCATGCCTAATTCACGCTATAGACACACCTCCCATTTAATTTAAGGGGTAGGTGGCTGTTATATTCTAGTAGCCTAATTCACGCTATAGACTTACTTTTTAGCATATTTGACACTATCTATCACTATATTTATAAAAATAGTCATATATCTAGCGTATTGATAAAAATAATATTTTTGTTGTTTGGTGGCCAAGTGGCAGCATGCGTGGGCTGACGCGTAGCTGCTACCGTCCCACGGGTGGACAGCAAGCAACTTGCCATCCCACCACTAGACGGCAGGGGCCTATCGTCCCCCCACCAAGCGGCAAACTGTTTGCTTAAATTTTTAAATATAGCAAATGAGCTAAAAAATTACAAGATTTTATATGTAGCCTCCTAGCACAACGTACTTAGCTGTGAATATTGCTCAAAAATTCATATGATTTTGATATTTGTAAGAGTTGTTACATATAGCAAACAAGCACTAAAAATTACAAAATTTTGTGAGAAGTCTTCCGACATAGTCATAGTAATTGTATAATATTTTAGGAATTTTATGTACTCTGAATTTGCCACGTTAATTCATGTTAATTTAATCATAAAATTAACGATACTCAGGCATCTTTTGCAGTTCATACATTATAAATATTTGTAGAAGTACATGTAATAGTACAAAAAACACATCATATGGGATACGATATGGCTCACTCATCTGAGCCACTACTATCTCCTCGTCGCGTCTACCACCCCGTGCATTGTCTTTCGTTGAACACAAGCATGTCTTGTGGGGTACATCAGCCAGTCTGGAGGTTGCGTCTCGATTCGGAGGAGGTATGGAGACTGTTAAGTTTGTTCAGTGGTCGGCGATGGTCCAGCAGGCTTAGGTACAGCAGGCTTTGTTCAGTAAGGGTCGAGTCCTCAAGCTAAGACATGCCGAACTGCGAGCCGCCAGCAATAATGTCGTTAACGAAGTACTCTAAAAATCCCCCTCGTGGTGCGAAGGAGCTGTCGCCTTGACCATACGATATGGCAGTGAAGCCAGAGGAGCTCTATCCATCGAAGTCTCCAAACCCTGCGTATGGTGTGAACGCTGAGCTCTGCCCTACATACGCTGCAAACCCTGATGCTGTGTACCACTCTAGAAGCATCCAGGAGGCTCATATCGTCATCGGTGGATTCGACGTCACCCCCATGTTGAATTGGAGGCTGCAAAATGAAATAGTATTAGTCACAATAAATATTCTGGATGTACATTGCAAATCTTATCCCGGATGTGCAGTGAAGATGAACGATGGGATCAGTAGTCTGTGTAGGTGGTGCGGATGTCAAAAGTGATGCATCTTGATGACGGACCTATGGCGGAAGAACACCATGATGTTAGTGGAACGTAAGGCCTAACAGGAAACAAAACATAGGTTTGTACGTAAGTTACCTCCTCATTGATATAGCCCATAGATGATCGACGGCTAGTATTACAATGCTGGCTAGACTCGCTAAGTTGCGATGACCTAGCGAGTGAGCATGATTCCCTCTTTGGGTGCCCGATGTGCACGGTGTGATCCATCGAACGAGTGCAGCTCAGGTTATGCACTATTTTTTTGGCCTGCTTTATGATGTACTTCAAAGTATTCTACACGGCCAGTGGTTTGTCCGGGCTGGTGAGGGTGGTCTCGGACGCGCTTGCGATGCGTTGTGCCCACTCCAACTGAAGTGACATACGAAACAAGTTTAGTAACAACCAGTATGAATTTTGTAAATGAATCTCTCAGAAATTGCAACTGTCTTATGCTATCATGCCACCACGAAGCGCTGTGGTGATCGATCGAGCGTTGTAGACTGTCGTCATGCGTGATCTGCTCAGGGCAATCTGGTGGACGAACGGTGAGTTTGCTGTGAGACCAAGGTACTTACCATTCTAGGTACTCGTCGTATGTTCGGATGTCATACCGGCGCTGCTCCATGATGACATCCAGGTGTAACCTGTCCATCCATGCCGCCATCTACTCATACTGCATTGGCTGCTAGTCCGTACCATGTTGACCAGTCCTCGATTGTCTACATTTCCAAAATCATTGATGTTATAGAGCAAAACATACAAAATGTAAACATTACTCGGATGTAGTTTGACTCACCGGTGTACAACTCGCAGCAGGAACCTGTCGTTCGGAGGGGAATGACCTGGTGGAAACCGAACTATCGCATTATGCACTGCGGCGCGTAAGCCTCCACCATGTACAAGAACACTAGATGGCGTGTCATCCTCCATAGCACCGTGTCCTGTAGGCATTGCAGGGACAACCTGTATGACGATACATGCTCCATGAAGTCTACAGTCCATGGACCCCAAATAATGTCGCTATCGTGCAATGACTCGAATTTGTTGTGCCACAGCAAGTAGCACCTCAACGGTTTGCCCTTTGCCCAGTGTAGACGGGCATCAGTCCACCGAAAGCCCATAGTGGGCTTATCTATCAGGTCTGTAAACTCACTGAATGGGTGCACTAGCGTCACGATGGTCAGACTCCTAACAAGGAAATGGTCCTAACTCCACAGTTGCAAGAGCACATAGCACACGCATAGGTTAGGGTTATCAATAGTGTCGCATTGGACAACTCCTGACATGTGGCGCATAGGACGGCTGATCTCCAGCTGTACTGAGGCATCGTCCCAAACTCTGCGTCAACTAAAGACTCAGTGAGGCGGATGAACTCGGCGTTGCAAATATCGCCGTGTGTGCCTAGAAACATGCTCCACCCAAAGAGATGAAGAAGGTATGCGACGAGGTGCGTCTTGACGACCTCGAATGGTGCATCCTGCAGGCATATAATGAAATTCTTCAGCCAAGCGTGGGGGACGCCACAAGCACCCTCCAGGATAGGCAGGCCGAATTGATCCACCAGTCTCTCCTTCCAATCCGTCGGTGCAGGGGCTGGAACAAGTGCGTCACCCAGGAGAGGGAGACCGGTCAAGAATGAGACATCCTGTAGAGTAATCATTATCTCACCCCACCAAAAGTGGAATGTGTGCGTCTCGGGCTTCCACCTGTTCACTAGTGCCGTGAGCAGGTTGCCGTCGATGGTGAATTGGTGTTCGATGGAGACCAGCCTCGCAAAGAGCAACAAACCTGTGGCCCACAGGATTGAGACGTAGCGCTCGTCCAGCTCCCAATGATCCCTCCCTACCTGTAGCTTTCAAGGGCAGAGGGTCAGCCGTGTCACCTATCATCCATGAGTGGTACTAGTGGTTCTCATCGTAGAACTATTCGAGAAGCTCCGGTAACGCTATACCTTCCAACAATGGAATAGACCAAATTTTGTGCGAAGATTGACAATCAGTAAAATAATACACATTAGTGATTACATGCATGTAATTACATATGAATAATTCATTAATTACCGACAATTTGATTACCCGTCTGAAAAAATTACGAGTGATTCATTACTGTTGTCCTTAGCACTAACTTATTGCTTAACCCTAACTAATTGCCACTACAGTAATTACGGCTACTTAATTACACATTACCATATAGTAACAAATTATGGGTACCGTACGTATACAAAAATAGTAAAAACTACATCTAAATTACTATGACATACTTACTTCGAAATACAAACTACATTAATTATGACTAGCTAAATAATACTAATTAACTATGACTACAGAAATAACGTTGAAAGCATGCGATAAAAATTTAGCTACCGTTTGAGAGAAGAAATCAACACTGTCGCGTCCTTAATGAGCTATGCACTGGTTTCTCAAAATAATGAGCTACACACTCTTAATCTTGAGCAACGACCGCGAGAATGAGCTTCTGCGATGAGCGACTGAGATGAGTGATGACAAACTGCGAGAGGTTTGTATTTATGGCCAAGCGAAAAGGGAACTCAATACATTCACTCCGCAAATTAAGGATTCCTTGTCGACGAGCAACACTTCGAGCGAGGAGAAATGGCATGGTAACACTGACAAATGTGCAGATGAGAGAGTGGGCGAGGGGGACGGCATGGACATAACGACATTAGTGCAGACGAGGGAGCGCGCGAGGGGGACGACATGGATAGAGTGACAATTGTATGAAGGACACAGAGGGATAGAAAAGATAGCAATAATGGGCTGATATATGTGTGAAGGATAGAGGTCAGACACTTCAAAAAGATGCCTGAGTATCATTAATTTCATGATTAAATTAACATGAATTAACGTGGAAAATTCAGAGTAAATAAAATTCCCAAAAAATTACATAATTACTATGACTATGTCGGGATGCTTGACACAAAATTTCATAATTTTTTAAGCTTGTTTGCTATATGTAATAACTCCTACAAATATCAAAATCGTAAGAATTTTTAAGCAACATTCACAGTAGATAAAATTATCAAAAAATTACACAGCTAAGTATGTTATGTTAGGAGGCTACATATATAGTTTTGTAATTTTTTTGAGCTCATATGCTATAATTTTTTAAAATAAATAAATAGAATAATTTTTCACTATCATATCAAAGCGGTCAAATCCAACGTTCCCTAGTTGGCGATAGTGCAAGGAGAGATGGCAGCCGGTGCTACAAGCCTACAAGCTCCATGACTGAGGGAAAATGGTGGGAGTTGGTGGTGGGGGGGCACATCATCAGCAGAGTAGTGCTGGGGAGGAAAACTCATGAAGGCACCGCACCGGGGAGAGAGGAAGATGGCTGGGTCGGTTCCGTGTTGGAAAGGGATATTGTGCTTTATTTTTTTGAGTTTTTGGATTTAGTTTTTAGTTTCAGTTTTTTCAAAAGACCAAACAATAGGAGGCTTCTCCAAAAGGCTTTCCTAACCCATCGGTACTCATATCATCTGTGTCAGTATCTTTACCATTCATAACCGTCTCGAAACATACAGCCAAAAGCCATCATTCTCAATTAAAAACCATCGATCACAGTCTAAAACCAGAATCTGTAACTAATATCATGTGGGCTCAGTTGTAACTAAAATTATATAAAAAAAATAGATTAAATGCTAACGTATGTGCACCGTAAATGTTGCATTTTGAGTTGTCTCTGGCTCGGGCAAAAAATTTTATGGGGCATTTTGTATTAACTTTTGCTAATGGCTTTTTTACTACGATTGATGGCTTTTGACTGAAAATAAATAGTAATTACTGAAAGAAGTGACTTTAAGAAGGTGGACGCAAGCGATGGATAAGTGAAAGAGAGATGCATACGTATGATGGAAGTGAGATGAGTGGGATGCGTGATATACCTATGACTTCTATCTTATTCCCAAAATAAGAAGATAGTGAGAAGAGTGGAGAAGCCGCTTCGAGAAGCCAAATGTTTGTATTAGCTTTTCTAAACAAAAGATAGAAATAAAAGCCAATATAAATAGGATCTATAGATTACTTACTGTTGTACATGCCTAATTCACGCTGTAAGCACATCTCCCATTTATTTTAAGGGATAATTGAGGATTTACTACTGTGAATAAATATAATTCAGGATTTATCTCTCTTTGTATCAATATTAATGGTAATTTCTCAATTGTATCTATGTAGAGTGAGCAAATACTTGAATTTAAAGAGAAGGTGGCTGTTATATTCTAACGTAATTTTTCATTTATTTTATTAAGGAATCTCGAGTTTGTACGAGACTTTGAACAGTCCAGGTCAAGAAGCCAACCACTCAAAACCTCCTTTGCCGCATCCTTTCGCATCCAATCCTGCCGTCTTGCATGATTGCACTCTTGCTCCTCAGTCGTCTCCTCCAGACCATGGTTGGCGCCGAGATGCTTGTGACCGCGGCGGTGAGCCAGGTTGCTCGGAAGATCAGCGAAATCGTCGCCGTTGCGCAGGGTGAGGTGAAGCTGTGCTGCAATTTCAGCGACGACCTCGAGAGCATAAAGGACACCCTGGTGTACCTTGAATCCCTGCTGAAAAACGCAGAAAACAGCTCCTTCGGAAGCGACAGGGCGAACTTACGGCACTGGCTCGGCCAGATCAAGTCCCTGGCTTACGACATCGAAGACATCGTCGATGGATATTACTCTTCCAAGGAGCAGTTTGAAGGGAGCAGCTATGCTCAGAAGGTGAACGGCTTTGCTCTAATCTTGTCCTAATTAAAGAATTTCTACTATAATTTCAATTTAATGTTAGGAATCAGCATGGGAAATATATTTAACGTCCTATCGTTTAGTTATACATGTTCGATATACTTATGTTTGGATCTAAATTTTCAAGATGTATTACTTAGTACTTGTTAAGTTAGGGTAACGTCCTATCCTTTAGTTATACATGTTCGATATACTTATGTTTGGATCTAAATTTTCAAGATGTATTACTTAGTACTTGTTAAGTTAGGGTGTGACTCATATCCTTGTATTTTATAATTTGAAAATATGTGCTATAAAAAATCTTAGGTGAATCTTAATAGGATTAGGACTCCTACTCTTATTTGGATTAGGATTCCTACTTCAATTCGGAGAAGAGGTAGGAGAAACTATATAAATCATGAGGGGTGCCTATGGAGAAGCAAGAAGAAGCAACCAAGCAATCAAGCCTATTCATCCAAAGCAGAGGGCGCACGAGAGGATTAGATACTAGGATATTCTTTAGCATTAGATTTTTGTATAGGGTAAGGAACCGAGGGTCCTAAAAGATTCGAGAAGGTTGTGAGTGAGCAACAATACCTTGTACTTTTTTGAGATTGTGCTTAACGAATTTGCGGCCAGCTTCGCCAAATCTTTTCTTTCTCGTCATGGTTGCTTCAACATCATTATTTTGATTCTATCCACGAGATTCATCTTCTTCCTTCTTGATATCGTGCACATTTGTGCCGTATCTCACAAACTCTGATCCGGTTCGAGGGGTATCAAAGTGTAACAGTACGTCTCAATGATCTTCGACTCAGCGGCGAGATGCACTAACAAAATTGCCTGAAAGTGCTGCGACTAAAGATGCATCATGTTGAGCAGTGATAAGGACACATTTTACGCTTTTGTAGTAGTTTCTCCATTTGTCCGAAAAAGGCTTCAAGTACTCCTTTCTCCCCAATCTTAATAAATTTGGCCTGGCAAACTTCTGTTGGCTCCACAAAAAATTGCTTGAAAGTCAATTCCTAACAATCGACAACGTTGACATTTGTGAATGCAGCTTATATTAGCAAACAAGATTAATATATATCTTCTCCTTGTCAACAGTTGCTTGATAAATTTTTAGAGCAACTGAAGTACTTTAGAATTATCACAATTATATTAAAGTGTTTTCGATACATGCTTCTACTAGACAAAGATATAAAATGTTGTTGTTACCTTCTCCTTTTCCAAATAAAATGATAATTTTGTTTTTTTTTTGTGGAATCTAGAGCACTCAACATATAGATCGCCAAAATTTTTAGCATATAAGCAGGGATGGATCGAGAAAATTTGTTTGTAGGAGACCAAATAGTAAAGGATGAACCATTGAGAGGAAATGAGAAAAATTTTCCTGTGTAGTACATGGTAAAATATGTACCAAGGATTGTGCTGCTTCCGCTCCTGGTATAAGAAGCAACAAATTATCATGCAACTGCAATTTTTGAGTCATGGCCTATAATTGCACCAGCACTTCTTTAGCTGTTTTTCCTGCCCACATTGTGATCACAATCTTACAGCTTTTCATATTACTGAAAAATATTATTTTTTGAGTAAATATGTTGGTAAATTTTCAGGGGTCATTATTCTGCTCGCTGTCCAATCCAATGCTTTCTAAAGTAAGCATGGTTTATAAGATGAAATCCAAGAGAGAGTTATTACAGACAAGGCAACACTTACCTACCCAATATCATTTCATTTCACATATTAACTCGGTGGTGAATTTTGATGAGAAGCAAACAACATCATACAGAAATAATGATATTACAATTGTAGGGAGAGATAAAGACTTGGAACATCTCATGGACATGTTAATGCAGCAAAATGTAGAAGAGCTTTCGATTATTCCCATAGTTGGGCCCGTGGGTCTTGGGAAGACGAGCCTTGCACAGGTAGTTTTCAACGATGCCAGAACAGAGGCGGCATTCAGCTTCAGAATATGGGTTCATGTTTCCATGGGCAACGTCAACCTTGAACAAATTGGGAGAGATATAGTTTCACAAGCTACCGAAAGGATTGAGGGAAACATGCAGTTGCAGTCAATTAAGAATGCTGTTCAAGCCTTACTTAATAAGTATAGCTGCTTAATAGTATTAGATAGCTTGTGGGGTAAAGATGAAGAAGTGAATGAGCTGAAGCAGATGTTGCTAACAGGTAGACAGACAGAAAGCAAGATCATAGTGACCACTCACAGCGATAAAGTTGCAGAGTTGATGTATACTGCTCCACTGTACAAGTTGTCCGCTTTATCTGAAGACGATTGTTTAAGTATATTCTCTCAAAGGGCAATGACAGGTCATGGTGACCCACTATTCAGGGAATATGGAGAAGAAATTGTTAGAAGGTGTGAAGGCATACCCTTGGTAGTTAACTGTCTTGGATCAGTGGTGAATGCTCAACGACAGAGGCGTGAGATTTGGCAAGCTGCGAAGGATCACGAAATGTGGAAGATAGAGGAAGATTATCCTGAAGACAAAATTTCACCACTATTTCCATCATTCAAGATAATATATTATAATATGCCCCATGAACTAAGATTATGCTTCGTATATTGTTCAATCTTCCCTAAAGGATCTGTCATAGATAAGAAAAAACTTATTCAGCAATGGATTGCACTTGACATGATTGAGTCCAAACATGGAACCTTGCCACTTGATGTAACTGCTGAGAAGTACATTGATGAACTTAAAGCAATTTATTTCCTACAAGTTTTAGAAAGGCATCAAGTAAGTACTTTGATTGATACCTATGTTATTACTTGTTTTGTCTTATACATGTCCTGACTGGTGAATCTAACTAGCATGTGCATAGTAAATATTCTCTGGCATTCCAGAAATCAAATAATTCACAAGGATCATAGTAGCCTGTATCATGTTTTCTATTTATAGCTTGTCAATAAGCTTTGGGTAACAATATTTACAGTGGAAGAAAGCTCACATAGGAACATCTTGTTATGAGTAATGATAATCGATATGGAATTTGTGGTATTAATAAGAGTAATTACTGTGGACAACATGTCAAACCAGCAATGTGAAGGTACATATATATCATGCTATCGAAAGCAATAGACTTTTGGAGCCACAAGGTAAATATCTATCAGTACTCACATATCTGTGCAGCTAAAATATGACAAAAGAACATCACATAGATAAAGTTTATTTATGTATTAGAATGAATCTCACAATAATATAAACACAACAAGAGTTGATTGGGAAAAATATCCATGCCTCGTATTATGCACCAAAAAATATCATTTCACTTTAGCTCTAAACTCATATAGAAAACATACCTAAATTGTACTATCTAATGTATTTAGGACTTAGGTTGGTACCTTGACTCATCTGGTGTATTTCTTAAACTCTACTCAATATAGTTTCTCACAATGAAAAATGTGATGACACACACACATTATATTATGCACTTATGGTTTAATAATTTGCATCAAACTGCCATGGTATTAATATATTCAAGTAAACTCCTATATGAAATTGCGCACTCCTGTCTGTTGAGCTAGTTGATTATTTATCCTTCCCTAAGATCAACTAAAATGTAATTGCACCAGGGCATGACTAGCCTATGCCCAGAAAATTATATTTCGCTCTATGAATTGCATGATAAGTTTTTCTATGGTCTAGTTTGAGTAAGCTAATTAACCTCATCCACAGATAACTGCAGAACGATCCAATGCTTCAGAGGAAATGCTCCGCATGCATAACTTGGCACATGATCTTGCTAGGTCAGTTGCTGGTGAAGATATCCTTGTGATTTTAGATGCTGAGAATGAGCGCAATACTAGATATTGTGATTATCGTTATGCACAAGTGTCTGCTTCTAGCTTACAGTCAATAGATAGCAAGGCTTGGCCTTCCAAGGCAAGGTCACTAATTTTCAAGACTAGTGGTCCAGAATTGGAGCATGTCAGCCAAGTTCTTTCAGTGAATAAGTATTTGCGTGTTTTGGATCTCAGTGGATGCTCTGTTAAGGAGATACCTGCTCCTATTTTTGAGCTGAAACAACTGAGGTACCTTGATGCTTCAACTTTGTCCATTACAGCACTCCCTCCCCAAATTAGTAGCTTTCATAAGCTACAAACATTGGATCTTTCAGAAACTGAACTTACAGAGTTGCCACCCTTCATCAGCAACTTAAAGGGGCTGAATTATTTGAATCTCCAAGGTTGCCAGAAACTTCAACAATTGAATAACCTTGATTTGCTGCATGATTTACATTACCTAAACTTGTCATGCTGTCCTGAAGTTAGAAGCTTCCCTGAATCTCTTGAAAATCTGACAAAACTTCGTTTCTTGAACCTCTCAGAGTGTTCTAAGCTTCCAGCATTACCTAACGGATTATTGCAATCATTCGCTAGCCTTTGTTCTCTCGTGGATCTAAACTTAAGTGGCTTTGAGTTCCAAATGCTGCCTGACTTTTTTGGCAACATTTGTTCACTTCAATATTTGAATCTGTCAAAATGTTCTAAACTTGAGGTTCTCCCTCAATCATTTGGCCAGCTTGCTTATTTGAAAGGCCTAAATCTTTCATTTTGTCCTGATCTTAAACTTATTGAATCCTTTGAGTGCCTTACTTCTCTTCAGTTTTTGAATCTCTCAAACTGCCCTAGGCTTGAACATTTGCCGCCATGCTTTGACAAGCTGATTAGTAGTTTAGAGTATCTTGAGGTTTCTGGGTGCCAGGATCGTATAGTACAATTCTGTTGTACAAGCTCCGCAAGTTTTCAATCTCATCACCGCTCAGAGCAAGCTGAGCAAGTCAGATCAAGAAGTAGTGATATCTCAGAGATCACTCCTGAGGAGCCTGCGATTAGAGATCTGAGAAGAGGAGCAACTGTTTTTGAAATTGCTGAAGTTGAATATCCAAGGAATAATCCAAAGCAAAAATTGACCTCTTTTTCCTACTTAGATGAAGATAAAAGTGAAGTGCCTGAAGTTATAACTAAGGTAAACTTGTCCTGTATGCTTTCTAGAGTAAAAAATAACAATTATCAGATATTTCCTTTAAATATATGTCTTAATGCAACACTTGTTTTAGTTTTGCCAGATCGAGTTCCTGATGATCTAGAAAATTCTTATGCAATTTTGAACCATTAGTGTCACTAGCAATTAAAAATCCTTTGTGTAGTTGTACTCAAATTGAAAATTGCTTTGTTTATTGAAGGAATCACCTCAACAGAACACACATCACAATCTGTTTTCATTAGATATCTAAATAGCTTAGAGAAAATTTGTAAAGGTCTACATGTTATAAATTCAAATTGGACACTCCTTATCAGCTAGATTTATTTTCCCAAAAAATATCATAATGTCATGCTAATTACTTCCAATGTCCTTATTTCTCGTTGTAGCCAAATGCAACTGGTGGTACAGTACAACTGATTCCAGGACACCGGTTCCCACTGTCTTCGTCTCTTTTTTCTTCCTTTGCATCAAGCTCAAGTGCACCATTTGCATCCGGCTCCTCTTCAGACATCTCAATGATTGAGCATCCAGTGTCTAATGGAGAGACAACAGGTATGATACTCTGTAGGATCGTCGATGGCAATCAGAGGGGGGGTGAATGATTGCAGCGTCTTGCGGAAGCTTTCCAAAAATTATTATTATTTTTAAACCTGCAAATCACAGAAGTACACACAAAAATATCTAGCCATAATACATGCAAAGCAATCTATATAAATACTTTTTCCTGATGCATGCAAAAATCACAAGGTTAAAAACTAAATGCAAGAAAAACGAAAATAGAAACCTGATTAACCTCCCTAATCACCTAGCACTAATCATATTTTCTCTCTCCTCAATGCACAGCACGTAATCTCAGAGCCAACACCAACTAGTGACTTCTCTAATCAAATAGTATATGTATGTATGCACGGCATGACCTTGATAGCTCACGGATAAATAGTAAAAATCAACTTGTATATTATATATGCATGGAGTAGCTCTGATGACTCACGGATGGATGAAATAAATATGCATGCAAACTTATCTTTAGACGTATTCCCTCCTGGCCAAGCGCACGGTAGTACATGCATGCATGTAAAGCTTACTAGTCGGCCGTGCACTCCCAGGCGAAAATAAACTTTGGCGATGGCAGATGGCGTTGACGGACGATCGAGCGCACGCGGGCAGCCGAAGGAACACGCGCTGGACAAAGCGCGATGCTGGTGCTGGCAAGCGGCGACGCGGCAACTAGCGACGCATCCACCGATTGATACAGGCAGGCGTGACGGCGTGCGGCGACGTGGGCGGCTCGCTGCGTGCGGCGATGACGGCTGAAGATAACAGATGGCGGCGCTAAGAAAACAAAGCGCTAGGTTTTTTTCGTTCTATTGCAATCCCCAAAAACCGCACGTACATGGCCGCCGGCCCTAACCTTTTTATAGCGTGTCCACAAATCCGAAAACAACTTACAAACGAACTGAAATCCTAATACAACTCATCCTAGGCCTTTTTGCCTCCACCAGGCTTTTTGGCCCACTACTTTTCAAAGAATCAAAAACCCTTCATAACATGGGTTTTTTAATTCTTTTTACGCTTCCAATTTTTTCAGCCTTCCACGTGTCGAAGCCTCCGGGACCGCACCTCTGTATCTTCTCCACATTATCCACCTTTGATCTCCATGCGCCCCAAGCATGAGCCCGATCATCCCATGACATCCTTGACCGTCTGAACCTCAGATCTCCCCATCCTAGTTCCGGTCCACCTCGTCACCGACCATGATCGTCTCCATGCTCAACCTGCACATGCAAAGACCAAAGAACTTTTTCCTGGCACAAGTTCTTCCAAACTTGACCAACATCAATCAACACACACGCACCACACACCTCGCATAACATCGCTAAACAAAATCACCAAATATTCATCATAACAAATTAACCATTGTCAATTATTCATCATCAAAATAACGTAGACCTAACCACATGGTCTAACAATCTCCCCCTTGATGAATACATTGACAACCCACAAGATTGTATGATGAATTAGCTTCAAATAGATATAAGTGAAGAACTGAAGCAAAAAAAAAACATTTTTGTAAGCCATAAATCTCAAATCTCTCCCCCTCAACACAAGAGAGGTAATTTTAGCAAATGTCTCCAATTTCTCACAAAGCACATCAAATCTCTCCCCCTTTGGCAATGTATTCATCAAGAAAATTCAGAAAAGGAACAATTCTAAGAAGGAGCAATCAGAGTAAAAATCAAGAAGCTTTGTAGATTATACAAGTCATTGTGCATTGATTAAATAAAAGAACCAAGCCATATTTTTGAGCAGAGCTATCTAGATCATATAAAGTCATATATCATATAGCAATATCAAAACCAGTCTTGAGTATGATTAAACAATTTATATTAATAACAGGCATCTCAACAATGCCCAAATCAATTATAAAGAGCACAATGAGATATCACAACAAAAAGTCAAAGCCTAAAAGTGAAGCAAATTTTAAAACCAAGCGAGCTAGCAGTTTCATATAACAACCTATTGCTCCACACTCAATTCATAGGCATGTGGCATGCTTGTAGCATACTTCTTTTCATAATAAAATGCTTGTAGCATTTTGTTTTAGATGGTGGCATGCTTGAAGCATACTTCTTTTTATTTTGCGCACTTTTGTGCTTTTTTTTTATTCACCATGGCATGCTTGAAGCATACATCTTTTCAATTGTCTCTTGTTTTTTTTTTTATAACATGCCAAATTGAGTGATTATAAAAAGGTTGCAATATGAAACATACGAGCCTCATAGCCAAGATTTTAAATAAGACTCACAATCAAGCTAATCCTTTTTGATGTACATCGTAAAGTACTATCTATAATTAATCTAGTCAAAGTATTCCGCCGTGTCATATTTTAGTTCAAGTGTGGCAAATTAATTATAACTAGTCATGACTAAAGCTACACAGCATGTGAGTAAATATGACAAAGAAAGCTCTACAACTCATTTAATTTCAATGGCTTGGACTTGTTGATTTATTTGACAAGTATAATAAATAAAGCTTCTGAAATTTTTAAACAAGCTCCCCCTCAGAACAATCCTAAGATATAACATACCCAACTCCCTTCGTATGTGAGCAAAACGAGAAATATCAAGCGATTTCATGTGAATATCAGCAACTTGAGAATCTAACAAGATGTAAGACAACCTCACCTTTTCCACATGGTCTCTCAGAAAGTGAAATCTCTTGGAAGCCATAAAAAATGAAGAACCATCAAGTGTTCCAATCAAGTGATGATAAAAAAAAAACGAACCCAATTTAGCTCATGTTCTCCATCCTTGTCAGCTGTTCTTACATGACAGGAAACATCGGTCTCACAGTATTGGGGTTAGTAAAATAAGATTTAGGAATCCAGTACTGTGACACACGACGAACAGGAACAACAAAGCTAGAACCAAAATCACGTGCATGTGGGTGATCAAAATGCCAAAAAGAACGTGAATTATTTGAATCTGATCTCAATCTAACATGTGAAGCAGATTTAAAGCCATCATGAAAGTTCTCTAAAAACATAGCTTTCGCATTTGATCTAGGAGTAAAAGACAATGCACGTTTTTGTTTTAAAGCATTCAATCTTTCCTTCTTCTCTTTCTTAGCTCGCCTAAAGCAAAATTCATGCAAATGACCATCTCTTCCACAATAGGTGCATTGAAATTTTACGTTACCAGAATTCTTTTGAGATGATGAGCTAGCACCTACATTATTATTCGATGAACTCTGCACAAAGCCAGCAGATTTAAACACAGTTTGTTTTGGTTCAAGTTTCACTTCAATTTTTCCAGGTTCAAGAGGCTTAACAACCTTAGGAGGATTATTCTTGACATGCTCAACAAAATTAAATCCTAGACCACGATTTTTCACACTTGTTTTTGATTTATCTAGAATCATATTCAAATTTTTCTTACCAAAAGAAAATCTCTCTAAAGTGTCTTTCAAGTACTCATTCTCTTTAGCTAGAGTGGGACAAGTTGTGCATTTAGCAGGTTCATTCACAAGATTTTTAGAAGCACTAAACTGAGCCAATCTTTCTTTTTCAGCAAAATCGTTTAGTTGTCTAGTCAAAGCTTCTATTTCAGTGTTAAGCTTAGGACAATTAGAACAAGAAGATATCTCATGATAAAGCATCTGTTGAATTGTTTCTTGTGATGAATTAAGTCTAACTTCTAGCAAATCACATTTAAAGCAAGTTTTAGATTGGGTATTTGAAATATCTGACTCTAAACATGTAGGAGAGCTAAACTTGAGTTTTTCAATTTCATCATGTGCAAGTTTTAACTTTTCACAACAAGAGTCATGCGCCAATCTCAACTCATCAAGTTTAGCAGTTACATCACTAAGTTGAACCAAGTTTGATGCATTAATTGTTCTAGCAGATTCCAACTCAGTATTTAAAACTTGACAAGACTCACAAGATTCATCATCAGGAATAGAAGCTCTAAGTCTATTGATTTCAGAATTTAAGCCCTCAACAATGAAATCATGATTTTTAATTTTCTTTTTATACTTTTTAAGTTCATCTGTCAATCTAAGCACAGCACGAGATAAATCAGTGTAAGAAGGTTTTACCTCATCAGGATCACTATAAAGATCATCACTGTCAAGCTCCTCACTGTTTGCCATAAAGCACATCCCTGTGAAGTCCACCTCCTTTGTCTTCTTGCCATTGTCCTCATCATCGCTTTCAGAATCATCATCACTCAAAATAATCTCATCAAGTGCTGAAATTATCTTATTGACTGCCCTGCGATAATTGCGCTTCTTGTTTGGATCAATCTTGATTTGAGAGCGACGAGTTGGTGTCTTGTCATCTTTGACCTCCTTGCTTCTCAGTTGGGGGCAATTCATCTTGATGTGGTTAAGCTCACCACATTCATAGCATTTGATTGGACCTCCTCTTCGCCTTAATTTGATATTGTTAATTGCCTTGGTTACCCTGTTGGAGAGAAGTACAAGCTGCTCTTCTGGAATCTTCTCTAATTGTTCATCTGAAATAGAGCACAATGCAGACAAAGAAACAATAGAAGAACTAGAAGAACTGTCAGCTTGGTTAGTCACTAAGCCCAAAGAATTAGTCTTGTTTATCCTGGCCAAAACATCAATCTCATGTGTTTTCATCTTGGAATAAAGATCATTCAAAGTGAGTGTTTCCATATTAACAGAATGATTGATGGTAGTGACTAACACATTCCAAACAGACATATCCAAAGCATTTAAAATTTGACGGGCATTGTCAGAATCAGAATATGTGACATCAACAGATTGCAAATCACTAACAATTTTATTAAAACGATCAAAAAGAGCATCTACTGATTCTCTAGGTTTCATCTCAAATTTAGAATACTCCTTTTTGAATTGATTCTGACGCACACCTTTAACAGATTTAGATCCTTCATGATAATCAGCTAGAGTGGTCCAAATTTTATTTGCAGATTTAAGGTGAGAAATTCTGACAAACTCGTTTCTACTTAAACCTTGCAACAAAATATTTCTAGCCTTAGCATTAGCTTCAATATCAGATGAATTTTCAGTTGTAACAACAGCAGGCACATCATATGTATGTTCAACTTTTTGCCAAATAGAATTACCTTGTGCTTGTAGAAACACCTCCATGCGCGTCTTCCAATAAAGATAATCTGATCCATCAAAAAACGGTGGCTTACCTGAAAAGCGATCCCGATCTGATGCCATAGCAACCCGCTCTGATACCACTTGTAGGATCGTCGATGGCAATCAGAGGGGGGGTGAATGATTGCAGCGTCTTGCGGAAGCTTTCCAAAAATTATTATTATTTTTAAACCTGCAAATCACAGAAGTACACACAAAAATATCTAGCCATAATACATGCAAAGCAATCTATATAAATACTTTTTCCTGATGCATGCAAAAATCACAAGGTTAAAAACTAAATGCAAGAAAAACGAAAATAGAAACCTGATTAACCTCCCTAATCACCTAGCACTAATCATATTTTCTCTCTCCTCAATGCACAGCACGTAATCTCGAGCCAACACCAACTAGTGACTTCTCTAATCAAATAGTATATGTATGTATGCACGGCATGACCTTGATAGCTCACGGATAAATAGTAAAAATCAACTTGTATATTATATATGCATGGAGTAGCTCGATGACTCACGAATGGATGAAATAAATATGCATGCAAACTTATCTTTAGACGTATTCCCTCCGGCCAAGCGCACGGTAGTACATGCATGCATGTAAAGCTTACTAGTCGGCCGTGCACTCCCGGCGAAAATAAACTTTGGCGATGGCGGATGGCGTTGACGGACGATCGAGCGACGCTGGCAGCGAAGGAACACGCGCTGGACAAAGCGCGATGCTGGTGCTGGCAAGCGGCGACGCGGCAACTAGCGACGCATCCACCGATTGATACAGGCAGGCGTGACGGCGTGCGGCGACGTGGGCGGCTCGCTGCGTGCGGCGATGACGGCTGAAGATAACAGATGGCGGCGCTAAGAAAACAAAGCGCTAGGTTTTTTTCGTTCTATTGCAATCCCCAAAAACCGCACGTACATGGCCGCCGGCCCTAACCTTTTTATAGCGTGTCCACAAATCCGAAAACAACTTACAAACGAACTGAAATCCTAATACAACTCATCCTAGGCCTTTTTGCCTCCACCAGGCTTTTTGGCCCACTACTTTTCAAAGAATCAAAAACCCTTCATAACATGGGTTTTTTAATTCTTTTTACGCTTCCAATTTTTTCAGCCTTCCACGTGTCGAAGCCTCCAGGACCGCACCTCCTGTATCTTCTCCACACATCATCCACCTTTGATCTCCATGCGCCCCAAGCATGAGCCCGATCATCCCATGACATCCTTGACCGTCTGAACCTCAGATCTCCCCATCCTAGTTCCGGTCCACCTCGTCACCGACCATGATCGTCTCCATGCTCAACCTGCACATGCAAAGACCAAAGAACTTTTTCCTGGCACAAGTTCTTCCAAACTTGACCAACATCAATCAACACACACGCACCACACACCTCGCATAACATCGCTAAACAAAATCACCAAATATTCATCATAACAAATTAACCATTGTCAATTATTCATCATCAAAATAACGTAGACCTAACCACATGGTCTAACATACTCTAAACAATTTTGCTCCTAATTATAACATCTGAATGAGAGGTTCAACTTCTTTATCCCAAAAATACCATAACGAGCAAAGAAGACATGTTCCCTCTGGTTAAAAAAAATGTCATTTTTTACTTTGACCATCTTCAAGATACAACTTTGGCTGAATTGTTATAATGCATTTGTCAAAAATGTAGGTATATATTACAGAAGTACTTTGTATGTCAAACATGTTCATATAATTTCCTTGTGACCAATTTTGATTCCCATGAATACAAAGTTGTTAAATTTAGACAAATGTGATCGACATAGATATAAAACTGAAAGATTTTTGACCGTTCAAAGTATCATATTAGAGGTTAAAGCAAGATTCCACTATGGGAAAATGGGGAAGAACTAAGATAATTAGAATATATCTGTACGTGTTTCGTAAATTCAGAACCCATACTGGTTAACTAGTTAACTTCATTTATTTTGTCTACGTGTGAGTTTTTGTTAGGTTTTCAGTCCGAGGTAAAATGCCAAGAGCCTCATGGGTTGGTAAAAGATGGGCAGATTACTAAAGATAATGTATCCCCATCGGACACACCGGTACATCTGCATGAAGCGGCCACTGCAAGAGGCAGCGATGACAGCCATATAACTGACTGTAATGGACTACATCAGTTCAATGTAGGATTTAAGGGATGACAGCCATATACCAAGGGTCAGTCATACAACAAACCAACTGAAGATATTACTTATGGAGCTTATTAAGGGATGCACCCCACCCCATGTGAGAGAAGCAGAGTTGTTAATTTAAACAAAGAGCTCCTTAAGGTTTGCCTTTTCAGCTTGGTTTCCATGGTTGTCAGCGATGAGATTTGCCATCCATCAGCAGTTGGAGGGATTGTTGCATAACTAGTCATGTTGTTGTACACGTTTTGTGTACGAAAGAGCTGCTGTTTCGTCAAAGTACATGGTGTGGTGTTATTTCAGGTTTATCTGGTTCTAGTGGTTGTTTACTTCGTAAATGCTTCAAGATTTGCCATCAGTGATGTATCATGTTTTAGGTGTAATATACCTCTGTTGATTGTCAGCAGACTAATGATAGAAGGGTGCTCCATGGAGCCTATTGCGCTTAAAAAGATGGCTGAGTTGTCTTCAAAGTTTTCCCCATGGAGCATTGCCAATGCTTTTCTAGAAAATTACATGGGAAATGCTCTATTTTCGGAAATGCATATCAAAATTTATTATTTAATGAATAATAGATTTCCATAAACAAATTTATTCTAGGAAAAGAGCTGAAAAGCACATTTTCAATATAAAAATTAGAAAAGCTGTCACGATCCACTTCGATGAACACGAATCAACACCAAATATGAGTGCTAGATTGCCAATACCAACTTAGGATACAAGTGCTTGGAGCTACGATTGAGAGAATATCAGAATAGGAAGCAAGGACTGCGAAGAGCAGCTAAGACTGGGAGCAGGGGCGGATCCAGGAAAAACGATCGTCGGGGTCACTATAAATATACATCACTAATTGATGGAGGCTAATAGCTAGTAATAAACTATTGCTATAGTTCCATGCATGCATAATACACTGAATAAATTAACAGCAGTACATGATAAGTTGATAACAAGAAATATCATTGTAAGAAATTAACAATAGTTACCTCTCAAATCTTCTCTTTGCGAGTTCCCATCTTTTGAAAAAGAGCTATCACATCGTCATTTGGAATTGTAGCTAAAAGGCTTGGCTCCACGAAGCATATGATTGAATCATTCATATCTCTGTTGATTACTGTTGCCGGAGCTTCTTGCAAAAGAAAAGATATGATTCGAGAAAGTCAACAGGAAAGAGTAAAGAAAGCCATAAGCAATGGACAGCTTGCTAGTGGATCCGAATTAAATCAGGAACAGTCTCTTCAAAGAGCCGGGGACACCCGTTGGTGTTCTCACTATAAGACCTTAAAGAGTGTAAACAATCTGTTCCCTGACATTATTGAAGTGCTCCAGTATGTTGAGAAAGATGGTCCAAATGACGGTAAGAAACGACAGGCTCGTGGTCTCTTGGATTATCTTAGAGATTTTGATTTTGTGTTTCATTTGCACTTGATGTTGCTTATCTTGGGACATGCAAATGCTTTGGCACTATCTTTGCAAAGGAAAGACAAAGATATATTGGAGGCCATGCTTGAGGTGAAATTAACCAAACAGAGATTTCAACAAATTAGAGATGATGGCTGGGAATCTCTATTGGAGGCAACATATTCATTTTGTGCAGATCAAGGTATTTCTAAGTTGGACATGGAAGAAGAGTATATAGATCGTCGCAAACCAAGGAAAAAAAACTAACCGTACTAATTATCAGCACTACAGATATGATTGCTTAAATCCTGTTATTGACCTGCAACTTACAGAGTTCAATGAGGTAAATTCGAATTTGCTAACTCACATGGATGCATTCAGTCCAATGAATTCCTTTGATGCTTTCAAGCATGATAGTTTAATAGAGCTAGCCAAGTCCTATCCAAATGATTTTAATTCAAGCCAAATGAAGGATCTTGATCTTGAGCTTCATATTTATATTGATAATGTTCGAGCGGATGAAAGATTTGCCAAATTGGACACTATTTCTCAACTTGCTAAACTGATGGTGGATACAAAAAAGCATCTTGCTTTTCCTTTGGTATATCAACTCCTCAAATTAGTACTTGTGCTGCCTGTTGCCACCGCGTCAGTGGAGAGATGTTTTTCGGCAATGAAAATTGTGAAAACGGTATTACGGAATCGAATTAGTGATGAATTTATGAATGATTCAATCATATGCTTCGTGGAGCCAAGCCTTTTAGCTACAATTCCAAATGACGATGTGATAGCTCTTTTTCAAAAGATGGGAACTCGCAAAGAGAAGATTTGAGAGGTAACTATTGTTAATTTCTTACAATGATATTTCTTGTTATCAACTTATCATGTACTGCTGTTAATTTATTCAGTGTATTATGCATGCATGGAACTATAGCAATAGTTTATTACTAGCCATTAGCCTCCATCAATTAGTGATGTATATTTATAGTGACCCCGGCGATCGTTTTTCCTGGATCCGCCCCTGTTGGAGAATATGCACAATCTTTGGTTGATCGCTTATTATTGAGCGCGATATGCACTGCATAATTCTGTACTAAAATAATGCCCAGCCTGAAGCCCAAAAGAAATAATAACAGCATGTTAAAATTAATTTTATTAAAAAATAAGAAAAATATTTATTCAAAAATACTATTTAATTCGACAAACATTCGGGGTTCTGTGCTTTAGGCTGGGCCTCCGGCCTGGCCTTTTTCTAGGCACGGTCTTGAAGCCTGGCTTGACGCGATTTTGAGCCCACACACGCAGGCTTCCAGTTCATACCTCCAAATTAAAGAGACATTCGTATTAATTTTTGCGGATGATTTTTAACTATAGTTTACAGATTTTAGTTTATCTCTAAAGTGAGATGGTAGTGAGAGTAGAGAAGTCATGTATTCATATTAACTTTTGGCTTTTCTAAAGAGAAACCAATACCAGCTGTAGCTTCTGGCTTTCGGCTGTTGGTTTTTTGTTGAAATTTCTCTTTTTTTTTGCTTCAGCTTATAGCTTTTAGCTAGGCTGTTCGTAAGAGAGAATACGAAGTAACAAAGACTCGTGCACGATTTTGGTCAATATAAATGAAGTCGCTATAGTATGTACTTCAATCAATTTATAGACCCAACTTTGAAAGGACACTTCGTTTAAAAGTTAGTTACTGTAGAAAAACCAAAAATAACATCTAGAAGCTAAAAAAGGGGCCATTACATTATAATGGCTGTTAGCTTTTTCTAAATCATTAAATAAAAAAGAAAAATAAGAAAAAAAAATACCGTTATATCTTCACATATAATACAAAGGAATAAGAGGGAAAAATAAAAATAAATAAAAAACTAAAATTAAGAGGGCAAGACATTCGAAGAGGCTTCACCAAAGCCACTTGTAGCCTAAACCCGATTTTCCAGTCAGGCTTCCAGTTCCAGTTTACGGAGGGATTGCGAATTTGCGATTGGCGAAAGACTCGATGAACTAGGCAACAAACGGACTGAGCTTTGGGACTCAATTTTTGCTAGATTCTAAAACCTTCTGTAACGCCCCCGTTTCTAGGGGCGTCAGGACTCGGCGTCCCACAACTACCCAAGTCTGGCCAGTTACGGAGCGTTGAACAAGAGAATATCATAACAGAACATACTTACAGCAAAAGAATCAATTTATATTACAACATAAGGTTTACCAACCAGTTTAACTACGGCAGGCGTGCAAGCTCGAAATTTAATACATCACACAAAACACCAGGAAGCTCGAGCGCAATCGAGACCTAAAACCATGAATCCTCATTGAAGAACGATTCTTCTAGGGCGACCTCGACTGCCAGGCCTTCACCAGCTTCTTGATATTCTGAAGGGGTTTAGCAAGCCGTGAACACGACAGCTCAGCAAGTCATAAGGGAAAACTCTAATTTAGCTAATTGCACGGATCACCAAAGGATGGAAATATACTTGTTTTATTAATTTGAGTGGATGCACTTTTATTTGTAAACACTTTTGAAACCCAAAACCAAAGACTACTCCTTAAGATTAGGGGGTTTCTTTCAAAGTTGATTATCCAGCTACTCAATTCAAAACACTTATGAAAACTACTTCTGCCTCGCTACTGGAATCACCCAATAGACACAGCTTCATTAATCGGGAGTACGGCATATTCGAATACCATTTAATTGACTCTACAAAGTTGCCCAACTTTACCCACAAGCATTCTTAACCCTCATGACTGAGTTAAGGAACCAGGTCGTTTCACTGCTCAATCCTTTATATACACTCCACCCGATAGGTTAGGAACTCGCACACCCTCAGGTATCCACTGGGCCGCATGGAACACCGAGCTCGAGTTGTGGAGATCTATCATTGTTGAGTATGGGTTTACCGATCCACATACCAACTCTCAATATCTTACCGCTTGCAGAGTTTCAATCGAGTTGAGCAGCTACTAAACTAGAGTTGACAAGTCAATACTTGTGGTTGAGCAATCGTTATGTCACTTGCATGGCGTAAGGGTCTAATCCTTACATTTTCCACGAGGCAACCAACCACATACCACATTGTGCACGATGGCACTACCACCCTCTCCACACTAGTCTCCACCCTAGGGTAAAGTGGTGGGCGAAGACCATCTCACGGTGCCCATAGCTCCTCTACCCAAATTCCAAGTTTTCCAAATCTACCGGCCCGCGACCACAGCCTTAGTAGTGTAAAACTTTTCATGAAATATACTAAAATTATTTATACAATATTTTGAATATTTCTAGGGCTGTCAAGGGTATGGCTACAATTTAACATGGCATTTATCGGTGGTAGGAAGTATCTAATTAATAAGTCATTCTAAACATTTTATTTTAAGCAATTAACAATTCACAAATAATAATAATACAAATACCATAAATAAATAATTTAAATGACATGGGATTCCAATATGATCAAGGACTTGTAACTTGCCTTGGTGTTCTATGAGCTCGGTGACTTCGTAAACCTCGGTATCTTGGTCCTGTCCTTGCACTATCGCCTCCGAATACTCCAGTGCTAGTGCAAACACAAAAAATAACATAAGTCCGGCTTGAGCCTAATCAAGCGAGAGAAAATAATCTAATTAAAAAGGAGTAAAATGCAGTAAAACTCAAAAAGAGGGGATTTTGGATTTTTCTAGAGAAGAATTTGGTAGAATGGAGGGAAAAATAGGTTCGTGGTGTCGAACGATCAAGATGGTGTATTTTGAGAATTTTTGGGATTTTTTAGGATTTTCTTTGATTTTCTGATTTTTGGAAAATGGAAAAATTTCTGGGAATCCTTGGAACAGTGTTGGGCCGGCCCACCGCAACAGTGTGGCCCAGGCACGCAAACGACCTGCGCGGCCGAAGGCCCAGCGCGCGCGCGCCTTTCCACGCTGGACGGCCGATGCGCGGCCAGCATGGGCGGCAGTGATGCGGCGCGAACGAGTGCTCTGGATGCGATGGGGTAAGCTAGATCGGGCGGCTGAGGGGTGTCGCCATCTGACGGCCGAAGTCAGATGACAACAAAAGCTTGGACGGCAGAGATGCGTCCACGTCGAGCCTGGCTGCTCAAGCGCCGGCCGCCCAATGCGAGAGACGCGGTCGAGATGGCTCCACGTCATGCCACGGGGAGGTCGTCTTCAACCTTCCGCCGCTCGCGCAGGAGAAGGACAAAGGCGCGCGCACCTCCGCCCCACGGTGATGGCGAGGGTCCCCGACGGCGGTGGAGGGTACCGACGGGTAGCTCTCGGTGAGGTGATTCCATTTTGGGGCTTTGGGGAGCAAGAGAATCAGTGGTGGCGGATGGCGGCAGAAGGGGGAACTTGGGCTTCGCGGTGGCTCAAAGGCTCATCGGCGGCCCTTTTACTAGATGAGAGGCGGTTCAACGATCTACAGAGCTTGGGGCTCACAATGGCGGTGATAGTTTCAGCTGGGGAGCTTCTAGGAAGGCTGTCCACGGGAGGGTGTCTCGACCGGCGGCGAGCTTCGACGCCTGGGCTCCACGGGCTCGCACCTGGATGGAGAAGTTCACCAAAGAGATCAGGGGACAGAAGGGACGCTCTGGACATAAGGAATCGAAATCTAGAAGAGGGAAGGAGGGGATTGACTTACTGGGGTTGCCGGCTCAGGGAAAGGAGGCGACGGAGCTCCAATGGGCAGCTCGCGGGGGCGATTGAGGGTCACAGGGAGCTAGCTGCGGGATGGGAGGAGTTCTAAAGGCACGGGAGGGCGGGGAGCGAGTGGTGGTGCTTCTAAGCTTCGGCAGAGGGAGGAAGAGAAGAGATGAGGGAGTGGGGCACAGCACAGGTGGACTGCAAAAGTGACGGGGCATCACGTCCACGGGATGGAGAAGCCTACGATGCACAGCACGGGATGGCACGCGGGGGCAGTTCAACTACAGGAATGAGCGGCGGCGCGTCGCGCGAAGGAGGGAGAAGGGAGCAGGGGCTGACGAGCGGGGCCGCGAGAGGACAAGGTGACGCAGTCAAAGGTAACGTAGCACGGCTGCAGACGGACTGCTACGGCGCGGCGCGAGCGGTGAGGCGAAACCGTGGGCGGGGCGCTCTCGCGCGTGGGCGCAGGCAGAAGGAGACAGGATTGGGTGTGAGCACGGCCAGAGGAGAAAAGTGGAGACTGAGAAGGCACCAAGGAAAAGGGAAAAGTGGAAATCCCGAAAAGGAAAGGGCAATCCACCTGGAGTTTCCAAAAAGGGAAAGTTTTCAAAATTCGCTAAACAATTCAGGAAAAATTCGAAAAAAGTTGAAAATTTTCAGGGCATTTCACCTTCGTCGTCGCTTCTCACGGTACTAGGGACTGTTTAGTAGAGCTCTAGATTCTTAATTTTCTATTTCTGTTTTGGATTCTCTGAGAATCTATTTATCTAAGAATCTGAGGTTGAACTTGAAAAATAATGAGGATTGGAGGCAAAATAACCACTTAGTTGTAGCACTTCATGTTTATTTGTATCTTATTCCTTTGTTTTGTATCCAAATGATAAAATGTTGTGTCCAAATATTGTAAGACCATATGTACATAAATTAGTATTCTTTTTTTGCAAATTGTTTAACTAATCAACCATGTTGTTATATCATCACCGTTGAAACTTATTTCATCTACAAGATGCCAACATGCACCAAACCGTGAGAAATCTCTACATGATTAACAACTTGGTCAATATCCCAAAGAGGAGTATATTGTTAACTCCCCTTTCTTCCCGGCTGTTGCATGTTTCCCACACAGGGCACCACCGATGTTTTCCCAGAAACAACCCAAATAATATTTATGTATGTGCACAGCATAATTTACAGAGCCCAACATTGGAATAGGCTCAGCAAACAACATTCAATCTCAGTGAATTCAGTTATCCAAAATTGCACGTCTGAGAAGCACAATGCGAATATCCTTACCATGGCTAGAAACCAACTTCAGTTCAAGCAAGCTCAAAGGGAAAAGGAACAAATTTCACATGATCAGCAATACAACTAGATATCACATGAAAATATCACAAGATATTTGAAGGGCAACGTTTTATATAGATCAGGCTTTCAGTCTCTGTCACATTCAGATGTCATAAGTCCCCTCAAAATATCAACAATGATCCAAAAATTCCAAATCCAAGCTGTGCAGGTCGCTTGCACAGCGCTACATGATATTTTGTGCTGAGGATGGACTTGTCTGTCGAAAAGCTTGCCCATACATGGCGCCAAGTGAAAGAATTAAGCGCGTGCGGAGGGGAAGGGGAGGCGGAGGTGGAGCTCGGCGGCTGCTGTAGGGAAGAGGCGTGGAGCGGAAGGGGAAGGCGGAGGGCGAGCTCGGGTAGGGAGAGTGAGGGGCGGCGCCGAGTGAATCGGGTGGGTTGTTGGATGGCAATTGCAGGTAATTTTCTTTAACTTTGAAGGGTATTTCTGTTTCTTGATTTATTTTCAATTCTGCTTCTCAGCTCGGTTTAGAAAGTTGGGTGTTTGGCATACTACTGAGATTTGAAGAAGAAACTAATAGCAAGAGCTTTACCAAATAGAGCCTAGATGTGCCCCCCCTAATTTAATTGACTGTAGCTGTCACCATCCAATACAGTGCAAGTTAAAGTATTTATGCTCATGCGTCACAAGTTGCATGGGTAAATTTATTGTGCCACCAACAGTGAAAGAGATGCGATGCATGATTTTGGTCCGGTTCTTTTCAGCTTCTAAAAGCTGCTTTTCGGCTTTTCTACAGTAACTAACTTTTAAACGGAGTATTTTTTTAAGATAGGGTCTACTAGTTAATTGTAGTACATACTTTACTGACTTCATTTATATAGGCAAAAACAGCACGTGAGTTTCTATTACTCTGTAATCTCTTATACAAACAGCCCAAAAGTCACAAGCCGCAGCCAAAAAGAACAGACCTTTTGTGTGCGAAGTTACAGAACCTAAAACATGCTAAAGATGAGTTGGCAAATCATAATCATAAATGTAAAATCTTATTGCCGTCTTCTCGGCGCTGCCGTACGCACCGCGTGAGCCCTGTGCATCCGACCCGTGGCGACCATGCTGCCCCTTTCCCGTGGCTTGCCGCATGGCCTTTTCTTTTGTTTGGCCCAGGGTGGCCTTCATGTCCCCGCGATCGGACCAAGTGCCTCGGCGCGCCGGTCCTTGATGCAGCCCCCCTAAACTTTTTTTTACAAATAATCTATTTTTATTCGAAATAACAGTAATATACCCGCAGCAATATTTTTTACATAAATAGGCTCCAGTCGTTCAACGAGAGAGCGACTGGAACCAATCACCCAACAATCAGGAGACTCGCGGACAGTCCGCCGGCCGTTGGGCGAATAATTGCCGTCACTCGATTGTTGGGCAACTGAAGCTCCAGTTGCCCAACGGGCGGGCGACTGGGGGGGTTAAAAGCGTGAGCGCTTGGCCACCGCCGCCCAGTCAACAGAAAAGAAATCGTGTTCGGCCGAGTAGAGGAAGAAAAGAGAGAAGAGAAAAAGAGAAGAAGGGGAGAAGAGAGAAGAGGGAGAAGAGAAAAGGAGAGGGAGAGGAGGAGGAGAGGAGAGGAAGGATGAGGGGGAGGAGAGAAGAGGAAGAACCAAATCCAGGTATTTTTTTATTTGCAATATTGTATTTGCAGTATATTTTTTATTTACAGTTAGTGTTAGTAAAAATTGTAGATGTAGATATAAATAGTTCAATTATTAGAATAGATAATTTAGTTAACGTAGTTATAGGAAATTAGCATGCGTAGAAGTGGAGAGGAGAGGAAGAAGCAACAGTAGGTTTTTTTTGTATATGCAATGTTGTATATGACTGTTAGTGTTAGCAGAAAATTGTAGATGTAGATAGAAATAATTAAATTTTTGGTATACAAAATTTAGCTAATGTAGTTTTAGGAAATTAGCAGCCGTAGAAGCGTGTAGTCGTGTATAAATTAGCGAATATAGTTTTACAAAATTAGCATCATTAGAAAATTGGCATGCGTAAAAAATTGTTGTTGTAGAAAATTCAATCACCATAATGTACAAATTAATTGTCCATAGAAATTTGTACGCATTACAAAATTCAGTAAATATGTATATTAGAATTTAATAATTTGGTATGTAAAAAACAATAATATGTAATATTTATGGTTAAATACGAATGAATGTAATGTCATTAGTACGTTGGAAATACCGATAGGAAGTTCATAGTGCGAGGTTATTGTAGTGGGTTACGACATGCGAACGATCGGTGAAATGTGAATTGCAGTACGTCAGTCCTTGGGTATTGTGTGATGCGATTTGATATGTTGCAAAATTAAAACAATATGCAGGCATACATCAGCAATGCTGATACCCACTACATTGAGAGAGCATTACGGTGTTGGAACCATTTGTGAAGGTCCAAATGGTGTGGATTTGAGCGGTTTTCCGTAAGCCACGCTAGTACATCTAGATGGCGAGAATGCTCGAATCTCAGATGTGATGCATTGGTTGACCCAGAGTTTTTTGTTGGACCCCGAGGTGTGCAGCGTCGTCGTACAAGGGCTTTGGAGCTGGTTTCCCACGGACATCAGATGTGAGTTGAGAACATTACTGCGTACTGTTGCGTGGAAGGGGTTTGTGCAAGGGTGTCGGTGCCATGGATATGAGTGTGTGCTGCTTGTGCAACTATGCGCATTAGAAGTTGTGCAAGGTCGTGCGTACGGCCTTGCTCTGGGAGGTGCTAGCAGCTCAGGTGGCCTGCATGTTGGCGAAGAGGAGCAAGTTCCTCGTGATGAAACCGATGCGGTACATGCATGGAGGAGAGATACAATAGTCAAGCCAAAGAGAGGGAATAGGACAAGCCGATGAAGCGGAGCATATTGAGTACATAGTATAGCAGATAGAGTGCGATGACCAAACGGCATGGGCTGAAGAGAAAGCTGTATAGGAGGACGATGTGGATAGTTCGGATGAGGATGAAGCTCCTGTCCTGCAGGAATAGAACGGGTTTAATGCTAAGGGTGTTTCTGCACATGATGAGCACGAATCAGCGTGAGAGTATCATGAGACAAAGATTCGATTGCATTCAATGTTTGCTGATCAGGCATCGCTGCAGGATGCCATCAAGCTGTGGGCCCTTTCAATGCAGTGCACTTTTTAGGTCGTGAAATCTAGCCAGGAGTAGCACACCGTGAAATGCGAGTAGGCTGATTGTCCTTGGAGGGTGCACGCACGTAGACCCAAGTTTGAGACTTACTGGATTGTGTCAAAGGTGGAGCCGCACTCTTGCATTCTTAGCAGTGTTTTGGCGAGGCATCGTAGCCTAACGTCCACTTTTATAGCCAATTTGATGTATCGAGAGATAGTAGAGAAGAAAGACATGGAGGTCACACACATTGTGGTAGCTATCGAGAATAAATTCAAGTACAAGATTAGATACGCGAAGGCGTGGCGTGCGAAGCAGAAGGCGTTGGAAAAATGTTTTAGGTCTTTCGAGGCGGCGTACGACAATCTTCCTTGTATGCTTAAGGTGTTGCAAGATAGGAACTCGGACACGTATATCGCTGCGCAGGACAAGCCTTCCACAAGGCCGCCAGGATATGCAGTGTTGCAGAGGGCCTTGTTAGCATTTGATGCTTGCATCGAGGTATTCAGGCACATGTTGCCAATGATCTCAGTTGATGGGACCTTTCTGACCGGCAAATACAAGGGGCAGATCCTGACGGCCATAGGTGTTGACAGCAACAACCAAATATTGCCGCTGGCCATCGCATTCATGGAAAGTGAGAATTATGAAAGCTGGTTATGGTTCATCAGACATGTCAGGGTTGGAGTTATCGGCGCTCGTTCTATTATGTGTGTAATTTATGATCGCCATGTTGGGATTGTAAAGGCCATAAGAAAACTTTAGGAAGACCCCGAGGAGCCCTTTTCTTGGTCAGATATGAGGAACAAATGGTGCATTCATCACTTAGGGGTGAACTTTTTCAAGCAGTTCCCAAAACAACCGTTGATGAAGCTATTCAAGAGGCTGGCTATGCAAAACCAGCAAAGAAAATTTGATGCTTTGTGGGCGTTGTTGGATGAGCACAGTAAGAAGCACGTCGACGAGAGGAGCAAGGGGTCGGTCAGGCCTGGGGCGGCACAACCGGAATGCTTGCCAGCACTCGATGAGCCTAACCCAGCTGGTCCAAGAAGGAGGAGCTCACAGAACATCAAGTGTTTCTCATAGTGGATCGAGGGAGAACCATTGGAGAAGTGGTCGCTGTTGCACGACACGGATGGCGCAAGGTACGACATAATGACGACTAACCTTACAGAGGTGTACAATTAGGTTCTCAGGGGGCCTTCGTTCTTAGCCCCTTGTCGCCATCGTGGAAGGTGTTCTTCACAGCATTATCAGCTACTTCAGGGAGAGGCACGCGAATGCCGCACTTCATGCGGCCAATCCTCGAGCATTGTATTCATCGAAAATTACGGCATATATAGAGACGAAGGCACAGAAAGGCCAATTGCACATAATGCACGTCATGGGCAATAGGGAGCATTGTTTTGACGTGGTACTCCGTGATAGAGCCGGATTTGGGACGGCTCGTTCCCTTGTTACCCACGAGGTATGTCTTAGAGATCATGCAAATGAACCTAGCTACATGTGCAATAAGCTGAAGCTGTTACACAAGCCATGCTCTTATGTCCTTACTGCATGGGGACTGTGGGCATGGATTCTTCGAACTTCATGTTGGAATACTCCTTCAAGGAGAGGGTACTGCATGAGTGGTGTGGGGAGCTTAGGGGGTTCAGGGTTGTGGGAACTTCGCTACCTTAGACATTGCAGGGAGGACCTGGATTCCAGCTGTCAACATGCTAAAGGGTGGGAAGGGTCGGTGACAGAGCCGGTGTATTAGAAATGGTATGGACGAAGCACAAGACGAATCATCTGGTGCATGTTGTGGGTGATGCGGTCAGGAGGGACACACAGCTAGACGATGCAACACATATGTTGATAAGTAGGTAGAGCGGTATGGTGTGTACTACTAGTTGTTGGAGACTAGAAATAAATTTTCATTGTAAACTATATTTTGTTAGTAGGCATTTTTGATGTGCGGAATGTTGTACTAAATGTATCGTATATTTCATGTGCCGTTTGTATAACTGCTATGTTACATCCCCTTTTCAGTAATATAGTTGGTGTTGTGCTGGTAGCCTAGTATTCCTCTGTTTATTTACTTACAAGTTCTATTTATTGTTACTTTACATGCGATGTTTTTTGGTTCCGTATAAATGCTAACTTGAATTCACTTTGCAGTTATGGCTCATGATCTTTGTGGGTCGGACTGGCCTTACAGCCTTTTGGATGAGCACGTTGACCGGCTGCATCGCGCTTCCCGTTGTGTCCCACCTACAGGGAGAGCGGAGGAGCTAGCTGAGTTGGGAGTGGTCTGGACACGCATATCTCGAGTGGCCTGGAGACTAGACCCCCGCTGGACAGTTAGGTGTGCACACCGCCAGTGTTGTACTGTTGCCGTAAGTAGGTTCCGTGCTGACCTTTACTTATTTGAGCCTGCAAACTAACACAAATAGTAAGAGGGTGTGAGACAAGAAGTTATGGTAAAAATAGTATAAAATAGTTAAAGAAATGATTTAATGTTGGAGAGGTTGTCTCTAATGCTATCTTTAGATGAGATAGAAGCCTTAGAGACAATCTGAAGAGATGGCCGGATTTCACCCCCTACCCGTACCCATAGACTGGGACAATTCAGAAGTAGAACTCACTATCCCCTCAATCACGTGACAACCATCCTCTGCTCCCCGTCAACCTCCACTTCGTTCATGTGTAATCAGTGGCAACACCTCCAAGCTTTCGTAGCAGTGTCATCACGTGGACTGGCTTGGTGTCCGATAATTGCTGTGTTCATATCTCCAACGAAGTGAATCAAGCGCCGCTGATCCCGCAAGAACCATGAAAACTTCCAACGTGTTGAGAAATAGAGAATTCCAATGCAAATCCATGCGACCAATCACCAAAGAACACCAAGACAATAATTTAGAGAGAACAAATGTAGCCTTTATTGATTTCAGATGTATTCTCCTTGTATATAGGCGTCTCTATTTATAGTCTAAACCTCTTAGGGGTAGTTTTGGTATTTGCTCATAGCGTAACCTTCTAGGTTTCGTAACACCCCCTTGGGCGAATTCCACGACATGTATATGCCTCATTAAAAACTCTTCCCAAAAACCCAGTAAAAAAAGGAGGAGAAAATAGTATATTGAATATGTTTCTTGTGTCACACTTGTTGTCTCATTAAAAACCTTACGTGAGAAAACTTCAAAAAAAACTCGTAAAGGGAAAAGAGTACAACATTATATCTTCAGGATCATATAAGTCTTTTGGTCTTACATTAGGGCTATGGTTCAGGGATTTACTAACCTAAACCTTGTAATTCTCTAAGTCGCCTCATCTCTATGTCTCGAACACACCTCTAGAAGCTAGAGGCTAGGAGAGATTTTGTAAATAAATTTGCCAGTTTGCCACAGGACCTAGCCTTCAATACCTTTATCTCTCCATTCTTCTGAAGTGAGCATAGAATAATTTAGGAGCAATGTGCTTTGTGATATTGCTCTTAACGTAGCCCATTTGCATATGTGCCACACAAGCTGTATTATCTTCATAGATAATTGTGGAGTCATTGACAGTGTTTATGCCACATGACTTCTTGATATGGCTAATCATCCACTTGAGCCAAACACATTCTCATGAGGCTTCTATAATACGATTGTTTCTGAGTTGTTAGTAGATGTAGCTACTAAGGTCTGCTTAAATGACCACCAAGAAATGGTTGTACCACCACAAAGAAATATAAATCATGTATGGGATTTCGCATTATGTCAATCAGACAGATATCCTACATCTGTGTATCCAACTAAATTCAAGTCTTGGTTATTCGGAAAAAATAATCAAAGATCTTGCGTACCCTGAAGATACCTTAGTAGAGTTTTAATGCCACCCCAATGTCTTCGTGTTGGAGTTGCGCTGTATCTAGCTAGCAAGTTGACTACAAAAGCAATGTTCGGTCTTGTGCAATTAGTGAGATACATTAGTGCCCTAATAGCACTCAAATATAGAACCTCTGGTCCAAGAAATTCCTCATTTCCATCCTTGGTTTAAAAGGATCTTTGTCCACTTCTAGAGATCGTACGACCATTGGGGTTCGTAATGGATATGACTTATCCATATTAAATTTCTCTAACACCTTCTTGGTGTACTAAAATCCCTCCAGGAAGGTGCTCCAGCTGCAAGCCTAAGTAGAATTTGGTTCGACCCAAATCCTTCATTTCAAATTCCTTGACAAGATAGAAACTTGCTTCCTTTATAGTCTCTGTCATTCCGATGATATTCATATCATCAACGTATACTAAGATAGTACAAAATCCATTCTGGGATTTCTTTAGGAACACATAGGGACAGTCCTCATTACTAGTGTATCCTTTCTTTAGGAGAAATTCACTAAGCTGGCTGTACCACATTCTTCTGGACTATTTTAATCCATACAACGACCTTTCCAACTTGACGTTATACATATTGTGATTTAATTTATTTGGTTTTGGATTTTTTTACTCCTTTTGGGACTTTCATATAAATCTCCAAGTCAAGTGACCCATATAAATATGCGGTCACTACATCCATTAATTGCATACTTAAATTCATATCTACTGCCATTGATATCAAATATTGGAACATTATTCCACTCATGACAGGAGAATAAGTTTTAGCATAATCGATACCGGGTCTCTGCATGAATCCCTATGCTACAAATCTCGCTTTATATTTCACCACCTCATTATTTTCATTTCTCTTCCGGATGAAAACCCATTTGGATCCTACAGGGAACACTTTAGGCAGTGTTCGAGCTATTGGTCCAAACACTTTTATTTTATTTAGTGAGAGTAATTCTGCCTCAATTGCTTCCTTCCATTTACCCCATTCTTAGCGCTTCTGGCATTCAGCTAAGGAGTTTGGTTCTGGATATAGTTCAATGTTTTTAGCAATTTTTGAGGTAAAATAGATGTCGATAGTTGTAGTCTTTCTTTTATATAATTCTCCTAACTCAACAAAATTAGTGGATATTTCCTCATTTTGTTCATCCAGCTCCTCTTGTCGATGAAGTCTAGTTGTTCCGATGTCCCATTATTAAACTATGCACACGCAATTGTACTGGGGTTACTATCTTTAGGACCATTCACTTTAGGGATTTTCTCAACATCAGGTTGAGCCTTTTCTACTAATTCAAGAAGTAACCTATTTTCTTCAAGTTTCTTTTTCTACGTACATCTCCGCGAAATTGAGGACTCATGCTCCGATGCTCTCCCCTCTTCTTCATATGCAGGGTTGGAGTGGTTTGAGTGTCTGTCTAGGGTACTTCCACTCTCCCCGGGGCATTTACCATTGGTATATAAGATTTTGTTACTCCCTTTCGATCAATGAAGGCATCTCACAAATTATTTGCTATTTGTTGCAGGTTTATGATTCTCTGAACTTCTAGTTTAGTTTCTGTAGTGCGTGGATGTTGGACCCGGATTTTTCAATCCAAATTCCCTGTTATTTACTACACTATTCCCTAGATCAGTAGATAGTGCACACAGGTACATTGCTGTATCAATTCATACATCGCATAAAACGTAATATTACAGATTAGAGTTTAAATTACACCACATCGGGCGATAGTTTACAAAAGGGCCAAACAGGTCAAATGTCTACATCACAAAATATCAGCGGAAACAAAAGCAGAAATAAGACCATATCCACAAGCAAGCGACTGGGGGTAAATGTGTGCATTATATATTAACTAGATTAGGTAATACATGTGCACACAACTCCATGGGTCAACTTTTCTAGGACCAGAAAAATGTAGTAGACGTCCTAATTTCCTTCGTTATTTCCTCCGTGTAACCTCATGAACATAATGGTCCTGGGTCCCTATTTCTGATTTGGTAATGCGAGTGTGAGCACAAATCCAACGTGCTCAGCAAGCCAACACACAATATGCAATAGTTAACATGCAAGGCTTGTCAAGGGAAGGCTCAGGTTTATTTTGTTTTGCAATAAACTGCTTTTAAATACAATACTTAAAAGATTCCTAAGACCTAGCAGTTTGAATGCATAACTTAAATTTTTGTGGGATAAGACCATCATATTAGCGATACAAATTCCATCCACCATTACATGGCATCCGCACCATATACTAGCTTTCAGCGTTATAGCCGCTTACCTTATCACTGGGACGACACCCAGGGCAAATTCAAACTAGGGTTTTCTGCTGCCCTCCACTTTTCCAATCCCACCCTTAAAGCGTTTTGAAATAGAACTATATCTAGTTAAGTTCTCATGTCCGCTCTTGACCGTGGGCATGGCTATTCGAATAGTTTTGACTCTGCAAAGTTTGCACACTTTACCCACAAGAGACAGTCCGTCCGTTGCCCCCACATGATTCCTTAGTCGTGCGGTTGAGTAAACCATCACAGTAACAGTTCAAAATACCTCGCCTCTTCCATCATCTCACCCCTATGGGCTTGGCCCGCTTGCAGCAGGTCGCATAGGTTGTGCGGGATGTTCTTCCTCTGAACAACTAGCAGCTGGCTACCCACACTACTAGCACGCCACAGAAAACTTCACCCTCTACGAGTGTCCCATTCAAGCCGTCCGTAGACCAGCCACTTGCACTACCTCACCTCCTCCACCTGTGATGATGACTTTCAAGGTCCGGTAAATCTATTAAACCAAGTTGTAATTTACAGACTTGTGGTTGTACTTGTTTTTACACAGGAGGTCATGACAAGATTCAGTCCTTAGGGTTATCTGGACGGTTCTACCACTAACCACACTCTCGTGCATCGCGGCACCATACCCCCGAACCATCCACCCAGATAGCTAAGCAAATTTGGGGTTTTTGGAAGTATAAAATAACCATACCGAAATACATCAGTCATTACCACCATGACTTTCCAAACCAGTTTCTCATAGTTAAAAGAGATGTTTTGGGGCATTCTTGGTGCCCCCGAATATCTAAGCAATGCTAAGCAAGCGAATAACAGTAGACTTATTTTCGAAAGCTATAACATTATAGTTTTGGCTAAGGTGACAAGGCTCAATTAAATAAGGGTTACAATGGGAGTAATACTAACAAGTGTAATAGTGGGTGTATAACTAGCAACTTGAAATCAAACATAAATTTAACACATGAAATAACAGCATGCAAGTTGATAGTTTAATTGGAAATAAATTGCATAAATATGGGTTCAACATGATCAAAGTAGTGACTCGCCTTGATCACTGGAGTCTTGGTCTTGACCATCAAGGTTCGCTTCAGCTTCGGCTTCTACCTCCTAGGCTTCATACGCTATTTTTCCGATGCGCGAAAATTTGGTTAAAAATTGCCAAACCAAACGAAATCTCACCAAAATTCAAATGAGCTTCAAATATCATGGTTTTGGTTCCATTGGATAGATATTGAATTTTGACGAATTTAGAAATTTGTTTCACTCAATTTGGAGTTAAAATAAATAAGTTATGCCCTTTTAAAGTTCTCAGTTTTAAGTAAATCTAGAAAGTAATAAAATGCTGACAAGTGGGTCTCACTTCCTATTTTTAAGTTTTTCTTTTATTTTTATACCCTTTTCTCTGTGTCTATGACAGGTGGGGCCGGTCATTGTGTTATTAAAGAAGCATGGCCCACATGTCTGGGAGTCATTACTTTAACTACCGCTCATTAACTCTAACCGTTGTCTTAACTGCATTTAATGGCTATCTTAACCCGAGTTACTTACGTAGCTACAGTCCTCTTCTTCCTTCAGCCGAAGGACGGCGAGCTCACCGCCGGCGGAGGAAGCGGTGGCCGAGCGTGAGAATTGGCAAAATGGGTTGCTCCTGGCCGCACGCACGCCTGGGCTTGGTCCTACCAGCCAATTTGGCGTCGGCGGCGACCATGGGCAACGGCGGAGCAGGGGAGGGCGAGCTTAGTGATATACCTCATTATAGTGCAATTAAATGCTAGGGGAGCATCTAGGCGGCGGTATGAGCCTAACTCGGGGGTCGGCTCGGCTTGGGAGTGGCGGTAACGATCCGACGGCAAGTGGCGGCAACAGGCGGAGAAGGAGCACGGTGCGGGATCGGCTCGGGCTGCAAGAAGTTCAGCCGTCGGTGGGGATGTCGATGCGGAGCTCCCAAGAGGCTTTGGCTCGACGGAATTGGTCCGAGGTGGCTCCAATCGACGGCGATTATTTCGGCTGGCTTTGGGGAAGAAAGGGCTCATCGGTGAAATTTGGTGCACGGGACCTCGATTTGGGAGTGTGGGAGGCTGAGGAAGGTGTGGTGATGTGAACGGAGGGTCGTGCGGCTTTTATAGACGGCGGGCCAGGGCTAGCAACGGGCGACGACCGTGCGGTCTTTTTAGTGCCAGGCGGCGACCGGGCAGCGCTGCGGCAGGGTTTTGGGGAGATTTGAGTGTGACAAGGCAATGCAGGCATTGCACCTTTGCGCTGTGCACGCTGGGCGGCAGGGAGTTTGCGCCGTGTGGCCGAGCGACGCAACGGGGCGAGGGGAAAAACTGTGGGCGGGGGCGCCGTGCGGTGGGCGACGTTGGTAATGCCGGGGGCGGTGGCGGTTTTGCTGGCGCGCCAGCCAGGGTGATGGGATGGCATGGAGGAGCTGGGGCGAGCTGTGAAGACCGTTGGCGGTGGTGGTGTCCAGCGGAAGTTTGGCGGTGAGCGGGCAATCGACGTGGCTTCAGCCGAAGCAAGGGGAAGGAGGAGGGAGAGATGGGCCAGGCCGAAGGCTCTACCCCTCCCTTTCTTCTTTATTTTTTTATTAATTTATTTATGTGTGCACATGGATGTATATATATATATATGTTCATATTTCTGCTGCTTTATTAATTTTACTCATTTTTATCCTTTTGTTGCTAGCATTGCCTTATATGCATTTATTTGTTTTGTAGAGCGCACTATATATATATATATGTGTGTGTGTGTGTGTGTGTGTGTGTGTGCGCGCGCACGCGTATGCATATTTCTTTCACTTAGATTTGTTTACCCCTATTATTATTTCTAATCCTCAATTGAAATTTTATATTTTGGGTTCAAGTTGTTTCAGATTTGATTTTTAAAACATAAATTTCTATTATTTTCATAATCTCCTCATACATTATTATTTGTTTAATTCTTCATGAGTTTTCTTCATTTATTGGAACCTCAACCAAAATTTAGAAAAACACCATAAATCCAAATTCCAAGAGAATACATTGCAAAATAATTCAAGAGCTTCACATTTTCAAATTTCAATTTTCGGGATGTTACAGTGGATCTAGGTCTGGGATGCCTAAGACATTCCAATCTATTTATCGGCATTTTTGAGTAAAGTACTTTCCTCCCCCTAATGCCGGGAAATTATTTTCATCAAAGATGCAATTAGTAGGACGGACTGTAAACATATCTCCCATAGTAGGCTCAAAGTATTTGGCAATTGATAGAGATCCAAATGCTACATAGACTCCCAACCTCCGATGGGGGCCCATGGCCGTACATTGTGGTGGTGGAATCGGCACGTATACAGCATGGCCAAATTTTCACAGATGGAAAATACTTAGTTCTTTTCCACGCACTAGTTGTAAAGGGAAAACTTGGTGGTATGCAGTTGGTCTTAAATTTATTAGTGTAGCAGCGTGCAACACTGCATGGCCCTAACAACTGGTAGGAAGCCTACAATTCCGCAATAGAGGTCTGGCAATAAACTTAATTATTTTAATGAATGACTCTGCATGGCCATTCTGAGTGTGGACGTGTGGTACTGAGTGCTCTACCTTAATGCTGAAAGCCAAACAATAGTCATTAAATGCCTTACAGGTAATCTCACTAGCATTATCCATTCTAATTGACTTAATCCTTTCATCTAAAAAGTTTGCTCTTAATCTTATAATTTACGCTATTAGTTTAGCAAAAGCGTGGTTCCTAGTAGACAATAGGCATACATGCGGCCACCTAGTAAAAGTATCTAATACCACCATAAAATATCTAAAGGGGCTCGATAGGAGCTGAATAGGTCCACAGTTATGACCCTATATTCTTTTCGAGAAAATAAATGATTCCCCCTTATTTTTAGATAAGAGGGTCTAGTTATGAGTTTTCCTTTGGCACAACCTAGGCATAAGAAATCTTTGGGTTTAGGAAAGGATAGAGTTTTTAAGCTATAGCCAACAGAATTGCTTATAATTTTTCTCATCATTCCTACCCCAGGATGCCCTAATCAATCATGCCAAATCTTAAAGGGCTCCGAGGGTTTTATACTCTATTTTCATGGCAACATATTCTTCAGGTTTTATGTAGGTATAATATAACCCAGATGAGAAGGAGGGAAGTTTTTCAACCACTCATTTTTTTATCACCGTTAGACTTAGTCAGAAGGAGATATTCTATAGCCCCTTCATTGTCAGTCTTCACATGGATATCATTTAGGCGAATATCCTTAAAACTTAATAGGGTACGCTTTGATTCGGGATACAAGAGAGCATCCTCAATCAGTATTCAGGTACCCATAGAGAGAATGAGTATGGCCCTTATATTGACAACAATTAGAGCATCACTTCCAACGATGGTCATGACATTTCCCGCTTTCTTAGTTAACGTTTGGAAATAGTTGGTATCCCTTAGAATCGAGTTGGTGGTTCCACTGTCTACCAAACAAATCTCCTTCCCTGCCATCGGATTTAAGGAGTTGTTCTAAATAGAGCATACTATAATCAAACAATAATTCAACAGGAATAAAGCTCAAAAGAACAGACAACTCAATTTATTCATCTAGAATCAATGTTTAAATCCTAAACAATTAATGCTTTGCAAGAGCATAACAAAATCCATGATTCTCCTAGAATGACCTAAACTGATAAACCAAACTTAAGAAAATCATGACATTTGTAGTTGCCCAGAGAAGCTGCATATGGACTGCTACAAGTCGCCATATAGATCAAGCCTCATGTGATCACCCCTTGTTGTAGTGTCTAGCTTCATCTCTACATTCGGTGCATCACTCTTGTCAACATCAGGCTGATCAACAAAATGTGGCTCTGCCTTCTTTCCTGGCGCCTTCTTGTTCTTGCCAACGAACTCCTGCTAGAGGTCTACCAGATGCTTTGCAATGCAGCAAGAATGAGGCCAATGATCAATACAACCACACCTGTAGCAAGGCGTGAGGTAGGCTGTCTTGTTGCTCGAGTCTAGCTTCGGCTGCTTTCCTCTCCCTTGCCCAATCCAGCAGGGCTTGCCGTTTTCCTTCAACACATTTAGCTTCTTCCACTTTCTGCCCTTTTGCATTGGTCCCTTTCCACGGCCTTGACCACCTCTAGTCTTCTAGAAATTGGCATGAGCCTCTTGCAGTGGCTGTGAACCGGTGGGACGAGTCTGATAGTTCTTCATTAGTAACTCGTCATTCTTCTCGGTCTCGAGAAGGGTGGTAATCAATTCTAAATACTTCTTGTACTTGGTCTAATGGTACTGCTGCTGGAATGTCCTATGGGTGGGGTGGAAAGTGCTCGATATCTTGTCTATCATCTCAGCGTCTGTAACATTCTGGTTACAGAATCTAAGCTAATGCATGGCAGAGTCACATGCTAACACTTTCTTGAAGTGAACCGTATGTTGGTCCGCTCAAGTTGTGCTTTAGGTAGCATGATGGACCTTTGTTGGTCATACCTTTCCTTCAGGGAATTCCATAGTGCCAATGAGTCCTCTTCTAGTAGGTATTCAGACTTGAGGTCTAGATGAATGTGATGTCTCAAGAAGTGTAGTGCTGCACATTTGGCGGCCTTAGGAATGGCGGGAGGCCTAGCTACTAGTTGCATAATTGCAACACCAAGTGATCGAGCTGTCAAAATGATCATAGCATCCAGTGCCCATGTGAGATAGTTGCTACCGTACAGAGCGAGCTTAGCAAAATCCTTCTTAGCGATGCAGATATTTCCTATATTATTCATGCACATTTCTAAATCTATGATAGGTAATAGTATGAATATTTCTAAATTAGTAAAGTATGGATTTTATCTATTCAATAGACATTATTTAGAATATTTAGAATTTTCTAGTAATTTTTAATGAATTTCTGCTAATTAATAAGCAATTTTGGAACTAATAAGCAGAAATAATAGACTGAAGAAAATAAATCTAGAAAACAAATAATAATACCAAAGAGCTAAAGGGACTATAATAACCTAAAATCAATTTCTTTGGAGAGAAATTCGTTCTATTGGACTTATTTGTAATTTTGAAAAACGTCTGGGTCAACAGGGGCTTAACCGCAAATTCGCCACCGGTCGGGTTCTTTCTCTTTCTTTCTTCTAGGCCCGAAATTGGGCCTCTCGGCCTATTATCATCGCGGGGCCACTCATCCCGTGGCTAGGATTTTAACCCTAGCCACCGGTCAGTTCTTCCGTGGCGGCGGCCGCTCAAAGGCGACACCGGGCGGCGGCTTCGAGCACGAGCGGGAGGCCGGGAGACAGAGCGGTGGCGGCCGGTGAATTTGGCGAGCTGCCGGCAGACCGAGCGGTGGCGGCGGCGGCCAGCGCGAGGCGTCGGGGCGGAGGTGGCCCGTGGTGGGTGACGGTGCACAGGCGGCGGCCGGGCGGCGCGCCGAGCGCGCGGCGTCAAAGTGGGCGACGCGAGGCGCTGGAGCGGAGGCGCCCGTGAGGCCGGGTGGCCGAGCCCGTCGGCCAGCGCAACGGGTTTCGTTGGCGGTGGCGCGTCTTTTTGGTGCGGTGCGGAGGCCGTGCGATGGCGGTCTTTCCGGCGTGGAAGCGAGGCGGCGTCGGCCGGGCGAGTGACCTCAGCGGCGGGAAGAGCGGAGGTGGCGTCGGCCGGGTGAAAAGCCTCGGGCGGCGACGCGTCTTTCGGCCGGCCAAGGGCTGAGCGGACGGCGACGGCACGGTTTTAGGCGGCGGCGGCCGGCGAAGCTTCGGGCTTGCCGGCGGCAACTTCTCCCAATCACAGTGCCAAACCGATTGATTCTAGCAGAATCATCTAATCATGGAAACTGATCTACAGTCTAGATAATTAACCTATCAGATCATAGTGATCATCCATACTAATAAATCGTAGACCAATCCGAGATTAGATTTAACTAGGACAGAGGAAATCATGGTATTATAATACATAATAGATTGGTTTGTGATTTGCATTTCTTTTATCTTATAGAGAGATTCGTGTTAATAACATGTTTGAAAAATAGAGAATTTAAATACAAATCTACACAGCCAATCACCAAAGACCACCGAGATAATAATTTAGAAAGAACACCAGAAACATAGTCTTTATTGATTTCAGATTTATTCTTTTTATACATAAACGTCTCTATATATAGTCTAAATCTTTCAGAAATAATTTTAGTATTTGTCAACACCACAAACAGGGTTATAGCTGGTATGGAAAGTTTCTCATGGGAGGCTATTTAAACGGAGCTTGCAACAGTGTACAGGAAGCAGGAGCGAGCAGGGGTGGATCCAAGTGGAGCTTCAATGAGTGAGGACACAGGATCCAATGTCGTTTTACCTTATCAAAACACACATATGTATAGGTGTGCACCTCTACAGTTTAAATCACAAGATGTGTGTTGCATCAGTTACATTACACTAACAAGGAAAATAATGCGTTATGTAATAAGAGACCTCAAGAAACGATACAGGGCAAGACTATTCCAGTTTCAGGTCAAGTAGACAATCATTTCATCTGGATTGGTACATCCACGCTTATGTATAAGACTTCAAACTACTTTCGAGAGCAAGGACTTCAAATTTTTCACAAGGTGTTGCGCAGGATACGCGTGTACAATGAAAAATGTGTCATCAGTCTCATTCCTGACACATTCCAGACGCAGTATTTGATATTTTCTTTGACAAACAATGTTGTTCAAGCTACAAATTGAGTAAAACTATACATAAAATTCAAACCACTATAAAAAATATTGGAAAACGTACGCCTATGCTACTTTTTCTCTACCTGGGCTCCACATTTGCATCCAGCCCCACGTCACTCAAGCTCGGGAGCATTTTCATAGAGGCACCTGTCGTCTCTCCCGATGAGAAAGGACGAGAGCTTGCCATGCTGGGGATGTAGCTACGTCTTTTCCCAAAAGAACAGGCCCCTTTCCTTGTGCGGAGTCTTGTCGTCAAGTCACACAGTAGTCTTGTAAAAAAGAGGGCTTACTGATCTCCGCGTTTGGATTCGTTTCGCCTGTTAGCATGCCGACAACTGCTGACATAGTTGGTCGACGTCCTGTGATATCCTGTAGACACAAAAGCCCAACTTTCAGGAATGTACAGGCTTGTGCAAAATCCAATGTATCGTGCAGGTAGCTGTCTATGATTTTCTCCAAATTTCCATCCTCATAATACGTCCATATCTGCAAGAATAGAACCAATTGGTGATCTCTGGGAACCATAGAAGTAAAGAACAAAAGCACCCATTTAAAAGATTTGCTCCCTAGCTATCATGGGACAATTTTCACATAATCATGGGACCAATGCGCTTGGCAATGTACTACTAAAAATTTTTTGACGGAAAATCGACCACTAAAAATTTAAGTTCATGGTAATGGTAATTTTTCTTTTACATTGCACTAAATCTGAGGATGGGAGCAACGGGCATGTCATGACTAGGACACTGAAAAGCAAGTGCTGCACATATGGTATGTCTACACGAGTCCTCTCACTCCAAAATTATATAACTGTTAGGAAATCTGGGCCCAGGCCAGCAGTCCTGGCCCATTATAGGCACCCCCACCGTAGACTATAAATAGGGAGCCGTACTGGCATATTTTGTATACGCAATGCAATTGAAAGCAATAAACTCTCTGTGTTCAATCTATTATTTTGTCTTCTGTGATTGATTCGATTTGTTCTAAGCAGAGAAATCGATCGGACTGGTCGCCAGCGACGGTTCCTCAACACGTAATCAGCATGACTTTGCTACGGTGAATTGAAGGTAATCATCGAAGCACCTAATAGATTGAATTTTCTAGATCGCTTTGAATTCGTATTTTCGCGTTCTAGATTGAATCTCTATGGTGCAAATCCGCCCTAATCTACCGCGAGCAGACCTGAAGTCACCGACACAATGTCGATTGATAGAAACGGGGTAGATGTTGATTGCACTGTAGATTAAAAACGAGAAAAAGGGGGGAATTTTTGGCACGGGCGGCTCTGCATGGCCGCCGCATGCAAGGTTGCCACCGGCCGTCGGCTTACCACCGACCAGCACCACCCGAAGCACCGGTTGGCCCTAGCTCCGCGCCCGAAGCGCTGGCTGCCACCCATGCAAGGACGGTCGCCTGGCCCTGCGTCGCCGCCGCATGTGAGCCTGCCGCCAGCCAATTGTTGCCTCTCGCAGAGGCACCGCCGTCGCTGGAGTTCGGCCTCGGAAGGCGCACCCCCGCACGGGCAGCCACCGTTGTCGGTCTCACCGTTGGCCGCCGGCTTCGTAGAAGCTTAGCCTAAAGCCAAGCCACACGCTGGCCGCCCCGGTTCGGCCCGTGCTATCCGGCCTCGCCGCCTCCTCGCTATGCCCCGCAGGCACGCCGCCCGGTTCGCCGCCGGTCACGGACACCCGCACGCGCCTCCACCTTGCCCGCCCGCCGTCCCAAGCGGCACACGGTGTCGCGCCACCGCCCGGGTTGCCGTGTCCGGCGCCGCCCGCCGCCGCCAGCCTCACCGCGCCCCTCGCCCGGCGCCGCGCGCGCTGCGTGCCGCGTGCCACTGCACCCGCACTGCCACCACCCGAAGCGGCTCTTTTCGGGACCGGCTGCCCAGTTCGGTGGGACCTCCCGCCGCCACCGCAAGTGGGGAGGGAAACCCTAAAATCACCCCCCCCACTCTAAGTAATGTCCGCCGAATGGGCCTAATGGGCCGGGGAGGGGTGCAAACGGGCCGAACAGAAAATACAAAAGAAAAAAAGGGCAGTGGGCTAGCGCTAGAATTTTGCGGATAACCCCCTCTGTTCTATGTAAATTACTGAAAGGTCCCTAAAACTTGCGTATGAGCCCAGAATTTTGCAGAAAAGGCATCGTAGTTCTGAAAATTACGAATAAGCGCTCAAATTTACGAGCGGATCCAGAATTTTGCAGAAAACCCCTTGGTAAATCAGAAAATTGCGTGAATTTTTCTCAGAACTGAAAATTTGCGTAGAAACCCCCAGAAAGTGCAGAATTCGCTGAAAATTTATATTCTAGCATAAAAGGGACTCGGGAATCCAAATTTTGAATTATTTTTTAGCATTTGAAGCTTATTTATTTCTGCCATTATTATTATCTGTATTCTCTATATTTATTTACTGTTTTTGGTTAATTGTAATTGTTTAATTTGCTTTTAATCACTGAAATTAGCAGTTTATAGAAAATGCATAGAAAATTATGAAACATTACGAGAACCTATTGTACCATTTATTTACATGATAAATTATTCCATGCATGTTTACATGAAGTAGACTTATTTATTTCGTTCATACACATGTAGATGATCGCATCACGAACAGGAGTTCGAGGAGTCGCCCAAACATGGCCAAAACTATCTGACATGGGCATCCGATGTCGAGATTTTGCTTGGAGGCAGGAAGCTTCGTGTGGCTATTGGGTTAGGCGGACAGAACGACATCCGACCCACACCTGAGGAGAATGATCAGGCACTTCATTTTCTCAAGCACCACCTCTGCCTCACTCTCAAGAATGAGTATATGGCGGAGAAAAGCGCGCTAGCGCTCTGGACCACACTCAAGAAGCGGTTTGAGAGGCTGAAGTACACCATTCTTCCTCAAGCAGAGCAGGAGTGGATCAGACTGAGCTTTGCCGACTTTAAGATAGTCGGGGAGTACAATTCTATCTTGCACAGGATTTGTACTAATCTTCAACTCTGTGGCAAGCAGATCACAGATGAGCAGAAGATCGAGAAGACCCTGTCCACCTTTCACCCCAATGTCGTACAAATCGCTCGCAACTATCGTCAAGACAGCTACAAGGAGTATGCCGAATTGATTGATATAATGCAAGTGGCGGAGGCTCAGGACGAACTTCTCCGCAAGAACTACGTCACTCAGCCACCAGGCAACTCCACTGGCCGTGAGGCCAACGCTGGGAGCTACAAGGTGCGAAAGCCCTTGATGAAGAGAAGGGGGAAGAAAGGTAAGTCCATTGCCTAGAAAGGCAAGTCAGATGCTCCAAGCGACAAAAAGGCTAAGAATCTACTTTATGTGATGATTTGCTTGCCATGCCATGTTGCTCTAATGTAGATTCAAATCATGGTAGTATTAAGTCTTGTGATGCAAAGCCTGTTGTTGAAAACAATAAGCTAAAGGAGTAAGTAACCAGACTAAATAAAAGCTTAGAATGGTGCTTCAAGGGTAAGGCTACTCTTGACAAGCTATATGATTCATGCTATATGCTTAAGAAAACTAAGGATGGTAATATTGTTGCAAGATTTGTTGGTACTTCAATTTTAGGCGCTAAAAAGATTGTTGTTTGGGTGCCTAAAGCCTTGGTCACTAACCTCTAAGGACTCAAACAAATTTGTGTACCTAAAAGAATTTGATTTTCTTTTGTAGCTGAACCACAAGATCGGTGGAAGGCATTGGGTGCTTGATAGCAGTTGCACTCAACACATGACTAGAGACCGGAAGATGTTCACCATCTTTGAAAATGTGAGCAATGAGAAGATCATCTTTACAGACAATAACAAAGGAAAAGTTTTTGGTTTGGGTAAAATCGCTATCTCAAATAAGTTTTCAATTTCTAATGTATCTCTTGCATAAACACTAAATGTCAATTTGATATCCATTACTCAATTACGTGATATTGGACCACTTTGCTCATTATCTAAAGATGGAGTAATCATTTCAAAGGAAAACGAGAATAAATTGGTTTTCAAAGGCTTTATATTTGGAAATCTTTATTTAGTAGATTTTCCTCTAGTGAGTCTTGTTTAAAAACTTGTTTAATGCCAAAAACTTTTTGGGTTGGTTATGGCATCGAAGACTAGATCATGTGGGCATGATTCAACTCAAAAGGCTTTTTAAACAAGACTTAGTGGTTGGCTTGAAAAACGTGAAGTTTGACAAAATAGATTATATAGAGCTTGCCAAGCTAGGAAGCAAAGCGCAAATTCTCATCATTCCAAAAGTATCATATCAACTTCTAGGCCATTAAAACTATCACATATGGATTTGTTTGGGCTAACAATCTATAAGAGCATAGGGGAAAATAGTTATTGTTTAGTCATTATATATGATTACTCTAGATATACATAGCTATTCTTCTTACATGACAAGGCTGAAGCCTTCGTATTTTCAAAAGTTTTGCAAAAAGGGCACAAAATGAATTTGGTTTAAAAAAATAAAATCCGTAGTGATAATGGTTTTGAGTCCAAAAACACTAAAATAAAAATTTTTTGTAATGAATTTGGAATAAAACATGAGCTTTCTATTGCCTACACTCCAGAACAAAATAGAGTTGTACAGAGAAAAAATCGAACGTTAATTAAAATGGCTAGGACAATTCTTGATAAATATAATACTTTTGATAACTTTTGGGCGGAAGCAATTAACACCGTATGTCACGCCATAAATCGTCTGTATTTGTATCTTCTTTTGAAAAAGACTTTATATGAGGTTCTCCTTGGAAGAGGACCGAGCATCTCTTACTTTCGAGTATTTGGGTGCAAATGGTACATACTAAGAAAAGGTGTTCAGCTTTCTAAATTTCAAAGTTGATGTGATGAAAGTTTCTTACTTGGTTATTTTTCTAATAGTAAAGCTTATCATACCTTCAACAAAAACTCCGGTTTAGCTAAAGAGACATGTAATGTTCAATTTGATGAAACTAACGGCTCTCAAGAAGAGTAAGAGAACTTAAATGATGTAGGTGATAAAAGATTAAGGCAAGCGATGAAGAATATGCAAATCGGAGATATCAATCCAAACGAAGATTTAAGTGAACCACCTTCATCAAAACAAGTTGAAGCTCCTACCTCTTCTACAACAAGCAACATTCAAGCAATTAACTTAGAAGAGAAAGAAGAACAACCTTCAACACGCTTTGAAAATCCACAATGCGATTGCAAAGGATTATCTAATAGATCAAATATTGGGTGACATGAGTAAGGGTGTTCAAACTCGATCTCGTGTAGCTTCGTTTTGTGAACATTACTCTTTTGTTTCCTCTCTTGAGCCAAAACATATAGATGATGCTCTAGACGATCCAGTTTGGGTAAATACAATGCATGAAGAACTAAATAACTTTTCCCGAAACGACGTTTGAACATTGGTGGAAAGACTCAAGGAGCACAATGTGATTGGCACAAAATGGGTATTTAATAACAAATAAGATGAAAATAGAGTTGTGATAAGAAACAAGGCAAGGTTAGTCACTCAAGCTTATACTCAAGTTAAAGCTGAAGGACCAGAATGGCAACAGAGGGGGGGTGAATGGTGCCTTCAAACCGCCCTAAGTATTCTCACAATCCTTTTCTCCGATAGCTACAGAAGCTATGAAGAAGGAGATCAACTGCTTACTGAAGGGATCAAAAGTCAGACTGACAACAGAACAAGATCAAAACCAAAAACAGAGCAGCAAATTTCTTGGTTGAGAACAATCCAGAGCGGTCGGCACATCTCAGGAAAGTCGATCGACTCTCTGCTGTGGTTGAAACGTCCGAAGCAGTTTTAGAGTAGTCGGGACTTAGCTTTGGGATACCGACCAACAAAAACCAGCAAACAGGAAAGAAAGACTAACAACAGGCTAAAAGAAAAGAGTGCACAGACACCAGAGCTGAAAGACGAAAACCCTTTGATTCTTGAGTCGATTGACCAGGAGTTTTCGACCAAAACAAGATTACAACCTCAGGTCAAGAAATGTCAGTAAGGTTGAAACTTCTCCACTGTAGTCAAGAAGAACAGTGCAGTCGAAATAGAAACAAAGGATTCTTCGAAGCGTTCGACTGCAGAGCTACGACTTTAAAGATCTTTCAGTCCAGGGAACCAACAGCTACGAAACTTGAAAATAGCAAGAGCACATCTTCTACAAGGGGAAATACTAGGAAGAAGCAAACTCGCTGCTGCGGTCTATCGAGAAGACATGGTCGAAGATAGAACAGAGCATCTTAGGGACGAACGACCGCTTGGCGAACTAAGCACACGAAAGACTTTGCTCGGGAAGAACGACCAAATGGTCTTGAGTATGGATCCCGATTACGAGCGAGAAGAAATTAAGGCAATTCGAGCAACATATTCTATTCAGATCAAGAAAGCGGAGCGCAAATGAGAGCCATCATCTCAGATATATATGAGGGGAAGAAAAGATAAGGCAATAAACCGAACAATCAAACAACTCATAAGACAAGAATTTCAACAAAAAGGAAGAGAGATGAATGATTGATCATGGAGGATTCTACAGTCACTCCAAATGGGAGATACACGAGCACACTTGCTCCATCCGGAGAACAACTCATGCAAAAGATAGAAATAAAACCAGAGCAACTCGGGAAAAACAATCTCACCGAGCACCCAAGATCTACCCTCTCTATTTATAGCCTTCTGCTAACGGGGGGAGAACCCGTTAACCCCAACTAGCAAAAATGGACTCCAGTGCTTTATCCGCTAACATCAACGGCTTCCCTACTTTGCCCATTAACGCTAACCACTCCTGTGCTTTGCAGAGACACAGCTTCCCTTTGCAGCTTCCCGCATTTCTCCAAAATGCCACTCCGTTGCCTTCCTGGAAGCTTCCTCCTTAGCTTGCTGTCCACGGCTTGCGGCTACCTCGCTGGCCTCACCATCTTCTACATCTCCCGACCGCTCACCGACCTCAGCACCACCTGTGCTTAGTCCAGTCATCCATGCCTCGCCACGGCTAGCCTCAAGATCCTGCAACCATCACAGACAACAAAACATCAAATAGCACCGCACTAGACAAGGGTAACATTCATTTGCATCAGAAAAAGGACTCAAAGCACATTCCACTAGTCGTATACCAATTACGACCGGTCGAAAAGGTAGAACAAGAGATGCACACGACTTACGACAGCTTCCCAGGTGAAACGGCCGCTCTGAGAAGCCATACGACCAGTTTCCATGCGTTACGACCGCTTCGGAAGACTTCCGACTGCTCCTGAGTGCATCTGACCGCAAACTGGCCAAGTCCGATCACAAACGACCGACTGCTTCCTGAGTGCATACGACCACATACGACTGAGCTCCAACCCGCTACGACCACAACCGACCGGTTACGACAACGTCCGACCGCAGCGCTCGTGGCTTCGACTTACGACTCCCAACCACGGCTAACGTGATCGTAGCTGCGTTCGACCATGGTCAGAGAGGTCGTAAACGACCCGAGTGACTTTCGACCATAGCCAGAGTGGTCATAAATGCCATAACGTGGTCGAAAACTGTCCTGATGGCCTTCGACCACGCCCAAAGTAGTTGTAAACCTCTCGGAGACCTGCGATCACGGCCAAGCGTGGTCGTAAGCTTTGCCGCTGCCTTTCGACCATGGTCTAAGTGGTCGTAAACCACCCCAGTGTCCTACGACCACGCCCAATGTGGTCGTAAGGTCTTCCGAACGCTCAAACAGGGCTACGACTTCACAGAAAACACCCAAAACAAACTCAATCTTTCCGAATCAAGTGTCAATTACTCATCACAAACATGTGGTCACCTCCACATAGTCTCTCAATCTCCCCCTTGATGAGTATATTGACAAACACAGAAAAAACATAAAGTTAAGTTTGTTTGAATAAAAATGAAAGAAAGTCACACATGGACCAAAGGAAAAACAAAGAAGCTAAAGACCATGTTGACAAAAGGAGCAAATGTCCTCAAAAGCTCCAAATTTCATTGAAATGGCTTTTTTTCATTATTTCCCCCCTTTTGGCAATAAAATCATCAAGAGGCAATGAGGAAAATAAAACATGATTTGGATGAAATGGCTGAGTTTTATGTAATCTAAACAATTAGAGCCATGAAAATTATCCAAAATGACTTTTGAAGTATTACACCAAGCCATAACTCATAAGGATGCTATCAGGATCATGATAAGACATGTATAGATAAGTCAAGCCAAATAAGTCATAATCTGAAATTTAGTCGAATTTCTTAGCATATCAAGTCATCCATGATTATAGTCTAGCTAGAGGTATCCAAAGATAATGTAGGCCATGTCAATATTCTAAGTGAACCAAGAAGCTAATATTGAGTCAAATTAGAGTGCTACAAGTTCAAAAATGAGACAATTGTTCAAGTACTTGGTCTTTTTTGTGTAATTAAGCAAATTTAGCACAATTGATATGTTTTTCTTTATAAATCTCATGGTTGTTTCCAACCAGATTTTTGTTTAGTCATGTGCTAGATGTCAAGCCTTATGCGACCACTCCAAGCTAAAAGCTTAAGGAAATGATCTTGGTCAACCAAAACTCCCCCTGCGTTCATGCCTAGTGCAATGGCAAGCAGTCTCATGAGAAAGAATTGGTGAGATCAGTTTTTTTTCACACAAAAGAGATCCCTTTTTTTGCTTTGCTGAAATTAGTTCAAGAACAAAGAGTTAATGAAAAACTCATGCTTCATAAAGGAACTAGCGTAGCTCAATCTAAAGCTCAATAGAGATTCAAGACTCAGCTCAACCCATTTGACATGGCTGAATCATAAAAGGATAACTAAAGGCAGACTAGTTTCAAGAGCTAATATGACATGATTTAATCCAAGTTGTGCGTTTTAATCAACTTAACATGGCAAAGACTGGACTACACATATAAAGTCATGATGAATCTAGCAATTAAGCTTGGATTATGGCAAGATGTAAAGCATTGTAAATATGTCATAAAAGGATAATAATAAACGCTTCATGTAGTTATATTACAATGCAAAATGACATGCAAGAACATCCAGCTCCCCCTCAACATGAAATGCACTTTTAGTTCAAGTTGAGTTATGTCAATATTAAGATCCGAAGCTTCCAAATGAACTCCCCAACCAAAGCTATAAAAGAGAAGTCGGCAAGAAAATCGAAAAGACATCCTTAAAGCATAGATAAGATATAGAAAACTATGGCTCAGATCGACTCTCATCTACCCCATATGATACCAGGACTATCAGCTGGTCATCTAACACACTAAGGAGCAAACATGTTGCCTATCTATCCAAGGATGGCCCAACCCTTGCTAGAACCTATAAGATGTGAGTGAGCTCAACCTAGTGAGAAGAGAAATAGCTAATAAGCAGCATCCTATAATCACAAGATGAGAGAAAGAAGTTTAAGCAACTCGACAAGAGAACCACTCTAACCTATGCTAGAAGGACTATCCCAATGCACCCAAATACAATGCAATAGAAAGGAGTAAGAGCATAATAAACATGATAAAGCATGAAGCACAATGCTCCCCTCACAACAGTCCATAAGGACAAACCACCCCAAGCTCTCCCCGCAAGACTGAAAACCTAGAGCTATCCAAAAGCTTGGTAAAGATGTCAGCCAACTGGTGGTCACTCTCCACAACCTGGAGCACTATGTCACCCTTCTCCACATGGTCTCGAAGGAAGTGATATCTGCTATCAATGTGCTTGGTCCAGGAGTGCTGCACTGGGTTCTTGGCAATGTTAATGGCAGAAGTGTTATCACAAAAGAGTGGAACACTGTCTATGGCTAACCCAAAGTCCCGCAAGGTCAAAACCATCCAAAGCACCTGGCTGCAGCAACTGGCGGCAGCAACGTACTCGACCTCTGCGGTGGACTGCGCAACACTGGACTGCTTCCTAGAAGACCAAGAAACAAGAGAATGCTAATGAATTGGCAGGTGCCAGAAGTGCTCTTTCTATCTATCCTACAGCCAGCAAAGTCTGCGTCCGAGTAGGCTCTAAGGGAAAGACAGGATGAGGAAGAGTACCAGATACCATAGTCTATGATAGCTCGAAGATACCGAAGGATGCGCTTCACCGCCTGGCAATGAGATACACGAGGAGAAGCCTGAAAGCGAGCACATAGACACACAGAGAAGTGTATGTCTGATCTCGAGGCAGTGAGGTACAAGAGGGAGCCAATCATGCTACGGTACTCCTTCTGATCAACTGGCTCGCCATCCTCATCTGGATCAAGTGAAGCTGATGAAGCCATAGGAGTAGACACCGGCTTACCGTCACTCATATCAAAGCGTCTCAGGAGGTCTCGAGTGTACTTACCCTGATGCAAGAAGGTATCCTCCCGAGTCTGCTTGATCTGAAAGCCAAGAAAGAACTCAACTCGCCCATCATGGTTATCTCAAACTCCGAACTCATGACATCGGAGAACTGAGAAACAAGAGCATGAGAGGAGCCACCAAAGATGATGTCATCCACACAGATCTAGACAAGTAGAAGGTCATTACCATGCCTGCGAATGATCAATGTCTTATCTACCTTACCCATCTCAAACCCATGACTCAACAGATAGGACTAAAGCCTCTCATACCAAGCTCTAGGGGCTTGCTTAAGGGCCTATTATTTTTGGCTGCGGCTTGTGGCTTTTGGGCTGTTTGTATGAGAGATTATAGAGTAACAGAAACTCACGTGCGGTTTTTGCCAATATAAATGAAATCAGTAAAGTATGTACTACAATTAATTAGTAGACCATATCTTAAAAAATACTCCGTTTAAAAGCTAGTTACTGTAGAAAAGCCGAAAAGTAGTTTTTAGAAGCTGAAAAGAACAGGCCCTAAGTCCATACAAGGCTTTGGAAAGCTTAAAGACATGGTTTGGGTATTTGGGGTTCTCAAAACCTAGAGGCTGGCTAACATAGACCTCTTCCTCAATATACCCATTGAGGAAGGCACTCTTGACATCCATTTGGTAAAGCTTGAAGCCCTTAGTTGCTACGAATGCAAGCAAGATCCTAATGGCCTCTAGCCTAGCTACAGGGGCAAAGGTCTCCTCAAAATCTAGACCCTCAACCTAGGAGAAACCCTGAGCTACTAATCTAGCCTTGTTTCGAATGACTACCCCATCCTCACTTTGTTTGTTTTTGAACACCCACTTGGTACCTATGACATTATGACCTCTAGGGGGCTCAACAAGCGACCAGACCTTGTTCCTCTCAAAGTTCTCTAACTCCTCATGCATAGCATTGACCCAAGACTCGTCTGAAAGAGCATGACTAACATCCTTGGGCTCGAATGAGGCAATGAAGGCAGAGTGGACACAGAAGTGAGATAAGCCAGATTTTGAGCGGGTGACACGCTCAAAAAGATCTCCGATCATCTGCTCTGAAGGATGATCTTTTTGGATATGACGGGGAAGTCCTGGATGAGAAGAAGAAGTGGCCTCTACCTCGTGAGCTGACGAGGTAGGAACAGAGCCACTAACTCTAGAAGATGTGGAAGGCAGGGGCTGATCTCCTCGAGGTGTAGTGGAAGAAGCAGGCACCTCAAGGAGAGGAGGAACTAGATTAGGTAAACCACCTTCATCTCCATCCTCCTCATCATCCACAAAGATAGGCTCGGGCTGCTCTATAGAATCTGAGATATCGGGCCTAGTCCCCGGACTGGCCTCATCGAAGGTCACCTCACAGGTCTCCACCATTTTACTAGACTCACAGTTCCAGACCCTATAAGCCCGCGAAGAAGTCGAGTAACCCAGAAAGTTTCCATCACAAGATCGTGCCTCGAACTTATCTAGGTTCCCAGACTTCAGAATGAAACACTTGCAACCAAACACATAAAAATGAGAGACACTGGGCTTTCGCCCGTATCTCAACTCATAGGAAGTGCGATGCAAGTGTGCCCTGAGAGAAATTCTGTTCGAAACATGGTATGCGGTGGCAATCGCCTCAGCCCAAAACTTCCTAGGTGTAGAGTACTCATCAAGCATCGTCCTGACCATCTCGACCAAGGTATGGTTCTTCCTCTCCATGACGCCATTTTGCTGTGGGACGTGCAGAGAAGAGAACTGGTGCTCTACACCTGTCTCATCGCAAAACCTCTCAAAGTAGGAATTCTTGAACTCCGTGCCATTGTCACTGCGGATCGCTCGTAAGGCACCCAGGAGCTCAACAGGAAGCGCCATTGTCACTGCGGATCGCTCGTAAGGCACCCAGGAGCTCAACAGAAAGCCTACTAAACAGACCCCGAAAATGGGTAAATGTCTCATCCTTTGAGGCTAAGAAAAACACCGAAGAGTACCTCGAGAAGTCATCAACCACAACAAGAACGTACCACTTCCCTCCTGCTGACTGCACTCGAGCTAGACCAACTGTGTTCATATGGAGCAAGCGTCTCGGTACATCGGTCATAGTCACTGTGACCGGAGGATGAGAAGCAGCAACCATCTTGTCGTGCTGGCAAGGAGCGCAAACTAGATCCTTGGCCATCTTGAGTTTGGGCAAACCACGAATGAGATCATGGCCGCTAACTCGGGTCAAATGGTCAAATTCAATATGACCAAGTCTCCTATGCCAGAAGGTAAGGTCACGGGACTCAGAAGCAACCAAACACCTGAGAGGATCACCAGAAGACTCAACAAAATTAGCATGAAAGATCCTCCCATATCTAGAGATCCCGCAAACCAGAATTAAGAATTTTGCAAGCATTTTTCTTAAAGCTCACCTCGAAACCGTCATCAGGAAGCTGAGAAACAGAAAGAAAATTGTACTGCAACTTACTAACCAAGTCAACAACTTTTAAAATGAAAGAATCATTAACGCCACAAGTACCTTTGGCGATGACGCACCGAGCAGGCATCTCGAAGGTGATCGACTCATCACCGGAGCTCGGGCTAGGGAAGAGAACCAACGAGAATCTCCGGTCATGTGTCAAGAACACCCGAGTCTATGAGCCAAACCTCTCCCTTCCCTTGGCGAACTGAGTCAACGAGAGAAAGCGGCTCGATCTTGGGATAAATAAAAGAGATTTTGGAACCCAATACTGAGTCACACGAGAAGAAGAAGTAGTCACACACAACTGACCTCTAACTACCCTACGCTCTCCATCGCTGTAACATCCTGATTTTCAGAGTCTTTTTGAAGCTTTTAAAATAAAATTCACCATTTGGATTTTTCTGGAATTAATTAAAACTTAATTGGAATTTTCATTAATTAAAAAGATTTAATATGATTAAATTAAACATTAATATTTGCCAAAAATATTTATTTGTGTTCCTTGTGTCACAAGGAATTTTTCTGTATTTTCTGGGATTTTTCGGAGTTTGTTTGAGCTCAATTTGAAATTTCCAAAAAAAAACAAAAGTAGGAGAGAGAATAAACAGTACCCGGGTACTGTTTATCCGTCGTCTCCGCGCGGCGTCGCTCTGTACAGGTTTATTTTCTTTTTCTCTATCTTCATAACTTCCAATCCGGACATTATTTGGATGTCTTCCCAAAAGGAAAGTTGTGCCAAATCACGCAAGGAATCCATCCCAACTAGCCTCTTTCCGTTTCGTTCATCCGTTTGCCTTTTATCTCCAATTTTCTGAAACAGACTCTAAACCGAAATCCGCAGATTGGAGTCGGTTTCTACCTCTTCCAAGCCTATAAATAGGACCCCTTGACTCCCCTAAACCCATCCCAAACCGTGCCAAGTCCCCTCAAAGCCCAGGACGCCGTCGGCACCGAGCCCCTCCAGTCCCGAAATTGCTCGTCGCGTCTTGAGCAATCCGGTGAGTTTTTCCGTGATTCTTTCACGTCACATTGTGCCATCATGTCCCATCTACCTTCTAGCCAAGTTAATTTGGTTTTGGTGCAGCCAATCTCCCGGAATCAAGTTTTCCCCAATCTAGGTCAAGAGCGCTTCCCGACATCGATTCGTCGCCTCCGGTAAGCTTTAGCCCTTGCTGTAATTTTTCTTAGACTTGCCTCGCCATGTTCTACGCCGTGCTCACTCCCTTTTCCCTGAAAAGCCTCCACAAATTTTCGCCTCCGAACCTCGCCATGGCCGCCAATGGCATCTCGTGTCCCCCATCTACCCGGTGATGTTTTCACCAATCCGTTCATGTCACTTCGTGCCAAACCATCCCAGGTAGCTACCCTCCAAGTGGTTTTAGATTTCGTTCACCGAGCACCAAGATATTAAGTTTTTCCTTTTTCCTTCCCGACGTCGTTCAAACGTCGTTTGCGTCGTCTCTGGTGGGTTTCCGGCCGAGCCGATAATTTTTCTAGCTTCGCCAAGCCACGTTCTAGCCCGTGCTCACCCTACTTCTCCATGTCCTATGCCCGGATTTTATTCCTCTCTCTTACCCATGTCGTTGTAGCCGCCCGTACCGTCAACGGTCTCCGTTTGGCGTGCCGTCAGTTCCTATGTGTGCCTTAGGTCCCTAGCAACCCATTTTGCTAGTTAGATTCATCTCCCATGCCTCCTCTCGCCAGCGCTAGCCTTCTCACCAAAAGTACTGTTCTCGGATGAACAGTAACTTTTGTGATTTTCCAGCATTTTCTCGCCCCGGCAAACTTTAGATGGCTCGTTCTCCTTCGTCCGAACTCCGATCGACCCGATTCTTCTTCTTAAATTCATCTAAAATTGAGCTCTATCTTTTGGTTCTAGTTTTACAGTTTTTGGAGTTTATTTGAATTTTATTTGAATTTATTTTTGTGTTCGTTTCGCTTTCTCTCTCGTTAGATCACGCGTTCGAAGGAGCTGAAGCAGGATTTGAAGATCAAGAATTCCTAACTGAGCAAGGCCAAGGCAAGTCATGTCCTTTGATCATGTTGAACCCAGTTGCAATCTATTATTTAATTATTTTGCTTTAAATTATCTTGCATCGCTATTTTTATTCAAACCCTTGTATTGGTAGTTATCGTCCCAATTGGTTATTTCCCTCCTTGATATTTTGGAATACCTTGAGGCCATTGTCACCTTAGGTTGGGAATTTAATTAGTGATGCTATGTTATTTGTCACATTGGGTTGGTACGATTAGAATGCTTAGCCTTGCTTATTTTGCGAAAGGGTTCATCATCACATGTGGTTAATTAATCTTGACTTAATGATATACTTGAATGTGGTGGTTAACCACGGTTATAAAACTTGTTGCCCTGGCATGGGTAGTGTCATTGGTGTTGGTTATACAAAATTGGTTTTCACTTGGGCGATTGATCGTGCAGTAAAGGGGGGTGCGAGAGGCACATGGGATGTGGATGTTTCGCCTGAGTAAATTTAAGGACTTAACTTTGTGCGCCATTGATCTGAGTCTTACCGTACAACCACATGTCCAGTATGGGATGGACCTGGCTAATTAATTTGGGATGTTTCAATTTCGGTTCCGTCATTGTGATGAGTGTGGTTTGGCGTGGCCATGGACCCACATTGGCGCAAGAGGGGGTGAGAGGCGAAACCTTAGCGAGACGGGCGGGTTGAGATTGAACATTGTAAAGGCCTTGTCATGATCTCCTCGCCGCACACCAAAGGAAGTGTGTTAATCTAGTGGCAATATGGGATGATCATGTCATGTACAACCTCTGCAGAGTGTAAAACTATTCGAATAGCCGCGTCCTTGGTCATGGACAATGCTCGGTGATTTCACACGAGGTATAGTTATTTCTAAAAGTTTCGGACAGTGGATGGTTAATTCACTGTTGGTTGGGAGGTCCATAAGTGGTTGGTTTAGCTTATGGATGGGAGATCCATAAGTGGCTACTTCAATTCCTTTGATTATTGTTTATTATTGTTTTACTTCAAATGCGCCTTCAATCTATTTATTGTATTTTTCAAATGCCGTTTTATGCAAATTAACCTTTTAGCCTTCCATTGGTAAGCCTTGCATATTATATTTGCATTCATTTGTTACAAACGGCTTGCTGAGTACCAATGTACTCACGGCTTTATGCCCCTGTTGCTCAGTTGAGGAGGAGGAGTATCACCAGCAGGAGGTTCCAGAAGGAGAGTACTTCGACGTCTTCGCAGATTAGGCTTTGTTCTCCACTCGATAGCCTGTGGGCGTGTTGATTGGCTGCTGCGCTTTCTTTTGGGTTTCCGCTGCTAGTTTTTGTTAAGCCCTTCGGGCTAGTCTATTGTAAGCTTGGCCATAAGGTTGTACTCTGATGATTATCAATATAATTTGGTTTTTCCTTAGAATATCGTGATATGGATGATATTTATCTTTGTTCACACTGTGTGCACTAGCGTGATCCTGGACTAGTGCAGAATACATAGGAGAGTCTGGATTTGTATATTCGGGTCTCTACAATTGCTCAGAAAGCCAGAAGGTCTATGAGCAGACCTGAAGCTGTTGCCGGGTTCGACTGCTATGGAAGAGCAAGTCGGTGCACCGGCAACACGCTGATCTCGTCGCGGGTAGCTGTCTCGATGGGGAAACCGAAATCTACCCTCAGGACGGCGAGTATAGGCAAATCGAGGACGAAAATCAGAAACACCAGAAAAGCCAAGTCCTCGATGCTGCCTAAACACATTAGTATGATCAACCCTAGACCTCGTGCTGGTCTTAGGTGCACTCAAGGTCTGGGGCTGACTCTGAATACGCCTAAGATCGCGAACACGATCTCTCCGTGCAATCTTGGCGCGTCTGAAGCATCTCTCGATCATGTGTCCATCCTTCTGACAGAAGGTACAATGATACTTCGCCTTCTGGGAGGTCGAAGCACTAGGTGTTACCACCTTACTATCAGAAATCTCTTGGACAAAACCGGCAGATTTGAACTCAACCTTTTTGTCTTTGGGCTTGACCTCGAACACACCTGCTGCTATGGGTCTGAGAACAGCAGGTGGATGCTTCCTAACATCCTCGAGAAAATCGTATCCTAGACCTTGATTGAACTTGCAAATCTTGGACTGGTTTAGAATAAGATTCAGCTTCTTCTTGCCTCCTACAAATCTCTCAAGAGTGTTCATAAGATACTGACACTCCCGAAAGAGAGAGGTGCAAGAAGAGCAGGGGAAGAGGAGACAAAGAAGGAGAGGAAGAAGAACCAACAGCGAGAGGAAGGAATGGCATGTGCATGCACAGCCGCCTCAACATTGAGGTCTTCACAAGGACTAGGAGGGACAATCCTACCTCTAGCTATTTGGTCATCGTGCCTAAGCGTCTCTACTTCTTCGGGCTTCTTCCCCACACCAGCACACACAGTACAAGGAGATTGTGACTTCTCTAGTAGGTCCTTAGTTAGCTTCACACATTTGTCATCTAAAGCAATCAACTCAGATTTTAGTTTTTCACAATTGTTGCATGGTGAGCTAACAGGGTCCTTAGAAGCATATTGAGCCATTTTCTTGTTTTGATCAACCATTTCTTGATATTGTTTGGAAACTAATTCAAGCTCAAAGGTCAATTTAGGACAGTTGGTACAAGAAACAATGGGCTTAAGCAAGGAAGCATGCAATTCAGCAATTTTATGATCTTCCTTTTTTAGGTTCAATTTCAAGCTATTGCAATTTTTACATGTTTCTAGCAAATCAAGGAGCATAGTATAAAGACATCTAAATGCATTGTCCTTATCTTCATATGAGGTGAAAGAAGTAGTCTCAACAACAGTAGATGAAAGGGCGGCTACCCTACTCATTTCTAGTTCAGCAAGCAGACTAACATTCTCCACCTTAACAATGTCAAATTCAGAAGTCAGACTATCATAAAAGGTCCTTAGTTTCTCCATATCTCCAAGCAGGGAAGAACACATGTCACATTCGTCACAGGAGGGAGCAGATATAAGTGAAGTAAGCTCCCGTGACAATCTATCTACTTCCTTCTCAAGATCCACAACCTTAGCTCTAGATCTAGCATAAAACTTTCCTGCTTCAGAAATGCATCATTGAGCTGGTCATAGGAGGGGCATACCTCATCGGAGTCGCTGTAGAGCTTGATGTCGCTAACTTCGCCCTCAAGGGCCATGAAGCACATGCCGATGAAGTCGTTGCCATCCTTGGGGTCTTGATCATCCTTCCCGTCGTCGTCACTCCACCCCTCCACGTCGCTGAAGTCAATGTCATCGAAGGCGGTGAGGACACGGTGGAACAGCTTCTTGGCTTTGCCAAGGTTGCGGAACTTCTTCTTGCCTTGGACATGAGCTAGGGGCTTCTTGTTGCGGTTCTTATCGATGTGGTCATTCTTGCTTACACCGCCGTAGTTGTTCTTACCCTTCTCCAGCTTAGGGCAATTTGCCCGAATGTGGTTGGGGCCACCACACTCAAAGCAGATCACAGGTCCTCCTCTCTTTCTATCCCTCACTCTCTTGTATGCATGGGAGAACTTTCTGGCTAGGAGAGCTAACTGATCTTCTGGTAGCTGCTCTAATTGATCATCAGTTACTTCACAAAGAGCAGCAAGAGAGAATCCAGAAATCAAGTCAGAAGAAGATCCAGAAGCTGGACTGGGATCGGTGACTAAGGCCATCGACTGCGACTTCGACCTACGAGAGACTATGTCAATCTCGTAAGTCTTGAGGCATGAGTACAACGCATCAAGAGTCAGGGTCGAAAGATCGGTCATGTCTTTAATTGTGGTCACCTTCATCCCCCACACACGCAAATCCAAAGCAGAGAGCATCTGACGAGCATTGCTCGAGTCGGGGTATGTGAGACCGACCGCTCGGAGGTTGCTCAGAATTTTGTGAAACCTTACAAAACACTCATCCAAGGACTCAGCAGTGAGCATTTCAAACTTGTTGTAATCTCGTTTGAACTGGTCCTGTCATACCATCTTGATCTGGGTGGTGCCCTCATGATATGCATCAAGGGTCACCCAGATGTCGAAGGCCGACGTGAGATGAGAGATGCGATCGAATTCGCTTCTGCTCAGACCTTGAATTATGATGTTCCTTGCTTTAGCATTCGCCTCAACATCGGCCATGTTTCCGGCATTGATGTTCTCATCAGCAGGAACAACATATCGGGTCTTGACCTTCCTCCAGATGGCATAGCCCTGAGCCTGGATGTAGGTCTCTATCCGACTCTTCCAGAAGGGATAGTCGATCCCATTGAAGATCGGGGCTTGGTTGAATACTTGTCTGTCGCCATGGCTCTAGAGACCGGTTAAGATCTACGAGGAAGAGCTAACCGGCTCTGATACCAATTGAAGGACCGGAATGGCAACAGAGGGGGGTGAATGGTGCCTTCAAACCGCCCTAAGTATTCTCACAATCCTTTTCTCCGATAGCTACAGAAGCTATGAAGAAGGAGATCAACTGCTTACTGAAGGGATCAAAAGTTAGATTGACAACAGAACAAGATCAAAACCAAAAATAGAGCATCAAATTTCTTGGTTGAGAACAATCCAGAGCGGTCGGCACATCTCAAGAAAGTCGATCGACTCTCTGCTGTGGTCGAAACGTCCGAAGCAGTTTCAGAGCAGTCGGGACTTAGCTCTGGGATACCGACCGACAAAAACCAGCAAACAGGAAAGAAAGACTAACAACAGACTAGAAGAAAAGAGCGCACAGACACAAGAGCTGAAAGACGAAAACCCTTTGATTCTTGAGTCGATTGACCAGGAGTTTTCGACCGAAACAAGATTACAACCTCAGGTCAAGAAATGTCAGTAAGGTCGAAACTTCTCCACTGTAGTCAAGAAGAACAGTGCAGTCGAAATAGAAACAAAGGATTCTTGAGCGTTCGATCGCAGAGCTACGACTTTAAAGATCTTTCATCAGTGGAACCAACACTACGAAACTTGAAAATAGCAAGAGCACATCTTCTACAAGGGAAATACTAGGAAGAAGCAAACTCATTGCTGTGGTCTATCAAGAAGACATGGTCGAAGATAGAACAGAGCATCTCGACGAACAACCGCTTGGCGAACTAAGCACACGAAAGATCGTGCTTTCGGAAGAACCTAACCAAATGGTCTTGGGTATGGATCCCGATTACGGCGAGAAAAAATTAAGGCAATTCGAGCAACGTATTTGATAGATTATGGGATTAAATCTGATAAAATATCTCTTTTGTATGATAATAATAGTGCCATAAAAATAGCCAATAACCCAGTCCACCACTCAAGAACTAAGCTTATAGAGATATGCCACCATTTCTTGAGAGATCATGTGAGCAAAGGAGATATAGTTATTAGCCACATTTGAATCGAAGATCAATTGGCAGACCATTTCACCAAACCATTAGATGAAAGGCGCTTTTGCTAGTTGAGAAATGAATTAAATGTTATAGACTATCAAATATTACTTGAACTCATGCCTCATGCATCTTGCTCTCATTTGGTGTTATTGGAGCTTTTGAAAACAATATTTACATATTATTTTCAATTTCTTCTCAAAAATCACTATGTTCATAAAAACTATATTTTTGGATGTCCATTAGCTTGCTTAATGCATAATGATCCTGAATGATATTTATTTGGGTGCAAAACTAGGGATCATTTGGATAATTCTCTAAATCTTAAGATCTATCCCTGAAGTTCCAGAAAAACAGAACTACCAGCATTATTCTAGCGGTACTACCGTCATGGAAGTTGTGGTACTACTGCTTACCGGTACTAGCGGCATTGAACATGCAGTACTACCGCGTCGGTTGGTGAACGCATTAACTACCTACCCACGACGCTTTGAACCCCCTCTCTCCCGAGCGGTTATTCCGCATCCTTCTGTACTCTCTCCTTCTCTAAAAACCCCTCAAATCCCCTCTGGAGATCTCCCAACCTTCTCGAGACTTTTTTTATTCCTGTTGATTTCTTAGCACCTAACAGTTCCTCTCCCACAGATCTCAAGGTAAAAGTGCCTCTCAATCTCTTCTTTTGCCTTCCTCTCAAACCTTAGGTCAAAAAATAGGTTTCTTTGAGAATGTGGATGATTTAGTGAGTTTTTCTTAGGTAAATTGCTAAAACTAGTGTCTCAAGATGTCTATACATCTATTTCATAGATTTAATCCTTAAAGAATAATAGAAAAAGTTCAACATTGCAATGCCCTGGAATCTATTCAGTAAAAACGGTAATACTACTCAACGCGTGTGGTGCTACCGCAGAGTGGTCATACCAACCATTTCATTGTAGTACTACCGAAATGCGGTCATATCGACCATTCAATGGCGGTACTACCACATCCCGGTACTACCAATTTTACTAAAAAAGTAGCCATTTCATTCCATTCAACTTTGAGCCTATTTTGAATGATCTCTAACTACTTCTTGTGATCTTCCATTTCTGTTTAAAGATGCCTCAGACTAAGAACACCACTCACAAGTTCTATAGCACTCCAAGATCGAGACCAATTCTCCCTGGTCAAACTTTCGCATCTCCTTAGTTGCATCCTATTCAGGCATTAGGGGTTGTTCTAGAGGTAGATCAAAAGGCACATGAAGACAGGGGAAAAGCTTTTGCTCCTAAAACTGAGTGTAAAAATGAGGAATGCTCATAAGAGGAATCAGATGAAGAAATGGAAGAGCCTGAGGAGCAACCAATCAATCTAAGGATGATCACAGGTAATGATTACACTATTATGTGTCAAATAAATTAGTTTGTGCTACCAAGAACATCTACAGATCTAAGGTTTCACACCGGATTCTAGTAGATGGTGTATACACAGATGTATGGCCACAATAGGCAATTCACTAACCATAAATAAGTAGATCGGAACCATCTGGACTCTCTGGACAAATATGATGGAGCATATCGGCTATTTCAAAGGGCTGATATTCATGACCTTGTCGCACTAAAGAATGACTACAATGAGATCATCCGGCAATTATATGCCACAGTATATATATCTCTCTTGATTTCACTCATTTGGAATGGATGACGGGGACTACTTACATGGATTGCCAGAAGAATAAGTTTGAGCTAGCTTTGAGGACTGATTCAAGCAGGTATGAAAAGATTTATGATAGACCTGTACTTTTGGTTCCTACCTGGACGGAGTATTATGATGGAAATATAAGGTATACTCTAAGCAAGCTGGTCGGTCTTCTTCCTCTTCCCAGCTTAGTCAACAAAATCATCAACCACACCATTCTTCCTAAGAGTGGGAACATTGATGCCGTTAGAGAACATGCTTGGAATGTAATTGATAATATCATGAATGGCAGGAACATGCTTGGAACGTAATTGATATCTCGGGAAATGGCCTCTTCTAAGAATGGTCGAGTCAAAAGAATATACTATGCTCCATATATCATGGTTTTGATCATCCGAAAGACCAGATATAGTGGAGGCTTAGGATCCACCTATAAGCTGTACAAGCCACGAGAGGGTCCTCCTATTCCTTCAGCTCCTCATCCCTAGGCTCAACAAGAAGAAGAGGTACCGGAAGAAGACCAAGTCTCCTTATCTTAGATCTACACAGCTATTCATCATATTAAGGACAATCAATTGGAGGCTAATATAGCGCTTGCTTCTCTTACTGAGAGGGTCACCTCTATTGAGTGCACTTTAGCGAATCCGCCTTCTCCTGTCCGCTTTGGTCGTCATCCTCGCTGTGACCCCTCTCCTCAGGAGTAGGCCCCTTTTTGGTATTTTGATACCAAAGGGGGACAAGCAAAGAAGAAGGTGACATTTTGGGAAGAAGCGAAGGAGAAGCAAAGAAGAAAGTCAAGAAAATTATTATCTACTATACCTATATATATGATATGTCTCTTTGTAATGTGATGAACTTTGTCTTGTGGTGTAATGAACCTCATCATGGTATTATGTTTTATGCTATGTGGACATGTTATGTAATGTGTTGAATTTGGTAATATGGTTAAGTTATGTTATTCTCTATGAATTGCAATCTCTATCTTGTTTAGCTTAATTATGGTATTGTCAATTCTCTCAAGTTCAATAAACAAAAGAAGCTCATAAAAATTTCAAAAATCTCTACATGTGCTTGCAAAACAAATTTTCAAATCAACATGCACGTGTGGGGAGACTTCTTTGAAACGATTATTAAAACAAATAATTGTCAAAAAAATTTGAGCTCATTACAATAATTCCTTGTTTTTTAAAGTCACAACAAGAATATACAACTCATTTTATAACAAGTAGTATATTCAAAACTCTATCTTTCACTCATATTGGTTGGGTTGTCATCAATTACCAAAAAGGGGGAGATTAAAAGCAGCTAACCCCTAAAAATTATTTTGATAATTAATGACAAAATGTGAATATAAGATTAACATGTTTTATCGAGTGTTTAAAAGGTTTAATCCTAGTGATGAATGTAACAACCTGGAGATGCATGTTATAGATTAACATGAAGATCAATATGGTACAAGACAAAGGTATTAATAGCCTAGGATATTTTATCTTTTACTGGTCTTAGGAAAAAAGGTTGGAAGACTGAATTTTAGATTAGATGTTGTATTATTAATAGGGATCATGACTAGGAGCTTGAAAGCATGTTCTTGTGCCATTTGAAACTTTAGGATCATGTATACACTTAGAATTTAATTTGAAAGCCAACTATGCAATTCTAAAAAAATCGGTAATACTAGAGGTTACATGGTGGTACTACCGCACTATGGTATGACTGAGAAGTAGTGCAGTACTACAGCTCCTCGGTCGGACTGAATTTTAGTTGGCAGTATGTATTTTCCAGAGAGACTTTTGAAGCATGTTTGCTCCTCTAGAAAATGGTAGTACTGGAGATCATTTGGTGGTACTACCGTATTGCGGTATAACCCAAATCTTGAGCGGTAGTACCGCACAAGATTTGGGAGTACAGAATTTAGTAGGCGGTACGTTATTTCTAGAGAGGATCAAATTTTGGTCCTCAAGACAAACGGTAGTACCGCCCTAAGAAGACGATACTACCGCACATCGAAACTACCGTATTAACAACAACGGTAGTATCGCGCCGCAAATTTTATCGGCTAGTTCGGAGGCATTAAATTCATCTGTTATAGCCGTTGCTGTGCAGGTGCAGTAGTACCGATCGATGAACAGTGGTACTACCGCATTTGTTGAAAAATTAGGAATTTGCCCCTAATAGTGGAATTGGTTGGTGGGGGTATAAATTCACCCCCACCAGCTCAAGGACATGTAGAATTTACTCTATTGAACATCCTTAAGCAAAAAAAGCACCTCGAACACCTCATTTATTCTATTTTCATCATTTGAGGTAGTTGAGCCCAATTCAAGTGTATTCATTCTAGATTGATTCTTGGCACTTGAATTCCATCAAGTGCAGATTGTGATTTATTACTCTTGGTGTTTGTTGGCGCCTAGACGGCTTGACAAGAGTTGTGCGGTGATCTCTTTAAGAAGATTGTGAAGAGGACCGACGCCAATTGTGGGTAACTTGGTGTTCGTCATCTCGGAGCGGAGAAAGAACAACCATTTGTAGAATCGAGAAGTATGGCTTAATTTATGGAGCCAGTCTAATTCGCTTGGGCTTTCCTTAATGTAGACTAGTGAAGACCATGAAGTCTTCGATACCACGTCAAAACATCACGTGTCTTCATTTGGTTATCTCTTTGGCTCTACTTTCCACATTTATATTTCTAGCAATTGAAATTCTCTTATTTATTTTAGCTGGAAATATATTTATAGACTCTTGCTTTGTGGTATCTTAGTTTTATTAGAATTGAGTAGGCCTTGAGTTGCAAAAGAAATCTTGCTTCACACTAAATTTGTAGAAATTAGTTTTAGAAAGCAAGAAATTTTAAAACCTTCTATTCACCCTCTCTAGTCGGTTATTCTTAATCCTACATTGGGCCAAGCCCAAGGGAGGTTTGGGTTTTCCAATTTCTGAAAATTTAGTTTGAAATTTTGAATTCAACCTTGATTTAAATTTGCATTTCAAACTTTTATTCGAGCATAGTTGAACTCCCAAAATGGGATGTTACAGGGGAGATTGCAAGGAGGAGCTGGCTTCTGCCTGTTCTAATAATCTGTTGGATCCCTTTCCCATTGCCAAAGCCCTGCCAGAGAATTTGCAGTGCTTGATCCCCTTTGCTTGGAGTTTGTGAAGCATTGACCGCCATTGTTGAGTAGAGCTATACGCCCTACATGTGTTGCGAAAGTTGTACTTAGCAGCTGACCTGTCCTCATAGGGGTGGACAAATGGAATAGAGAATTAAGTACTTGTGAGAGACCATGTGGTCTAAATCCCGTGTTGGTGATGAGTAATTGACTCGTGGTTTGGTTAGAGTAAGTTTAGTTTGAGTGATTCGTGCCTTTTGGCATTTGGCGAGGTCGGTCGTGACTAGACAATTTTGACGCGTGGCGTCGTCCCGATTGGCCACGTGGGTCATTTCTCGCTTGAGTAGGATTTGTAGGTGCTAACCATGTTTACATGTTTTGTACCGTGCTATGCGATGTGTTTCTTTGTCCGTGTTGGCTGCAGGACATCGAGGCGGAGTCGTGGTGAGACACGAGAGGACCGGACTAAGCGCAGTGGCGTTGAGGTCGAGCGGTCGGGATGTGTCGAAGACAGCGTGGACTCGAGGTGGAGTCGTGAGCGAGGCACGGTGGACCGGACTAGGCGCAGGTGGCGCTGAGGTCAGAACGGTCGAGGTGTGTTGAAGACGGCGAAGCTGCGTGGCTTGCGAGGCAAGGGATGAGGAAGCTTCCTGGAAGGTGCGCGAGGGGCGTTTCGGTAAAAACGCAGGGCTGCACAAAAGGAAACGGGTTTGGATAAAGCGCAAAGTTGTTGAAGGCCTAATGGGTAAAGCATGGTGCAAAACCCATTAGTGGAGGCTATAAATAGAGAGGGAGATGTGTGCTGAAATTTTTGAGAGAGTGTGTGTAAGAATTAGGGTTCCATTTTGGGTCTCTCCATGTGTGTATGTGTGTGTTCCTCCCAAGAAGCATGTGTAGCTCTTGGTGTTCTTGAGGATTGAGAGGGAGAGGATGGATTGAGAATTCTTGTAATCATTCATCCGAATGTCCATGCGTATGGGGACGTAGCTCTGTGTATCTCTTGTTTCTTGGAATGGAAATTCGAAGTTTATCTTCTTCTGTTCGTGCTCTCTGCTCTTAGTTGTTTCGTGGGTTGATTTTTTTTGTGCTAGCAGTTCTCCCTGTTCTTGATTTCTTCCTTTTTGCTTGAGGTGTATGGCAGCCAACAAGCAGTACCTGGTTTCCTGGTGAAATGGTACTTTCGGCAGTGAACTATTCCTATGTTTAATGCTTGTGTTCTTCCCTGCCATTGCATGTTTCTTTCGGCCAGCATGATTGTGGTTTTCGGCCAGATTGCTGCATACATTAATTTCTTGTCCAAGTTATTTGCACCCTCTCGGCATGCTCTTTGATAGCTCTTTATTTTGCTCCAAGAATCTTCATTCTTGCTCATGAGACCAGTAGCTTATTGTTCTTCGGTTTGCAAATAGTATTAGCATTTATTTTCACTTCCTTTTGCTGCAGCCGATCAGCGGGTCCCTGTGCGAGTTGGTGAGCACTCTCCTTGCGCAGAGTTGGTGTGGTGGTTCCTAGTTTCTTTTGGCTTTTGCTTTGTTTGCTTTTGTGTTTAAATCGGTGAGCAGCAATCAGGTTCTTGGGCAGCAGTCCTTCTTCCCTTTAGCTAGCAAAATCAAAGCTTTCGGCCGGCTAGCAATCGGTGCATTCCCTCTTCGTGAGTTGCACATGGACATTTCTTTCTTTTTCTGATTTTCCTCCATTTTGCATGCAGATCAAACAGCGATATTTTCAGTTGAAATTTTTACTGGATGATCTCTGATTTATGGTGAATTTTTTGGTGTCGCTTGCGTTCCAAAATTCAGAGAAATTAATTTTAAGTTTTCTGTGAGTTGCGTTGTTTTGCATCTGGTGAGAAATCAGTGTTCGATTTCTCGGGGGCGTTTTTAAGCGAGCGACATTCACCCCCCCCCCTCTGTCGCCATTTCGGTCCTACAATTGGTATCAGAGCCGGTTAGCTCTAATCAATAGATCTTAACCGGTCTCAAGAGCCATGGCGACGGACAAGTACTCGACCAAGCCACCTGTTTTCGATGGCATGGATTACCCCTTCTGGAAGAGCCGAATGGAGACATACATCCAGGCTCAGGGGTATGCCATCTGGCGCAAGGTCAAGGTCCGGTTTGCTGTTCCTGCCGATGAGAACATCAATGTCAATAACATGACTGATGTTGAGGCAAACGCTAAGGCAAGGAACATCATTATCCAGGGCCTGAGTCGTAGCGAGTTTGACCGCATCTCTCATCTTTCGTCCGCCTTCGATATTTGGGAGACCCTCGATGCTTACCATGAGGGCACCACCCAAATAAAGACGGTGCGACAGGACCAGTTCAAGCGTGAGTACAACAAGTTCGAAATGCACGCTGGCGAGTCCTTAGATGAGTGCTTTGCGCGATTTCACAAGATCTTGAGCAACCTCCGAGCGGTCGGTCTCACATACCCCGACTCGGACAATGCTCGTCAGATGCTCGCTGCACTCGATCTTCGTGTTTGGGAGATGAAAGTGACCACCATCAAAGACACGACAGACCTCTCGACCCTGACTCTTGACGCGCTGTACTCGCGCCTCAAGACTCACGAGATTGACGTTGTCTCTCGTCGGTCGAAGTCACAGTCGATGACCTTGGTCACCGATCCCAGTTCTGCTTCTGGTCTCTCTTCTGATTCTTCTTGCGGTTTTTCCCTCGCTGCTCTCTGTGACATAACTGATGATCAGTTAGAGCAGCTTGCGGATGATCAGCTGGCCCTCCTAGCCCGAAGGTTTTCACATGCCTACAAGGGTAGGAGGCGAGAAAGAGGAGGGCCCGTGATTTGCTTCGAGTGTGGTGGCCCCAACCACATCCGAGCAAACTGCCCCAAGCTTGGGAAGGGTAAAGGTGACTACGGCGGTTCGGGCAAGAACGACTACACCGACAAGAACCGCAACACGAAGCCTTCAAAGACTGCTCAGGGAAAGAAGAAGTTCCGCAACCGGGAAGGCCAAGAAGCTCTTCCATCGCGTCCTCACCGCCTTCGACGACCTCGACCTCGGCGAGGTGGAGGGTGGAGCGGCGACGGCAGGGACGGGTGACCAAGAGCCCAAGGATGGCGGCGACGACTTCTCCGGCATGTGCTTCATGGCCTCGAGGGCGAACTCAGCGACAATGAGTCAGACTCGACTCGGATGAGGTACTCCTTCTTATGACCAGCTAAATGATGCTTTTCTTAAGCTAGGTGGATTTCATGCTAGAGCTAGGTCTAGGTGTACCGAGTTAGAGAAGGAAGTAGATAGTATCACGGAGATTACTTCACTTACATCCGCTCCCTCCGTGACGAGTGTGATACATGTTGTGCCTTGCTTGATGACATGGAGAAATTAAGGACCTCTCATGATAGTGTGTCCTCCGAGCTTGATATTGTTAAGGTGGAGAATGTTAGTGCGCTTGCTGAGTTAGAGTTGAGTAGGATGGTCATTACCCTACTTACTCGATGAGACTACTTCTCCCACCTCATGTGAGGATAAGGACATTGCTGCTAGAGGACCTTATGCCATGCTCCTTGATCTGCCCGATCCTTGTAAAATTGTAATAACTTGAAGATGAACTTAAAGCAGGCAGATCATAAAATTGCCGAACTCAAGCTTCTTTACTTGAGCCAATTGATTCATGCTTGAACTGTCCCAAGTTAACTGCTGAACTTGAAGCTGTCTCCAAACAGTTTCAAGAAATGATTGATCATGATAGGAAAATGGCTCAGTATGCTTCTAAGGACCCTGTTAGCTCACCATGTATTAACTGTAACAAACTAAAATCTGATTTGATTGCATTGGATGAGAAATGTGTGAAGCTGACTAAGGACCTACTAGAGAAGCAACCTTCTGCTTGTATTGTCTGTGCTGAGAAGGGGGAGAAGCCCCAGGGTAAGGTGGAGACGCCTAGGAACGTGAACCAACTGACTAGTAGTAGGACTGTCCATTCAGAGTCGGCTGTGCGTGCACAAGCCATTCTTCCCTCTGCTGTTGGTTCTTCATCTGCTCCTTTACCTCCTGCTGTTCCCTCTTCCCCCTGCTCTTCTTGCACCTCTCTCTTTCGGGAGTGTCAGTACCTTATGAACACTCTCGAGAGATTTGTAGGCGGCAAGAAGAAGCTTAATCTTATTCTAGACCAGTCCAAGATTTGCAGATTTAATCAGGGTCTAGGATATGACTATTATGAGGATATGAGGAAGCATCCACCTGCTGTGCTCAGACCCATAGCACCAGGTGTGATCGAGACCGAGCCCAGGACCGAGAAAGTCCAATTTAAGTCAGCGGGCTATGTCCGGGGATTTCGGCGGCAAGGTGATTGCACCTGCCGCTTCGGCCTCTCAGAAGGCGAAGCCTGACCGTGCTACTTCTACCTCTCAGAGGATGAAGTATCACTGCACCTTCTGTCAGAAGGATGGACACACGGTTGATCGATGCTTCAGGCGCGCCAAGATCGCGCGTAGAGACCGTGTTGAGTCTCCTAGGCGATTCGTGGTCAGCCCAGATCCCGAGTGCACCTAGGACCAGCACGAGTCTAGGTTTCTGCTGTTGATGGGTTTGGGCAGCATCGAGGACTTGGTTTTTCCGAGTCTCTGTTTTTCGTCCTCATGCTGCTCCCCGGTCATGACTTCGCCGCCCGAGGTACATCTCGTTTCCCCGTCGAGACGTTACCGCGGCGTGTTCAGCGTGTTGCGGTGTTCACTCGCTCTCCGTAGCGATCGGACCCGCAGCGACTTCAGTCCGCTCACGGACTTCTGCTGTGAGTGACAGAGCGTAGGGTAGATAGAGGTCGATCGTGCTTGACTACTTCATCCGCTCGACGTGTTGTTCGATATTGGGTGCCAAAATCACTCTTGATTTACCCCGATCGAGACTTTACTCTGTTTGACTCAGTTCGCCGCGGTGGAAGGGAAAGGTTTGGCTTGTAGACTCGGGTGTTCACGACATATGACCGGAGACTCCGTTGGTTTTCTTCCTTGCCGTGCTCCGGTGATGAGACGATCACCTTCGGAGATGCTTCATCAGGCGCGTCATCGCCAAAGGTATCTTGCGCATTAATGGCTCTTTCATTTTGAAAGATGTAGCCTTAGTTAGTAAGCTGCGGTACAATTTGCTTTCAGTTTCTCACTTACCGATGGCGACTTTGAGGTGAGCTTTAAGAAAAACAATTGCAAAATTCTTGATTCTTGGGTAGTCCGGTTTATGGGATTTCGTTTTGGGAGGATCTTTCGTGCTATTTTTCCGAGTCTTCCGTGATCCTCTCGGTGTTTAGTTGCTTCGAGTCCCACGACCTCTCTTCTCGGCATAGAAGACTTGGTCATATTGATTTGACCATTTGACCCGGAGTTAGCGGCCACGATCTTATTCGTGGTCCGCGAAACTCAAGATGGTCAAAGATCTTGTTTGCGCTCCATGCCGCACGGCAAGATGGTTGCCGCTTCTCACCCTCGGTCACATTACTATGACCGATGCAACGACATTTGCTCCACATGGACCGCAGTTGGACGGCTCGAGTGCGATCGGCAGGAGGGAAGTGGTATGTTCTTGTTGTGGTCGATGACTTCTCGAGGTATTCTTGGGTGTTTTTCTTAGCCTCGAAGGATGAGACGTTTCGCATTTCCGAGGTCTTTTGTGAGGCTTTCGTTGAGCTCCCGGTGTCTTACGGCGATCCGCGGTGACAATGGCACGGAGTTCAAGAATTCCTACTTTGAGAGTTTCGTGGTGAGGCAGTGTAGAGCACCGGTTCTCTTCTCCGCACGCCCCACGTGAGAATGGCGTCGTGGAGAGGAAGAACCGTACCTTGGTCGAGATGGCCGGGACGATGCTCGATGAGTACTCTACGCCTAGGAAGTTCGGGTGAGGCTATTGCAACCGCGTGCCATGTTTGAATCGAGTTTTCTTGGGCACACTTGCATCGCACTTCTTATGAGTTGAGATACGCGAAAGCCCGCGTCTCTCATTTTCGTGTGTTTGGTTGCAAGTGCTTTATTCTCAAGTCCGGGAACCTAGATAAGTTCGAGTCACGTTCTTGTGATGGGATCTTTCTAGGTTACTCGCCTTCTTCGCGGGCTTATAGGGTGCAGGCTGCGAGTCTAGCAAAATGGTAGAGACCGTGAGGTGACCTTGACGAGGCCGGTCCGGGGACTAGGCCCGATATCTCGAGTTCTTTAGAGCGATCCGAGACCATCTTCGTGGATGACGAGGGCGATGGAGATGAGGGTTGTCTACCCGATCCGGTCCCTTATCCACCCCTTGAGGTGCCGTCTTCTACCGCACCTCGGTGATCGACCCATGCCTTACGCTTCCTCTGGAGCTAGTGGCTCTGTTCCTACCTCGTCGGCTCACGAGGTAGAGGCCACTTCTTCATCTCATCCTGGACCTCCCGACATATCCGAGAAAAGGCATCATCTCGAGCGGATGATTGGAGACTGCTCGAGCGTGTTACTCGCTCAAAATCGCTTATCTCATTCTGTCTCCACTCTGCTTTCATTGCCTCCTTTGAGCCCAAGGATATTTCTCATGCTCTTTCCGATGAGTCTTGGGTCAATGCCATGCATGAGGAGTTAGAAAATTTCGAGAGGAACAAGGTGCAGTCGCTTGTCGAGCCCCCGCGAGGTCACAATATTATTGGGACTAAGTGGGTGTTCAAGAACAAGCGAGCGAGGACGGAGTGGTTATTGAAACAAGGCTAGACTGTAGCTCGGGGTTTTCCCTGGTTGAGGGTTTAGACTTCGAGAGACCTTTGCCTGTGTAGCTCGACTTGAGGCCATTAGAATCTCGCTTGCCTTTGCAGCTTCTAAGGGTTTCAAGCTCTACCAGATGGGCGTCAAGAGTGCCTTCCTTAATGGAGTCATTGAGGAAGAAGTTTACGTCGAGCTGACCTCCAGTTTGAGAACCCCAAATACCCACACCATGTCTTCAAGCTTTCCAAAGCGTTGTATGGACTTAGCGAGCCCCCGAGCTTGGTATGAGAGGCTTAAGTCCTACTGTTGAGTCATGGGTTTGACATGGGTAAAGTAGACAAGACCTTGTTCATCCGCCGTCATGGCAATGACCTTCTTTCGTCTGGATCTATGTCGATGACATCATCTTTGGCGGCTCTTCCCATACTACAGTTTCACAGTTCTCGGATGTCATGAGCACCGAGTTTGAGATGAGTATGATGGCGAGTTGACCTTCTTCCTTGGCTTCCAAATCAAGCGGACTGGGAGGTACATTTCTTCATCGGGAAAATACACTCGTGACCTCTGAGGCGCCGACATGAGTGATGGTAGCTGTGTCAACTCCCATGGCTTCTCTGACCTATCTTGACCTGATGAGGGCGAGCGATTGATCGAAAGAGTTCAGAAGTATGATCGGCTCCCTTCTTTACCTCACGCCTCGAGACCGGACATACACTTCTCGTGTGTGCGTGTGCTCGTTTCGAGCTTCTCTCGCGTATCTCACCGCCAGCGGTGAAGCGCATCTTCGGTACCTTCGAGCTACCATTGACTATGGTATCGGTACTCTTCCTCATCTGTCTTTCCTTGAGAGCCTTTTCGGATGCGACTTCTTGGGTCAGAGGATAGATAGGAAGAGCACTTCCGCACTGCCGATTCATTGGCACTTCTCGTTTCTCGGTCTTCGAGGAAGCGATCGGTGTTACTGATCCACTGCAGAGGCCGAGCACGTTGTCGCGCCGATTCTTGCGGCCAGTACTGGATGGTTTCGACCTGCGGGACTTTGGGTTAGCCTTAGACGGTGTTCCACTCTTTTTGTGATAACACGTGCGCTATCAACATTGCTAAGAACCCGGGCACACTCTCGGACCAAGCATATTGATATTCGCTTCCACTTCCTTAGAGACCATGTAGAGAAAGGTGACATAGTGCTCCAGTTTGTGGAGAGTGACCACCGTTGGTGATATCTTCACCAAGCCTTTGGACGATTCGAGGTTTTCAGCTCTGGGGAGAGCTTGGGGTGGTTTGTCCATACTGATTTGTAGTGAGGGGAGCTTGGGCTTTCTTGCTTTATTATATTAATTACGCTCTGTCTCATTTACGTTGCTTTGCACTTGGGTGCACTTGGGTTTAGTCCTCCTAGCATAGATTAGAGTGTTTCTCTTGTCTAGTTGCTTAGACTCCTACTCTTATCTTGTGCTTCGAGGATTAGTTGTTTCTTATCTCACTAGATTGAGCTCACTCACTTCTTGTAGGTTCTAGCGAGGTCGGGCCATCCTCGGGTAGGCAGTGCGTGTTTGCTCTTTAGTGTGTGGTTTACGGTCGACTAATAGTCCTGAGTCATATGGGGTAGATGAGAGTCCATCTGAGCCATAGTTGTCTCTATATCTTATCTATGCTTTAAGGATTGCTGTTTCTTGTTTTCTTTGCCGACTTCTCGAATTTAATGCTTTGGTTGGGGAGTTCATTTGGGAGCTTCGGAGCTTAATATTGACTTAACTCAACTTGAACTAAAAGTTGCATCTAATGTTGAGGGGAGCTGGACTTTCTTGCATTTTCAGCATTCTAGCATTATAATCAATCTGCATTGAGTCTTGATTATTATCTGTTATGACATGCTTCAATGCTTTACACCTTGCCATGTCTTGTCTTTGTATATGCTAGATTGATCATGACTTCATATGTGTAGACTAGCTTTTACCATGATAAGTTAATTAAAATTGCCAAACTTGAAGTAAAACTTGTCATGCTAGCATTTGAGTTTAGTCTTTGGAGCTATCTCTTTATGATTCATGCCATGTCAACTAGGCTTAGCTGAGCGTTGAATCTTTTATTGAGCCTTAGATTGAGCTATTTTAGTCTCTTGATGTAGCATGAGGTAGTACAACATGTTTACAAAGCAAAAGATCTCTTTGTGCGAAAAACTGATTTCACCAATTCTTTCTCATGAGACGACTTGCCATTGCACTAGGCATGAACTCGGGGAGTTTTGGATGACCTAGACTATCTTCTTAAGCTTCTCGCTTGAAGTAGTCGCATAAGGCTTGAGATCTAGCACATAAAAATTGGGTTGGAAACGACCATGAGCTTTAAAAGACAATGTTTCATGTGCTCAATTTGCTTAATCTACAAAAGAACCAAGTACTTGCGCCAATGTTTCATTCTTGAGCATAGCACTCTAGTTGGTCTCAATATTAGCTTCTTGGTTCCGCTTAGCTTACTTGACATGGCGGCATCATCCTTCGATACCTCTAGTTAGACTTTACTTCTTGATAACTTGACATTCTCACTTAATGTACTATATTTCAGATTGTTATCTATGTGTTCTAGCTAGCTTATACATGTCATGTCATGATCTAGATAGCTTCTTATAGAGTTATGGCTTGGTGTATTTCATTATGGTCATTATGGATAATTCTCATGGCTCAAAATGTTTAGAAATAATCAAACTTCAGCCATATTTCATCCATCCTTGTGATCATATTCTCGCCTTTGCATTCTTGATGTGTTTATT